>LR990989.1:2400000-3000000 GCA_905163435.1 Mamestra brassicae | reverse complement strand
GACGCGCCAGTCGACGACACGCGGTGACAGAGCAGGGCTGGCGAACGAAATGTCCACCACCGACTCACCCTGCATCCGCACACACGTGGGGACAGAACCCCGGTTTAGGACGATTAGGCCTGTCTCCAGAGCCCAGTCCTCCACCAACCTGCCCCTCGTGTCCGTATAACGGGAACCCCAAGCCAAGTGCTTGGCATTGAAGTCCCCGAGAACGAGCACGGGGAGGAAACGATACCCAGCGACGACGACAACCAACTCCCTAAGGGAGTTGTGGAACTCGGCGAGAGATCGGTTCGGAGAGAAGTAGACCCCCACTACTACAATCTCCCCAAACCGTGCTGCTACGCACCCCTGTCCTCTCCTGACACTCTCGAGGGACGGGGTACCGGCGGCGGCCGACGAAATTAGGGCCACTGAGCCGTTGAGGTCCTCCACCCAGTCATCCCTGGGCGGGACAAAGTACGGCTCAGCGACCACGGCGATGTTGATCGACCACTGCGCCATGCTCTGGAGCAACAGGTGCTGAGCGGCGGCGCAGTGGTTGATGTTCGCCTGGAGGAGGCGTAATGGGGCCGTTATTGGCATTCCATTTCGGCCTCCTCCCGAGCCCCTTGCGTGGCGGTGGCTACGCTGGAGGCAGCGGCGGCGACGGCGGTGGCATTGGCTACGGCAGAAATGGTGGTGGCGGAGGGCTTCCTCTTGCCCCCGGCCTTGGCGGGTGGGGCGCAGGCCTTTCCCCCAGCCCAGTGATCAGCCGGCTTGCCAGCTGCCGCACATACAACGCAGTGCGGCGTGGCGTTACACGAGCCGGCCTTGTGACTGGGCTGACCACAGCGGAAACAAAGACCACTGCGGTCCACCTCCGAGGTACAAAGAGCTCCCGCGTGGTTGCCCACAAGGCACCGGAAGCACCTCAGAGGTCTGGGTTCCAGCAGTTTCACCTGCGCGGACACCCACCCCACCAGGAGCCTTCGGCCCTCTGAAATTTTCTTGGCCGCCGTCACGGGGCAGCTCACCACAACAGCCCGCATGCCCGTGTGGTCAGGACGAATGGTGCCTGCCTTTACCTGTTCGGCAGAGCACCCCCCAGTCCTGACGACGGCGGCCACTACCTCGTTCTCCATGACGGAGTCGTCCAGGCCCAGGATGCGCATGTCAATGCACTTGGTGGGCCTGGACACTCGGGCCTCTTCCGCATCTAAGGACGCCCTGAGCCTTTCGGCAAGAGCGTCGGCGGACGGGCCACTAGCTGCACCAGGGATCTCCAGCATTCGGGCCCCAGTCTTGGTCACTCTGAGCCGGAGGCCCCCAGTGATGCCGAGCTCCTTGAGATCCACCGCCTCCTTCGCCTTCGCGAGCACGTCACCGTACGTCACACCCCTCTTTTCCGCATCCGGCTGTAGTGTGACCACTACAGCTGCGGACTTCGGGGCGCGGAGCCTAGCTGCGACGCTCTGCTCTTTTCGCCGCCGCTTCCTCTCCCGTTTCTTGGCCGCCCTAGCTGCCTTGCCCGCCTTCTTCTTTCCGCCGGCTACCTGCCATCCGGCTTCGGCCGTAGGATTTGAAGGCGGAGGCGGCTGTTGCACCGCTGGAGCTGGAACTTTCACTACCTGTGCAGCCGCTCCGCCTTTCGTCTTCTTGACCGGGGCCGGTTTGCCCGGTGCCAGTTTCGCGGGTGTCGGCGCGGCCCCTCGATTTGCCTGGCCAGACGGCCCCGGCTTGGCAGCCACGGCGGCCGCGTATGAGGCCACCTTCTGCCTCGAGGCTAGATGGCTCGCTGCTAACGGGGGACGCAGGACGATCCTCTCCAGCGTGGAGAACCGCTCCTGCAACCGCTCCTGGAAGACAGCCAGCTCTTGCCGCACCAGGTTCAGGAGCTGGTTCTCCGCAGGCACGGTCGGGCTTGGCCCGTGCTTGCACCCGTGTTGGGGCGCCTCCTTTGAGCCACCTCCGCGGAGCCCGGCCAGGTCTGCTCGGAGCTTCATGTTCTCCTTTTGGAGAAGCTCCGTGGCGGCCGCTAGGCGTGCGACCTCCGCCCGCAGCTTGGACATTTCGTCCGTCGACGTAGGCCCGCTGCAGTTTTCCTTCGCTGCCGCCAGAATAGAGGCCGAAGCCGCTCGTATGGCCTTGTTTTTTGAGGCCTGAGTCCTCTTCAAGGCCACATCGCGGACCGCGGCCTCAACGGCCTGCACAAACCTCGCCTGGCGCTCCTTATCAGAGCCGCCAACGGTGTCCAGCTCACCGCCGGAAGATGCTGAGGGGAGGACGTTCCGACCAGTCACTCCAGGGTGGCTTTCCTCCTCGTCGAGCTTCGCGGCTCGCTGGGCAGCCTCCTGGGAGGCGAGCCCCCTCCCCCTGCCTCTTTCTCGACCCTTACCCCGCCTGCTGGTGGGGATTTTCCGGGCCGAGGCCATCTCACTGTTGGAGGTCGATCCTCGGTCGTCCTCCAGTCTAGGGCGCTTGCGGAAGAGCTTAATGCTCTCCGCAGCAGCCTCGACTCCCTCTTGATCCGAACTCGGTGAGCCGACGCTGACGCCAGATGCGGAGTCAGAGTCTGACCCCACATCCCCCCCACACGTCAGCGGGCTCTTCCGCCACAGTTTGGCCGGATGTTTCGCGCCACGCCCGCCCGACTCCTTGTCAGGCGTTTTAAAATTATAACGGATCAGGTCCTCAAAGGACGCTGATCGGGAGCCTCCTCGGCTCTTGTTGCCACTGGCAAGCGGATGAGGACATACGTTGCCCCCCCCAGAATACGAGGGGCTTGACGCTCCCGAAGGGAGCGTGGCGGATTCTCCAGCTGCTGCGCAGCTGGTACCGCCCTGGGGTAAATCTTTTGCGTCTGTCTCAATCATTATTGTTTTTGTCCTTTTTAAGGGTGAAGTCCCTCTCCCCTGCACCCTTTCACAGGGTCTCCTCTCACGCTGCTTGCTCACTGTCCTCACAGTCACGTCTGATGAGCAGACGCGTACCAGAAAACAGTGAGCAAGCTTCCTCCCGAAACACACACCGTCCGAAGACCCGAACTCTGCTCAGGTCTCCGAACGGTGTGCCCCTCTCTCGTGTCCCGCTTTGTCTGGTCTCTCACTTGGACCTTTCCGGCATGAGTAACTCTACCGGCAGAGCCCCAAGATCATTGAGACACACAAGCCCCACCACGACGGCAACGTGGGGACACTCTCGGTGGGGATCATGGGTCCATCTGGAAAGTATTCCCATTTAAACAAAAAAAAGGTCCAGGCATCTTCGAGTAATCGGGGAAGATACATAAAAAAAGGTTCCGACGAATTGAGAACCGCCTCCTTTTTTTGAAGTCGGTTAAAAATTAAACATTTATTAACACAAACATAGACATCAATATTTATTTAAATACAATATAGACTGCTTAAATCGTTACACACCGCTGATATTATTACCGGTCTGATAAAAATATCAGCGTCTTATCTTAACAAAACCGCGGCGGTCTGCCTCTGGCGGTGAGACCTCCAGTTTCCGCGAGGAGGAAATGCGCGATAGGGGCGACAGAGGCACCGCCAGCGCCGACGACGCTACTGAGAAGTGTAGCGCCTGTCTGCGCGCGCCTTAAGACGTAGCCGCGAACGGCGCGACAGCTGCTTGCATGCGGTAGGGCTTAGAGGCTGCAGCGCCGCTATTGAGATTGGCCACTGTAACGGCTGTTTGAATAATATGAATCGTCTTTGCTCCAGGTAACATCGCCGCTTCAGCCCCCACCCGGCTCCTGCGCCTGCGCAACCCGTGGGGCCACTACACGTGGCGCGGCGCGTGGGCCGCCGGCTGCGCGCGCTGGACGCCTGCCGCCCGGGACGCGCTGCGAGCCAGCAAGCCGGCGCCGCACATCGACCGCGACCAGGGCGTCTTCTGGATCAGCTTCGACGACGTGCTGAAGTGAGTACCGCACTTTTGTCCACTACACCACCTGTGGTTTCGTATCACACTCGGAAGAACAATCTCCGGCCGGCAGCGAGAGAAATGAGAACAAAATACATATCTGTACCAGATGTTTCAGCCTACCAGGGTTGCGAAATTTGTTCCAAAGGAGGAACACGGATGTGTTTTAGTCCGGAAGAGTCTGACACTCTCTTCCACTACACTCAGAGCGGAAGGAGTCATGATGATTTCCCATCCTGAAAAACAAACCTTATGATTCAACTGTCTTAGTCTCTAAACAAAACTATCTCCTTTCCTTTTCTACAGGTACTTCGACTGCATAGACATCTGCAAGGTGCGGGTGGGCTGGCACGAGGTCCGCCTGGCAGGCATCCTCCCGCCCATGTCGTCCACGCGCCACCTCACGTGCCTGCTCCTCACTGCCAGCCAGCCCACCGAGGTGGACTTCACGCTCTTCCAAGAGGGACAGAGGTGAGTCTATCACCTAGACATCTGCAAGGTGCGGGTGGGCTGGCACGAGGTCCGCCTGGCAGGCATCCTCCCGCCCATGTCGTCCACGCGCCACCTCACGTGCCTGCTCCTCACTGCCAGCCAGCCCACCGAGGTGGACTTCACGCTCTTCCAAGAGGGACAGAGGTGAGTCTATCACCTAGACATCTGCAAGGTGCGGGTGGGCTGGCACGAGGTCCGCCTGGCAGGCATCCTCCCGCCCATGTCGTCCACGCGCCACCTCACGTGCCTGCTCCTCACTGCCAGCCAGCCCACCGAGGTGGACTTCACGCTCTTCCAAGAGGGACAGAGGTGAGTCTACGATTATGTAGGATGTACTGCTAGAAATAGGATTCTCTCAAGCCTCGCTACATCAACCGGTCCTAAGCTTCTTTCATTCAGCGGATTCCTACGGTCTTCACCAGGTCATCAGTGCATCTTGTGGTAAGAATTAACGCTGCGTAATCTAGTACGGGTCAGGTCTATACAAGGTATACATAATTTTTCTTATCATTGAGAACCAATTTTATAGTTCAGTACGTTTTGTAGTGTCATACACATACAAATATACGTGACAGTAGTTTTTTTTCTTTCTTGTGCCTAGCTGTTTGCCAACTTTTTTGGGCTAGGCTTCCAAACTAATCGGTTGCCGCAAGCACCAGTATTTTACATGCAACGCCTTCCTGAGCTCCACTTATATAAATTTTGTTTCCCAGGAACTCGGCTAAGAGTCAACGATCGCAGTTAGATTTATGCGTGGTTGTTTTCCGCACTAAATCAGGACCCAGCGCGCAGGTCGGGAAACTAGTCGCGCATAGTAAGAGACAGGTAAGACTTTCTTGATATTAATATTTTATACATTCATTTTTCAAATAGACGACTCCTAAAGTAACTCCTTAATTTACCAAAAAGTTAAACTTCTACTACTGGCACCCGTTGCGTGGAGAATTTTGTCCAGCCGTCATTATAATAATACGTCTGTTTTCATATAAGTTTGTAATCGTAAAAAATGTTTTTTTTTTTTATGTGATAAAACTAAATTGCCAATTTTCAGTCTTTTTCCTGTTCTTGTACTGTAAAATCTATCTTCTTGCGAAATTTCATGAATCTAGTTCAATGGAAAGTACCCTATCGCTTTTGATTCCCTTGCGAGCGTTAAAATATGCGCCATAAATGGAGCATAAACGGCCTTATCTTTAGAATGCCTTGATTTAGAAATTTGATTTTTTCACTGCTCCAAGGCCTGCGTACTTGATATTAATTTCAGCTTGATCCTCCACGCGTTCCTGAGAAAAAGGGTCTTGACAGACAGACTGACAACAAAGTGATCCTATTAGGGTTCTGTTTTTGCCGACTGATGTACGGAACCCTAAAAAAAACTTAAATCGTCTAATGGATTTGAAATCGACAGTCAAATTTATTTAAACCCTCATCCAACCTTTCCAGGTCCGAGGCTTCGTCGGGTGCCATAAAATGTTAGAGAAAGGCTTCTACCTCGTGGTCTGCCTGGCCTTCAACCACTGGCACACGGGGCTGGAGCTGGCGGACAGCTCGGCGTGGCCGCGCCACGTGCTGGCGGCGCACTCGTCCAAGCCGCTGTCGGTGGAGCGGCCGGCGCTGCACCCGCACATCCTGGCCGACGCCATCATCGGCCTCACGCTGGCGCGCGGGCAGCGCCACGAGGGCCGCCAGGGGATGACGGCTTACTATCTCACCAAGGTAGGCTTTTAGGGGATTTAGGGAGGGGAAGCCCGCCACACAATCCCAACCACTGCAACTCCTGAAAGTCAGAATAAACGCCGAGTCAATGAAGCTCGATGCGTCCGGGAAGAAACGATTTAAATGTCTTGGATCCCGCAATGAAATAGGAGAAAACAGCCATCATCTGCCTAGCTTTTAAAATTTTGATGCGTAAAAAAAATATATTTGGAATATTTTTTTTACGCATCAAAATTTTAAAAGCTCAGTTAACAATTTATCGAGATTTTACAATCTCTCAAGTTACTTTATATTCTTACGGAGTATGCCGTTTTCCGGTGACATATTCAAAGCTAACTCATTAAATGTTTCTAGGGCTGGGCCGGCCTAGTAGTGATGGTAGAGAACCGCCACACAGACAAGTGGATCCACGTGAAGTGTGACTGCCAGGAGAGCTACAACGTCGTGTCCACTAGAGGCGAGCTCAAGACTATCGACTCCGTGCCGCCTTTACACAGGTCAGTAGTCGTGTTATAGTGAACCTGTGTAACATGTGTATGGGGAACAGAGTGAAGTACCGCACCCTCCATTATTTATATCCATTATCTGTTGAATTTAATTTTAAGATTGAGAAGCCTACCCCGCACTGGGCCATCTACAGGCCCCTTAGGACATAATGTTTGACCATTTTAATAAGGACTTAAATAGGATGGATTCGGATCATATTAATAGCCTGGATGCTGTTAATTCCATAGTAGAAACTTTAAATAATTATATATTGATTTTATTTAATTTACATGCGCCTCTTAGAAGAATCCTAATTAAATATAAGTCTTTGCCATGGATAACAGACACTGTAAGGGAAACGAAAACACTGGGAAATGATGAGGCTACGAGACAGGAGCCATAATAGAGCAAAAGTTACTTAAGCATTAAAACATATATGGAGCTTAAATTCCTGGTTAGGGCTGCTGTCGAAAGTGAGAAGTGTGCATAACTCAAAACATTAAACAGTAGACTTGCGCATAGTAGTTCGCGACCGGGAGCACTCATTTTAGTTCGCAGCTCCTTGGCGAACCAGTTTGCTCTTTTAGTTCGCAGCTCCTTGGCGAACTAGTTTGCTCTTTTAGTTCGCAGCTCCTTGGCGAACTAGTTTGCTCTTTTAGTTCGCAGCTCCTT
The DNA here is from genome assembly GCA_905163435.1 of Mamestra brassicae. Taxonomy (NCBI): domain Eukaryota; kingdom Metazoa; phylum Arthropoda; class Insecta; order Lepidoptera; family Noctuidae; genus Mamestra; species Mamestra brassicae. The sequence goes on along the minus strand of LR990989.1, from coordinate 2,992,725 downwards.
GGCGAACTAGTTTGCTCTTTTAGTTCGCAGCTCCTTGGCGAACTAGTTTGCTCTTTTAGTTCGCAGCTCCTTGGCGAACTAGTTTGCTCTTTTAGTTCACCAGCTCCTTGGCGAACTAGTTTGCTCTTTTAGTTCGCAGCTCCTTGGCGAACTAGTTTGCTCTTTTAGTTCGCAGCTCCTTGGCGAACTAGTTTGCTCTTTTAGTTCACCAGCTCCCGGCTCGATGTATCGCGACAGGAGCTGACTCACTGACTGAGCTAGTAAGCTGAGAATGGCAGATCGTTCGCGAGCTTTGCAGTTTAAAAAACATACGTGTTTATAACTTGTTTTGGATGTGCTTATTTAAAAAAAGTAAATATTAGCTTGTGTATCGCATTGTGTAAAAACTGATAATTTTTGAAATATTATTAAAAAGTATATTACCTACTTTTTGAAGTGAAAATAGCCATTTATCAATCATAAACTTGTCATTATTTATTAAGTTTGAAAATAATCAACAAATGTACTAAGGTATTTATATTATAAGGTTAAGGTTAAGTAACATGGATCACAAATAAAATAAAAATATTCTTTAGAAATAATCAACAAATACTGCTTAAAGTTTACATGGCAGTCATGTCACAAACAAATCACCGAAATTTTTAAAAAATAACACGTAGTAAGTAGGTAGGTACTTATACTTCTAATTTGTTACTAACAATATTAGGCATAGAAAAAAAAAATAGCTGCCAGACAAAAAGGAGCGCCGAATTGTCTTTGTCTCTTAGTGGACAGTTCGGCGCTCCTTCCTTGTAATTGCCTTACCGTGCTCTGCGTTGACTCATACCGAAAGAAACTTTGTTCCAACCAGAGCCCCACGACACCTCCATACTCGTCACTTTCAATCGTTCTCATAACGTCCCGCTGTCCCCACAGACAAGTGATCATCGTGCTGACGCAGCTGGAAGGCTCGGGCGGGTTCAGCATCGCGCACCGGCTGACGCACCGGCTGGCGGCGGGCGCGCGGCTGCAGGACTGGGCGCCGCACGCCGACGACGAGCCGCGCCACCGCCCGCCCCTGGCGCGGCGCCTGTGCGGCCTGCACCAGCCCCGGCTCATCACCTAGGGGCACCTCACCATGACGTGACACTGGATACGCTCCGACACCGTGTTTTTCCTTGATAAGTTTAACCCTTTCAAAAGCCACAAAAAAATACATTATAATGCAATTGAACAAATGCCCAAAGTGAATCAAGAGACGTTTTTCAACACACATAAGTACTACCTTTTTTTTAAAACTATTTAATAACGAATTTTTGTGAGAAATGCACGTGGTTTTTTTTTTGGAATGGCTTACCAGCTCCGGCGGCCTAATTTTGTAGGTAACATGTTTGTCCGTTCGTTACATTTTCAAAAAATATTGGACACGTATTTATTGCCATTTCAAATCGCTAAAAAATGATAAAAATAAAGCGCATCAGATTTCAAGAGAGCGGGCTGGTTGCGTCACGTTGCTAATAAAAATTGCACTATCGTAATGATATCATGCGAGTTTTCAACGCACTATATGTTCGTAATTTTTGAAGTGATAACTTCTTATGGGAGGGTAAACCGCTTCGTAACGTAACGCGTTACGGCGTCAGTCTGTCTGACTTCCCTTTCTCTCACGCATACGGCAGCGGTAGGCAGGCTCTTCCTCTCTCACTCTAACCCACAGCGCTAGTCGTATTTCGGACAGACGCTTCCCATATTAAATAGTTCAACTGATTAGTTTAAGTTTAGTTTAGTTTAAGAGACGTCCACGTTTTTTGTTTACGTAAAAAGAAAATACGTGTCCAATATTTTTTGGAAATCTATCTGACGGACTAATTAGTTATTTTTTTAGTAGAATACCCTATTCCTTTCGATTCTTTTCACCTAATGTGTCAAACAATCTCATTCACAGTTCCACATCCACATTAGGTGCGTTACACAATTCGGAAGTCGTTATTTAGACGAATCGTAGTTAGTGAAATTACTTCGATTTCATTGCCAAAACTTGCCACACAGGGTATTTGACTGGATATTTATTACATTTCTCAAAACCTAGAGAGCAGACAAGACGCAGTTAAAAAATATTGCGTAAAAGACATGGCGGTGTTGTCAGCGTTTTAAAATCCGTAATAAACAGAGACAGCACTAATTGCGTGTGCCGTCACTTACAAATCCCGCCATATTGAATTGAAGCCATCCAGTACAAATGTCATTTTGTGTGACAAGGATAGAGCAATAACTTCAAAAGTGTATAACTTCTCTGTTGTTCGATCATTATAATTTATTTTTACACAAATCTTAATGTTTTAATATTATCTATCAAAGTATTGATTCATTTAGATGTTTCATACTAGTCAAATAATTTTTTTTTTTTTTTACATTTGCTTTTTTTTTGTAACACGCAATTGGGCTGCGGGGATATTCCCATCAGCCTGTCACTGGAAGGCTGGAACTTAATCATATTATATAACAATACTTAATTGCCTATGCGGTAATAAAAATCACAAAGATGATTACTACAATTAACCTTTTGCGTGTCTTAAGTTACACAGTTCGACATAAGAAAAAATGCTCCAAATGTCTTAAGTCGGACAGTTACACTTAAGGGCTTGGTCAGGATTGGACGATAAAAATCTGTGGTAGACACGCAAAAGGTTAATGTTAATTGCATTGAAATGTGTTTCGAAAGTCATTTCCAAAACAATGTTTTTGGATAAATTTAATTCTAACCCGGTCGTTAATTTTGTTAAGTCTGTAAGAACTATGACTGATCGTCAGTCACAAATCGTGTTGGTAAAAATGGTATTTGTTTGCGGGTACATTTGTTCCCCTCTCTTTGACAAGGGCTGATTGGTTAGTTCGTAACAATATAATAACTCCGAGCTTCTCGAATGAAAGTGATCTTAAAATTAATGTGTCACATTGTCAAGCGAGCGTAAACTAAGGGCCAATTTTTCATTATTTTTTAAGCTACGTTCACATTCTCATCTCATTCGTAATCTGTCTAAATGTGGGGAAAATAGAGGTGTTTCTGACAGATTGTGAATTATTATTATTATTTACGAATGCGAACGTTATTTCAAATATAGAAGAATTGGCCCTCTCTTTTGATTGGCTGTTAACAATTCCTTCGACCAATCATTGTAAAAAAACCTTTTGAGAAACTGTGGTAAGAAAGGACAAAGTTATGTTGTTTTCATATTTCTTGTAATTTAATAAAAATTATTATTTTTACAAATACATCTTGTATTATACCAAAATGACGAGAGCTATGAAATTCGCTCTCAGTTGCTCTACTATGACGTGCTAATGCCATCCAATTCCGATGATGTAAAAGAGATAGTGCTATTCGCTATGTATAGCTCCGTCTCTCTCTTAGAGCGGAATCATGATCGTTTTAAGACTTCATAGTAGGGCCCCAGAACTTGATATTGATTCATGAAAAACGACTGCCATCATGTCTTATAAAAATTATCAACTCATATAATTGGATGAGTCCGTGTATTTCCAATGACGATAAATATCAACGGAGTTGACTCAGCGAGAGAAAAAATTACAAAATGTAAGCACAATATTGACCCTTACACCGTTAGTGATAAGTGACAAAGTGAATTAACGTTGTAAATCAGTAATAAGTTTAGGATTAGACTTTCATTGTACCAAATGTTTCTGATGTTTTTTCTAATAAAAATAATTAAGTTATTTTATTCAGCCTGTATTGTCCCACTGTTGGGCAAAGGCTTCTCCCATATTCTTTTCCTGAACCAAATCGAGCCACCCTTTCATCATCATCAGCTGAATGACGTCCACTGCTGGACATAGCCCTCCCCCAGGGGTTTGCCATGCTCGCCACGCTTGGTAGGCGGGTTTCGATCGCAGTGTAGCTGTTGCAATGCACAGAGAATGCTGCTTCCCATGGGCGTGCAGCAGGCTACAGTAAGGGTAGGCCATGCCCATTCTCTGGTGAGTCCCTTGGTCGCCTCTTACAACACCCACGGGAAGTGATGGGATGGTGCTATTTTTTTTACAGCCACCCTTTAAAATAAACCTATTAGGTCGTCTCGCCACTTCGTTTCATGAGTGAACTTTTTTGTCTGAGACCAAGTTGGAAAACGCAGAAAAATCGTGTTTCCTTCATTTTGGCGATTTATGCGACTACGCGAGTCGCATAAATCGTGGTTTTTTTTTTGTTAATATTTCAAAATTGAAAGTATCGTAACAGTTGCTTTTATCTATGAGTTCTTTAAAGCCACCACATGTAAGTGGTGTGGGTTTACGACAAAAGTGTAAAATTTCTAATTTATCGTATATCTTATAAACCGGGCGGCATCTAGTGTGATATTCGGTAACATTTGGTACAATGTAACGGTCAAGAAACGAACATAGGTAGGTAGGTACTAGGCCTATGAAGCTAAAGACACATAACATAGCTATTCATATTTTTTCTACTACACTAAGATATACTCATAGAAATTACACGTCCGGCCGAATGAATGTATACATTTTGCCAATTTTTTATTCTACCGGTCTGTTTGCGAAATAAGCGAATAGGGCGCACTGAGTTTTATTTTGACGGAAATTAGAATAAGGACACGAATAATTTGTAACTGATATACATTGTAATAAAAAAAAATATGTCGATTTCGCAAAAAGTTTTTTATTACGACGTAGTAGACGGAGTAGATGATCGTTTTATTTAATTAATAAATTATTTTAACGAGGTCGTTTGCGAAGTAAACATTTTTGCTAACAGTAAGGATATATCACGTAGATTGTAAATTTTAAGGCATTATCATTATTGTATAAAAATCTCTTGTAAAAGAAAACAATGATTTTTTTAATCATTAATGATAAATAGCGATCGTTGTATGTAGTTGTTATTTATATTGTAACTCGATGAAATCACGTTCCCTTGTATGCGAATCTCACAAAAGCGCGTGGTTCCGTAGGTTTAACGCCCAAACCATAGAATTACGACTGATACTAGATTTTTACAACATTTACTTTCCTAATATTCATAATTTTTTACTAAAATTCTCGGAAAATTTTTGATTGAAGTGTTTGATTAGAAATGAATCCTCTCTGATATAAAGTATGTTGAATACAATAAATGTAATTTAGATGCTAAATTAAAATTGTTAACTTAGAATGCGACGGTTATACGTTATTTATAAAAGCTTGTATGTTTTCTAATTAGAAATCTTTAGTAAAAACATAATAAAATTGTCTTCGCATTAGATTTATTAATTTAGTTAGGATATAAAAAATATTTTACTTTGCTGTGGGATCTCAATTACATTCCCTGACAGTGAAAATTGGTTTGTTTTAAAAGAAAAGTACTTCAACAATTAAAAAAATGTCCCATTATTTTGACAATTTGGTAGCGCGGCCGTTGTCCAATACACCTAACAATGGATCAAATCCACAAACACATGAATTATTGCTACACAGTGTGACAAAACTCGACATTAGTCTCGCTAAGTGAGACAAACAGAAATTCACGATTTTGTACGTAACATAAATATATCGTGTAAATATTTAAAACTGCTTTACTAACTAGACGTAGGTTTGTAATCTGAATTTAATAAACGCTCCTACTTTTATTTGCACTCAAGTGTAACAAAAGACAATTAATATTTATAAATTGGAAGTATTAAGTTCATTCCATTAATACTCATTATTTATTTATTTTTTAATTAATTGTTGTTTTTTTAATAATTACAAAATCTAGTGATGCTGATTCTTGCCATTAATTTGCTTTACAACGATATTATTAATGTGTTTTTAATTTTTTTTATTAGTAATTAATATTTAATTTTTGACTGTTTATAGTTTAAGTGGCCTATGAGCAAGATTCGTGCAATATTAAGAAGGATGTTATCTCACGTTGAATTTTTATATTAGTGAGGATAATTTACAATTGCTGGCACAAAAAAATGCACACTAAGGCGTGTGGTGTTTGGTTTGTAGATAGCAGTTGACGAAAAATATTAAATTAAAACCTGAAAAAAAAATCAAAGCTCAAATTCGTGTCACAAGGCAAAATTTAATATTTGGAACATGTCGATTCCAAAACAATCAATCCAAATTTGTTTTTTACAATATTTTTAAACTATGGTGACCCCTATTTTGTTTTCATAATAAGTGAAACAGCCAACTGCTAACTATTAACGGACACGCTAACTATAAATATAACATAGTTGTAGTTAAGTTTTGGATCGCATAGTGTTTTGATATTAATAATAATAATACCGTGCGTCACAGGTTCTGTAGATACACGGCTGTATATTTTTACACTTGTGCATCATTAATAATAATATGTATACATTCACACGTTAAAAAAATCCATAAACATGTAACTGATTTTTCATCTTCCATAGTTTTCTTACATCTTAACATTTTTTGTAAAACAATTTAAAGAAAGTAGCGTTTTTTTTTAATATTTACTGATAAGATAGTGCCATATTGAGAAGTAGCCCTTTTATTCATAATTACTGACTTTTTAAAGGCCTTTTAGCGAAAGGAACGTTTAACGATACACCACATTAGTTGTAAGAATTTTATGAATAAAAGGGTAATTTCACCTTTGTACCAGTGAGAAAATTAGACTTACTTTGTCATCATTTCTCTTTAAAATGAAATAAAATTAACAGCTATTAAAGCCTAACGGGCTCTCACTTTATGTTTTTCTTAATTCACGAACAATCTTTGTTTAAAAAAAAAATATTAAGAAAACACCTGTTCTATCATCTTTCATTGTTATTCTTCGTGAATCCTGTTTGTACAATTTAATTTTCACAATAAAATAATATGATTTTGAATGGTGTGTCGATCAGAGTGCACTGCAGTGTAAGAAACTTTTTATAACTTTTTTTTAACAATGTGTAATTGTTTTTTGAGTAGCATACAATACGCTTATTTTTCATGTTAGACTTACGTGGATGCATGTTAAACTATTTATGATAAGGTTAAGTAAATAAAATTATTTAAATTTGATGATATGGTTTTATTTGAGTGATAGGTATTGTGATATCCTTGTATGCAGGTCTCTGGCAGACAAGGTAGCCTTTGGAAGCGTCTGGCGAAAACTAAAAGGATTTGAAATAAGAATGTAAAAATATGTTTTGTTTTTATCTACCAGCCCTCGTAGAAGGCAGATGCCAAATATATTTTAAAGTTTCAAATCTACAATATTGTTTTATTTATAATAATAACAATAAGTAACACTAGCGGAGTCCCTGGTGTTACAGTATTATCAAACAATCCACAACAGCCGGTCGATTCTGTAAACATGTCGAAGTGAAGGCTTGGGTAAAGTGATCATGAGGTCAGCTGTCAATCCATATAATCGAGATGAAATGACAGCTCACTTTGTGATCACGTGACATCTTGATTATATGAATTGACAGCTCACCTCTTGATCACTTCACAAATTTCGCAAGTCAATTCGTTTCACTCTATTATGAAGTTTTAACAATTTAAAAAAACCAGCCAAGTGCGAGTTGGACTCGCACAAGGAGGGTTCCATACCATCAACCGAAAAAAACGTTTCTTGTATGGCAGCCCCCTTTAATTTGTAATTTAATTGAATTTTTATTATTTGTTGTAATAGCGGCAATAGAAATACACTCTGTGAAAATTTATAATGTCTATCTAACTATCACGGTTCATGAGATACAGCCTGGTGACAGACGGACAACGGAGTCTTGGTAATAGGGTCCCGTTTTACCCTTTGGGTACGGAACCCTAAAAAGACCTGCCGGTCGATTCTATAAAAATGTCGGAAGTGAAGGCTTGAGTGAAGTGATCACGAATAGAGCAGTCATTCAATCTAGATTACATGAATTGACAGCTCACTTCGTGATCACTTCACCCAAGCCTTCACTTCGACATGTTTACAGAATCGACCGGCAGTATGAATTAGATGATACATGATGGTACTCACTCCCTGAAGCAAATTGACTCAGGATCAAGATCTGTGTCAATCTGCCTTGATGCCAAGATACATCTCTAAGGGCGACTTGCGCAAAAATAAACTAACTTGCCAACTATCTAAATTAGCCGAGATTTTTACAAGCTATAGTCCGGGTCTTCCCTTTATCTATTTGGTTAGTCCCAGAGATACGCCAAAAGCATACAATTGTATGATTTTATAACATTGTGCTATTTTAGTTATCACCAAAAAATTAATGTTCAATACGCATTTTTATTTATGTATCCTCATTGTCACCCAAATAGGGGAGGCCTAGGTCCATCAGTGGACGTGTTTCAGCTGATATGATGACCCGCATTTTATAAAATGGTAGAAGACCTAATTAGTTCTGCACTATCGGGGATCTTTCTTAATGTGTGTTGCGAAGCAGCTATCACAGTTTTGTGACCCGGTTTTAATATATCAGGCTGTTGACTCGTTAATTAACACCAATTACCTACATATCCACAAGTAACAAGCTAACTGCCCGTTGCGTAGAATCTGTTGCGTAGAAACTGTCAAATTAGCTACGAACAGTATCTGAAACGTCATGTTTGCCTTTGTAACATGACGTAGCTACTGTTGCTAGCTAATTTGACAGTTTGTCTAGCAGAGAAAGAATTTTCGTGATCAGATCAGTACTCAGACCAGGATCAAGGGGGAGGCCCGGCAAACCGGGGCCCGTGCCCCAGGCGGCCAGTTTAAGGGGTGCCAAATTCATGTTTGAAAAAAAAACTTATTCGTTGTGGAGTACTAAAATTTTATACTGTTCTTACTTTGATCTTCAATATCTCCAGAACCAATGGTTTCCCATGTATGGTCTGAAAAAAATTATGCCAGTGATGGGTACAATGGGTCATCGTTATCGTTGAGGTCTTTTTACTCCAGATACATAATAAAATCAACCACAAACGTGGAAGAGCAGAGAGAAGGGGCGCCACCATCAAGTTTCTGTCTCATTTCGAAAAAATCGTAGATCCGGGGCTGACAGTACTACCAGAGATTTTAATATAAATGTGGATAGATGGACGGGGACAGGGAGGCCAAAGAAAAGATGGATGGATTGTGTTTGGAGTGATATGAAAGAAAAGGGAGTTAGTGATAGCGTGACGGTTAACAGGACAGAATGGAAGAAAAAAACGTGTTGCGCCGACCCCAAGTAACATGGGATAAGGGCAGGAAGATGATGATCAGTCTGGTACTACCAGAGATTAGGTACCTTTTACAAACCAATGGAAAAAGCTATATGTTTTTTATAAAGAGCTTTTTCCTCTTCAATATTTGTTTAGATTAAGTATTTAGATAGGTAAGTATTTATTTGCAGAGAACCTCAAGCGTCGGAAATATTATATCTTGTTGTATTATAACTTGTTGGTAGTTATATTTTCGAGCCGTTTAGGGTTGAAACTCTCGGGTCGTGGGGTCTGAGTGCGCATAATTGTTTAAAGATCTCTCAAGACGCTTAGTTGACACTTCACGTGACCCAAGGGCTGGCTTTTGACCATGGTCAAAGAATAAGAATTGCCATACAACGTGGTAATGCTCCCAGTCTTTTGGGTACACTTCCAGTCGACAGCGAAGCGGATGAATTTTATGACGCCATATTTTAGGGTTAATTTAGTTATAAGATTTATTTTTATTTCTAGTGTATATAGTTAGTTAAGTATTTATTGAAACAGTTATAAATATCTATGTAAATAAAAGATCACCTATCTCTTTAGATATGTATAAGAAATGTAAGTCTAGGTACGTCAACCTACACTCAGCTCTAATGCGGCCTCGACAAAACACTGGGACATTAAACATTACTAAACGTCTACTATAACAACGTTTATAGTCAGAGAGACGTCGCCTATGCATGCGACGGTGGTTAGAAGGCGGATGCCGCGCCGGGTAAGCCATCACAGGATCATTTCCGGCGCCTTTTTCGTTTTACTTCACGAACAAAGATGTGGGAATTGTGGAAGAGCTTTTTAACTGTAGCTGGCGTTTTCGTTGCAATTTTCTTTGAATGTTGATAAAATGCAAAAGTATTTTAAAAAAACCGGCCAAGTGCGAGTCGGACTCGCGCACGAAGGGTTCCGTACCATTATTTTATTCTGTTTTTTTAGTATTAGTTGTTATAGCAGCAACAAAAATACATCATCTGTGAAAATTTCAACTGTCTAACTATCACGGTTCGTGAGATTCAGCCTGGTGACAGACGGACAGGGAAGTCTTAGTAATAGGGTCCCGTTTTACCCTTTGGGTACGGAACCCTAAAGACAGGTGCTGCCCGCGGCTCCGCCTGCGTGACTGTCGAAAATTATCCCAAGGGAACATACTCTCAGGATAAAAAGTAAAAAAATATCGCATTTATAATATTACTATAGTAGGCGCCAGATAATCGTGGAATATCGGTCATTGACCCACCTACATTATCGACATTGTTAATTTGAAAAACGGAATTAATGACACAAAACTGTCCCGAATCATCATCTCTCGTGATCCTTAACATTGTCTAATAATGAAAAACGATTCATATTTAATTGCTCAGGTACCTATGAGCAGTTATTAGGGAAAGGTCAATATACTTTATTCCACATTTATCTGGCGCCTACTATAGCGGGCGTCACGCGGTCTCACCCGCGTAGTTCCCGTTCCCGTGAGAGTACGGGGATAAAATATAGCCTATGTTACTTGCTGATAATGTAGCTATCCATTGCTGAAAGAATTTTTCAAATCGGTCCAGTAGTTTTTAAGTTAATTCGTTACATACAAAAATACAAATCTTTCCTCTTTATAATATTAGTGTAGATATAGATTATAGTAAGATTATTCGTTTTCAGTTTTCAGAGCACGTTGCGTTGTTTATATCTGTACCTATGTAGATAACATTAAATTCACGGGGTAGGTACCAAAGTCAAAGTCAAAGCATTTATTTCAAATAAACCATTATCAGGTACTTTTGAATTGTCAAAGTCAGTCCGTCAAAAACATGAAGCTATTTACCTAACTGCGTAACACCCAATCAATGAATTTCCTTTCATTTAAATAATATATAATATATCATTTATTTCAGGTAACAAAGACTCATTACCTTACAGACTATCATACATATTTATTTATTTATTCATTTTAAACGAATTGACGGCGTCGGGTTGTGCTGCTTGGTGTCACGTAGCCTTCCGCGGAATCGCCGATATACGACACCCTTCATCCAAAACTGTTCCTTGAGGAAGGTCTCAATATGATGAGTCGGAACTCGCACCACGAACGATTTGAAATTCGTGTTATGGCGTGACTCCAACTTCTCGAGCCTTAAGGTCCAGTTGGTCTTTGCTCGAACATCCTCCACGATCTCTTCAACCTTCGTGGTGTGATGTAGCCGGGACACATAGAGCTGCGTCGTAGGTATTGCCGGACGCAGCATATTGGATCCTGCCAGCGCGGTCCCGCACTGGTTTCGACTAGGAGGCTTCTTCGTTCTCTTCCTCTCCACCTTCACGAAGCCATCCTTATCACACGTGCCTGTAGCTGGGCCTAGCTGTTTCGAACCCCTGTTGGCAGGTTCACAGCAGCTTTTAAAATTTAAAATTTAATTGGCTCTAGTTGTCGATTCGCAAATGGAGATTCTTTAGGGGAAGAACTGACCAAAAAGTAGTCACTTATAATAATTATAACCTGCAAAGCTTTTCAGGTTTCAATTACTTAATTAAATACTTTTCACACATTTCTTTCCAAATGGAGAGCTTACAAGTAGTGAATTATTAAGTTTTATGTTTTTACGTGTTACCTTTGTTGTATTGTTTTCTTTGTAAGAATACTGACTACTTACATACCTTTGTATAAGTGATAGTTCTTATAACTCAACAGACAGATGTGTTGCTGGGGAGTTTGTTGCGCCACTTCTTCTTCCCAGCTAAACACTAGGAAGTGGTGACGGGCGGGCGTTTTGGGGGACTGTCTTTATGTAGAACTTTGACGTTCAAAAAGTGCTGGCACTCAGCCTCATTTGAATAAATGACTTTTGAAACACTTCCAGTACCGCCACAGATTGAAATATCTTGTCATATCTTGCTCTATACTACTCATTCCGTAGGTACCTACAGAGATCTCATTGTGCCGGGAAATTGTAAGGTTTTGCACCACCAAGATTATATTTTACGAAAGAAATCGTAGAAATATGCATTCAGGTTAATTAAATATGATTTTTGCTCCACCACACGTATTTTCTGGAGCTCTGAATTTTTTTACTGAAAAGGGGGATATATTTTTTCAACACTCTTACTGGAAAATTGGCTTTTATTTATCCCAGAATTAGGTTCAGAATCTAGTGTATTTAACACATGGTGGTCCTTTATTTTATTTCTCCAAGGGAATCGGTCATTTAAAAAAAACACACACAAGTACACATTTTTTTCTAACATGCTTTATGCTGTAAACGCTTCCTTAAAGGGAGCTGCGTATACTGGCTATAAACCACGTAAGTCAATACATACTTTCCTCTTCATTCTTCATTCATCTGCTCTTCATTCATGAAGAGCATTATAGAGGGATGCGGTACAGAGAGTAAAGTACACCTCCACTGAAAATGGGAGGATCCTCCGACCAGACGGTTGTTGTGTCTGGTGGGCAACTGCCCGATAGTTGATATTCGGATTGTTGTATATGTTCAAATCGCACGGAGAACTTTGCTTGCCCGATGCAAGATTTCGTTGTTAGTTCGTCGTAAATGGCGCTGCGGTTCTTTTTGTTGCCGTACAAATTTCGTTTCTTATATCATGTCGCGGCATTGATGCCGCTACATACTACTAAATTAAACTTTAACAGTTACTGTTAAAGTTTAATTTTCATCTATCTAAAACTCTAAACTAATATAATTATGTAACCCAAGGTGTAAAAAAAGGTCATAAAATTTCTTTCATCGCATGCGCTGCGACAACTATAAGAAAACATAAACTAAATTCATATGATACTCTTTGTGAATAAAGAAGACTGATTAGTTGAGATAAGGTGATAAATATTTTAACATAATAATTGTCTTTGGAGCCTTTATTAAATAATAAGTAGCAAAGTAACCGAACCGTGAAATAATTAGTCAATTACAAGCAGTAAAGTGTTGATTATAACCATAACAAAGAATATTGCATGAAACTAAATACAGCCTCATGTTGGAATGCATACAAAATAAATTTATAAGGTATCTGTCCATGAGACTTTATGGAGTATATCCTTATTATCCTTTGATGTATCCAACCTTGTTTGTTCTAGGCATGGTTGGGTACAACAAATTCGAATTAAGAAGGGATATGGCTCGCACCATTTATACCACACTAATATTATAAAGGCGAAAGTTTGTGAGTGTGTGTGTATGTTTGTTACTTCTTCACGCGATTTAGATGAAATTTGGTAAAGAGATTGTTTGAGTCTCGGGAGTATGTTCCCTTGGGATAATTTTCGACCTTCACGCGGGCGATGCTGGTAAAAAATAATTCATAGTAGAATGAAATTAATGAATGAATTTTTTAATATGAATTCAATGTAATATATGTTTTTCAATGTTATAATGTATTTTTGGTTAGTAAGTAAGTTTGCATGCTTTAGTTTTAAGCAAAACATGTTTAAACTAATATTTAATAACACCTTGTACACCATGTTTTACGCAAATAAAATATCTTATCTTATCTTATCTTAAACATATATTTTTTGTTTACATTTACTAGGTCTAAACAAAAAAAAAATCTTCCTAAACTAACATGTTTAATAACTCGAAAATTAGTTAAAATTACACTTTTGAGTATACTTTTCTTGTATCAAAACTTACAGTAATTATGTTTTTTTTCAGCCATGCTCTAGTAAATGTTATTGTTATTTTAATAGCAATATTGTTATAATTTTGTCGTATATAGTTTTACTATTATCCAGCATCTGCGTAGACCATCGACCGCTAGTTTAAAAAAAAGGCTCGTATAAAAACTGTTCTAATAAGAAAACTATATAAACATTTGAAAATATTTTTCAGTCATGCACTAGATTATGAAATCTTAGAAAATTTGACATCAACATCTTATCTACGAATTATCCTTTTGCGTGTCTTAACAGATTTTTATCGTCCAATCCTGACCAAGCCCTTAAGTGTAACTGTCCGACTTAAGACATTTGGAGCATTTTTTCTTATGTCGAACTGTGTAACTTAAGACACGCAAAAGGTTAAACCCTTTATCGTTTTATTGTCTGTCGGAAATCATCAAATTTGAATCCAATGTCATTCTAACGGATGAACGCTCTTAATAAACGTCACCAAAGATATAAATAACTTAAATGAAGTCGAAAACAAAGTGTTAGCTATCCGCGAGTCTGTCCCTGTCTGACAAGGGTTCCGTTCCTACATAAATCCTTATGGTTCATAATTTAGTTAAAGCTCGTTAAGTTGTTGTATTCATGACAGTCGGTTAGGTTGGTACATAATTGCAAAACTATTGATTTATATGTCGTGAAATTATTGTGCCTAGATAATTATTAAACATAATAGACCTATGGTAGGCGCCAGATAAACTTGCGATATAGTACAATGACCTTTCCCAAATATCCCTTCGTAGACCCCGAACAATAAAATGAATGAATTTCATTACTACAGAACGTAATGGATCACGATAGAAGTCGATTCAGGACAGCTTTATATTTGTCACCGGAAAATGGCAAACGCGGTAAGATTGTAAAATATCGCGTGAAATTGTAAACTATTTTTTCTAAATAAGACACGGATATATTGGAAACTATTGAATTTGGACGAGATTTATTGTATACAAAACGATTTATGTATTAATAGTAGGATGACCTAGTTTTGCTCGGTTATTTGTTTTGGTAAACGTTTTCTAACCCCCGAAACCCCCTGCATACTAAATTTCATGAAAATCGTTCGAGCCGTTTCCAAGAATTGCTCGTTTAAAGGTATTAGATATCGAGAAATGATAATCTAATAAAGATTTATTACAATCTTACGGAGTCGGCAATTTTCCGGTGACATGTCTTTATTTCTGTTTTTGATAATAAGAAAGTCAATAAATGTTTGTGGGTCAATGACCGTTATTGCACATTTATCTGGTGGCTACCATACAATCTACCCTGTAGGTCACTACGTTAAGTCATTGTAGTAAAATTGCTTGAACTGCACTGCCTGTTGGGTCATGGGTTAGCTTCCCAGGTCGCGCAGTGTTATTGAGTTTTTCCATCAGGAATTTCTAAGTAGCGGAGTATGGCAGTGTGGCTCCCGTGCCTCGGAAAACACAAAGGGCCGTTGGTCCATGATTGCTGTGCCATTGGACTATAAGACTAGAAGGAAGTATTAGATAAACAAAGTCACTTTCGCATTTATAAAATGACTTAGGTTCATGATTTGAAGTGGACAATTTCTAAATTGTATATTTAGCCTGAAAACCACTTAAAGTGTGTTATTAGTAATAATAGCGTTTGACACGTTCTTAACTGAAATGATTAAATTCAGAATCCCGTAGAGATTGCGAAATTCGTTCGGGAAAACTATTATTATTACGTAAGCAGTTACCTATTTAAACAGAAGTTGTTTTTTTTTTCATAAAGACAAGAAAAAACACAGATATTGGAATGGCATGTAGACACAGTCACGTTTCCTAATATCATCAAAAATAATCTCTTCAAAGAATTCTGCCTTACAAACCAACAAACGATTATAAGATCCAACAGAAAATTTCTTTCACTCAAAACAGATTGAATGAAAACTCAGCCCGCGAGACTTGGCTTCTAAAGAACGTGACAAACATACAAACAGGTATCACTTTTATGTTTGAAAGTATCAAAGAAATGTTGAGTTATATATGTCACCGGAAAACAGCAAACTCCGTAAGATTATAAAATATCTTGAGAGATTGTAAACTCTCGATAAATTTTCAACTGAACATTTGGAATACTATTTTACGCATCAAAATTTGATAGTCTATAATCTCGCGAAGTCCAATGAGAGCTTTGTTTCCAGGTTTACTTTGACACGAAAACAGATAAATTGTAGACTTGTTCTCTGATTGGTCGCCATTGTATTATAATCCACAATATCTCGGAATGACTGCGAGATTATAGACATATGTCAAATTTTGATGCGCAAAATAGTATTCCAAATGTTCAGTTGACAATTTGTCAAGAGTTTACGATCTTTCAAGTTATTTTATAATCTTACGGAGTTTGCTATTTTCCGGTGACATATATGTACGTAGGTAGGCATGAAGGTAACTTGTGTTTTTAAGAACTAAGAATGTATATTTAGACCTCTTGGGCTTTGAAGTGTGAGAAAAGTGTTCGGTGGCGTGGGGATTATAATTTAGAGGATCCACAAGTGCATATTATGATGATATCCACCCGTGATGAGGAATATGATGCATAATATGATTATTTAGCATTTTGAGGCAAGTGAGTAAACTTATGCCCACGTTTATGAAAAGTGTTTCAACTCTCTTACTCGAAAAAAAATGATATATTTTTTTCATAATATCTGGTAACAAATTACTGTGAAAAATGGCTAGCTGTTTTCCGTGCGCTGAGTTCGACTTAGGGTTCTTACTTGACGATGCTTGCAGTTGTGGCGTGATTCGTCCGTCGACAGGTGGTACCTATCGGCGGCAGGTGTCGCTGGTCACAGTTGCGGAATTTGTTCGAAGGAGTCACCGCGACCCTAGAACGCAAAGGGCTTTAGAAGGAACACGGATGTGTTTTAGTCAGTAAGAGTCTGACACGCTCTTTCACACCACCCAGAGCGGAAGAAGTCATTTGATGATTTCCCATTCTTAAAAAAAAAAATAAGGTGTCGACGGACGAATCAAGCCACAACTGCAAACGCCGTCACTTGTCGGCGGCAGGCGTCAACGCGTCGACGGCTGCCGTCGACACTGTGCCGTTCATCTGTAAGAACCCTTACGGCGATCAGCGGGAGCTGGTTGGCGCACTTTTCCGCACTTGTATGGAATACTCATTCGATGTATTGTTTCGGACAAGCGTGTTTCAAACCAAAATTACATCGATCTAGTGTTTCGGTCCAACGACTTTGTTTTTTAAATAGCCGTTCAGTACATTTACGTTCGTAGAACTCAAACAAAGTGTAGGAATTATCTGATGTCATAATGTCAGAATTAGTTGTTCCCATAGTGAAAATTATGAAGTAGTCTTGTCGCTTCTTTACTTCAATAACGTGATAAATCCAACCATTCATTTGTTTCTTTAAACGTTTTTTGAAAAAATAAAATCGGTTACGGCGATTTTGCTTCAATGGCGTGATAAGTCCGACAATTAATATTTTTTTTGACGCCTTTTGAATAAAAGAAACAAATCAGTCACAGCGGTTACAATATTACCAAAAAAAAAATAACCGTCGGACTGATCGCCGTATTAAAGCAAAAGCAAAGAGGCGATGTATTAACTCACTGACTGAATGATAACAAACGAATTAAAATTCAAGCTGTAGTAAGTACACATCATTTACAAAGGTATTTGCCCTATTCACTATCTAGAATCTCCAGCAAAGATATGAAAATGTTACATTATACTTTACAATCTAGATATTATTCAATTCATTCATTGCATTTTTCAATATGTCTGTATACATTACGAGAGCACGCTCCCATAGGAAATTATAGCGGTAGATACCTTGGAATAGTTGAATATTAAAGTGTTTCTTATCTTTACTAAAGTAAACTGCTCCAACAGTCGAGCACTTCTTTCTAGCGCATTCTATAATATCGGTTTAGACAATGTGACATTCTATCAGCGTCATTCAATAACGACTTTTAAGTCTTAATCATAGTCATTAATTAACAAACAGATTTTTAAAACAGCAAGAAAAAAAAAAAAAAAAAAAAAAACGTTTTTCGTGTTCCTCTCAGCAAACCATTTCATACTTATGTCATTACTGAATTGCAAAAATATGACCCAAAAATACCAACTACTCGTAAAGTAGCAAGTCAATTAAAAACATGTAAAATAGGATTGAACTCGTGCCACTACTACTTACCACCCCATTTGCCAGGGTTGCGGAATTTGTTCGAAAGAGTCGCCGCGACCCTGGAACGCAAAGAGCTTTAGAAGGAACACGGATGGGTTTTAGTCAGTAAGAGTCCTACGCGCCCTTTCGCACCACCCAGAGTGAAAGAAGTCATTTGATGATTTCCCATCCTTAAAAAAAAAACAAAATCACCACTTTGCTTAACTCCCTTCAAGCAATACAGACGACAGGCGTATTATTTAAAGTAAAAAAAAAACAAATTCTTTTTACAAAAATTGCATCAGCTTTATTGCATCTGCTGTCAAAAATCCATGTACAAAATCCAGTCCATCATTCTCCCTCCTTAATCAATAGAAGACGTATCGTAGTCCATGTCTTCGGAGAAGCCACAGCTGGTCCTCCATTCGGCTTCTTTAAGTTGGAAAGATGTAGTGATCGCCCGGAAGCTCTCGATGTTGCAATGCCTGTCACAGCCGGAAATTTGGGGATATACCACTATGTTTTCGCTGGGTGTGTTCAGGTACACGGGCTAGAAAGATATAAGAATTGGTTATATAAGAAGAATTTTTGATGGGTGAGAAGTGTGGAATTTATTGGCGAAGATCTTTCTAATATTCCTGGTATTGGATTGAGCAAATTTTGGACTTAATAATGATCCTATCCCCTAAAGTCCTGCCAGGGTTGCGGAATTTGTTCGACAGAGTCACCGCGGCCCTGGAACGTAAAGGGCTTTAGAAGGAACACGCATGGGTTTTAGTCAGTAAGAGTCTGACACGCCCTCCCACTCCACCTAGAGCGGAAGAAGTCATTTGATGATTTCCCATCCATAAAAAAAGCCCCTAAAGTCACCCCGGGAATTCCCCCACAGGAAAAACGAAAATAGCAAACATCTTCGCCTATCCGAGCTAACAATTTTGATGATAATAGATTTAAATAAAATTGATGAAGTATTTGCAAACAGCAAATAGGTTTTCATGACAAAAGGTTCGGAGTATGTAGTTAACACTAAACCAATTTCTTTGAAATCATTTATTTCCAGAGTAATTGTGTAGTAGCGCAGTTATTAACTTGTTTTGTTATATTCAGGGGTCGTGTGTGCAGCTTCAACTTTACTCAGTGGGATGTTTTAATATTGCTCAATGACACTTAGGCTGAAATTATTCTAATGTAGTTCACGCCTGACGGATGAAGTTTATAAAAACACTTCATCACCATGATCATAAAAAAACAAAAGACGTCCACTGCTGGACATAGGCCTCCTCCAAGTGTCGCCACAACAACCGGTCAGTGCGTCTCGCATCCATCGGATAACCGCGACATTCACCAGGAGATCAGTCCACCTTGTGGAAGGCCTTCCAACGCTACGTCTGCGTTCGTCTACATCGAACACTTACCACAACAATATATTCTCCAGTTGCAACCACCTTCCTCAGTTCCAAGGCATAAGCAGAGCCGTACTTAGGGACTCCTTGCCTAGGAGAGATCTGGGTGACAACTTGGAACGTGAACACGTTAATGTCGTGGGCAGAGTACACCTGGACACGAGGGACGTCCTCCCCGGCGATGATCCGGTCTGCTACAGTGAAGAACTGATTCAAAAGAACACCTAGAAAGGAATATCTGATTAAGGTATGCTTGCGTTTTGCTTGGAGTTTAGAGGTGATTGCTTTGTGATAATTGACTTAAATAGTAAGGACAGGGTGCGCCGTCCAGGGTTGCGGAATTTGTTTGAAAGAGTCACCGTGGCCCTGCAAAGAGCATTGGAGCAACAAGGATGCCTGCACTGGAAGAACAAGGATGGGTTTTAGTCAGTAAGAGTCTGATACTCCCTTCTCCCCAGCGCGGAAGAAGTCATTTGATGATTTCCCAAAAGATGAACGTTCGGACGGGGTTAACTTTAGAAGTGTGAACTAACTGACTGTGACTGGTCGCCTGTTCATGTCCGACCACTTATACAAAGAATACAAATATCTTACAATGAATGCAAAGTTGATCTAGGTTTCTGAATTTCGATAAAGGTGTTTGCGCAACGCACCTTGCTAGTTTATTTAGAAATAGTTAGTTTAAACGCTTACCAGCGTGCAAAGTAGAAGTGTTTCCACTGGCGAACAGATAATCAATGACGATTCCGGCTATTTTTTCGATTTCAGGGTAAATAACTTCAAGATTGGGGTCCAGGGGAATTCCTAAGCCCATCTGTAAATAAATAAAATTTACCAGTGCTGTAGATCTTAATTAATTTTTCTTTTTTCTCGGTTTCAGAATTTATTTCTCCTAAGACCACAAAAGTCGCTGAAGACCTTCCAAAAAAGTTCACAGAAATGCTTCCCATCACGGAATCAACTTTGGATTTAGCGCCCCGCTAGCTCTGAAGGGGGTGAACAATTTTGAAGTTGGTTAGAGTATGCTCATTAATTTGGTCGTGATAAAATTATTTGCTCTTGACTCTAGTCTAGTTCATAGATGACAGAGAAAAAGTCGACGATGCAGATGGAGCGAGCTTACCCAGAAGAAGCCTGTTCACTCTAATTTTGAAGAGATTAGGGTTGTATGCGTTCGGAAACACAGACTCTTGTTTTCCCCTGTAACTACTGCTTATGAGGTAAACTGGAATCACAACGTTTTGCTATTCTCACGAAAACATGCTCTGAGCTTATTTCGGTATTTCTTTTCAGAGTAGCCGAATAGGAAACACCGAATTGACTACTTATTTTTCAATCATTGATTGGCGAAAGTAACCCGATTTACATAAATAAATATTATTTACCTGGGCAGTATAGATATCGTTCAGGATGTAAGCATTCACGGGCTTTTCGGTGATGTTGAAGCCAGTCACTTTAGTCCACAGGTCCATGGCTTCGGAGTACTCTTCAAGCGATGGTAAAGGTTCCGTTAAGTTATCCAGTGAGGTGGAGCCAGCTAGGAGGTTCGGGCAGTTTACTGATGCCAGGTTCTGCAAACATATTGATGAAGTTACAGCTTGTTAAATTAAAACCAAGTGGTTAAAGCAACCTTGAGCGTGCGTAAGAGGAGATTCTCCTGTGCACTAGGTTGTGTTTTTGTAACCGGGCAAGAACCAATGTGCCATTTCCAAATCATATAAATAAAAACGTATGTCACCGGATTATTGCAAAAACCGTAAGTTGATATTTATCCTTTCTAATGCTGGTTTCACAGCTTTCCGGAAGACCCGTACAGGCCACCCGTACACGGAAAACCCGTACAGGCTACCCGTACACGGGAGATCCGTACAGGTAGCGCCCATAGTGCTCTGAAACGAGGGTTCAGTACGATACAGTAATAATGCGGTTATACGGGCTTTACCCGGAGCGGGTCGCGTACGGACCGATCCGCGTCGCTGTGAAACAATGTTCTAGGGCCTCACGTGTGTCTCCGTTCCGGGTGCTTGTACGGGCGGCCCGTACAGGTCTTCCGGATAGCTGTGGAAGCCTAAGTATATCTTGGACACCACTGTTACGTAATAAAAGAAAACATTGCGAAGAAACCTGGACTTGAAGTCAATATAAGTCTCTAATCGAGAATCCACCTTGATCAAGCGTGGTGATTAATGCTCGTGACTTCTCTGTGCGAGAAGACACCTTTTTAAAGCAGAGGGACAATAAATAACAGGCTTCGGTTTTTGGCAGTAGGTACAGTGGAAAGATGAATATTTTTTGACGTGACAACGTCTAATAAATCGATACACGCCGGCAGCACGCACGAAAAAGTAACTTAAGGCGAGCATAGCCCGAGCGCCGTAGGCATTTAACGCATACCCCAGCCCCCGCAACGAGTAGCGATACGAAACAAACTACGAAGCGCGGAGACGCGCGGGCCCAGCGTGCAGCGCACCGCTCGCTCAATGAGTTCACGAACTCGAGTAGGTACTAAGTTGCGTCACAAAAAAGAGAAATGCAGTAAATCAACTCGAATGGATTTATATTTTTTTATTTTTAACCCCCGACGCAAAAAAGACGGGGTTTTATAAGTTTGACGTGTCCGTGTGTGTGTGTGTCTGTCTGTGGCATCGTAGCTCCCGAACGCATGAACCGATTTTGATTTTGTTTTTTTTTTGTTTGAAAGGTGATTTAGTCGGGAGTGTTCTTAGCTATATTTGGTGGAAATCGGTCCAAAATGGCCGACGCCACAAAATGACAAGTTACATATTTTTTCACAACTCTCTCAATATAGGTATCAAATAAAAGGGCTTGAGTAGTAGAATACTATATAAGTACTATGACAAATTTCAAATCCAAGATGGCGCAACCAAACAATGGCCACAGAATATATAATAGTACAATGGCGAATAACTTTTTTATATATGATAAGTTGCGTCACAAAAAAGAGAAATGCAGTAAATCAACTTGAATGGACTTATAAATTTATTTTGTTTTATTTTTCTAGTATGTACTTTTTTAAGGTTGTTTATAGGTTAGGTACGTATTCTATGAACTTGAAAATGATTGAAAAAAAAATGAATGAATTGAAAATGAGTAGGTATACTTATTTTTTTTTGTGAATGTCATGAATACAGAATAAGATTCAAAACCACGCGCCACCGCGTGCCATTAGACCCTACATAAGGGTGCGAAATCTTCATGCTACATAGGTAGGCACAATTACTTTAGAATTGTCTTACAATTCTTGAATTACAATGTCAATATTGTAAGGCTTAAAGGTATAAATGGTTATTTTGTGTAAAACATTATGTGAAGCATGTTTTGTTAAAAAATAATAAAATATTTTATTTTGTAGTCAATAATATGCTAATAAATGAAACACTTAAGAAATAAAAATAATTTATTTGCTTTATATAATAATCAGTGAAAATAAAGTAAGAGTCTTTGTATAAGTCTTATAATATTCATCAATATTAATAAATTCTTATAGTGTGGGCAGTAGGGTAACCTAGTTATTTACTACTAGTCCAGTCCTAAAATAATACCGAAATAAAAGTGCGAATTTCCTACGTGAGGCTCACGTAGATCCAAGATGACAGCTGCAATAATTAAATGTTTTTCAGGTGCTAAAGCCGATAGAGAGCTCAAAATGTAAATCCAAGATGGCGGTTGCGATTGTCGTGGGTGTCGTTTTCATAGTTTTCGAGGGTGGTAAAGCTAATAGTGAGGTCAAAATGTAAATCCAAGATAGTGGCTGCAAAAATTTTGTTTTGTTTTAAATCATACGTGAAAAGGAACTTCTTTCCTGATTGGGGTCCCCCAACGGCACATTTCATCTAAAGGCATTTCAGGGGCATTGGCAGCATTATTAGTCGTTCTGTAACAATATAATAAATGATGTTCAGTTTCAAATTTCAATATTCATCATCATCATCGGCAGCATTGTTCCACCAACTGCTGAGTATAGGCCTCCTCCCTTTTCTGCAAAGCTTCCCTAGTCTGTGCAAGTCTCATACAAGTCTTCCACACGATCTTCTGTAGATACCCACTTGGTCATTGGTCTGCGAACGCTCCTTCTACCGTTTCTCGGCAAACATGCCAACCATTAGGGCTCCGCTCCACCTGCCATCATTACGTTTAGCCAAGTGTCCTGCCCACCTCTATTTCAGAGCCTCTACCTGCTTTCAATATTCATAGTTATAAGAAAATTTTCATATAATTTAATATTTATGTTACTTACTCCTCAATCCCAGGGTTATTCAAATAATCAGGCTCTAAAGTCATCAATGGAGACACGTTACGCCCTTCCACGTGCTCTATTGACCTGTAACGCAAAAGTTGATTATGACTTGTTGGTAATAAAAAGTTATTTTTTTAAATTTTCTTTACAAAATATCTCGATTAAACCAGCCTGTTTATAAATTTGTCCATAAAATAAAATTAAAAACTTACTCTTTATCCACCGTATCATTACTTGATACATGCGTATTGCTCTTGGCCTGCAACTGCATTGCTCTAAAACATTAAAAACAGACGTAAACATTTTTCATACCATGGATAAAGTTTGTATAGCCTAACTAGACATACTTATAGTTTTTTTAATGAATTTAGAGCATGTCATAGTTTGATACAGTGCTTTCTGTAAGTAAGGGGTTGGCTCAGTTTTCCAATGACGTCCGTCGAGTTAGGATTTGATATTTTTTTACAGAAAAGTTACATTATTATAAGTACGCACGCAAAGTTTCAACATGCGGAGACACGTACTTTTTGAGAAAAAAATACTTATTGAAAATGAATTATTTTAGCAAAATTTATGTCAATCCCTATCACATATTATTTAGACCTCTCGTCGTTGAACGTTTCGTTTTACCTTGACTTGGACTTGGGGCACCCCGACTCGGACAGGATAGGTTAGAATCGCCATCACCTTCGTGGTTTTTTTTTTAAACCATCAGGCCCCGCCCGCTCCCTACTACGCCTTTTAGGCAACTTTTTGAACGTTTTGAGGCTAGGTTACTAAATGAGTTTTCCTCAGAAACAGTGCGTTACCTTGTCTTGGGAGTGGTGCCAAGGGAGAGGGGCCGCGGGGTGACCTATGTACCTACCTATTTGGTATTTTGCGCGCACTGGATTTTCAACTCTCGGTGTTGCAGAAGTCGGCTTACCTATAACTTTCGTGCGTGGCGTCTTTGTTTATATTGTCATAGGGGTTAAATTCAACTGTTTTACACATATTTGCGGTTTGTAAATCTATTCCGCGTAGGTACAAGCCTAGTAAATAAAGTAAAAATATAATATAGGTAAATAATAATACTGTCAAAGCATCCTTACCTTTTTTTTTTATTCAGTCTTCGTAGAGCCAGCGATGACAACTTCTCATATGTTTTGGTTTTGCCCATTTCGTTTCACAAAATTGCCACTAAGTATAGGTAAAGTATTTAAAACTAAACTCTCAGATTTTAATAAGGGTAAAGTATAGATAAGACTAAGGTACTTATTATTATTTTTATAAACAATTTTTGGCTCGACCGGTAACAGATTAGCGGGAGCGGCGCGCGGCGGGTTTGGAATAATTGGCATGCGTCCGACCTCCATGACGTTCCGCTCGGGACTGAGGACACGGAGCGAGCGCGTAAATACAGAAAAACACTGGATTTTGGAATTAGTGTTATGGATATTTTGATATTTCACATTATTTTGGCCGTTTTATATCCCATTTTTTATGACCTTTATTATGGTATAAGTTTTATTTTTCAAAGCCTCATATAACTGAAATGAAATAAAAAATAGATCATAATTTAGACCTGTCTTTGCGATTTAATTGGATGCAGTGAAGTGTAAGTAATCGTGTATCGCACGGCCGAAATATCTAGATCGAAGTGTGAATTATGATATATATTTTTTTCAACATTTAAATCTGTGTTATCTACGAATAAAACACTATCTAAAACGACGTTAATTCGGGTAACCCCGCCTTTACGCTCATTGTAACGTTACGATCATTTTATGAATGTTTTTTATGACGTTGTCACGTTAAACTATCGTCCGTAAACCGACTTTTCAGAAAACCATTTTTTTATTAATTAACTCAAACTCAAAGCATTTATTTCAATTAAACCATTACAGGCACTTTTGAATAGTCAAGGTCAATGTGTCCAAAGAGATGAAGCTAATTACACGTTCCAAAGCTTAGATCTCTATGGAGAAGAACGTGCAAGAAACTCCACGGACATTCTTTTAATTAAATGTTTTGATTTTTATCTTCAATGTTATCTCCCAATTATGCTTGCCTGCATAGTGTTCGTTTAATACAAGATATAGTATACCCATGCTAAGCTCAAAGACCGAAAACGCTCATTAAGCTAAAAAACAGCACACAACGCATTGTATCTTCTTTCGAGCAGTCATGTGTGGCAATTATTGATAAGATTCGTCTTGCAATGAGAAGAAGAATCGACCAAGAAGGTCAAGCTGAGGATTGGTAACTATTACGATAAAGTATCTATATGTTACATAGACAACCGAACTGAGATGAAATTGATTGGTTAATAAATCAATTTAGCTTAGCAAATTGTTGGTCGTCAATTAAGTATATTGCCTATTTCGTTTATTTAAATGAATGCCGTTGATTGAATAAATGTTTTTTATGGATTAGCTTAGACCACAAATGGGTTTATTGGCATATTGGGCACATTTGTATGACACCTTATAACCTTAATACTTCGAGTTGAATATTAGTGCAAGTAGACCTATTAAAATATGCAATGTTTTCGGACTATTAATAACTATGTATTTGAGCTTTTTGGGGTTGAAACCCATAGGGTCCGATTGCTCTTCAAGGTTTCGTGAAAGGTTATCAGAGAGCTGGTCTTTTCATCGGTCAAAGAATCAGCATAGCCATTAAACGTGCCGACGAAACGCCTTTGCCGTGGACAGCGATGAGGACGAATTTTTTTTATGCCCTATACTTTTTCCTGACTCCTTAAGTACGCCGAATGGTTTGTTTTGTTTTCATTGGTGGTAAACTATTTATGTATTTATTTATTCATTACACGTACACATGCATATACTCTCTTTTAATATCATCCAAACTCTTGGTTAAATTTGCTCCATGTGCAATTATATCTGTTTACTTTTTTATTTACTTAACTTCGATTATATTTATATATTATAATTTTTATATTGATTTAAATGAACCGCCACTCGTCCATTGAAAGGTTCATTAGAAAACCAGCGTCAGACAGCATCAGGCTGTCTGACATTATCGCTGAAGAGGACCTTTTTAGTGCAGCCGTGAGACACACACTTAGTTTTTGGCATAACTACCTTTTTCTTGTTATTTTTACCGTGCGTGTTTCATGTACCTGTGCTAAATAAATTTTATTCTTTCTTTCTTTTCTTTTTTATTGTGGTTATTAATATGCGCAATTTAGGTTATTTATCAGTCCATGTTAATAATGAGTATGCTGTAAATTAATTCTAAATATACGTATATAACTGGAGGCTTTTTTTTGTTTAATCTAGAAGTTAGTGCTCTGATTACGAACAAACTGTTGGTGGGGTCGGCTTCCAGTCAAACCGGATTCAGCTGAATACCAGTATTTTACGTGGAGCGGCTGCCTACCAGACCTCCACAACCCATTAACTGGGTAACACGGTACTTCTTGGCAAGACTAAAGTCAGATTGCTGGCTTCTGACTATCCGTAACGACTGCCAAAGATCTACAAATGATAGCCGGGACCAACGGTTTAACGTGCTTTCCGAGGCACGGAGGAGTTTCGGTATGTTAAGATGGTCACCCATCCACAGACCAACCTCGGCAAGCGTTGCTTAACCTTGAAGATCGACCCGTACGGCTGTTATTATTTAGCGACGAGCTCCTCTTAACAATTATTACAATCGACTACCTACCTTATTAATCCGAACAAAATATACTTACAAAATCATACTTGGCAGGCACAGTGGTATAAGGAACAGGAGTCCACTTAATATCCTCGCTCCAACCATCCTTGTCGACAGGGTAGACAGCTGCCATAGCTGCCAGAACTGTCATCTTAGCCCTGGTGGAGTCAGTGGATCTGATGTAGATCTCCGACTTGTTGAAGTTCGGTGATAGGAGCGTGTCATAGCGACGTCGGATGAACTGGCCTAGGGCGTAGCCACGGCGTTTGCCGGCCTGGAATGGAATGGAGAGATGAATTGCTATTGTAGCCAAATGATATAATATAATTCGTTTCAGTAAGAAGGGAGTGACCCTCCAAAGTTCCTATTCTGTTCTGTTTTCAGACCGGATCACGTACACCCAGGAGATCTCAATCGTGCAGTGCTGCGCCTAAAACCAATGAATCACCAGGATACCAATGAATCACCAGGATACCAATGAATAACCAGGATACCAATGAACCACCAGGATACCAATGAATCAACAGGATACCAATGAATAACCAGGATACCAATGAATCAACAGGATAGCAATGAATCACCAGGATACCAATGCATCACCTAAGGATACCAAAGACGACTTCTAGAATGCCCTCGACGCCAATCGATTGAGAGCATAAACAAGCCTTTTAACTTTTTAAGACTCCCTATAATCTGGCACTTTTGACGATCTTATAAGTACTCATACGCTGACAACCTGTTGTGTTGCGAGTTTTGTGTTTGTTCAACTAAAATGATTTTTTTTTTCTGTAGTGGTAATTAATATTATGTTTCCGTGGTGATTTTGTGTACTATGACGATGTTAACTATTTAATTGTAAATTTAAATATTGTACATCTTATGGGCATGTTAAAGTGATACATGTTACAATAATAATTTTAAGAACTGATTTTCCACCTGTGACAAACAAGAAATAAATCTGAATCTGAATCTGCAAAAAAAGTGTCGTCCAAAATAAATGGTTCCAGATAAAAAAAAAACCCAAGACATTTTTAGTCAGACTGATTTTTCACTGATTCTGCAAAGAACTTCTATCTTCTTCTACTGTTCAAAATAAAAATAAAAAAAAAACAAATGAATTTATTTTTATCATATCTGTACTCAAACAAAAAATACTATGTTTGTTGTGCCTTGTGTAAACTTTTAACATTTTAAGAGGTCTGGGCAGTTAACCGTCGCATAAGAGTTTAATAGGCCAGAAAAATAAAAAACAAAATCAGTTAAACAGTCAATTATTTATTAAGAGACCATCTTGTTGTGATTTATTTTGTACTAGCTGCGCCCCGCGAAGCTACCCGCGGTTTTAGTAAAGCTATAAAGAGTAGCCTATGTAGTATTCCAGGGTGTCAGCTTCCTGAATACCAAATTTTTTCAAAATTGGTCCAGCCGTTTGCGCGTGAAGAAGTAACAAACATACATACACACTCCCAAACTTTCGCCTTTATAATTCAGTGTGATTTGCATGAGTCTTAGAAGTCAATACATTCAGGATAAGAATGCTGGTTCTGCTCCATAGGACAATCAAGGGTGTAGATAAAATCAAACTGGTTGATTTATGTATTAACTTTATAGATTTACTGTTTCTTTTTCGTGTTTTTTATTTTTCTGTTAACTCACACACGGTTTAATTAATGGTTCCAATATTTGTAAATATGTGAGTACCATTTACCGAAATTTGTTTAGAAAATGAATAAGTTTACCTCTGCTGGTAATACTTTGTTTCTATAAGTAGCATACTCTGGGTGCATCGTCCTCGCATAATATTAAATAAATTTTTGCATGCTAAATTTTGTAAAACCATTGTTTGAAAAGAGTAACTATAGAGTTTCTTGGCCGTTCTTCTCCATAAGAATGTACCTTTCCGAATGGACTGTAGAGTCACTTTATTAATGTAATATTATTATTTTACTGAACTGTAAATGTTGACGTTCAAAAGTGCCGTTTAACGGCCTAATTGAAATAAACGTTTTGACTTTTTCATTATAAATTAATATGTTATAGGTACTTACATCAGTAAGTTGTCCATATCCGTATTTAGCAGAGGCAGCGATGAGGGCCTCAGGATTAGTGCTTTTGTTTAATGTTGATTGTACCGGCGTTCTGTCGCCATGGCGATGGACCTGAAACAAGCAAGGAGTTCTAAAATTCAATTTTAAAGCCTTCTTTACGTCGCTGGCCAAAAAATTCTGGCGTGGTGGCCGCGTACCAGAATACGCAGCGTCGGAAGGCCTCTAACAAGGTGGACCAATGACCTGGTGAGGGTCGCGGATAGCCGATGGATGCGAGACGCACAGGACCGGTTGTTGTGGCGCCACTTGGGAGAGGCCTATGTCCAGCAATGGACGTCTTTCGGCCAGTAAGGCGGATGATGATGATCATTTACGCCGGGGTAACTCTGTGCGGCCTTGTGGCATGCCGCAATCCCGCACAGTGTAAACAAGGCTTTAGCTTTCCATTCATTCCTATTTTGGCAATAAAAATTAAAGATGATTTGAAAGGGCTCTGTTGGTCTCGCGGTCGCAAGCGCGACAGCCGAGCAAAGTGTTTTTGGGTTTTTCCAATAGGAATTTCTCAGTGACTGTCCGGAGTTTGGAAGTTGTTGGTGTGAGACCCCCTTGCCTCGGAAAGTACGTTGGTCTTGCGACAGATCTCTCTCCGGTCGAGTCGGGTTGCTGTCTCATCGGAATATGAGAGTGATGGAAGAGGGAGTGCACCTGTGTTTGCGCACACATTTGTGTAGTATAATATGTTCCGCGCCGATGGCTAGTCTCCATTGTGATTGACCGCCATTTCCGAAATCGTTCAGGAGGACTATATACATATATTCGGTTACGTATGAAGTTAAAACTGAAAAAGCGGGCTAATAGACATGGGATAGAGATAATGGCTCTAGTTTAAGAAATTTTCAGGACAGTGTGGAGACTCTTGCCCAACGGCTAGTGTGCTGACGTGACCAGCATTATTTATTACATGTAAATGGTGAAATCACCAACCCGTCTTGAGCAACCGTGGTGAAGATCTTTCTTTGTATGAGAAGAGGCATCAGCCCCAGTTAGTATGCTGGTGGTAATTTTGCCACACTATTCCCGACTTTTCTACTGCAATTCTTGAGAGCCAGAATCAACAATGGCGACCACAAGAAAAACGCCGAGCCAATGAAGCTCAACGAGTCTCGGAGAAACGATTCAACTGTCTTGGATCGCGCAAGGAAATTAATCAGAAAAGATCAACAGGACACATAAAATAGCTAGGCTAGAAACCAAGGACGTTTCAACTGGGGTAAGCCCGATTGTAAAGTAAAAAATTAGGTAGAATTAGGTAATAGGGATGGACAAGTCGCCACACATTCCCAACCACTGCAACTCCTGAAAGCCAGAATCAACAGTGGCGACCACCAGAAAAACGCCGAGTCAATGAAACTCGACGCGTCCTGGAGAAACGATTCAACTATCTTGGATCCCGCAACGAAATTAATCAGAAAAGCAAAGCGAAGAAGTAGGAAAAATATAATTTTCCCTTCATTCCAGCAGGAGACAGAATTGAGCTAGGCTAATAGGCTCCAAGGGACTTATACAATTGGGTTAAGCCCAGTTTATAAGTCGTTATTTTTAGTTAAATACGCCTAGGAAACTAAGTCGTAATAATCGGCACTGCCCGCATCACTGATTTTTTGAATGTCTGATGAAGCCGTTTTGACCTATCATCGGGCGAAATGTATGTATGAAGACATTTCGCAAAACAAGCGTTTAGAATTAGCCGAGATCGATAAACGTATAAGAACGCGGATTAACTAAATAAAAAGTTTAAAAAAAACTAGTAACCAAATAAAAATAACGATCGATTAAATTATTTCGCGGTACCCACACACAAAGAAAATAAATGCACTTACCGAAGGCTTGAGAAATTAACTAATTACCAGTAAATAAATAAACAGAGACCTTTAAAAACTTTCAAAACACGCACTTAATACACTAGGGCACAGTTAGAACTAATTCACAAGCCTTAAAATAAACACGGAACACGATTTTCGAATTTAGAAACTGGAGCGATATTAAGATTAGCACACACCGGCGACGGTACGGAGGGAAGTGTCAGCTCCAAATACATCGAAAAAAAGTACAGACAAGATGATGATGCTTGGTGTCTTAGTGGAGCCTCTTCCTACCTATGTTGGGGTCGGTTACCAGCCTAACCTGATGGAGCCGAATACTAGTATTTTACATGAATATCTGACCTCTAAAACCCAGTGTCAGATTTCCTAATAACGCCAAAGAGGCCAAATGGCAGCACAACGTCTTAACGTATTTTTCGAGGCACAGAGTGAACTCGTTATGTATTGGATGGTCAACCATCCGTAGCTTAACTTCCAAGTCCGTCAGCCGGTAACTGTTTAGATTTGATTATTTAGCCACGAGCTCCTCATTCCCAAAAAAAAATATTAATTTAAATAATGAGTTTTGACTTACCAAAAATGCTAACTTCAGCTCGGTACCATCTAAAACGGAGTCGTCACTATAGCACAACGCACTAAGAGATATTAGCAGCAAACAAACAAATAACTTATACATTTTAAATTATTTTATATAAACTTTGATAGTACTATATAATATATAAAGAGTAAGCCGCTAATATGAGGACTGACTGTCTTCCTCCGAATATATGATTTGTTTTTATTGTATGACTTGCTTGATAAATATTATTGTCATTTATTTTTATATCACGTGAATCACACGAAAGGCGTACCGTGTTATCTTGATATTAACTAAAATAACTATATCTAATATTACTAATAATGTCAATGTTTGGGTTTTTGTGTGTTTGTCAGAGAATTACGAATGGTGGACGGAATGGCTGAACGGAATTGGCGCGAATATTCGCGAACACATTCGTAAGAAGTTGGCAGTAGTATCATTACAGCACTAATGTTTTACAATTACCCGTTTGTACGAATTGTTAAACTATTTTGTATTTTATCTTGTTAATTTGAGTATTTATTTTGTATTCATATTGTATCTTTAGTTTATATTTGCATATTATTTATTGAAATGTTTGTATTTAAATAAATATCAATAGTTTTTAATTCTCCATTTTGAACCAAGGTACCACTATTCTTTTTATACAATAAGGATGTTGCCCGGGTTAAAAAATATATGATTCTATTTATTCCGTTTTATTATCGAAAAATATTGGATATCTCTTTTTATTTTAATGAATCAATAAAAAATACGAAGATAGAACGCATCAAAAATAAGGAGTGGGGGCTTGTAACGTCACTTTCAAGTAAAAAGTGTACTGGTATGTGACGTCACACGAGTTTTCAACGAACTGTATCGTCTTCATTTTTTGTTTACATGACAAAAGAAAAAATACGTGTCCAATATTTTTTGAAAATCTATCTCATGGACTAATTAGATTTTTTTTGTCACTTACTCTATTTAAGCCGTCAGCTGAATAATAATTATACCTACATTACACAATTTTTGCTGAAAATCCAAAAAAGGTAATTGTATCTAAAGATATTTGACCATGTAAAATAGTTCTGCATAACTTTCTACCTCCACTTACATATCTAATATGATTTTCTTTTGAAGCATTGGTACCCCTGGTTGGTGGCCTTGGTGCGCAGGGTGCGAGCCAGTTCCAACAGCATTCTAGGCATGATTGCTGGCAGGCTGGACTGCCGAATTGTAAATTGTTGCTCCAGTATCTCAGCTGGAATGCTGAAGTAATAATTTTATTTGTTGTGTGTGTTTTTGTAATTGTTGTTGTGATTGTATCACTGACATATGTACTTAAATTTATTTATTGTTACTAACACTATATGAGTCATCGTTGCTCTCAATAAATAATTGATTATTCTTATTATTGGTAGGCCTCTCACAAAATAGACCGATGGCCTGATGAACTACTCGTAAAGTAGCAAGTCAATTAAAAGCATGTGAAATAGGATTGACTCGTGCCACTACTACTTACTACACCCCTTTGCCAGGGTTACGGAATTTGTTCGAAAGAGTCGCCGCAACCCTGGAACGCAAAGGGCTTTAGAAGGAACACGGATGGGTTTTAGTCAGTAAGAGTCTGACACGCCCTTTCACTCCACCCAGAGCGGAAGAAGTCATTTGATGATTTCCCATCCTTAAAAAAAAAACAAAATCACCACTTTGCTTAACTTTCTTCAAGCAATACAGACGACAACGTATTATTTAAAATAAAAAAAAAAAACAAAATCTTTTTACAAAAATTGCATCAGCTTTATTGCATCTGCTGTCAAAAATCCATGTACAAAATCCAGTCCATCATTCTCCCTCCTTAATCAATAGAAGACGTATCGTAGTCCATGTCTTCGGAGAAGCCACAGCTGGCCCTCCATTCGTCTTCTTCAAGTTGGAAAGGTGCAGTGATCGCCCGGAAGCTCTCGATGTTGCAGTGCCTGTCACAGCCGGCAATTTGGGGGTAGACCACTATGTTTTCACTGGGTGTGTTCAGGTACACGGGCTAGAAAGATATAAGAATTGGTTATATAAGACGATTTTTTGATGGGTGAGAAGTGTGAAATTTGTTGACGAAGATCTTTCTAATATTCCTGGTGTTGGATTGAGCAAATTTAGGACTTAATAATGATCCTATGCCCTAAAGTCACCCCAGGAATTAAGTCCCCTATAGAAAAATCGAAAATAGCAAACATCTTAGAAAGAAATAAAGAAGAAAGAATAATATTTATTTAGCACTTACGTGAAACACGCACGGTAAATAGAGATAAAATTAAAAAAAGAAATGTAGGTATGCTAAGAACTAAATGTGTGTCTCACGGCTGCACTAAAAAGGTCCATTTCAGCGATATGTCAGACATCTTCACCTATCCGAGTTAACAATTTTGATGAAAATAGATTTAATTAAAATTGATGAAGTATTTGCAAACAGCAAATGGTTTTCATGAAAATGGTTTGGAGTATGTAGTTAACACTAAACCAATTTCTTTGAAATCATTTATTTCCAGAGTAATTTTGTAGTTGCGCAGTTATTAACTTGTTTCGTTATATTTAGGGGTCGTGTCTGTGAGTGCAGCTTCAACTTTACTCAGTCGGATTTTTTAATATTGCTCAATGACACTTAGACTGAAATTATTCTAATTCAGTTCATTTCATCATCATCATCATATCAGCCGAAAGACGTCCACTGCTGGACATAGGCCTCCTCCAAGTGTCGCCACAACAACCGGTCAGTGCGTCTCGCATCCATCGGCTAACCACGACATTCACCAGGAGATCAGTCCACCTTGTGGAAGGCCTTCCAACGCTACGTCTGCGTTTGTCTACATCGAACACTTACCACAACAATATATTCTCCAGTTGCAACCACCTTCCTCAGTTCCAAGGCATAAGCAGAGCCGTACTTAGGGACTCCTTGCCTAGGAGAGATCTGGGTGACAACTTGGAATGTGTACACGTTAATGTCGTGGGCAGAGTACACCTGGACACGAGGGACGTCCTCCCCGGCGATGATCCGGTCTGCTACAGTGAAGAACTGATTCAAAAGAACACCTAGAAAGGAATATCTGATTAAAGTATGCTTGCGTTTTGCTTGGAATTTTCTCTTGATATTTTGCTTTACCGTTTGGTATTAAGTTTAGACTTGATTGTTTTGTGATCATTGACTTAAATAGTAAGGACAGGATGCACCGTCCAGGGTTGCGGAATTTGAAAGAGTTTGAAAGAGTCACCGCGGCCCTAGAATGCAAAGGGCATGAAATGATCTCGACGGCTCGGCTGGTGCAGTGGTTGAGGATTGACTGCTGCGCTGCGTGTCGCGAGTTCGATTCCCGCACGAAACAAATATTTGTATGGCCTACAGATAGTTGTTCCGGGTCTGGCTGTTTGTGTATGTGACATTGTATGTATGTAAACGCACCCACGATACACGAGAAATTCCTAGTGTGGGGCAATGTTTAAAAAAAAATGCAAAGTTGATCTAGGTTTCTGAATTTCGATAAAGGTATTTGCGCAACGCACCCTGCTAGTTTATTTAGAAATAGTTAGTTTAAACGCTTACCAGCTTGCAAAGTAGAAGTGTTTCCACTGCCAAACAGATAATCCATAGCGATTCCGGCTATTTTTTCGATTTCAGGGTAAATAACTTCAAGAAATGGGTCCAAGGGAATTCCTAAGCCCATCTGTAAATAAATAAAATTTACCAGTGCTGATCCTAATTAATTATTCTTTTTTCTCGGTTTCAGAATTTATTTCTCCTAAGACCACAAAAGCAGCTGAAGACCTTCCAAAAAAAGTTCACAGAAATGCTTCCAATCACGGAATCAACTTTTGAATTAGCGCCCTGCTAGCTATGCTCATTAATTTGGTCGTGATGAAATTATTCATCGCTTTTTTTTTTTGCTGTTAACTCTTGTCTAGGTCGTAGATGACAGAGACAAAGTCAACGATGGAGCGAGTTTACCCAGAATAAGCCTGTTCACTCTAATTTTGAAGAGATTAGGGTTGTATGCGTTCGGAAAAACAGACCCTTATTTTCCCCTGTAATTACTGCTTATGAGGTAAACTGGAATCACAACGTTTTGCCATTCTCACGAATACATGCTCTGAGCTTATGTCGGTATTTATTTTCAGAGTAGCCGAATAGGAAACACCGAATTGCCAACTTATTTTTCAATCATTGATTGGCAAAAGTAACCCGATTTACATAAATAAATATTATTTACCTGGGCAGTATAGATATCGTTCAGGGTGTAAGCATACACGGGATTTTCGGTGATGTTGAAGCCAATCACTTTAGTCCACTGGTCCATGGCATCGGAGTACTCTTCAAGCGATGGGAAAGGTTCCGTGAAGTCATCCAGTGAGGTGAAGCCAGCTAAGAGGTTCGGGCAGTTTACTGTTGCCAGGTTCTGCAAAACATATTGATGAAGTTACAGCTTGTTAAATTAGGACCAAGTGGTTAAAGCAACCTTGAGCGTGCGTAAGAGAAGATTCTCCTGTGCACAAGGTTGTGTGTTTGTAACCGGGCAAGAACCAATGTGCCATTTCCACATCATATAAATAAAAACGTATGTCACCGGATTATTGCAAAAACCGTAAGTTGGTATTTATCCTTTCTAATGCTGGTTTCACAGCTGTCCGGGAGACCCGTACCGGTCGCCCGTACACGGGAGACCCGTACACAGTTGACAGCGATGAGGACGAATTTTTTTATGCCCAATGAACTTTTTCCTGACCCTTAAGTACACGCTTGAAGTACATCATTTATTATTGTTATTAATTTGCGCATGTTATGTTATTCGTAAGTCAATATTAATGATGAGTATGCTGTAAATGAATTCTTAGTATGACGTATAATAAATGGATGTTTTTTTTGTTTAATTTAGAAGTTAGTGCTCTGATTACGAACAAACTGTTGGTGGGGTCGGCTTCCAGTCAAACCGGATTCAGCTGAATACCAGTATTTTACGTGGAGCGGCTGCCTACCAGACCTCCACAACCCATTAACTGGGTAACACGGTACTTCTTGGCAAGACTAAAGTCAGATTACTGGCTTCTGACTATCCGTAACGACTGCCAAAGATCTACAAATGATCCAACGGGTTAACTTGCTTTCCAAGGTACGGAGGATTCTCGGTATGTTAAGATGGTCACCCATCCACAGACCAACCTCGGCATGCGTTGCTTAACCTTGAAGATCGACTCGTACGGCTGTTATTATTTAGCCACGAGCTCCTCTTAACAATCAATACAATCGACTACCTACCTTAATAATCCGAAAAAAAAAACAAAATATACTTACAAAATCATACTTGGCAGGCACAGTGGTATAAGGAACAGGAGTCCACTTAATATCCTCGCTCCAACCATCCTTGTCGACAGGGTAGACAGCTGCCATAGCTGCCAGAACCGTCATCTTAGCCCTGGTGGAGTCAGTGGATCTGATGTAGATCTCCGACTTGTTGAAGTTCGGTGATAGGAGCGAGTCATAGCGACGTCGAATGAACTGGCCTAGGGCGTAGCCACGGCGTTTGCCGGACTGGAATGGAGATGATTTGAGAAAATGGTTAGTGATCAGTTTGTGGAACTTGTTAAATACAAGCCTGCAGTCATGAGGAAATTGCCATTGTATCCAAACGATACAGTATACTTAGTTTTAATAAGAAGGGTGTGACCCTCCATAGTTCCTATTCTTTTCCATTCTTCAGACCGGATCTTGTACACCCAGGAGATCTCAATCGTACAGTGCTACGCCTAAAACTAATGAATCACCAGGATACCAGTGAATCACCAGGATACCAATGAATCACCAGGATACCAATGCATCACCTAAAGATACCAAAGACGACTTCTAGAATGCCCTCGACGCCTATCGATTAAGAAAAGAGTAAAGAGTGTTTGAAAAGAGTAACTATGGAGTTTCTTGTCCGTTCTTCTCCAGAAGAATCTACCTCTCGGAATGGACAGTAGAGTCACTTTATTAATGTAATATTATTATTTTACTGAACTGTAAATGATGACGTGTTCAAAAGTGCCGTTTAACGGCCTAATTGAAATAAACGTTTTGACTTTGACATTATAAATTAATATGTTATAGGTACTTACATCAGTAAGTTGACCATATCCGTATTTAGCAGAGGCAGCGATGAGAGCCTCAGGATTAGTGCTTTGGCTTAACGTTGATTGTATCGGCGTTCTGTCGCCATGGCGATGGACCTGAAACAAGCAAGGAGTTCTAAAATGCAATTTTAAAGCCTTATTTACGTCGCTGGCCAAAAAATTCTGGCGTGGTGGCCGCGTACCGGAATACGCAGCGTTGGAAGGCCTCTAACAAGGTGGACCAATGACCTGGTGAGGGTCGTGGATAGCCGATGGATGCGAGACGCACAGGGCCGGTTGTTGTGGCGCCACTTCGGGGAGGCCTATGTCTAGCAATGGACGTCTTTCGGCCAGTAA
This sequence comes from Mamestra brassicae, assembly GCA_905163435.1. Classification (NCBI taxonomy): domain Eukaryota; kingdom Metazoa; phylum Arthropoda; class Insecta; order Lepidoptera; family Noctuidae; genus Mamestra; species Mamestra brassicae. The sequence continues at coordinate 2,954,447 of LR990989.1, read as the reverse complement.
GGCGGATGATGATGATCATTTACGCCGGGGCACCACTGTGCGGCCTTGTGGCATGCCGCAATGCCGCTTAGTGTAAATAAGGCTCAAGCTTTCCATTCATTCCTATTTTGGCAATAAAAATAAAAGAAGACTAAAGAAAGATGGATAGTTTACGTGGTAGAAGATTTGGAACTGCTCTTTTGGTCTCGCGGTCGCAAGCGCGACGGCCGAGCCAAGTGTTATTGGGTTTTTCCAATAGGAATTTCTCAATGACTGCCCGGGGTTTGGAAGTTGTTGGTGTGACACCCCCGTGCCTCGTACGTGAAGCCGTTGGTCTTGCGACAGATCTTTCTCCGGTCGAGTCGGGTTGCTGTCTCATCGGAATATGAGAGTGATGGAAGAGAGAGTGCACCTGTGTTTGCGCACACATTTGTGTGTAGTACAATATGTTCCGCGCCGATGGCTAGTCTCCATTGTGATTGGCCGCCATTTCCGAAATCGGTCAGGAGGACTATATACATATATATTTATTCGGTTACGTAGGAAGTTAAAACTGAAAAAGCGGGCTAATAGAGATGGGATAGAGATAATGGCTCTTACGTGATCAGCATTATTTATTTCATGTAAATGGTGAAATCACCAACCCGTCTTGAGCAACCGTGGTGAAGATCTTTTTTTGTATGAGAAGAGGCATCAGCCCCAGTTAGTAAGCTGGTGGTAATTTTGCCACACTATTCCCGACTTTTCTACTGCAATTCTTGAGAGCCAGAATCAACAGAGGCGACCACCAGAAAAACGCCGAGCCAATGAAGCTCAACGAGTCTCGGAGAAACGATTCAACTGTCTTGGATCGCACAAGGAAATTAATCAGAAAAGATCAACAGGACACATAAAATAGCTATAGTAGGCGCCAGATAATCGTGGAATAACGGTCATTGACCCACCTACAATTATTGACATTTTTAATTTGAAAAACGGAATTAATGACACAAAGCTGTCCCGAATCATCATCTCTAGTGATCCTTAACATTGTCTAATAATTAAAAACGATTCATATTTAATTGTTCAGGTACCTATGAACAGTTATTAGGGAAAGGTCAATATACTTTATTCCACATTTATCTGGCGCCTACTATAGGCTAGAAACCAAGGACGTTTCAACTGGGGTAAGCCCGGTTGCAAAGTAAAAAATTAGGTAGTATTAGGTAATAGGGATGGATAAGCCCGCCACACATTCCCAACCACTGCAACTCCTGATAGCCTGAATCAACAGTGGCGCCCACCTGAGAAACGCCGAGCCAATGAAGCTCGACGCTTGACGAGTCCCGGAGAAATGATTTAACTGTCTAGGATCCCGCAACGAAATAAATCAGAAAAACAAAGCGAAGGAGTAGGAAATTATATTTTTTCCTGGAGACAGAATTGAGCTATGCCAATAGGCACCAAGGGACTTATACAACTGGGTTAAGCCCAGTTTATAAATCGTTATTTTTAGTTAAATACGCCTCGGGAATTAAATCGTAATAATCGGCACTGCCCGCATCACTGATTTTTCGAATGTCTGATGAAGCCGTTTTGACCTATAATCGTGAGAAATGTATGATGAAGACATTTACGACGGTACGGAGGGAAGTGTCAGCTCCAAATACATCGAAAAAAAATACAGGCCAGATGATGATGCTTCGTGTCTTAGTGCAGCCTCTTCCTAACTATGCTGGGGTCGGTTTCCAGCCTGACCTGATGGAGCTGAATACTAGTATTTTACACGAATATCTGACCTCTAAAACCCAGTGTCAGATTTCCTAGTAACGCCAAAGAGGCCAAATGGCGGCCTGGACCAACGGCTTAACGTGCTTTTCGAGGCACGGAGTGAACTCGTTATGTATTGGATGGTCACCCATCCGTAGCTTAACTTCGAAGTTTGTCAGCCGTACACTGTTTAGATTTGATTTATTAGCCACGAGCTCCTCATTCCCAAAAAAAAAAAAGTTTTTTTTTTGATTATACAAATTTAAGAAATGAGTTTTGTCTTACCAAAAATGTTAACTTCAACTCGGTACCTTCCAAAACGGAGTCGTCACTATAGCACAACGCACTAAGAGATATTAGCAGCAAACAAACGAATAACTTATACATTTTAAATTATTTTATACAAACTTAAATAGTTCTATATAATATATAAGGAGTAAGCCGCTAATATGACGACTGACTGTGTTCTTCCGAATATATATGATTTGTTTTTATTGTATGACTTGCTTTTAGATAAATATTATTGTCATATATTTTTATTTCACGTGAATCACATGAAAGGCGTACCGTGTTATCTTGATATTAACTAAAAAAACTATATCTAATATTACTAATAATGTCAATGTTTGGGTTTTTGTGTGTTTGTCAGAGAATCACGAATGGTGGACGGAATGGCTGAACGGAATTGGCGCGAATATTCGCGAACACATTCGTAAGAAGTTGGCAGTAGTATCATTACAGCGCTAATGTTTTACAATTACCCATTTGTACTAATTGTTTATGTGTATTGTATCTATAGTTTATATTTGCATATTATTTATTGAAATGTTTGTATTTAAATAAATATCAATAGCTTTTAATTCTCCATTTTGCACCTGCCAGTATTCTTTTTATACAATAGGGATGTTGCCCGGGTTAAAAAAAAAATAAGATTCTATTTTTTCCGTTTTATTATCGAAAAATATTGGATACTACTAGATATTTTAATAAATCAATAATAAAATTACGAAAATAGAACGCATCAAAGATAAGGAGTGGGGGCTTGTAACGTCACTTTCAAGTAAAAAGTGTACTGGTATGTGACATCACACGAGTTTTCAACGAACTGTATCGTCTTCATTTTTTGTTAACGTGACAAAAGAAAAAATACGTGTCCAATATTTTTTGAAAATCTATCTGACGGACTAATTCGATTTTTTTTGTCACTTACTCTATTTAAGCCGTCAGCTGAATAATAATTATACCTACATTACACAATTTTTGCTGAAAATCCAAAAACGGTAATTGTATCTAAAGATATTTGACCATGTAAAATAGTTCTGCATAACTTTCTACCTCCACTTATTTATTTAATATGAATTTCTTTTGAAGCATTGGTACCCTTGGTTGGTGGCCTTGGTGCGCAGGGTGCGAGCCAGTTCCAACAGCATTCTAGGCATGATTGCTGGCAGGCTGGACTGCCGAATTGAAAATAGTTGCTCCAGTATCTCAGCTGGAATGCTGAAGTAACGATTTTATTTGTTGTGTGTGTTTTTGTGATTGTATCACTAACATAGTTATACGTTTATTTATTGTTACTAACACTATATGAGTCATCATTGCTCTCAATAAATAATATATTATTCTTATTATTGGTTGGCCTCTCACAAGATGGCCTGATGAGGGCCGCGTGAATCTGCTGGATGCGAGACACACAGGATCGATCGATGTGGCGACACTTGGCCTTAGTCCAGTTTTTGTCACTGCGATGACCTACTTCCCCTGATTTTGTTGCTGTCTTAGTGAATTCGCCGCTCTGTGCAAAAATCAAATACAATAGAACACATGAGTTGCTTCAAACAAATTATGTAACATTGACTTTAACCCAGTTAAAATTTCTGCTGACGCTATCAGTTCACCTTCCAGTCTATGAGTAAATAATTAAGTGTTAGAAACATTTTAACGAAAACTAAACTTAGCTAGAACCATCCATTTATGGTCTTTATTATAAATTATATGTGACATATGTTTAAATAATCAAATTAGATTAATCAAATAAATTAATATTACTCAGTTACTATTTTAATATTAAGTAAATATTATTAACATTTTTTATACGATTCTTAGTACATTGTTGAGCTCTTGCCGCCTGTGATACAGGATCCTCCTAGTACAGGCATCTAACATTGTTCTACCTATATTATTATCTAAGATTTATTATTATTCTATTGTACCAATTTGAATAAAGATTTATTATTATTATTATTTTAGCTGAAATGATGATGAACATCATCTTCCTGCCCTTATCCCATGTTACTTGGGGTCGACGCAACAGGTTTTTTCTTCCATTCTGTCCTGTCAACCGTCACGCTATCACTAACTACCTTTTCTTTCATATCACTCCTAACACAATCCATCTTTTCTTTGGCCTCCCTCTCCCTGTCCATTCATCCACATTTATATTCATAACTCTTTTAGTTACACGCGTTTATACCTCTTGCGATGTTTAATGATGGTGATGATTATTATTTTCTTTTGTTTTACCGTATTACTAATGTAAATTGACATAGTAAGAAGAAAGAAGAAAGAAAACTAGTTTATTTGACACACACACAGACACACATTGTAGATGCAAATAAAAGACAGCTTAATTTTAAAACAAAAACATTGTATGCCCCGCGGCTGTGCCAAATAGGTCCAGTTCAGCAAAATGCCAGACAACAGGAGTTGCCTGACGCTGGTTTTCAACTGAACCTTCGCTGAAGTGTACGGATGTAAATCAGTTTTGTAGGTGTGAAATGTAAAAGTAAATAAATATAATTATAAATGTTAATGTGTAGTAAACGATATATATAAGTTAGTGTAAAATAACAAACAAAATAAAATAAAAGAAAGCAGTTTGAACAACAAATACCATAAAGTTCATTATAAGTCATGTCAAACCACACAAAAACAAGTAAGTAAGATAAGCCCCGACGGAATTGTGGACAATACTAATACTTTTTTATAATACACATTTACATACAACCTTAAATGTTTGTTTGTTTGTACTTAGATATTGTTCTCTGATAGTACTAAACCTGTTTTGACGAGATTTAATTTCACTGTCATAAAGGTGTTTCATATATTGTACCGGTCGATTCTGTAAACATGGCGAAGTGCTTGGGTGAAGTGATCACGAGGTGAGCTGTCAATCCATACAATCAAGATGGAATGAGCGCTCACTTTGTGGTCACGTGACACAGGCGAAAATTGTGAGTGTGTGTGTATGTTTGTTACTTCTTCACGCGCAAACGTCTGGACCAACTTTGATAAAATTTGGTATGCAGGAAGCTGACACCCTGGATTAACACATAAGCTACTTTTTATATATACTAAAACCGCGGGTAACACCGCGGGGCGCAGCTAGTGTTAAAATAAAATCGACTAATTTGTTACGCTACCGATGTTGATAAATTTTGGTAAATATGTAGATAAAAAAGGTTTCGGAGACGGTTATAGGTTACTTAAACGCGAGCGAATCCAAAAACAAAAGCTAGTAAGGACTACTTTGCATTAACATACAAATAATCTGTCTACGTATGATTGATTAGAAATTATCAGCAGAAACTCCCATGTTAATGATAATAAAATTGCATGGTGTGGGTGTGACAAATTAAGTGACAAAAATTCTAATACTTCGTAGTCAGCATGACTGTACTGTATTATAAGTTGTCGTAAAATTGTAAATGTTAACTGCGGTTCCGTAATAATCGATGGATGAAAGCTAAGGGCACTTTTTAAGGGGTCTTTTTATTTTTTTGGGGGGTAGTAGCGCTTGGCCGATGACCTGTTGAAGGCGCGCACAATCGCTACCTGTTTTTAACCGACTTCAAAAAAGGAGGAGGTTATTTAAACGACTTGTTAAGGAGCACTTCTTGTCAGTCTGATTCCTTTCTTCATCATCTGCCTAGCCTTTTCCCAATTATATTGGGGTCGGCTTCCATTCAAACCGGATTCAGCTGAATACCAGTATTTTACGTGGACTGCCTACAAGACCTCCACAACCCATTAACTAGGTAACACGGTACTCCTTGGTAAGACTGGTGTCAGATTTTCTAGCTTCTGGCTATCCGTAACGACTGCCAAAGATCTACAAATGACAGCCGGGACCAACAGCTTAACGTGCTTTCCGAGGCACAGAGGAGTCTCAGTATGTTAAGACGGTCACCCATCCACAGACCAAGGTTCAAGGTTAAGCGTTGTTATTATTTAAAATGAGCTCCTTTCACGAGTACTGTGATTCCTTTCTTGATGTAATTTAAAAAAAAAAAAAAAAAAAACTTATGTTAACTTTATATTTGCACCAAGTGCAACCCCATTTCGTGTCCAGGCTATCTCTGTCCATTCCAGGTTGCCTGGATGGGATCGCGGAATGCAATAAGGGCGCCAATTTTATGTTTTTTAGTTTAAGATTTTCTATAAGTATTTTTTAATTTGGTGTACAATACAGTATCATCATCTGCCTAGCCTTTTCCCAAGTATATTGGGGTCGGCTTCCAGTCAAACCGGACAATACAGTATATATACATAAAAATAAATAAATAAGGCTTCGCGAATCGACTGGATGCATAGGACCGGTTGATGTGGCGACACTTGTGGGAGGCCTTTGGATCAGTGGAGGTCTTACGTCCAAGATGACGATGACGATGACGATGACGATGAGTAAAAATCGGCGTAAGTAGTGCCATTTTGGGTCAATGAACCCGAATGATAATGTTAATATGGACATGCCCCGGGATTCCTGGAAAAAAAATTCTAAATGTCGATGTGTTTAATGAAGTTACGAGTATATGCTGTTTAAGATATCATGACTACGCACGACGACATATCAAACTACTCATTACCGGTATAAGCTGGTCCCGCATGGTCTGTTTGCCATATTACTTACTGGTTCCGGGGTTCAGAAGGCATATCCATGTTAAGATAATGGTCACTAAATCCCGGGAATAGCACTACCTATCATTGATGCTGAGACTAGCGTTTGACCACAATCTCACCTGATGGGTAGCAATGACGTGGTCAACAACAAAGCACGTTTGCCTAGAAGTAACCTATTTACTAACATATTTATTTCATTTTAATCTTCACTTATAGAACCCCATGTAACCCATCAGGAGGTTGCGGAACTTTTTGAAAGAGTTACCGCGGCCCAGGAACGTACCTAAAGGGCATTCAAATTAAATCAAATAAAATGTCATGTATTCAAATTAGGCTGAGTGCCAGCACTTTTTGAAGGTCAAAGGTCTACGTGAAGTCATTCCCACAAAAAGCCTTTCCCAACTATATTGAGGTCAGCTTCCGGTCAAACCCGATTCAGCTGAATACCAGTATTTTACGTGGAGCGGCTGCCTACCAGACCTCCACAACCCATTAACTGGGTAACAGGTTACTCCATGGCAAGACTGGTATCAGATTTTCTGGTTTAGACTATCCGTAACGACTGCCAAAGATCTACAAATGACAGCCGGGACCAACGGCTTAACGTAGGACATTGCAATTCTAGCGTACTTCTCATATGCAAACAGCTAATTGAAAACTGTAATCAGGCATCTTTGCTTTGATAAGGCCAGGGAATGATCTGTGGAACGAATGACGCAGTTTTGTACGCGAAGTACACAGGTTGAATATTGATTCAACCTGCGTACTTCGCGTACAAAACACACACACACACACACACAGTACCTATACATCTTCCTAAAATTGTTTAGGAAGATGTATAGGTACTGTGTCTCAAAACGAAGAATATGCATATTAGAGGCGTTGATTAAAAGCGTTTTACATTCATTTAAATATGGGTACCCATTTATTGGTAATTATACCTTTAATTACGTATAAGTGCTATTTCATGTGATTACGGAGTGAACTGTCATTCCACCTTGATTATATGGATTGACAGTTCACCTCGTGATCACTTCACCCAAGCCTTCACTTCGATATGTTTATAGAATCGACCGGCAGTTGTCTTCGTTATGGGTGTCTGTGTACCCGAAACGACTGTCAAAAATCTATATTGTATGAGCCAGGATCAGCGGCTTAACGTGCTTTCCAAGATACAGAGGGATCACGATCAGTTATTTACGGTCATCCGTCCAGAGACCAGCCTCGGCCAGCGTAACTTAACCCGCCATTGACCATTGAGAAGGTTTTTATTTCATATATAATTAGCTACGAGCTCCGAGAGACCTGCAGGTTCTTTGAAGCATTGAGTGGTCGATGTGTAACAAAAAATGCTTTCTCATGTTCTGTCTCTGAACTACTCTAAGGTCTAGTAGAAAATGGCTCAGCCATTAAGTCCGCGCTTTTAACTAGTGCACAAAGTCTATAAATAAATAAAAGAAAACGTGTAGCCCATCCCCCAAAATATAAGGGGGAGTGGTCGTTCAATGTCATCGAAAATTAAATTAATTTCCTGCGGATCACTATCAGCGGTTGTAAAGATATTTCGCTAATACCCTGCTAGTCATATTTTATTGTTTATTGAGCTCTTTTATGGCCGTATTATCTAACACGATGGCGAATGTATCGAGCAGTTATTCCCACGCATGGCACATGAAGTAACCACGCGGGGTGTGATACCTGTTTTTTTGAGTAATGATGATTATGATATTTTTAAACTTATTTGTGCAAAGGGTGGTAAAAGATAAAAAGCTGACTCAAAAAAAATGTGAAAAAACAACGAGCGAGTCTTACAGTAGTCGCATAGGATGGGTAACAACATCTGACGTCTCATCTTGGTAAAAAGCAACATTAACATTAAAAGTACCAACTGACAGCCAATTCGACCACTGCGCGCGGTCATTGGTCAAATCGAATAGGGCGCGCTCATTGGTCAAATCAAATAGCGCGCGCTTCCTCGGCTTCCTGTTACACACTTCCGTCCCATTTCACGGAATCACTTCCACAGATTGCAGGAAAGATGTTACACAATAATTGTATGCCTTGTTGGCTGTTTTCTTGGCTTACGAGTCCGGTGTACTACCCTGGGGTAGTACACCGGACTCGTAAGACTCGTAAGACTCAGCAGTTGCAGTAATCTGGACCACTGCAACTGCTGAGAGCGGGAGCGGGTGCTCACCAACAGTGGTGAGCACAATAAAAAGTGACAATGTAGCTGGACGAGCCCCGGAGAAACGATTCAACTGACTTGGTTCCCGCAACGAAATTAACAAAGTAGAAAGAATAGTGGAGGATTAAGAAAAACATAATTTCCACCTTATCAAGTAGGAGTCATGCCTTCTTGGAGTACAGCTGCAAGCGAGGCCACCGACCTATAGGTTTTGGGTTCCAAGGAACAATAGAAGTTTTAACAGGAGCAGAAAGAGTAAATTCAATATAAACTTGTTTAAAGATCTCTCAAGACACTTCGCGTGACCCAAGGGCTGGCAATTACCTTGGTCAAAGAATAAGCATTGCCATTCAACGTGGCAATGCCGCCAGTCTTTTGGGTACACTTCCAGTCGACAGCGATGCGGATGAATTTTTGACGCCATGTTTTAGGGTTAATTAATAATAAAAATAAAAATAAATAACACGCTCAGCAATCACGAGTCCAACGGGGAAGTTATGGTACAACCACTGCCAGCACTGACTGATCTGCATGGTCCTCACATAACGTATTGTGAATGTGAGGACCATGTACATATTGTACATCGTAATATTAGGGGTTTATTTCATTTCATGTTAGTCTGGCAGTTTGAGTTCTTTATGCGGCCTACCCAAATGTCCTTACTTTGGTATTGTTTGTCAAGTCGTTGAGCTCCTTAAAGTTCTAAGTTTGAGCTACACGATAACTGACAAATGCTTGCACTGTCAGGACATCCACTCAGATCTGTGTGGTACTTTCCTCAAAAGACCACTTCAGACATTAACCTACATGGTTCTCATATATTTGACCAATACGATTGTATGGACTTTAAAAGAGACTTTGACCTCTGAGTTTGTTTCGGTGTTTCTTCTCAGGGTAGTCAGCTAGGAAACACCGGCCTCATCTTGTTTAACATTACCCAAAAATATTGACGTGTAAAAGTGTTATGTTTAACCTACTTACAAAATAAATATCATTTAGCATTTCAGGGAATCTTATCTTCATCAGATATCATTCCAGTCTAAAGACGTCTACTCCTGGACATAGGCCTTTGGAGGAGGCCTATATCCACGAGTGTCATCACTCGGCTTGACCAGTGCGCTTTGTATCCAGCGGACTGGATATCAAAGTTTTATGTTAGCGATAGCTTATTCCCGCGACTACAACCGTGGTTAGAAACATAAGAAAATTAAACATTTATTTTGTTAAAACATGACAATTTCCTTTAGTTTCCCATCGCATTTTAGAATTTGATCCTTACAAGCGAGACTTTGCTTTCACGGCCATGTCTGTAGACGGACAGACGGTCGATGGAGCAGACATGTGTTAGAGTGGAGACCGCGTATGGGCAAACGTAGTGTGGGACACCCTGCGGCACGATGGAAATTGATTTGAAGAAGGTGGTTGGCAGCGGATGGATGCGGACCGCTCAGGACCGGGATGGTTGGCGCTCTTTGGGGGAGGCTTACGTTCAGCAGTGGACGGCAATTGGCTGGTGATTGCCGTCCACTGCAGATGATCTGTGATTTTCACAGATGATGTATTTCTGTTGCCGCTATAAAAAAAAATTATAAATAAAATTAAAAATCAAAGTGAAAAATCATACAAGAAACATGTTTTTTTTCGGCTGATGGTACGGAACCCTTCGTGTGCAAGTCCAACTTGCACTTGGCCAGTTTACTTGCTATTCTTCATAGTTTAGGAATTGACCAACCACGCACACTTGAAAAATTCACCCTGTATTTCAAATATAAAATCTACATGAATGAATATGTGGTATTTTTATAGTTGTCAAATACCCTATTGTTAATATGTCAATGTCATTCATAATTTCTATTTTATTTTTTGATTAATTAAATTTAATTTATAATTTAATTCTCATTTTGTTTGTCTCTAATAACACTGGTCAACAAAAAAACACTTTTTGTGTGTCACAAGATTTTTTTTAACTAATTATGTTAAGAACATGCTTAAGTATCATAGAATTGAAATTAAAATTATCGAGACACGAACAGTTTTCTTGTCATATGATTTTGAAGTGGTGCTTTGAGACGAAAACTGTAGTTTTCAGGTGATTCTAATACAGGCACGTTATCATATTAAAGGATTAGTTGTGTAGCAGATGGCACGTCAGTATACTCAACTATCCTTTTATATTAAAAAATGCCAAAATAAAGCTCACATTTTTTTAATGTGATCGTGCAGAATTTCTTTTTTGAGTTTTAAAATTAAATTCACCATAAATGTAAAGAAACTTGACAGAATCATTTGAACACTTTTTCTACACTATATAAGCTTAAAATAACTCAGTAAACTGAAATAACAGCTACTTTATTGAAAAATAAAAAAAATCGTTATTTACAAGCTTAAGGGAAAATTATGTTACTGGTAGTAGCTGTAACACAAAAACTAGACCTGATTAAAACAAAATAAATATGATTTTGGAATAAGGGTAGGTAGGTAATTCGCAATTAGTAAGCAAATTCCTTGTGACAAAATCTTTTTGACTAGTGTAATTGATAGTTTCTAATAATTGTTTCCTTTTGATTTAATATTATTGTTTATTCTTGATTGTTTATTGATAATTTTATTACGATTTAATGACATTTACAATTCCTTTTTTTTCTATTTTTATTTTTGCCTAGATTTGTCAGGTTTTGTTAATAGTGATATATACATATTTTGTTTTTTTTTTTGATAATACATATTTCAATTTTGTTTTGGACAGACCAATAACCTTGTTTGTGTGTTTTTTTATACTGTTAATTCAAGTTGGTTATAATGATAAATAAATAATTAAATAAATAGTATTATTTCAATGTTTTTATCATCGGTATCCCAGTTTTGGCTTGAATTCCTCCACACGAGACTATTTCCGTAGCAAACACATGGTTGTTAACACAAATAGGTGTTCAGCATCTTAAAGCGATGCACTAAAGTATACTCTCAGTCGTTTGTAATATTAAACTGGGGTATCATAGCCACCATTCAGTTTGTCTTGGTGTTTGATCGAGTTTATCTGAGAGAGAACCAAGAATTTTTCGCTATTTTTCCTCAAACTGTGCCTTGGAGAAAATCATACCGTCGGTGATACTGCAATATCGCGAAACTACACATTGCAATAAGGTCTAACTTTGAATCATCATCATCATCATCATTAGCCGAAAGACGTCCACTGCTGGACATAGGCCTCCCCCAAGTGTCACCACAACAACCGGTCCTGTGCGTCTCGCATCCATCAGCTACCCGCGACCCTCACAGGTCATCGGTCCACCTTGTGGGAGGCCTTCCAACGCTGCGTCTTCCGGTACGCGGTCGCCACTCCAGAACTTTTCAGCCCCATCGACCATCTGTTCTGCGAGCAATGTGCCTGCCCACACTGCCACTTTGAATAAAATAACATAATAAATTAGACCATTATATATTAGTAAATAACTTAAGCCAAGCGATGCCTACGTACAATATTATCAATATGTGAATAATACGCTATGAGTCATCGGCTAACTTAAAATGTAAAAACCGAAGTTATGGTATTTAAACATGACATGACAAATTGCTTTAAGCCAATAATTACCCTTGCCGGCTCACATCACAGAATAGTGTCGACTTTTAAATATCTAGGGCATGCCATAAAAGATAACTTAAAAGAGATGACGATATTGAAAGGCAAAGGATGTCCATTGCTGCAAAAAGCAACATGTTGGCACGCCGATCTGCGCGGTGCAGTAAGACTGTAAATGCGGACGGCGAGCGTTGGGTGGCTCGCTGTTCGATCACCACCAGGCCCGGCTCGATGGCGCGTTGTGTTCCACGCGCGCCTCAAAGAGATGTCAGCATAGAAGACGGGGCCCGCTCGGGCCAGAGCCTGCCAGGGTACAGGAATGTGTTCGAAAGAGTCATCGCGGCCCTGGAACGCAAAGGGCTTTAGATGGAACACGGATGGGTTTTAGTCAGTAAGAGTCTGACACGCCCTTCCGCTCCACCCAGAGCGGAAGAAGTCATTTGATGAAGATTGTACAATGTAGAAGTTACTCTATTCGCGGCGTACTGTCAGTCGTTCTACAACTATGGAAGAACTACACACAGCGAACTTACTACGCACTACGCGTGCAGTACATAACGCGTTTAGAGGTATGCTCAACCTACCGTGGAGGTGTAGCGCGTCTGGCATGTTCGCCGAGAATAGGGTAGGTGATTTTTATGTGGTAATGAGGAAAAGGGCCGCCTCTTTTATGTCCAGAATAAGAAATTCAAAAAACATTACTGACAAGGCTATGTATGAGTGCTGCAAATTTAATATAAGTTATATTTAATTTTTTGTAATAGTAATTATTTTAAATGAATTGATCAATTTTACTATTGAATTGGATTGATGAATTTATTACATTAATACATTGAGGGATTTGTAAATTAATTAATAAATCAATCGAGTGATTAATTAATGTTATTCATTAATGAATTTGTTTTATTTTATTATGTTGTTATTTGTTTTATTTTTAGGTATCCTTAAATAGTTTCGTACCAACCGGGTATATTATCCTTGGGTATACTTTCATAGTGCCAACAGGGATAATCATAGGTTAGTGCCCCAATCCTTTAGAAATGTCTGACGGAGGCCCCGTTGGCTTCGGCCCCTCGTACGCCTACTAAAAACCCGGGACCATAGGGTTACGAGATTTTCAAAGACGACTTACTGACGATTCGGACACAAAATATTCGGTCAGTGTCCGAATTGTCAATTTTTGATTTCAATACATTTTTCAGTGACAATTCGGACACGACCAAATTATTGAAGCTGTTTGGTACAGTCAGATATATTTTTTTTTAAAATATTATATGTCGAAAAAAGCGTTACCGGGTAAAACGGGGTGGATAGAAATGATGGGGCGAATAAAAACGGAACTTTGATTGGAATTTTCACGTTATTTAAATATTGTTTTCAGCAATGAAGAACTCCAATTTTTTAACAATTATTTTATATTTAAATGGACGCTTTGTGAGAATCAATTAACATGGTATTTATGTAAAAATCCCAATATAAGTTTAGTTTTTATTCACCCCTGCATTTTTATCCACCCCGTTTTACGGACTAAAACTATTTTAGGGTGACTTGAAGGCGGCATCATGGCAAATTTTATTTTACTGAACTGTAAATGCTGACGTTCAAAAGTGCCGTTTAATGGCCTAATTGAAATAAACGTTTTTGACTTTTGACTTTTGACTTTTGCATCAATAATGAATGTTGATTGTGCCATGAAGGAGCAATCCACATTCATGTCCCTACAATGAGTTGCAGGAAGCTGTCAGGGCTAACCCGTAGTTGGCGCATCAGATAAGCTATCCTTTTGCGATGTACCGCTTGAAATCCATCCACTTCAACGTCAGCAAATATACCTGATGCGCTACAAAGGCGTGGCTATTTATTGTGTGTAGTTAAAAACGCATTTTCATCATATATTACACTGCACATAAATTGGATGTTTAATCAGCGACATTCCCCAATTCAATAGAGTAATAATAATGTCAAAAGATATTTTTATGAATACCTTATTTAGTTTAATAAAAGTATTGCCTACAGCTTAGGAATTTACAGCGGGTCTTATAAAAGGTTTATGTTTCAAAGATATCATTGCGTTTCGTAGTTACCAACCGAGTCTAAAATATGGCCCACTTGTTGGGGGCCTCAAGTGCCCTTGTATGTATGTAACTTGGGCTGGTTTCCGCAACTCCATGAGTAGGCGCGTATTTTGCGTGCAGGTGGGACAAATGTGTCGTTCGATCCACCCCAGCTCCTCAAGGAAGCCAGCAACGAATAAAGCAAACTATCCTATGTCCTTTACAGGGACTCAGACTATCTCTATACCAAATTTCATCTGAATCGGTTTAGTGGTTTAAGCATGAAGAGGTAACAAACATACACACACACACACACACTAACAAACTTTCGCCTTTGTAATATTAGTGTGATTATATAGTGTGATAAAACGATTTTTCATAATATATCGAGAAATTATAATGTAAAAAAGATTTATTACAATCTTACGTAATCAACAATTTTCCGGTGACACCTATACTCCTCTTCACAAAGATTCTCAAGAATACCTAAAATCAGGTGTTATACACAATTCGTATTCTAACTTCACAGATATATTTGTTTGAAAAGTTTGAAGTTAAACACAAAACACAAACTAAACAGACGACATTGTTGAAACTACCGAGTATTTCTGAAATTCCAGAAACATTGTGTTTGTCATAATGTCGTCGAGTTATTTTAAAAAGTAAATTAGGGTAATCAAATCCTACTAATATTATAAACGCGAAAGTTTGCAAGTATGGATGGATGGATGGATGTTTGTTACTCTTTCACGTCAAAACGGCTGAACGGATCTTGATGAAATTCGGCACAGAGGTAGATTATAGTCTGGAATAACACATAGGATTTCATCCCGGGAGTATGTTCCCTTGGGGTAATTTTGCGGGCGGAACCGCGGTCGGAAGCTAGTAAATTAATACAACTTAGTTACTATTATAATATTAAATAAATATTGTAAACATTTTTAAACGATTCTTAGTACATTGTTGATTTAGAACTTATTAAGTAATTTCTTTACAAAATTAATAAGTTTACCTCTGTTGGTAATACTTTGTTCCTATAAGTAGCATACTCTGGGTGCATCGTCCTCGCATAATATTAAATAAATTTTTGTATACCAAATTTTGTGAAGTCATTATTTGAAAAGAGTAACTATGGAGTTTCTTGTCCGTTCTTCTCCATAAGAATCTGCCTTTCCGAATGGGCAGTACAGTCACTTTATTAATGTAATACTATTATTTTACTGAACTGTAAATGATGACGTTCAAAAGTGCCGTTTAATGGCCTAATTGAAATAAACGTTTTGATTTTGACTTTGAGCTCTTGCCGCCTGTGATACAGGACCCTCCTACGAGTAGTACAGGCATCTAACATTGAACCTATATTATTATCTAAGATTTATTATTCTATTGTACCAATTTGAATTTTGAATAAAGATTTATTATTATTATTTTTACACCGAAGACAGGACTTGTTTCTAAGAGAAGCGATACATAGCATTTTAAGAAAAATCCCATCCATACTGTACAAAAAAAAATTCATATAGTCCATATGTTTTATCTTGTCACATAAAATTCCAATACAGTCTCGGTAAGTTAATTTGGTTACCCATCTGTCATCATCACCATCACCCACTGCTGGACATAGGACTCCCTCAAAGGAGGATTTGCCATAATCACCACGCTTGGCAGACGGGTTGGCGATCGCAGTGTAGCTGTTGCAATGCACAGAGAATGTTGTTGCCCATTCTCTGGTGAGTCCCTTAGTCGCCTCTTACGATATCCACGGGAAGTGATGGGATGGTGCTATTCTTGTTGACCTCTGAGTTTGTTTCGGTGTTTCTTCTTAGGATAGTCAGCTAGGAAACCACGGCGTCATCTCGTTTAAAAATGACCAAAAAAGATTGATGTGTAAAAGATGGTTAACCTACTTACAAAATAATAATAATAATAATAATAAGTTTATTACCAATAATATGTTAACAAAGGTTACAGGTACAGTAATAACATCAAAAGTGCAAAAAGGTATTATCTTCTGGCTCCCAAACTAGGTTTATAGCCTGTGACTTGGGGACCAGTGATTCCATAGTTGAGCATTCAAATCTATGTACTCCAGTAACATGGACAAATAACTATAAAATTATTATATAAGTACTTATATTATAAAAAGAAGAAAAAAAAAAAAAAAATATCATTTATCATTTATACGTCCGACACCATACAGAATCCATCCGTCAGCTTCATTTTTCACTTCCCATATCATATGTAACAATAAAATACCTACTAAACATATAAGTAATATGATTCAATAATTAGTGTGAGTAAATCCACGGATAAGCGTTCAAATTACACGGCAATTGGAATTATCTTTACAGATGTTATATTATTTAATTCAGGAATTATTTCTTATCTTTTACTATCTATATCTTTTGATTGACGCGTAACGAAATAATCAGTGGTAAGTAATCAAATCTATATATATATAAATGAATTCCTATTTCCCTTGGTCACGTCATCACGCGTGAACGGCTGGACCAATTTCGCTATTATTTTCTTTTTTTGTTATGTTTCTTATTGTCAGGAGAAGGTGCTTTTGAAGGAAGGTCATGTTCGTGAACGGGCGCCGTCAGTGGAGACTGGTCATCCCTTGGTTGCCACTGCCTCATTTTAATATTTCATACTATAAATTGTTTTTTTCTTTCTTTACATTGTTCTCATATATAGAAGCAACAAGGTTTATGTAACCAGGATTTTTGTAAACATAAAATGATTTAAAAGAGTGTCCGTGGAGTTTCTTGCACGTTCTTCTCCATAGAGATCTACGCTTTCGAACGTGCAAATAGCTTCATGTTTTTGATGGACTGACTTTGACAATTCAAAAGTACCTGATAATGGTTTATTTGAAATTAATGCTTTGACTTTGACTTTTTGAAAATACATATACATCCGGGCGAAGCCGGGGCGGGCCACTAGTTATATTATAAAAATGACTGATAATCATGCTTGCAAATATGCCGTATACGTTTTTGGTTAAGTACATGCGCATTTGAATCAATCATCTAAATATATGCTAACTGCTTTTTGCTCACAAATGCGCTCGCACTAATATAGATTTTCGCAAAAACTTTAGCTTATTACCGTCTCCGCCCTGGCCGAGAAGTCTCGACATACTTACCGATCGCCTACCTACTAGATTGACTGTGTACGGGCGGCCTTAGGCCTTATCGACCGAATTCGGACTGTAGGCGATCGGGAAGTTTCGGATTCAGCGAAAGAACACGACCGGGTGGCAGCACTGTGAGGATCGCCCGGTGAACACGGTGGAGGTCTGCCTTACTTGGGCGGAGCACTTCCGCCCTCTGGTTCCCCATCCCAAAGATAGATTATCTTTGTACCAAAATTTCTACAGTGTAAAAGATGTGAAAGTGTAACAAACAAACTGACTTTTGTATTAATAATATTAATTAGGATGGACTGAACAAAACCAAAACCAAACACAAAAACTATCTATCTATGCTAAAACACGAAGTGGTGACGGGCGGGCGTTTTGGGGGACTGTCTTTATGTGGAACTTCGACGTTCAAAAAGTGCTGGCACTCAGCCTAAATTGAATAAATGACTTTTGATTTTGATTTTTTATCGCTCTGGATGGACAAGGTGTTACAGAAATAACGCAAAACCTGAAAAAGGATCATTGTACTAATAATTATAAACAACTAGCAGCTGCCCGTGGCTCCACCCGCGTGAAGGTCGGATATTATCCCAAGGGAATATACTACCAGGACAAAAAGTATCCTTTATGTTATTCCAGACTTAGACTACCTCTGTGCCAAATTTCATCAAGATCCGTTCAGCCGTTCTGACGTGATTGAGTAACAAACATCCAAACATTACAATATTAATATTAGTATAGATGTCACCGGATAATTGCAAACTCTGCAAGATTATAAAATACACACTTCGCCCGCGACATCGTCCGCACGGATTTAGTAGGTACTCCAGAAACTTCAACGCCCCGTTAAGGGATAGACTTTAACGAGTAGTTTTTGAAAATTATCAGAACAATTAATAATAATTAATTGGTCAACCATTTTTGCTTCACCCCGTTGGGAGTTGACTACGCAGAAATCGTTAGATCCAATTCAATTATACCATTTTTAGATTGTTAATACCAATTTTTAAGTAAAAAGAAGCAAGCAATAATGTCATCCCTTAAAAACTTAATCACCCCTTTGCACCCCTTCGGGAGTTTATTTTTGAAAAATCCAAGTACATGCAAAAGTTTGTCCATCTATTTTAATGGGACCTTATACAGCGTGAAACTTTAATGGTGTTTTTCCGCAGCGAAATGAGTTTGTCTTGGTAATACAACCGATTTATGAAAAATAATAAATATAAAATCAAGAAATTGCAGTATAACAATTGTGGTAAACAAAACTCGAAAGCGACTTCGAACCAATAGTTATCTATACATCGCGATAGTTTTGCGCAAAGCGGCCGCGGTCGTTGCCCTTGGCGTATCAACCAGCTGATAGGTACTCCTGATTTACCTACGTCACGTCTAGTGAGTTACAATAGTAACTCACTAGACGTTGGGGTTTATGTTTTTTTTTTTTTAATTATTTGAATACAAAATCATTTTTATTTTTTAAGTTTAACTACTGATGGCTAATCGTTCTGCCGCGGGAACAACCATTAAAATTTCAGCGTGTATATCTCCTCGCAGGGAGATACGGTTTAACGGCCTTTCCGAGTCACAAGTCACACGCCGCTGATTTCCAAACTCCGGGCTATAGAAAAATTCCTGATGAAAAAAAAAACACTAACATTTTTCCGAGCTGGGCGTCGAAACTTCCTCACGCTCGGCAGGATCACGAGGCAGATACCTAAACCAAATTATTGACAAAACTATACACTGTGTATATAATACACACAGAGTATTATTTCCGATTTTTAATTTCAACATTGATAGTACAATAGGCCTATTCAATATTGTAAATTTAGAAGATTAAACATCCTGCAAAAATAATTTTTGTTAGCACTAATTAGTAACCTAATTAATAAGTACATTAGGAGGATGTTTGTTTTTGTTCTCAAAACAATGAATTCTATAATCTGAAAAAAATCTCCATATGGACCCTTTGTCTTAAATAGGTACTTCATAATATTTTTGATAGTGTCAGAATGTTAATAAAACTATTTGAAAGCAGGTAGTTTAATTTGTTTTTAGAAGATGAAGGTTGATATTTCAGATTTGGCCTATTGTTCTTTAGCCCATAACATCACGCCTTGAAGGGTTAGGCAAAGATTTAGGTACCTACAGTCAAACTAATTGGTGCACGTCCCATTCAGCCTATAATTTGTTGAAAACGTCTTTATAAGGCGCACAGCAAAGGAGTGGAACTCTCTGCCTGCGTCTGTGTTTCCGAATGCATACAACCCTAATCTCTTCAAAATTAGAGTGAACACGCTTCTTCTGGGTAAGCTCGCTATCTATGACATAGACAAAGAGCAAACACGGCTTAAAAAAAAAAAACTTGAGAACCTTTGTTTTTTTTAAATTGGTATTATAGTAACGTCAATACAATAGAGCCGAGCAAAATTTCCCTATTTTTTTTTTTATAAAATTGGAATTATGTTTTGAATTTGGAATTAACTGTCGTCCAGAATGTTTGCTTCTAGAAAAAGTACAGAACACCAATTTATTTTTAAAAAGATGGCAGCGAGATAATTATTGAACTAATTCGTGCAAGACCATTTTTGCAAGGAGACGGTACAAGGTCATAATTTGTAAGCTATACAGCACCATAAACAAATAGCTCAACATTACTTCTCTTAGCAGAGACGAACTTAAAGGTAAAGTTTCTGAATGGTTTCAACTATTAAACTATCAGAAGACGGAAGACATATATTGCGTAACATACATATATCATACACACACTCCCACCATACACATACACACACACATTTGTTAAACTTAAATAAAATAAAAATTAGATTAAAGAATAAGAATTACCGAAAGTTATCCTAAGAATATTGTTAGTCTACTGCAGCGACATTCAAATCAATGTATTTTTTTTTGCTTAAACATACATAATTGTTACTATCAAACGAAAAGTTCATTTGATAAATTTAAGGTGTAATTTACAAATGTATAAAAACTTACAGATACTATACACAAGCGATTAGAAAATGTACAAGTGGAGTAAAAAGGGGATGGGAAGAATTCACAGGGCATCGAAAAATTCGTCCACATCGCTGTCAACGGGCAAAGTGCCCAGAACACTGGCCGCATTGCCACGTTGAATGGCAATACTGATTCGTTGGCCAAAGAAAAGGCCAGCCCTCTGGTCACGTGAAGCGTCGATTAAACGTTTGCTGATTTCACGAAAAACTCGATGAGCACTCGGTCCCCATGTATTTTATTATGTGGTACTTCCTGCGGCTGAACACTGTTTCCCAAAATACAAGCTTAAGCTTAGCTGCCAGGGTTGCGGAATTTGTTCGAGAGTCACCGCGGCCCTGGAACGCAAAGGGCTTTAGAAGGAACACGGATGGGTTTTAGTCAGTAAGAGTCTGACACGCCCTTCCGCTCCACCCAGAGCGGAAGAAGTATTTTACTGAACTGTAAACAATGACGTTGAAAAGTGGCGTTTAATGGCCTAATTGAAATAAACGTTTTGACTTTGACTTTGAAGTCATTTGATGATTTCCCATCCTTAAAAGCTTAGCATGGGAATCAGTAGCAGTACCTTTTGTGCAATACATTAATACGATGCATATGTTAGATTTACCCTAAGATTAATGTATTAACTGGCGACAATAAAGACATTTTTATTGTTTTGATTGATTTTCATTATCTGCTTTTGTTGATACATAGTTCATTTGTAAGATAATAATATGTTTAAGAAAAATCCGACCTTATTGCATTAGAATGTCTGCAGTAAATACGCTTGACGAGTAGGAATCAATAATGCCGATAGTACTTAAATTGCTTAAATGGCTTTCTATTTCAAGTATAACTTCGGTTATAACTTCTAATGACCTATTAGAAACAAGAACTGTGTGTAAACTGTTGAAATTAAGTTTCTAATGTTTCTAACATTCTGAATTTGACATCTAAGTTATTGGGTTTCCATTTTGATATTTTTTCCAGTAAAGTCTGGCTTGGAACTGTGCGAAATAAAAGTTTGTTAGTGTTGAAAGTTAATTTTGTATGTATATAAAAATTAGTGGATCTTCGCCAGCGACTTGTACGCGCATATCCCGTTTTTTCCCGTTCCCGTAGGAATTACCCGATCCCGTATACTTCCTCATGAATGTGGATATCATATACAAAAAGAATTTTCCAAATCCAATTAGTAGTTCCAGAGATTAGCGCGTTCAAACAAACAAACTCTTCAGCTTTATTATATTATACTTGCTTTTGCCCGCGACTTTGAACGCGCATATCCCGTTTTTTCCCGTTCCCGTTTAGCCTACAGCCTTCCTCATGAATGTGGATATCATTTGCAAAAAGAATTTTCCAAATCCAATTAGTAGTTCCAGAGATTAGCGCGTTCAAACAAACAAACTCTCAGCTTTATTATATTGTACTAGCTTTTGCCCGCGACATCGTACGAGCATATCCCGGTTTTTCCCGTTCTCGTATACCCCACAGCCTCCCTCATGAAAGTGGATATCATTTACAAAAATAATTTTCCAAATCTGACTGGTAGTTCCAGAGATTAGCGCGTTCAAATAAACAAAGTCTTCAGCTTCATTATATTAAGTATAGATTCTAAATACTACAGGCTATTCGAAGGGTTACTTTCTTGTATAATTTAAATTCTATGTACTAACTCAAACGAAGTAAATGATTCCATGTAGATTCAGGTTTGAACGCGGCATTGTGGCACGCGTTTGACCACAACCTCACCAGATAGAAAGCGAAGATTTGGTCGACAATGGAGCACGCTTGCCTAGAAGTAACCATTGCAGCCTTGACTTAAAGACTCCCAGGCTGTAGCTACCAGGAAACACAGACTCCGGCAGGGAATACCATCCTTTAGCTGCAAGCGGAATAGGGATGTTGCGTGGGTTTAAAAAAATATGATTATATTTGGTCCGTCAGTTAGATTATCGAAAAATATTGGATATGTATTTTTAATTTTATCAAATCAATAAAAAATAACGAAGATAAAACGCATCAAAGATAAGGAGTGGGGGGTATACGTCACACGTGTTTTCAACGCACTGTGTCGTCTTCATTTTTTCTTAACGTGCCAAAAGAAAAAACACGTGTCAATTATTTTTTGGATATCTCTCTGACGGAATAATAAGATTTTTGGAATTTACTCCTTAAGAAACGATTTTCATATTTAGCCCGGCCGCGGTATGAAAATTTTAAGAGGTGTAAAATCGAGCGTTGACTAAAAGTAAGGCGTTACGTTTCTTTGCGCAACGTACTTTGCGCACCTTTCACTTCGAGATTATGTGTGTGTGTTAATACAAAGTATACTCAGCTTATTATTCGATATTTGAGATTAAGTTTTTGTAGTCAAAGTCAAGTCAAACTCAAAAAATGTATGGTCCAAGTCTGCCAAAAGTCAAAGTAAAAAGTCAAAGTCAAACAGTCAAAGTCAAAAGTCAGAGTGAAAAATTCAATGTCAAAGTCAAAGTCAAAATGTCAAACAGTCCAATCTTATTTTTTTAGTCAAATATTCTATGAGACGGCAATGTAAATTAATGAATTCGACACATAGCTTTGGAACGGAGGGATATGATATACGCAAAAGTCGTGAACGATCCGAATAAAAACATTATTCCCGGTACGAATAGTATTTGATGTCTTATTCCGGGACGTGGTGAAAAGTTTGAAAAAACAGACGGAGAATGTTAAAACCATGAATTAGTTTCTGTTGTGTTTTTAAAAAGCTGGTTCCCTTTTTCATAGGCCGGTTCATTGGACCAGCGTCAGATGTCTGAAGTCCGGTAACGTTACCCTCACTGCAAGTACAGATACAATAACGTTTTATGACGCGATCTGTAGAAGGGCTGGTATTAGTGTTCCTTTGTAGGGTAGCTTGCAGTAACGCGAGAGATTTTAAACGATTTTGTAAAGGAGGTGGGGGTTTTCGGAAATTGTTAAATTTTTACCGATTTTTTTTAAGTGATAACTTCTTATGGGAGAGTAAACCGCTTCGTAACGTTACGCGTTACGGCGCCAGTCTGTCTGGCTTACCTTTCTCTCACGCATACGGCAGCGGTAGGCAAGCTCTTCTTCTCTCACTCTAATCCACAGCGCTAGTCGTATTTCGGACAGACGCTTCCCATATTAAAAAGTTCAACTTAGATTAGTTTAAGTTATCATTTCTATCGGGCGTCACGAGACGCACTCATTTTTATATTTGTTTCTGCTTCCCATACCCTCTCGCTCCGGACCATACACAAAATATATCATTGGCTATGGACACTATAGCTGATGCAATGTAACGTCACGAGCCTTTAGAAGATTAATATGTGTGTTTTGTAAGATTAATATGTATAAGTTTTTAATATATTTTTGTGTATTTTATCTATGAGCCTTAGTTGCCTGACAATAAAGAATTATTATTATTCCGTTTATTCATTTTCTAAAACTTATTTCTTACATTTTTTTCATATTATTATTTTTTTCTTTGTTCATTTCACTTACATTCTAATTACATTTTTAAATATTTCTTAACAGTAAAACATAAAATAAAACATTTAAAAATATAAAAAGCAGTAGTCCGCCGGTGTCGGGAGCAGAGTCCAAGCTACCGGTGGTTAGGGCTCCAGAGAAAGGAACCTCCTCACAATACGAGCCGTATCGAGGAGTACTGCCTTCTGTATCAGGCCCTTTATCCAACCGCGTAACATTTAAAAATTGTTAGATCTGTTTTAAATATCCCAATTTTAGTTTGTTCATTCCAATTTCCACGTAAATTGAATTAAGCAATAATGTCCTCCCCTAAATCTTCATCACCCCTTTCGCCCCATAAGAGGTTAATTTTCGAAAAATCCAAATATTTGTTATTCTTATTTTTTATCCAAATAATTAATAAATAAATAAACTTGTTGGTAGTTATATTTTCGAGCCGTTTGGGGTTGAAACTCTCGGGTCTTGGGGTCCGAGTGCACATAACTTGTTTAAAGATCTCTCAAGGCGCTTAGTTGACACTTCACGTGACCCAAGGGCTGGCTTTTACCTTGGTCAAAGAATAAGCATTGCCATACAACGTGGCAATGCCGCCAGTCTTTTGGTTACACTTCCAGTTTTGACGCCATAGTTTAGGGTTAATTTGGTTAGGAGTTTTAATTTTTAATTCTAGTTATATAGTTAGTTTATCAAAGTACAATCAGTAAAATATGTTTTTTAATAATTAATGCCGTGTTTCAACTTTATCGGACCAAGCATTAAGACTTTCGCCAGTTCGCTCAAACTGCAAAATTTTTCTTACTTCGAACAATTTTATACCCGTCGTAACTTTTAAACGAAAGGTCTGAATTTTGAAAATCTGTCGAATAGTTTCTGATTTAAATCGTAACAAACAAACAAATCTTTCCTCTTAATAATATTAGTTTAGATATTGCAAGTATACCAATAAACCTGCAATCTCATAATAAAACGATATTCATGTCAGAGCCGCATATTACTCGCTGCAAGTTTATGGCCACCATACTACTTGAGCTCACCATAAATAACTACTAGTATTTATTGTGTCGATAGCCTTTGGCGAAAGCTAATATATCTTGTTGATAGATTAATTAGTTTGTGATACTGACACATCATTAGGTCTAAGTTTATGTGGCTGTCCTTTGGGAAATTGCCTAAATACGATTCATCAATAGTACGTTGATAAAAATTCTGAATGGTCTTTTGTTTTATTTTTTGTTAAAATTAGAGTTAAAGTATTGACTGAGACCCATGGGCGCTGAGAGAGGGTGTAAGGGGGTGCATTTGCACCTCCATGGCTTTCAATAATCATCATCTTCCTGCCCTTATCCCATGTTACTTGGGGTCGGCACAACACGTTTTTTTCTTCCATTCTGTCCTCTCAGCCGTCACGCTGTCACTATTTCCCTTTTCTTTCATACCACTTCTAACACAATCCATTCATATTTTCTTTTGCCTCCCTCCCCCTGTCTATCCATCCACATTCAAATTCCATTCCTCACTTTATCCATTCTCGATACTCCACACATCCATCTCAACATTCTCATCTCCGCTACATGCAATCTTTTCTCATCCGTCTTTTTCACAGCCCAACATTCTGATCCATACAGTACGACAGGTCTTATCACGGACTTATAGATTTTGCCCTTTAACTTGAGTGGCATCCGTGGGCCGCAAGTTGTTCCAGTGACCTGTCGCCATTTCATCCATCCTGAGTTGATCCGGTGCGTTACGTCTCGGTCTATATCCCCGTCCCCTTGGCTTTCAACAATAAATACGAAAAAAATACGAAGACTGTGGAATAGTTACTTTGGGCAGCCATTTTATTTTTGATTAAGTGCCTAAATACAAAGGTTCATGGTTTTATTTTCAAAAAAGACAGACTCCCATACAAACTTTCATATCCTATTTCAACTCCTTCAAGCCCTTTTCTCGCAACAAAAGGCAGCCTTTCCCGGGACACAAACTATCTCTATACCAAATTTCATCTAAATCGGTTCAGCGGTTTAAGCGTGAAGAGGTAACTGACACACTTTGGCATTTATAATATTAGTATGTATATATTAAACAAGTGGAATGTAGTAAAAATGAACCTAGCAAATCCGAGGCGAGGCAGGTACTTCAAGCTCTCTTTGCACACCCTTGGACCTGTCTCTCTTAGTACTACATATATATGTGTGAACAGAGGAGCTCGTGGCTAAATAATAACATCCGCACGGGTCGATCTTCCAGGTTAAGCAACGCTTGCCGAGGTTGGTCTGTGGCTGAGTGACCATCTTAACATACCGAGACTCCTCCGTGCCTCGGAAAGCACGTTAAGCCGTTGGTCCCGGCTGTCATTTGTAGATCTTTGGCAGTCGTTACGGATCTGACTATCTGACAGAAAATCTGACACCAGTCTTTCGAAGGAGTACCGTGTTACCCAGTTAATGGGTTGTGGAGGTCTGGTAGGCCACCGCTTCACGTAAAATACTGGTATTCAGCTGAAGCCGGCTTGACTGGAAGCCGACCCCAATATAATTGAGAAAATGCTAGGCATATGATGCTGTGTGAACGGATAAAGAAAAATCTATTCTATGTCAAGACGGGGCTTTAAAGATGCAGTCCCTGAAAATAGTACTGCCGGCGCCCATGACTGTAACAGAACTAACATGCAGAGCCAGGACTGGGTTGGAAGGTCCCTGGTAGCTGCTCGTAAGAGCCCGGGGCTCGCGACGACGGTATATGATGGGATAATATTGGAAAACATAATAATTATATTGTCATAACACCAATTTCAAAACTCCGGGCTGTAACTGAGAAATTCCTATTGGAAAAACATATTGACACTTTTTGCCCGACCTGGGAATTGAACCCAGGACTCCACGCTCGGCAGTCGCGCTTGCGACCGCGAGACCATCTGAACAGCTACATACATATCGGACATACATACCCTAGTAATAAATGGTCACCCATCCATGGACCGACCTCGGTCAGTGCTGCCTAACCTCGAAGATTTGAAAGACCGTGTAGCCTCACAATGACCTTTATAAACCAATTTAATTTTAATACAAAGAAATAGATATAAAATCTATTTCACGAACAGGTGAATCGTCTCTCAAAATGCTACGCTTCAACTTAACTATCGAAGAAATTGATTATCTTCGAAAATTCGAATCTGAACATCATCTATTAAGCTGAATACAACTTTACACTTACCACTCAAAGTTGAAATTCCACTACCTGATTGAAAATTTTCAGATTAAAATCAGTCAATGGATATTCAACTCTATTTTCTTGCCAAAAGAATTCAAAATGATTAACAGCAATCATGTTTCGTTGCCAATTTCCCTTTAATAAATTGTAATTTGATTTATTTCATGCTGTTTGAGATTTTGGTCTTGATGTTATATTACCTGTTACACTAGGAATATTGATTTTAAAAAGTAGGGCAATTCACTTAAGTTTTGAAAGTCTTAAGTATTATATGAATGCAGTGATAGAAACTTGGTGTTTGGTGACGTAAAAGAATAGCACCATCCATCCCATCACTTACCGTGGGTGTCGTAAGAGACATTAAGGAACTCACCAGAGAATGGGCAGCAGCATTCTCTGTGCATTTCAACAGCTACACTGCGATCGCCATCGCGCCCGCCAAGCGTGGTGATTATGGTAAATACATAAGGTAATTTAAAACACTCATAATTATTTATCTCGATCAACAATGCTAGGTATTTTTTTTTAATATTTAATATGCGTTTACCCTTGACTCAAGTCTTGACAAAGTCGACGATGGAGAAAAAGAGAAAGAAAGAAAATTGTGTTCATTGGCATTATAAAAAACATAAACACCATAAAATTAAACAAAATAAATAATGAAAACCAACAATACCAAAAGGCCTCAGCTCAGCATAATGCCAGATGGCAACACAAGGTATACCACCTGACGCTGATTTTCAGCTGCAGCCCACAAAGTCAAAGTCAAAGTCAAAGTCAAAACGTTTATTTCAATTAGGCCATTAAACGGCACTTTTGAACGTCATCTTTTACAGTTCAGTAAAAATAATAGAATTACATTAATAAAGTGACTCTACTGTCCATTCGGAAAGGTAGATTCTTATGGAGAAGAACGGACAAGAAACTCCATAGTTACTCTTTTCAAATAATGATTTTACAAAATTTGGTTTACAAAAATTAATTTAATATTATGTGAGGACGATGCACCCAGAGTATGCTACTTATAAGAACAAAGTATCACCAGCAGAGGTAAACTTATTAATTTCCTAAAGAAATTTAGGTAAATGGTACTCACATATTTACAAACATTGGAACCATTAATTAAACAACAGTGTGTGAGTCAACAGAAAAATAAAAACACAAAAAAAGAAACAGTATATCTATAAAGTTAATACATAAATCAACAAGTTTGACCTTCACCCTTGATTGTCCTATGGAGCAGGACCAGCATGTTTCCACGAGTGCCATACCTACTGGAGCGAGCTAATCCAGAAAAAGCAACAGAAATTGTTGTTTAAAACGTAAATTCAGTTTTACGCAAATCTCCAAGAGTACGACTACTGCTTTCTACGTTACGCTATCTACGGTACAAGTTATCTACGGTAGCATTGCATTGATGACAAGAATCAGTAATGGAATGTAGCAAACTAGACCAAAGATCAATCAATGAACCTTCCAGGGTTGCGAAATTTGTTCGAAAGAGTCACCGCGGCCCTGGAACGCAAAGGGCTTTAGAAGGAACACGGATGGGTTTTAGTCAGTAAGAATCTGACACGCCCTTCCGCTCCACCTAGAGCGGAAGAAGTCATTTGATGATTTCCCATCCTTAAAAAAAAAATGTAGTACCTTCGATGACATACTTCGATGAAACTGCCTTTGAACATTATGACGGGCTTTTATCAGAGGGCCTATTCTATGGCATTCGCATGTCAGTCGCAATTTGTCAAAAATGTATGGTCATTGAGGCTTTTTTGACAGATTCATCATCTGCCTAGCCTTTTCCCAACTACATATATTGGGGTCGGCTTCCAGTCAAACCGGATTCAGCTGAATACCAAGGCTTTTTTGACCGATTGCAGCTGCTAAAAATTAGTAGAATAGGCTCTCAGAAGGCCAATTGTTCACAATTTTATTACATACTAGCGACAGCCCCGCGGTTTTACCCGCGAAAGTCTCGATCCCGTGGGATTATCAAAATAAAAAATATCCTTAGTGTTAATCCAGGCCATAAACTATATCGAAATCCGTTCTGTAGTTTATTGCGTGAAAGAGTAACAAAAATCCATACATACAAACTTTCGCGTCTAAAGTATTATACAATAAGTAAGTTAGTAAGGACTTAATAAATTCTGCTATTTTATTTTTAAACAATAATTTTATTTCAAGCCTTTGTAATTCGCCATTTTGGAGAGGCGGCTATATTGAATTTAGTGTGATGTTACTAACTTTATCGTTTTGTACTCTTCAAGCCCAAAAAAAATGTAATCCGCCATCTTGGAGCGGCGACTATTGAAATTATTACAATATTGAGTATTGCACATTGTATTGTCACCAGAACTAAAGATGTACCTATGCAAAATTTTGAGCTCAATCGGATACTAACAAATGGTCGAAAAATGGTTTGCAAATTTTGAAGACACAACTTACTTACATACTATACATGGTACAAATACATACATACAAATGGTGCAAGTAAAGCTTGTAAAAAACGTTTAAATTCAAGTCGAAATATCATCCCAGCGACAATCAATATCAAAAAGTTGTCAAAATAAAGAGAATTTAGAGGTATTGAAAGCTTGCAAGTGACACACTATCTCTTTTTCATAACCGAATCATCATCGATCGAATCATGATTCGGCCGGACGTGATGTCATAGTAGGGGAGCAAAACTTGATGTGAATTTGAATTTTCCCAATGAACCTTGAATCTAATACTCCAGTGATAAAGTTGAAAATCTATTAAAGATATTTGACACGATTATTGTATCTTGATGTGCTGGCGTATGGTACACTATTTTTATTAGTATCTATTTCCACGTGAACAGTGGGCTTGGTTTCCTTACGTCATGTCCTAGGGGACCACTGAAAATCAGCACCGTGCTGTGGGTCCCCCACGGCACAGCATTATGCTGAGTGCCAGCCCTTTTGCCACAACCACGACATGCATCTACTTTATTTATATCAAGTGACACACTATCTCTTTTTCATAACCGAATCATCATCGATCGAATCATGATTCGGCCGGACGTGATGTCATAGTAGGGGAGCAAAACTTGATGTGAATTTGAATTTTCCCAATGAACCTTGAATCTAATACTCCAGTGATAAAGTTGAAAATCTATTAAAGATATTTGACACGATTATTGTATCTTGATGTGCTGGCGTATGGTACACTATTTTTATTAGTATCTATTTCCACGTGAACAGTGGGCTTGGTTTCCTTACGTCATGTCCTAGGGGACCACTGAAAATCAGCACCGTGCTGTGGGTCCCCCACGGCACAGCATTATGCTGAGTGGCAGCCCTTTTGCCACAACCACGACATGCATCTACTTTATTTATATCATACTTTTGTTTTTTTCTTTTCTTATTGTTTTCAACGTATCTTTACTGATATAATCAAAGAACTACTAACACTATCGTTTAGGGTTTAGTTTAAGAAAAAATAATTTATGTATATGGGTTTGTCATTTTGTGGTAATTAAATACTTTTTCTTTCTTCTTTTCACTAGTAGTAGGTACACAGGCAGAGGGAATTCGCTACCAGTAAACCTCTGGGTTAAAAAACTACACTTTGATAGGTATACAACCAATAATTCATATTTAAAATCGAAATTATTGGAAACAAGGCTGATAAAATGTTATTAAAAAGTAACCAAAAATACATATCCTCTGATATAAGCTACCTCAAAAAGAAACAGGTTCTATCTTCTTAATAACCAAGCTTAATCTACGAAGTATTTCACCGGAAATATTTTAAAATAATAATTAATTAATTGCGCAAGACCCCGCCAAGGTAGCTAATAATTAAGATCTCAGATATTGGCGGCATTCCCTCGTTAATTAAAACTCCAAGTTGAAAACCGACTTCGCTAAATAAAAACTGACTTTGCTAAATAGAAACCTATTTGCATAAAACCTTTTTTAGTTTTTTTTAGATTGGAAATTAATTTAATTTTAACGTATTGAACGGTTTTAGATTCGAAAGTGGGTCTTGATTTTTTAATTTAGAAGCCACGGCTTTTGATATTTCAAGTAAAATGTTGTTTAGACTTACTTATGTTATTTTATGGTTTCTGTTAAGATAACGAGAGTAGTACCGTTTTAAATGGTATGAGTATTTATGGACATATTTATCATCATCGTATGTTTTTTAAATTTGAGATGTGTTTGCTCTTGACTCTAGTCTAGGTCATAGATGACAGAGACAAAGTCGACCATGGAGCGAGCTTACCCAGAAGAAGCCTGTTCACTCTAATTTTGAAGAGATTAGGGTTGTATGCGTTCGGAAATAGACGCAGGCAGAGAGTGCAGTATAAAAGTCGTTTTTTGAATTGGTGGAATAGCAAAAAGGTAGGGATGGTAACTTGCAGTGCGTCTAGATGTCCGATGGTTGAAGGGGGCCGGTGGGATGAGGTCGAGGAGTTCCTGGACACTCTCCCCGAAGTACAATCTGTAGAAAACCGACAAGCAGGCCACCACCAGTTTTACGTCGCCAATGAGCCTCTTAGCTCTGCGTTCCACCGAGTCAAGCGCGGCAAGTTGGTATTTAACTGAGCCATCCCGAAGGTGGCTGCAATACCACCATGGCTGCAATGCATATTCACAGCCCGACATCGGTCACTGCTGGGCGTAAGCAATTTTTTTTCCTCTGGCACCCACATCCAGGTTCTATCTGTGATGGCAGCAATGTCGTCTGCCCATCTCGCTGCCGGACGACCAACATTCCGTCTCCCATTCCTTTGACGCAATTCAGTCACTGTCGTAATCCATCAGTTATCACCGTGCCTTGCCATATTTGAGTTACATAATACACCCATTATCATACCAACATACAAAAAAAAAACATGCGGGGCAGTCTTTGGGACTGCCGATAGAAGTGAAAACTAAGCGAAAGTTCAATGTTCAAAGTTTCATGATTTTTGTTCACCCAAAAAGTACACATATACACAGTATACATATAGCTCATGGAAAGCGTTCGGTGACGATGACGTTAGTTCCATGATTTTTGGTCACCCAAAAAGTACACATATATACACAGTATACATATAGCTCATGGAAAGCGTTCGGTGACGATGACGCGAGTTCCATGATTTTTGGTCACCCAAAAAGTACACATATATACACAGTATACATATAGCTCATGGAAAGCGTTAGGTGACGATATCGCGAGTTCCATGATTTTTGTTCAACCAAAAAGTACACATATATACACAGTATACATATAGCTCATGGAAAGCGTTCGGTGACAATGACGCGAGTTCCATGATTTTTGTTCATCCAAAAAATGCTCAACGCGCCTAAAGAAGTTTTCACCTCAAAAATGACGACACGCAACTTTCAGTATTTCCTGCCAGTCAAGAAACTAAACATTTATTTTATGCGGTGATATTGTTTGTAGAATGTCAAGGTAATCTTTGCATATACTTTGGTACTGCTTAGATTACGAGCCTTTCTTTTTAACCATAAAAAGCTACACTATCACTATGGGCGACCATTTTTATTCGTACTTAACTCAAGCAACTGTCAAAATTGTGGTTGAATCTCGTGACAATGCGTTTTCAACGAAGACGATTTGCCTCATATTTATTTATTTGACCGGTCTAGCTAACAATTTGGTTGATTTATCTACGGATAAATAACCTCGCTGTATAATGTTACTTAAATCCTGAAAAAAAAATGTCTGTTTTTTTCATTTTTAGACGGGCCCCTATTACTAAGTCTCCGCTGTCCATCCGTCTGTCACCAGGCTGTATCTCATGAACCGTGATAGGTAGATAGTTGAAATTTTTACAGATGATGTATTTCTTTTGCGACTATAACAACAAATACTAAAAAACAGAATAAAATAAATATTTAAGGGGGCTCCCATACAACAAACGTGATTTTTTTTCTCGTTTTTGCTCAATATTGATAGCGTTAACAGGTAGACGCTTGAAATATTCACAGATTATTGAGTTATAATATTATATTATTCACTTTAAAAATAAATAATAAATTAAAATAAAATGAGTAGTTAAGGGGGTCTCCCATACAACACACGTGATTTTTTTGCCGTTTTCATAGATAATGGTATGGAACCCTTTGTGCGCGAGTCCGACTTGCACTTTGCCGGTCTAAATCAGGACCTATCTTCATTGATAAAATGAAAATAAAATTGACGGAAGTGTTCCGATCGACCGACTTTGGTTGCGAACAGACAACAATACGATCTTCTTATCTGCTGTCACCGGGTCAAGACATCTCTATAAATTTTACCACTTTTTAGTGCTTCGTTGCAAAAACCTAGGTATTTTCCAAACACTTTTTTGCGATTGCATAGTCTGCGACGGTATTTACAAAAGTAGTGATTGCACTGAGTGGAGACCAAACATTCTAGAAGTAAAGTTAATAAAATAAGAATAATAGTTAGGTGATCCTCAGGGGGAAGAAAACAACATGGCCCGAAGATAAGCGTATTAGACTACTATTAAATATCTAGTTCTGTATGGTATCGGACGTAAAAGAATAGCACCATCCCATCACTTCCCGTGGGTGTCGTAAGAGGCGACTAAGGGACTCACCAGAGAATGGGCAGCAGCATTCTCTGTGCATTGCAACAGCTACACTGCGATGGCCAACACACCTGCCAAGCGTGGCTCTTACTGACTAAAACCCATCCGTGTTCCTTCTAAAGCCCTTTGCGTTCCAGGGCCGCTCAGGGTGACTCTTTCGAACAAATTCCGCAACCCTGGCAGGGACTTACTAATTACCTACTTACTACTATTAAGTAGCATTAGCGTGAGTCCGCTAGTGTTACAATATATTGTAGTGAAGGCAGTATAATTATGTTTAAACATTTCTCTCTGTAGGTATCGTAGGCGCGTTTGCAGACAGAAACATAAACAGACAAACAAACATAATTATGTATTTAGTTCCGGCACAACTATATTTAGACAAGACAAATGTTTGGGGTAACTGTAACTTGTATGTTAGAGCCCGTCTTAAATAAGTTTACAGAATTCATTTTACTTCGTAACTTTTTTATTTTTTACTGTGACCACTCGCAGTTCAGCACTCTAAGGCTGGTTACTGCTTAACCGGAGTAACATTTTTTGGGGGTTTTTGTACAACTTTTATGTACAGTCAACAAAGTTATTTAGTATGCAAGCAACATGCAGCTACTTTTAAACAATATTGTGAGTGTGCTGAGTAGACAATTATAGTACACCGCACTCGTAAGTATGTCATAAGCTTAATAAGTTATAATGCACACATTAGAAATAAATATTGCAATGCAGTGGAAAAAATATTATTATTGTCTTTATACCAAATAGATTTGTTGATTGTACAATGAGATCAAATCAAAAATATGAAAATAATACCTACCCCTTGTCGATGTAGGCCAACACTGGGTTTCCAGAGAGTTATTTTGAGAGGTAACGGGTAACTCCATATGATGTGATGTAGGTAACGGTGATCACCAGGGTGGTTTTAGAGAGATAAAAACCCTACATTCTCCGAACTTATCTCCAAAGCCTTCTGAAGGTTTCTGGAAACCGGCCAAGTTTGAGTCGGATTCTCACACAAAGGGTTCCGTACAATAAACCGAAAAACACGTTTTTGTATGAGAGCCCCATTTATTTTTTTATTTAATTAAATATTTATTATTTATCGTTATAGTATAGCGGCAATAGAAATACACACTCTGAAAATGTCAACAGTCTACCTATTACGGTTCTTGAGATACAGCCCCCTGACAGACAGACGGAAGGACGGCGGCTTAGTTAGGGTTCCGTTCGATAAAAAAGTATCCTCTACCATGCAAATGGCTCTTCCAGGTAAGTATTTCACTAAGCCGGAACCAATTTTCAAACGACAAGCGTACGCCACCGTAATTTGGACCACAAAAACTTACACACAATAAGAATACCCGCGGAAATTGATTAGCAAACAAGACGGCCCCAATTATAACGCTATGTACACAATTCGGTTCAGCAGACGACAAGGTCGCTGACCCCAGTTTTTGCTGATGAAGCAAGAGTTAGTTACTGGAGCTGATGGTCGGCACACGAGTTTCGTCAGGTAGCCTTGAATTGGCAGACGGGCGGAAGAAACGCTGCGGGCGAAACGCCGTAAATAACCTTTTTTTTGTTTTTCGTGAGGAAACCCTTCAAAATAATAATAATGGTAATATTTAGGTGTGACACTGGATCCCGCACTAGGATACCCTGTGTCCCAGGATCCAGTCTCTTTCGACAGATAATGTGAATTATGAAATTTAGGTTAACAAATGCGACGGTTTAATATAATTCACTAAAATTAAAACTAAAAGGTAACCATAAGTATGTGAGTATGCGATGAGTTTATGTACTATTACGTGTTCAGTGTAAGTGTGTATGTGAAGAGTGTTTGCACGGGAAGAATGTTTGTATGTCATGAGTAGTAGTATGAGAGGAAGAATACTTTAACAGTTGAAGGATAAAAGGTTTTCCGTTTCAGTATAGTTAAGCCTTAGCAGCCATTCGCCAAAAGGCGGCCGGATATTTGGAGAAAAAACCAGGATTGTTACCTCACTAAAACCGCCCCGTAATCACCATCACATAGCACCACATGACTTCTTAAAAGACTACCTCGGAACCCCTCTTGTGCAACGTCTAAAACTATTACTATTATTATTATTTATCCTTTATTTTAACTACGGCCCATAAAACACAATACATTTCTAAAAATAACAACTATAAACTAATACTACTACTGCACACGAAGTGACGGCGGCGTGTTACGCTGCGAGGTGTCGCGTTAGCCAGCCGCGGAAACGCTGATACAGCACACCTTTCGGCCAAACTCTTCCTTGAGGAAAGTCACCAAATGATGAGTTAGAACGCGCTCAATGAACGACTTGAAATTGGTGTTGGTGCACCTCGAACTTCTTACCCTCAAGGTCCAGGTGGTTTTCACCCATATGTCCTCAGTCGAGTGGTGCATACGGGACACGTATAGCTGCGTCGTCGGTACTGCAGGACGTAGCAGCATGTTAGGTTAGCGATTGCGATTAGTGGTTGCGATAAGTAGGCTTCCTCTTCTTTCTCTATGTATGCAGAAAGTGACAACAATTCAATTTCCCACTCCTCCACTGTTCTTCACTTTCTAGAAAATTTCGTTGCGCCAAGCCAGTTGACTAGTCAAGCTTCTATGGTAGTTCCCATCGTTGATTTTGCCTCTCAGGAGATGCAATTCTAAATCCTTTATTTACTTTTTTCTCTCATTATTTTCCTGCAAAATGTTTTTCACAATAGGACTAAATTATACAACTGCAGCCTTACGATGACGTGCTAATGCCATCCAATTCCGATGATGTAAACGGAATAGTGCTATTCGCTATGTATAGCTCCGTCTCCCTCTTAGAGCGGAATCATTATCGTTTTATGACTTCATAGTGAGGCCTCTGGGGGTTCTTACAGGATTAACAAATTCTTATATAATGCTCATCTTCTTCACCGCGACTACTTAGCCGTCTTTTGGATATTCTGCCAATAGGTTATTTCCCGGATACTTGACAAATTTAAGTGGCAGTTAAACCGAGTTAATTCTTCTAGTGTCAATCTGATTTCAGAAATGATTTCTCTGAAAGAAAGCAACAGTTTATGCCGCTTTACAACTATAACATGCACGATTTCTGTGGGCTAGGCCACGGGAAATAAGAAAATTTGGAAAAGAGCTTGTGGTTAAATAATAACAGTGGCACGGGTCGATCTTCGAAGTCAAGCATCGCTTGCCAGGGTCTGTTGGTGATCATTCATTATATTACGAGGCACCATCTTACCTCAGAAAGCACGTTAAGCCGTTGGTCTGCTTTTTTTTTACGTATGGGTTATCATCAAATGACTTCTTCCGCTGGCTTCTCTGGGTGGAGCGGAAGGGCGTGTCAGACTCTTACTGACTAAAACCCATCCGTGTTCCTTCTAAAGCCTTTTGTGTTCCAGGGCCGCGGTGACTCTTTCGAACAAATTCCGCAAAATGGTCTGCCCTGCTATTAGTACATAGTCTGCATGGGTAGTCAGAAGCCAAATAATCTGATACAAGTCTTCCAACAGGTATCGTTTTGCCCATTGATTGGGTTGTTGTGTATAGATAATAAATCGCTCAATGTAAACCCCAATATAGTTGGGAAAAGGCTAGGCAGGCTGATTAGTGTTCAATTTCACATATTTTTGGTGTTTGCAGTTTAAAACCGCAGCGTTTAAAACGCCTGTCTGTTTAAAATTGCACTGATAATTCAAGATTTCATGGCGCTGTCTCCACTTTAGGCGTGGATGATAATAGTATGGATACGACTGGAGCCATTGATATATTTAATTTAGTATTGAAAATGTCAACTAAGTGTTTCGTTGACCAAAATTTTTTTAATGACGTTTTTAGGTAACTATCGTTGAATTTTTTGGAAGGAAGGAAGATTGCATATAAAGGTAGTATGATATTGTATAAATCCAAGTCCTGCAAACTAAAGAGACAGATGCGTTTCTGGGGAATTTGTTGCGTCACTTCTTCCTTGTTAAAACACTAAAAAGTGGTGCCAGACGAGCGTTTTTGGGACTGTTTTATGTAAACGTTTACGTTCAAAAAGTGCTGATTTCTCAGCCGAATTTAAGTAAATGACATTTTATTTTGATTGAAGTTTTATTTTAGGAGATGACAATATGCACTGTGTGTTTTAACAGTCTTGATCGTTTTGGTTTATTGGACGAGTGCTAAAAGTAATCTCTAAATAAACTTATTGTGTAATCATTGGTCAAAATACAGCATTACCTAGGAAAGGTAAAACATAGGTATGTCGAAGTCCAATTAAGTAGACACTGTAGACGTTTGAAAACCGGTTCTGGAATCCAAGGAATGCATTGGAGCTCAGTATGCTATTATATATACCTTTGTCTGGCCATGTATTGCAATATTCCTTATTGTATTGAATAACATCCTGAAAATAAACATTTTCAGTTTAGTTACAACAATAAGAATAGCTATTATCCGTTTTCTACCAAATGACGTCATAGTTACCATAAAGGCCATTCAACAGCTCAAAACCAGTAAAATTCCAGCAACAGATCCATACAATTCTTTAGTATCCATAGTTATGGCTACCGAAGAGAATCGTTTTACAAACAATATAAATAATAGTAGTTTAAACTGACTCAAACAGTTGATCGCGCGCAGTCGCCGAACAATCACCTCGGTGCAGTGATACAATCGAGTTATGCTTCAGTAGACACGTAAAAATGATAGCAAGTCAACTAACACTAATTTCACTTATAATAAGTACCAACGCGCTTAGTATAGGAACTGTGAGTGAACAAAATGTGACGAAACGTGAAACGAACTTAGGTGACCTGTTCCCGGATTGGGTGCCCTTTAAAAATAAACACGGTGAGGAATTAGGAGAATTTGTACAGGTGAAGAATAAACCTAAAAAGCGGTTAGCACCACCAATGAATTTTATTCTAAGAGCTGTGGCTGAACCAGAGGGCGACGACTATTACGAAAAAGAGGGTGGTGGTGGAAGTGACAGTGAAGACTATTATGAAAAGAAAGACTGGTCAGACACGAATAGACCGGTACTGACTAGTAAATCTGCTAAACCAGTAAATCACACTGAAATATCTGAAATTGATGGCGTTGTTAACATCATAACAAAACGACCAGTAAACCCTGTTGTGGAAGCTCTTAGAAGAGCGAAACAAAAAGCTGACAAAAGTAGTCAGGAGGAGATACAGGCAGACGAAGGCGAGGAGGGCGAAGAGAGCGAGAAAAAGACCCTACCTGAAAATAAAAACGTTGTTCCCGAGGTAACAAATCCAACACAAGTACAAGCAAGTAGAAAAAAATCTCGTAAGTATGAAGAAGAAGCTGATTATGAAGATGATTCTTCTACTCAAGAAAAACGGAAACCGGATCCGTTGAATGAAGAACAAGAGAAAATCGAAAGTGAAGCTAAAAAGGTAAGAATTCTGAATACCGTTGATGAACTGAAACAACGTCATGCTAAAGAACAAGTAGCAATATCAGAAAAAGCTAAAGAAGAGGAAATGTACCAAGAAGAGCGTGAAAGAGAAAAGATTCAAGCACAATTGTCTATAGACTCGAATCACGACAAATATGACGATAAACCACAAAAAATAAAGAAAAAGTACGACTACGATGACTATGAAGATAAAGATTCTTCACTCGAAGAAAAATACAAACCCAGATTTAATACCGAGAGAACTAAACCAACCACAACTAAAACACCAAAACGAACAACCACAACCAAAAAGAAGGAAATAAAAGAAAAGAAGGTAGAATCTGGAAAACTATCTGTCTTCAAAAACCCACAGCTTTACATGGTATATGATTATGATACGGATGAAACGACTACAACAAAACCAACACGAGCAAATGCAGTCACACCATCCACAAAATTCTCAGCAAAATACTCTTTGATGAGTGGAGATGTTCCCGACAGAATATCACTAGTTCCAGAAGATGAAGGCAAAGAAGGAGAGCCTGCTCTATTCTTTCCCAAAAAGAGAAGGAATAAGAAGAATAAAGCTAAGGATATTGCCCCGAAAGTTACGATCAAGCCAAATGCATCTGAAGCTAAAGTAAAAGTAACAACGGATACAACGGGTCCTGTTTCAACTGGTACTGATACAACAGGATCTGATTCAATCAAAGTTGATACCACAATTGAAACAGGACCTTCGGGAAGTGATTTGGTTCCTACGCACACTGAGCCAGTCACGGATGCCATCACATCATCGACGCAGCATCACAAGGAACCGGAGAAGAAGGAGGAGAACCACCATCGAGAGAAGGGTAAGTGGTATTTTTGTTGAATTAAGATGTAAATAGTTGCCCTCAAAGTTCGATACTTAGGTATCAGGGAATTTTGGATTCAGCGGGAGGACGCGCCCAGGTGTCAGCATACGTTGGAGTACCCTGCTTGGGCGGAGCACCGCCGTGTCCTCTTCGAGGCGATCGGCGGCGGTAACCCCTCGCGTCCGGCCCTGGTTAAGTCCATGGTCCGGAGCGAAGAGGCAGCCACCTCCTTCTGCGAAGCAGTAACGCTAGCAAAGGAGGAGGCAGGCCGCGCTGTCCGATCACCACCAGGCCCGGGTCGATGGCGCATTGTATTCCACGCGCGCCTCAAAGAGATGTCTGCATAGAAGACGGGGCCTGCTAGGGCCAGAGCATGCCAAGGTTGCGGAATTTGTTCGAAAGAGTCACCGCGGCCCTGGAACGCAAAGAACTTTAGAAGGAACACGGATGGGTTTTAGTCAGTAAGAGTCTGACACGCCCTTCCGCTCCACCCAGAGCGAAAGAAGTCATTTAATGACTTTCCATCCTTTAAAAAAAAATTAAAGGTATCAGGGAATCTATTTTAAAACCTAACAATTTCAGTTATACCGACAAGATTTGTCTAAGATACTATTTACCAAGTTAATGATCTAGGTCGTATTTGGAGTGACCCAATATTCTTGCCGTGATTTCAATGTATCGTATCGAATACTGTCCCACAATACTTCAGATTGAACAATATCGGAATACGAGTTTCCTTGCAATGTTTTTCTTCGTCTAAGTTAACATTAAAACAAGCTGCCTTGTGAATGTTCATTCAAATTGTAACAGTATTCTTTCATTATTACCCTAGTAATGATCATAGTGTGCTATTTTTTTTTATCATTTAACGCGTAACGATTGCCCCTATTTTTAACAAACGTTTTGCAACTCATCTGTCAATCTCATTGACAGATGAGTCTCTGACTCAAGATATCATTTATTATTTATTTATTTATTGACACACCAACGACTTATTCACTAACTCATTACATTAGATATATATTTAAACAGCGATGCGGTAAATTCGTCACTTATAGGAGTGCACAGTACTTATATAATCATTAATAAAAAAATTAAAATGGAAATGCATGGCATCTTTGGAAATCAAAATTGTATTTTGACATGTTTGGGAATTGTCCTTCTGTAGGTCAATTTCCGTATTTTGAAAACGTTTCTAATATAGTCACAATCTCGTCTGAAGCCCAATTTCAATTAAAACTATAAAACATTTAAATGAAATCCTATTTTTACTGCACTATCGGATTTCCTCGAAACTCGGTCAAATATTAAAAAACTTCAACAGTCTGTTTAATATAAATAGATAGATAAAACATTTATTTGGTACAAGAACAGAAAACACAACAAACAAAAGCACACTTACATAAATCATCATACTAGAAAATACAAAAATGAAAAAACATTAAAAAATAAAAAGACAGAATTTATGGCAATCTGTGAGTGCCAAACTACCTACGACATAAAAAATATTTAACATGAAAAAAAAATCCAATGTGTGGTGTGTGTCTCATGTAGCACCAAATGGGAGTCCAAATCAGCATGTGCCAGGCAAATATACCTGACGCTGGTATTCTGCTATTAAGGCATTCATCTACGTAGATGTCACGGAGTGTCAGTAGAAACGGCCATTAGGTACTCACTAAACCTCACTTATGTTTTGTTTCCAAAAATTTGCGGAAATCGTTCACCATTGAGAATGTCAGACAAAAAGAATATAGGAACCATTTTACCTGATAAAAGACCAGCACTTTTTGACTGGAACGATTAAAATGTATCGATTTAATATCGGCTTTAAATCGATACATTTTAATAAGAGAATTTACCCATGCTTCGGATAAACAATATTTTTACATATTACAACCACGAAAAATATTCATGCAGTAAATATGATGCAATATCCTCGAAAAACTTAAATTAACCTATAAAATATTATGATATTGCTATTCGCATAGTGGTCAAATATTACGAAGCGTTGGAAAAAGTTTCGCATAAAAAATTTACTTACTCTACTTGACCTTTCATCCAATTTACATTTGTGAAAATATTTCTACAGAAAAAATACCAGTATATTTCACCTTCCACAAAGTTGTGGTTCATGGGAATCAAGCACTCACATCCGTCACATAATTCTTTTTGCGTCTGTACAAAAAACGCCACTGCTAAAATTGGACTTTGTATCGTCGGAATAAGAGCTACAATTATCGAAATTGTAGATTCTTGGACAGAAAATGGTCGAATAATAGTTACAAATACCCGAATTTCTCTGACAAGGTTTTTGTTTCAGAGATAGGAGGCAGTGAGATACAATATTTGGATAGTTATCTGACTTTTATTGATGAAAATAAGTTATTTTTTTCGTAAATAATGAGGATTCTTTTTCCTTAAAGTAATGAATCTGTGCCCCGGAGTAATCTGATAGATGTTATTGATTAGGTATCATGAATGACTGACGTTAGTTATTGTGGATTGTCGAATGTTAGTTATTTTATTATTCGAGATTAGAAGAGCAAGAAGGTAAAGTAAAAATTAGCAATTTTACGTTTCGCCGAAGCTGCATATGATGCGAATGAATGAGGGACTATTTTATAAATTGCAATTAGAAGAGAATACGAAAACGATTATTGGATTATTTTGAATCAGCGAACCGCCCTGGCTTTGCACGGGTGCAAATTATACACACAAACCTTTCTCGTTTATCGCTTTTTTCATTAGTGAAAGTTGCCTCAAAATCTGCTTCAAAATCCGTTGCGTGGTTGGAAGAAGTAAGTGGAGCTACAGACAGAAGCAGAAAGAGATTTTATGCATTCGAGACGCCCAGGCCGCTTACAAAGAGACGGACGGATGGACAATATGGACATAGCTGACTTAGAGATAGGGGTTCGTTTGTTACTCTTCGCGTATAAAACACTTGAAATCAAGGTGATTAAAAAACCAGGTTATAGAGTTACGATTAAAATATTTGCTATACAGTGGCCCTAAGTAGGTATCTCAACAAGTGGGAGCCTATCTGCCCAGTGCCTGAAATAATTAATTGCTGCTACAACCTACGAAAACTCAGAAATAAAAGGCATTTCGTATATTATTAAGAAACACTGCTCGTGTTTCTATAGGTCAATGGGTGTTAAAATGCTATTGGCGTCAAGTTGAACATAAAGCCGCTGTTGCATTGACGTTACACATAGTTCATAAGATCATTGTAGCAAGATAGTTATTTCATTATTATTATTTGGTCAGCCTTAAACTTTCACCCCGCGTTATATTTTTTATTTTCTTTGCATGGTAACTCTTTTACTAATTTTCTAAGGTTCTACCAGGCTTCACATTTTTTAACTCATCATCTGCCTAGCTTTTTCCCAACTATATTAGGGTCGGCTTTCAGTCAAACCGGATTCAGCTGAATACCAGTATTTTACGTGGAGCCGCTGCCTACCAGACCTCCACAATTCATTAACTGGGTAACACTGTAGTTTTTGGCAAGACTGGAGTCAGATTTACTGGCTTTTGGCAATCCGTAACCGCTGCCTAAGATCTACAAATGACAGCCGGGACCAATGGCTTAACGTGCTTTCCGAGGCAAGGAGGAAACTCGGTATGTTAAGATGGTCACCCATCCACAGACGCACCTTGGCAAGCGTCGCTTAACTTTGATATAACGGATCCTACAAACGCACAAGGCACTCATATCTTCTCCCATCTATAAACTGACTGCGGCTAGCTCAGCTTAACCATTGAGAAATATTAATACGCTCCGCTATCCCCATAGATTGAAATCAACAAGAGAAGGTCATTGCCCTACCCTATAAGAATTTTCCTCTTATTGTCCTAATCAATACATTGTGTTGTGACCTTTCCTGATATATCGATGATCCGCTATTTACTTTTCCTATTTCTGGTGAAGTGATCCTCCGTAGATACAGAGGTACACTTGGTTAAATAAAGACAGCTGCATGGGTCGATTT
Source organism: Mamestra brassicae (assembly GCA_905163435.1). Classification (NCBI taxonomy): domain Eukaryota; kingdom Metazoa; phylum Arthropoda; class Insecta; order Lepidoptera; family Noctuidae; genus Mamestra; species Mamestra brassicae. The sequence goes on along the minus strand of LR990989.1, from coordinate 2,910,299 downwards.
TCAAGATCTTCACACCATTTTTAGGGTTCCGTACCTCAAAAGGTAACTTATAAGGTCACTCTCTTGTCCGTCTGTCTATCCGTGTGTCACCATCGATTTTCTAATGAACGGGTGGACCTAGCAAGTTGACATTTTAGTATACTAAGATTCCTCTGTGCCTTGAAAACCACATCAAGTTATTTCTGTGCTCTCTCGGCTATCATTTGTAGAATTTTAATAATCGTTACGGATAGTCAATAGCCAAGAAATCTGACAATAATCTTGTCAGGCGGTATCGTGATACCCAGTTACTGGGTTGTGGAGGTCAGGAAGGCAGTTGCTTTAGTAAAATACTGGTACTCAGCTGCATCTGGTTAGGTAAGTAGCCGACCCGAACACAGAAAAAGGGCTAGGCAGATTGATCCGTCGTAATTGTAAAAACAAATGTTTATTCATGTATTGATGATTCGCTGTTTACTATTTATTTATTTAACAGTTTATGTAGACACATTTAACAAATAAATAAGAAGAAGGGAACAGAAAAATAGGTACAAAGGTGATGCTTATAGCTTTCCTATTTCTAGTATCAACGAGGACAAAATAAACAAGAGGTTTGTTGTGAATACTAGTGGTAATTCTCACGAAACCGTGTATTTTTTTTGTAAAAATAGAATACTCTAGAAAATTTCTATTGACATAAACATTTTTCCGCGGGGAAAAATCAGGGTCACTGTGAGAAATGCCATGAGAGCAATACTCATGGGATGTCTCACAGTGACCATGATTTTTTTATGTAATTGAAAGTACTCAATGACACTCCGCGACAGTATATGTTTATTCGCGTTTCATCACAATCAAATCGGATGGAAAGCAATGATGTGGTCGACGGTGGAGCAAGCTTGCTTAGAAACAACCTATTCACTGTTGACATAAAACCTAAGGATCTCCCCAGGTGGTTGCTCTCAGGAAACACAGACTCAGGCAGGACATTCTGCTCCTTAGCTGTACGCACAGTGAAAGTATTATTAAAATTATTATTTATTCATAATCAAGTTACAAGACTCATATTAGTATGAGTCTTGTTACTTGATTATTGTGTGTGGTACACACACACACAGACACACACACATAGTACAGTACAGTATAGTACAGTAGTTTTGTACTTGTTTCTTATTTTTTAACTGTGTCTAAATTAGTTACTAGACACACAGTTACAATGACAACATAAACGTTAAAGAAATTCAATTAAATTAATTTTTTTCCCATTTACACTATTGGTCACTCAATTCAATAAACGCAATTATTATTGTATTTCCGATACGTTTTGTACGTCAATAAAAAAATCGATATCGGATCGGTACTTTTGAAGCTTAATTTTCATATCCCCGAATACTGCACTGTGTCCATGGAACTGATATGGGAGCCGCAGTAAAAAACTGGTACTGGGACATCAAGCTACCCGAAACTGTCAAATTTTCCCAACCAACCTTGAACCTAATGTTTTAGCGATAAAGTTGAAAGTCTATAAAAAAAAATTACAGATTCTGGTAGCTTCATGTGCTGGCGTCTATACCATTATAAGTACAATTACTTCTCCATACTACAAAGTTTCTCTCGCCGCCGTACCAGGCGGCGAGAGAAACTTTAAATGAAAAAAAAAACAACTGCAAAAAGTATTATTCTATTAAAAATCTTTTATTTCCTAAAGTCTAAACGAATACAACAAAAACAACTAAGCAAGCATTGATTGATTAAACTTTTATTATAAAAATAAACATTTATTTTTTCCAACCATCGGAGCATTTGACGCAGTGTGCAAGTAATATTCGCTGCCCACTGGACCGTTTTATTGCATCTTCTGACAAAATAAACTAGTTTCTACTGAAAAATGTATTCTCCCAAACGGTGCTGTTTTTGGTGGCAAATACTTATTTGAGAATATTTACACAACGCAATTCAAAAAATCAAAAGATATATTTATTGAGAAAGTAGTTCAACTGACAGTAAATTCACAGTTAAAACTAATGATTTGAAGACATACCTACAAACATATACACATACAATCATTCAAACCTACACGCTCTCGTAACTATGTACGAACATCTGCCAGGGTTGCGGAATTTCTTCTAAAGAGTCACCGCGGCCCTGGAACGCAAAGGGCTTTAGAAGGAACACGGATGGGTTTTAGTCAGTAAGAGTCTGACACGCTCTTCCGCTACACCCAGAGCGGAAGAAGTCATATGATGATTTCCCATCCTTAAAAAAAAAAGGTATGTATGAACATATGTTGGTAGGTACATAATGTGATGTGATTTGTATGGAACTGTTCAGTCGTTTCCAACATATGCGCTGTTTACTATTTTACCTTTTTAAAAATGAATAGTGAGTAAAATAAGTTATTCGCCAAACCTCCTATCCAATGAGTTAAATTTACTTTTTTTTTTGAGTTTGGGAAATCATCAAATGTCTTCTACAGCTCTGGGTGGAGTGGAAGGGCGTGTAAGACTCTTACTGACTAAAACCCATCCGTGTTCCTTCTAAAGCCCTTTGCGTTCCAGAGCCGCGGTGACTCTTTCGAACAAATTCCGCAACACTGGCAGGAGTTTAATTTACTTACCAACCAAACAGACTGTAATCAGCTGAAAATATTTAGCTTCAAACAGTAGCTCTGCTTATTGCTCAAACAACGCAAACTCAATCGAAATAATAGTCGGAACAAACCCAATAATATCCAAATAAAAATATGCTGAATAAAAACGCAATATTACAGTCTTACAAAAGAAACAAATATTGGACAACTGGTCACACTGAATTATATTATTATTGTGATACAATTTTATATTACAGCTATTAGATTCGTAGTCTATACGTAATAATCTGAGGTAGGTTTTTTTCAGGCTGACCTAAATAGCGTACGGTTGAGGTAAACGGATTGTTGCTTAGACATTGCAGTAGACGTTGGTGACAGTACTTCCTCGATTTACTCTTTACACAAGGAATTGCGGTGCTATTGTGAAAGTTATTATTCTGTATTTATTTCGATGACACGTTTTTCGAAATTCGGAAGCTGTGTAAAGGCTTTTATTTATTTTTTTATTTAATATGGGTTTGCTCTTGACTCTAGTCTAGGTCATAGATACCAGAGACAAAGTCGAAGATGGAGCGAACTTACTAATTTTGAAGAGATTGGAATGGATATGCGTTCGGAAACATAGACGCAGGCAGAGAGTTCCACTCCTTTGCTGTGCGCATTATAAAATACCTGGTGGTAACTTAATGGTGATGGTAACTTGCAGTGCGTCTAGATGTCCGATGGTAGATGGGGGCCGGTGGGATGAGATCGTGGATTTCCTGGACACTCTCCCCGAAGTACAATCTGTAGAAGACCGACAAGCAGGCAACCTTGCGACTCTTGACAAACTGACATTCTATCAGCCGACAGACATTTGAAAGGCGTACGATGAGCCAAAGTCAACTCGCAGCGACCCATTACTCACTTGGAATAGAATGGGGTACCAACCAGTGGATATACCAGCCGGTTGATTCTGCCGGTCGATTCTGTAAACATGTCAAAGTGAAGGCTTGGGTGAAGTGATCACGAGGTGAGCTGTCAATCCATATAATCAAGATGGAATGAAAACTCACTTCGTGATCACGTGACATCTTGATTATATGGATTGACAGCTCACCTCGTGATCACTTCACCCAAGCCTTCACTTCAACATGTTTACAGAATCGACCGGCTTTAATCATGTCGAAGTGAAGACTTGGGTGAAGTGATCACGAAGTGAGCTGTCATAACATCTTGATTACATGGTATGACAGCTCACTAAGTAAGTGCAGCCAAGAACAACCCCCGGTTGCTGCAGGACTATTGCAAAATCTGTCACGTTGGTGTTGTCGTCACAAGTGCAACTGCCGAGCGCGGGTCTTGGATTTAATTTTAGGCACCGCAAAAGTGGTACTTGCTTTTTCCATTACCTACGAATTTTTCAGCAGCAACCCGGAGTTTGGTGATACGTAGCCTCGTGCCCGACAAAGCACGCAAAGCCTGGTCCTGCAGTTGATCTCAACCTGGTCGTGTCGAATTGCCGTCCCATCAAACTGTGACAGTAGAGGGACGGAGAACCCACCTGACTTTGCACACACACTGGTGCACTATAATATCTCCTGGGTATTTGGCTAATTTCCGTTAAGACTTGCCACCGTGACAGAAAGTCGGTTGGGAGTTCGGGACGATTGTACTATTGCAAAACAAAGAGGCCAAAAGTATTAGGTTTCTCTATTTTTTGGAAGGTTCGGGGGGTTTAGTGAAAGACGTAAATTAGTTCAGAATATCATCATATCAGCCGAAAGACGTCCACTGCTGGACATAGGCTTTCCCCAAAAGGCTTTGCAGGCAGATTGGCGATCGCAGTGTAGCTGTTGCAGTGCACAGAGAATACTGCTGCCCATTCTCTGGTGAGTCCCTTAGTCGCCTCTTACGACACCCACGGGAAGTGATGGGATGGTACTATTCTTTTACGTCCGATACCCATACAGAACCAATCCAGAATATATATCACAGAAACATCATTCAGTACCCGATTTATCAGTAGTTACATAATATAATATCGCACTATTACTAGTCTAACCGCCCGTATCAATGATACACTAACATCACAACTGTATGTTATGATCTAAACAGTGATATTGGATAACTGCAGATAATATTATTTATTGACTACCAATTTTATTTGACTTTTTTATCTCCAATTAATGTGACTAATATTCCACTTTATTTTATTTGTTTTTATCTAACTTTGTTCCTCACGTTAGTATTACCTAAATAAAGTCAATATTATATTAAATTGCTATGTCCGACAGGGTCCAAGTGAACTGTAAAAATGTACCTATCCATGATCTTGTTAAACACATGTGATTGCAATAAAGAGTTGAAAAATTGAATAATATTCGGATTTCAGGCTAGATGTTAATGTTTTGATAATGATCTCGAATGTAAGTGATTAATACTAATGAGTATTAATCACGGACTTGTGAGCATTTTAAGATGCATGACAGAGACAGCGCTTATTGCGAGTGACGTCACGCGGGCTTCGCTATTCAATACAAGGATAGAAGAACCTTTCATTTTATTTTTCCATCGATTTTATTTATTGTTTCACAAATTGTACTATTTAATTAATATCTTTCATTTAAGTATTTATTCATGTAGAGTCAAATACCCTATTGTAAAATCGCAAACGTTAAACATTTTCTTTTCACTTTATTTCGAACTGTGACAAGCATACGAAATAGTAATTTCACACCTTTTTTAACTACAATTTATATCGTGACAATTGCTTTTTTACTTTTAATTCTAAAACCCACTTGTCGGTTGTCCGTACAAATCGAATTAAATATTTGGAAACCTTACATTTGACACAGATCTTGAAATACATAAACAATGAGGAAAATACATTACCCTCATTTTGGGGTAAGTAATAACAGCTGCACAAATCGATCTTCGAGGTCAAGCAATTCTTACCGAAGTCGGCCTTTGGATGGCTGACCATACGTAGCATACCGAGTCTCTTTCATGCTTCGGAAAGCATGAAATTTGCAGATCTGGTATGGGTTACTATTATGGGTAGTCCGAAGCTCGAAATACTAACAACCAGTCTTGTGTCCAGGGTATCGTTATACCTCAGCTGTGGACAGGGTTGGGCAGTATTTGAATTACTTACTTGTAATTAAAATATATAATTGAAATACAAATATGTATTTGGTAAAATTGTATTTAGTAATTGGTATTTGAAATACATGACGCTGAGGTATTTTTAGTTAGTACTTCAAAATACATTTGAACATAAATACATATAGCAATCTTATTAATGGGTGCGTTCTGCAGAGAACAGCGCTCGATAGTTTTCGTAAGCAATAAGGCTAGCCTAACCTAACACCTGACAGTATTTTGAATTTTAAATGACAATAGGTTAAATACTGTATTTTGTATTTAATATACACGACTTAAAAGTATTTTGTATTTCGAATTTTAAATACATGCGAGATAGTACTTTTTAATTTGTATTTGAATTACAGCCAAGCATGTATTTTGCCCAGCTCTGGCTGTGGAGGTCAAACAGACAGCCACTCCACGTAAAATACTGGTATTCAGCTGCATACGATTACCACAATATAAGGGGTTGATCACGTGACTTTTTGATTGTGTTTGTCAATACCATTTATTTTTGAAGTTTTTAAGACAATTGCCTTCGCCACACCACCGCTGATAGAATGTCACTTGTCTACAGTCTCTAATCATGATGTATAATTTGCCTAGCTTTTTTCCAACAACGCGAACGTTGAGATCGACTCGTCTATCCTTTTAAACGACAGAGCAAAAACTCGTCGGCGTATTCCCCACGCCAAAATGCAATTCACCGTATTTTTTGTCACGTATTTATGACGCTAGCTGTCGCCCGCGGATCCACCCGCGTGAATGTCGAAAATTATCCCAAGGGAACATATTCCCGAGATAGAAAGTGTTCTATGTGATATTCTATATTAAAATCTACCTCAGTGCCAAATTTCATCAAGATCCGTTCAGCCGTTCTGACGTGATTGAGTAACAAACATACATCCGAACTTTCGCATTATATTAGTATAGAAGTATAGATTTCCGTTGATAAGGTCAGAAGCCGGAAAATTTACACCAAACTTCCACAATCCAGTTACCAAATAATACGGTATCCACCGTATTACTTGGTAATACGGTACCCACCGCATTACCAAGTAATACGGTATTCACCGTATTTCCAAGTAATAAGGTACCCACCGTATTACCAAGTATTACAGTACCCATCGTATTACCCAGTAAAAAGGTTGTGGAAGTCAGATAGGCAGTCACTCCGTGTAATAAGCTGGTGGTCTGGTGCCTCTGGCTAGACTGGAAGCCTGGAAGAGAAAAGGTTCGGTAGAGAGAGGAACGCGTTCAAAAGGTTAAGATATCTATTGTAAACCCCAAAATAACAGACATTTGCCACACTCTACATTCGGCAACTGCAATTACCTTCGAATTAGTTAAGGATGTCGCCAACACATTGCAAATATTTAACGTTTAAAACGAAAACGGTTAACGATAAAACGTTTCCGTTACGAAACGGTATCGTTGCGATATTTGCTGATTGATTTTAACGCTACCTATAATGAATGGCGTAGAACGAATCGGCTATTTTGTCAAAGTATTCTGTTAAGAAAGAGTGCAGTTACTAAATCGATTTGTTAATTTAAAAGTGCATACAGGTAGATTGAGTTTTAGATGTTTATTCGAATGCAATTCGGATGAAGTAAGCGTTTGTCACGAATATTTAACAAATAAGTAGTCGTTGATGATGATAAAATATCGTAATATTTATAATTATATTTATCATTTATAATTATATTTATCTACTTTTACATTTCACACCTTTTTTTTTTTTTTTTTTTTAAGGATGGGAAATCATCAAATGACTTCTTCCGCTCTGGGTGGAGCGGAAGGGCGTGTCAGACTCTTACTGACTAAAACCCATCCGTGTTCCTTCTAAAGCCCTTTGCGTTCCAGGGCCGCGGTAACTCTTTCGAACAAATTCCGCAACCCTGGCAGGAACACACTAACTTACACTAACTTATATATATCGTTTACTACACATTAACATTTATAATTATATTTATTTACTTTTACATTTCACACCTACAAAACTGATTTACATCCGTACACTTCAACGAAGGTTCAGTTGAAAACCAGCGTCAGGCAACTCCTAGTTGTCTGGCATTTTGCTGAACTGGACCTGTTTGGCACAGCCGCGGGGCATACAGTGTTTTTGTTTTAAAATTAGGCTGTCTTTTATTTGCATCTACAATGTGTGTCTGTGTGTGTGCCAAATAAACTAGTTTTCTTTCTTTTTTTCTAATACGATTATTACGATATTTTATCACTTGGAAACCTTAAGTACGATTACTTAAGGTTTCCATGTTTAATATTAAATAATAATATACAATAATTCTACAAAATGGTGCCTTTAACTAAGGGTTATATCATTGATTTCTATGTCGATATCTAAAGAGTATTTTTAAATGGAAAGAAAAGTGCCAAATAATAAGACCTCAAGTGGATATTAAGATGGTGTCATGTCATTGAGATCACTGCGACATGGTTAAACTATCACTGTCTTATGAAATCGGATTAATCATAAAAATAGTTCAGATTAAAATTGTAGATCATGCAATTTTCTATAAAATTGTCTTAACACTTTTTTTCCAAAGAGTCACCGTTCCAGAGATAAAAAGATTTTAAAAGGTTGTGTTCTCCGCCCTCACTTCACTTAAGTTATCATTATCACGGTGAGATTGCTATAAAATAGCACTGAGATCGTGGTCAAACGTGAGCTCAATAAGTCAAATGAAAAAATCCCCAAAACTTGAAACCAATTGACGAACAACCACTTTCATCATTAAGTTTATTTTTTGAACGATGCAGGTCTTTGAAGTTAAAAATAATGTTTTTCTCCCTCATCCTCTACAAACATTCTCTTGCTTACTCAGGGGTTATTTATTTTTGATTCTTCAATAGCAGTTTATATTCTGGTACTTATTTACTGATAGATTACACCGGGCTGAAAGGAATTAGTTGATATTTACACATCTTCGTTATTTAGGTCATCCGAAGATTGTCATAGGTATTTTTAGATAGGTACTCAAGTTCCTACAGGTAGCTTAAAATAACTTTAAAGTTTTATTTTATGTATAATTTTATACACAATTGATATGTATGTATAATAAAATAAATCATTATTTGAAAAGAGTAACTATGGAGTTTCTTGTCCGTTCTTCTCCATAAGAATCTACCTTTCCGAATGGACAGTAGAGTCACTTTATTAATGTAATATTATTATTTTACTGAACTGTAAACGATTTCGTTTAAAAGTGCCGTTTAATGGCCTAATTGAAATAAACGTTTTGACTTTGACTTTGACTTTATACGGAAAGCGATGATACGCATACCATGATTTATATTCTAACGGCTCTTAACGTCATGTTTGCCTTTCAAACATGACGTTTCAGCTACTGTTGGTAGCTAATTTGACAGTTGGTTAAAGGTAGATACGTTATTGAAACCGGCCGTTACTTGAGCTACATAATAACTGAAAGATGTTTGCACTGTCACTCAAATTTGTGTGGTCCTTTCCTCAAATGCTCTCTTCAGACATTAAACTAGATTATTTTCATGTAATTTAACATGTATGGACGTTAAAAGTGCTTTGACCTCTGAGTTTGTTTCGGTGTTTCTTCTCAGAGAAGTCAGCTAGAAAACACCGGCCTCAGCTATGTAGTTTTAACTGACAAAAAATACGTGTAAACCTGGTCCAGCCGTTTGCGCGTGAAGAAGTAACAAACATACACACACACACACTCACTCACAAACTTCCGCCTTTATAATATTAGTGTGATCATATACATCTGTCTGTCTGTCGGATTTTCAAGCGGTTTTCACCCATAGATAGGGTTATTCATGAGAAAGGTTTAGGTGCATAATTTTTTAAGGTTTTGTTTCATCATCATTATATCAGCCGAACAACATCCACTCACAAGCTCTCGCCTTTATAATATTAGTGTGATGATTTACAAAATATATATAATTAATCACGCAGCACGTGTGCCTAGAAGTAACTGTATCAAAGTATTTTAAAATATTGGTAAAACAAAACATAGTAGCGAAATAGTTATGTAAAACTTTCATTGTTTCATACTAAAACACTGGCAAATAAAGAAAAGAAAATAATCAAGCATTTTTATCGAAACGTTTTCTTACAACGAGTTCACGATTGCAGATCGTTAAGTACAGGTTTCTTAAATAGACTTAACTGGACCATGCTAACAATTAATTTATTATTTTCGTCGCATCCAAAAAGCAAACTTATAATTCTAAAAATTAACACAAGAATAAATCACATTAAAAACTTTGCTGATTTTTGAAGCCGACAAAACAGGATTTACATATGAATAAACAAGTACAATTTATAAGTATTTTAATAAAAGTAAATCTGTTTGTTTGTAACCTTTTCTAAGTATTTACCGCTCAATGGTTTAAGACATGTCACCGGAAAATTGCAAACGCCGTGAGATTGTTAAATATTGCGTGAAATTGTGAATTATTTTTTCTTAATAAGACACGGATATATTGGAAACTATTGAATTTGGATGGGATTTGTTGTACACAAAACGATTATTTCATAACATATCGGGAAATTATAATCTAAAAAAGATTTATTAAGTACAATCTTACAAAGTCTGCAATATTCCGGTGACAGATACACAAGTAAGACCACGTTCTGTATCAGAGGACCGTTTTTTTTTCGTGTGGCAACGTAACCTGAATTGGATATTATATTCATATTTTTGCATGATACAAATTGTTTATGTAGCATAAAAATCAAATCAAAATTATGGGGTTGTAGTTTTTTACATTAAACATTCAAACACGTCAAAAAAATCCGTGCTAAGCCTGCAGGTAATAGGAAACTTTTAATGCCGGGAGAATTTTTCCCGGGAATAATTTCCGAATGTCACGCAGGCGAAGCTGCTGACAAAGCTTATGGTTTTTAACATAAAAGTCACTGACCTTTTATGTTAAAAAATCGGTGGCGGTGCGGCGGTGTTATTTAACGTGACTATGTTCTTAGGATTGCCTAAAAACATAGCCACGTTAAATAACACCGTATATTATACTAGATGTAGGTGTATTTACTCTGTCACGCGATATATTTGTACGAGGAAGTATGTGAAAATTGTTTTGAAAGCCCTCCCTTTTGTGTATGCTTAAGTGGGGATAAACAAATGGCGTTAAAAGAATAGGGATGTTGCAAAATAATGCCATTTTTCTCGAGTTTTTAGGTCGCTGAGCGGATCTAGGTTGACACTCTAATCACACTTCACACTAATATTATAAAGGCGAAAGTTTGTGAGTGTGTGTGTATGTATGTTTGTTACTTCTTCACGCGCAAACGGCAGGACCGATTTAAATGAAATTTGGTATAGAGATTGTTTGAGTCTCGGGAAAGGACATAGGATAGTTTTTATCCCGGGAGTATGTTCCCTTGGGATAAGTTTCGACAATCAGTTTCGGCAACTAGTTAATAATAATCTAGAGTCTGAGTTTGCTATTATAGCAGAATAGATGGTCATAATTATATGTTTTCAGTACTTAGCTCTTTTAAACTCCTCTAAAAAAAAATTTGCATGACTTCGATTTTCGATTCGCTGGCAAATGCTTTTGTAAGTGTATGTAATTTAGGTATATACACATCCATGTAAATTTTCTTTAAAAAGTTAATATTTAAATGAATTGGTGTAGGTAAATATTTTTTGAATTGTCAATTTTTTTTCTCAATTTAAACTAGATGAGTTGTTTAGCTCACTACTCTGTCAAGAAATACCAAAACAAACTCAAAATATAAAGTGACTTTTAAGGTCATAAAGTGGATTTAATGGTTAGAATATAAGAACCATATAAGTTAATGCCTGAGGTGCTATTGAGGATTTGATTTTTAGGCATCACACACATTCCATCACAGAAAAGTGTTTATTTGCGCCTATAACGGCAATAATGACGGATACCATAAAAAAAGTGCGAGACGAACTCGCGTCCAAAGGGTTCCGAACGAATTAAAAAAGAAATTATTGTTTTCCTGTAATCTAAATCTAAAGACCTAATCTATGATTTTTTTTTTAATTTTAGGAGTAAATTTGTCACATGGTACAGTAGACAAAACTTTTTATTAAGTTTTCTTATTTGACCCCCAAATAGTGACCCAATTTTCAATATTTTTGTGACACGGACGGTCATATAAATCTATATGTGTACCAAATTTCAACTGAATCGGTCCAGTAGGTTCGACGAAAATCGGCTGTGACAAACGGACAGACAGACAACCGAGTGATCTTATAAGGGTTCCGGTTTTCTATACAGAGGTTCGGAACAAAATAAGTGACTTAAACAGGTTGGGAAAATATGCGTCGCGTTCTCTTTGAGTTTTGCTTCATACAAATGTTCCCTCTTCAAACATTGCGAACAATGTACGTCTGAATAGCTCAAATCGTTTTGTTTTTGTAGTGTTCAGGATTTAGGTATTCTGGACGCAGTTTTTAGTTATTCTTTTTGTCTCTAATATTCATTATGTTCAATGTCATGCATACCTGTCATTTGCATGGTTACTGAAATGCCAATTTTGAATGTAATCTTTATTTGAATTATAAGTGACAGTGCTGTTGTATTTAAATAAATAATATATTTTAGCCAATTGTGTCCCACTGCAGGGCAAAGGCCTCCCTTCCTTCCTTCCATTCCTCCCGGTTTTGGGCAAGTGTGGACCAATCTGGCCGATAGGCGTCAAGCTCGTCCCGCCAGCTTTGCATGGGTCTCCCGCGATCGTCGGGCATTTTCTGGTTGCTTTAGCCCATGAACCGTTCGACATACGGCAGACGTGGCCGGCCCAGTCCCACTTTAGATTGGCTGCTTGCTGCAAATAAATAAATAAATAATAGTGGGATTCCCGTGCGAAACAAAGCCACGGCGGTATCTTAGTATTGAACAGAAAATAAATAAACACCTACACGTATTGCGCAACCGTCACGGTTCACGCCCACGCAACCACAATGGTTCCGTTTGGTGGATGACAAAACCAATTGGTTTCAGTACTAGCCACAAATGAAAAGAAATGTAGGAAGAAATTACGAGTATAATACAATCGAAAATGGTGTTAAACCACAATTAAGTAAGTGTTGAGTAAGGACGTTGATCCCGGATGCGGAAGTGTTTATTGTTGCAAGAATCGTTATAGATATATAAATAGAATATACTTACTTAACTAAAATAAATCTATTACATATTTTTTGTTATTTGTCCTTGTATGATTAAATTCTGGTGAGCCTTAGTCGCCTCTTACGACACCAATGAGAAGTGATGGGTAGCAGCATTCTCTGTACACTGCGCGTGCCAAGCGTGGCGATTATGGCAAACCACCCTCTTTGGTGGAGGCCTATGTCCAGCAGTGGACGTATTTCAGCTGTTTTGCGACTAAGTAAAAACAGCCGCACAAATCAATCTTGAAGGTTAAGCAACGCTTGCCGAGGTCGATTCGCGGATGGGTGACCATCTTAACATACGGATATTCCTCCATGATGTGCTTTTCCACGTTTTGATTTCGTAATTAAAAAGAGTAAAGCTGGGTACTGACCGGTGTTACGGGCCGTAATATAACATTAACAGCGAGAATGTAATGTTACGCTAAAACAAAACACATGGACATCATGTTCGTGCTCGTTTCCACGCCTTCACACCTTCAGCCACTTGCTTACCGGATGAAAATTAAACTTTATCAAATAAAATATGTTTCTGAACATATACGGGTGTTTCTGAATATATAGGGTGGTCATGGCACTCATGGCTATTACTAAAAAAAAAACATGCGGGGCAGTCTTTGGGGACTGCCGATAGAAGTGAAAACTAAGCGAAAGCTAAAGTGTTCGGTGACGATATCGCGAGTTCCATGATTTTTGTTCACCCAAAAAGTACATATATATACACACAGTATACATATAGCTCATGGAAAGCGTTCGGTGACGATGATTTCGAGTTCCATGATTTGTGTTCACCCAAAAAGTGCTCAACGTGCCTAAAGAAGTTTTCACTTCAAAAAATTTTTCTTAGAATTTCACTGACTATAATATATTTGGAAACATATTTTATTTGAAAAATATAATTTTCATCCGGTAAGCATCCGGTGGGTGAAGCTCGATCTTATCGGATCTTAGACTATACTGACTGCACGAATGCTCGCTTTGTAACATTACGCTCCGTAACACCGGTCAGTACCCACCTTTGAATGGCAGTCACTTTTTGTAAGGTAAATAGAAATACAGTACCTGGATTACCGAGCTTTGCTCGTTTTTTTTTTTGTAATTTTTTTCTAAAAATGCAACCTAGTTTGATCGATTTATCGCCCCCGAAACCCCCTGCATACTAAATTTCATGAAAATCGTTGGAGCCGTTTCCAAGATTCACATTATATATATACATATCTTTCCCGTGATGACTTACGGAGCCGAAACGTGGACACTCACCATAGGCCTGGTCCACAAATTCAAGGTTGCTCAGCGTGCAATGTATGTCTCCATTGTTTTCATTAAAATATATATATATATATATCTCTTAGTATAAAAACTAAACTTATGTTAGGCTGGATGCAATGTGGTATGTCTCCAGGAACCGCAAGGCTTCGATTAGTTATAAACTTTGACTGTTGGTAGGTAGGCACATAATATATGTATTTTATGAAAGGTACTTTTCCATTTGCCTTTTACGGCTACTCGTTAGAGTATATATATAGTATATATTACTCTTTGGATAATGCGTCCACGCGTTATTTTATATTACAGATTCGTAGGTAGAAAAATCTCTGGACAGTGTAGCAAACAAAAAAAAAACTTTTATAATACTAACGTATATAATAACGAATATTAACGTATTCTAATTTATTTATTATTTATTTTTAATATTCAAGTATGAATGTATTTATTTCTCTTACCCACGTCCGTGTGTCACTGCAGGGTGCCAACTGAAAACCAGCGCTGGGTGTCTGAAACCCTTTCGGTATAGGCACGCTCAGCTAGCGGCTTGCTAGATAATTGTTGTCTTATGATTGTTCTCTTTTTTACTTTGTGTTTTGTTGCTGTTGTCTTGTGTCTGTATCGAATAAATGTTTTCTATTCTATTCTATTCTATTCTATTCGATGGAGAGAGCAATGCTCGGGATTTCTCTGGTGGATAGAATTCGCAACGAAGTCATTCGCCAGAGAACTAAAGTCACCGACATTGCGCGTAGAATGAGCATGCTGAAGTGGAAGTGGGCCGGCCATGTCTGTAGACGGACAGACGGTCGATGGAGCAGACATGTGGTAGAGTGGAGACCGCGTATGGGCAAACGTAGTGTGGGACGCCCTGCGGCACGATGGATCGATGATTTGAAGAAGGTGGCTGGCAGCGGATGGATGCGGACCGCTCAAAACCGGGATGGTTGGCAATCTTTGGGGGAGGCTTACGATCAGCAGTGGCCGGCAATTGGCTGATATGATAATTATATACACAATATATACAAGAATTGCTCGTTTAAAGATTCCTTATTATACATCGAAAATAGACTACATATTTTTTACACAAACATAATTAAATATGGTTACAATGGCGATCTACTTGAAATTATAATACCACCCATCCAAATTTTATGTCCTGATAATGCCAACACCCACTGAAAAGTTACGAGAAAAGTGATACCTACCGTTCATTCTTGTCGAATATTACAGGCCGATAATATCTATTATAGAATTTATTGGTAACTAATGCTAACTTGCCACCTGAAACCCTTTGTAGATTCGGACTTTGTGTTGATCACGTTGCCATGATAACATAATAATGTGACGATGAGCTAAAAGCCCGGGTATCATGACAATGGGCGATAGTTGTATAGAATTCTTTAGCGTTGAAATGTATTTCGGTTAATAGTGGAAATGATGTTTTGGTCGATTGAGTATTCGAATACTTTACTTGCTTTTTGTAGCCATCTTGGAAATACAGCTTTCCTTCAATTCAGTTCTTCCTAGCATATCGATGAAAAATTATATAAAGATAAATTATATAAAATACGGTTAAATGGCTTGTTTGGCCCAATATTCAGCTACGGCAACACCGAATTCTGTTTAGCTATTTATTGATTTTGTTTTTTTTTAAGTTATGAATTAACGTATTTATTTATTGTTTTTTTTTTTATGTATTTCATTTTGTTCGGAGAAAAGAAAAGTAAACTTTAAACTAAAAACATACAACTGTCGGACTTACCTAGGAATCATATCAGCCGAAAAACGTCCACTGCTGGATGTAGGCCTCCCTCAAATGGGGGGCGAGGCGATTATAGCAACCCTCTTGCTATAATCGCCTCGCTTGGCAGGCGGGTTGGCGATCGCAGTGTAGCTGTTGCAATGTACAAAGAATGCTGCTGCCCATTCTCTGGTGAGTCCTTAGTCGACACTCACGGGAAGTGATGGGATGGTATAACTCTTTTACTTCTGAAACTTCTGTACCTAGAAGTACAAAGAAAGTATATTTGTGTATGAATAATATAATAATATATCTTGGGACAACTCACACACGGTCATCCGATCCCAAACTAGGCAGAGCCTGTGCTATGGCAACCAGACAACTGAAAAACATACTTATATATTTCTAAATACATACATATTATAGACAAATGACACCCAGACACAGAACAAATGATCATGCTCATCACACAAAGATTTGTCCTGAGTGGAAATCGAATCCACGACCTCCGGTTTAGCAGTCAGGGTCACTAACCACTCGACCAACAGGCCAGCCAAATGAATGAATGGGATGTCCACCATTAATTTACGATCTGTTTATATTGGCTGATATACTTGAATGGTCGGTTGGTCGAGTGGTTAGTGACCCTGACTGCTAATTTTTTGTGTGATGAGCATGATCAATTGTTCTTTGTCTGGGTGTAATTTAGTCTATAATATATATGTATTTAGAAATATATAAGTATGTTTATCAGTTGTCCGGTTGCCAAAGCACAGGCTCTGCCTAGTTTGGGATTGAATGACCGTGTGTGAGTTGTCCCAAGATATTATTATAATTGGATATATTATTATTCAATTATTATTACGAGTTGTTTTTCTCCCTTTTTTGAGAATAAATTTGGATAAAATACTATTTTACCTATAAAATATTCTTATCCGAATCACCAGCCACTCAAATATTAGATCTTATTATGACTTATAAAAGGTATAAAACCTCTCCTTTATAAAGCTGTATCTGATATCGTGTTTCAAATGGCAACGTTGCCAATTTGAAAAGTAACACCAACCAAAGGAAAGTCAACCAATCTCCCTCCAATTCTATTTATCTCTTTATAGTATGATTTAATTGAATACAGTCTACCGAAAATTAAACACGGCTTTGTAAAATTAATATTGGTTTATCAATAGAATCGTTTCAAACATTTCTAAATATAAGTTACGTTGAAGATACTGTTCATTTAATTTCTATGGAATTTGATATACCTATTTGGATACCCCAGTTACCAACTCACTGATAAATTAATATTATTAAGGACTAGCTTTTGCTTCAAATTCAACTGTTCAGGATGTGTTCATCAGCCGTTTAATTAGCAGCCTAGCCTTTTAACTGAACCGCGCCGGAAAATCAGGGGCCAAATGACATACATTTATTGTAAGCAGCAAATGACTTGCTTCAATATCATTACAATATAATTGGGGAATTGTAATTTGGGGACTTAGGGCACATCGATATGAATAGCTTAGCTCCCGTCATACCATTCATGTAAGGTCCTTTAAACCTTGTAGATAGAAACACTGAACGTTTTGTCAAGATAAGCAATAAACAAAGTTAAATGTGTCGGCGAATAATTTTTTTCGAGATTTCGTGATCGCTCCATAGTAAAAGTTGTTCATAACGATGAATAAAATTACCCCTTTTAATGTTTTGCGATTAATCTGTTACACCCTGTATATTTCCATCCTTCAGGGATAATCCTCCGTTATTTTTAATTGACAGATTTCTTTTCCATTACATTAAATATTTTATTATTTCAGTGATATATAAGCCTAAATAAATATAATACATACATATACTATCGCATTCGTTGAATACAGATTTAGGGATTACAACATATCCACAAAATATTAATTGAATCGAAATCTTATCATGTCACGTAATACTGCTTCCATATTTTGGTCATAACAAATAATAAAGATGATGGACTTTGGCATATTTATGTCAACGGAAAATAGCCAACTCCGTAAGATTATAAAATAACTTGAGAGATTGTAAACTCTCGATAAATTGTCAACTGAACATTTTGAATAATTTTTTACGTATCAAATTTGATTGTCTACAATATCTCGAAGTAATTCCGAGAAATTGTTGACTGACATAAAATGGCGACCAATCAGAGTACAAGACTACAATTTATCCGTTTTGGTGTGATAGTAAACCTGGAAACAAGGCTCTCATTGGTATGACGTGCTAATGCCATCCAATTCCGATAATGTAAACGGGATAATGCTATTCGCTATGTATAGCTCCGTCTCCCTCTTAGAGCGGAATCATGATAGCATTAGCCCACTCAAGATCTAATCTAACAGTCAGGTTCAAGCCATAGTTTACGTCAATAGGTAAGCCTCATACATAATAATTGCTTCATTGGTACAGAGGGTGCAAGCACGACTGCCTTAGCTTAGCTTGTTTGTACCAAGTGTCGAGAAGGACAGGTGATTTAATGTTCAATTTCAAAATTGTCAGTACCATTCTGGATTTACGTTATAACATGACGTTACGTCTGTCTTGTCCGAAGGTGGTGCCGGGCAGAGGTGTACCTATACTCAGGGTGTAACGAAAATATGTGGTCATATTTTAAAAACTGCTTCTAGACCCACGAGCCTTGGCTGTGATTTCCTTGAAGAAAATTTGAACTACTTTCTTCAACGAAGTCACAGCAATTTCCAAAAAAAAAACAACGGGTTTATTTATCTATCGGAGGGACACCTTCGAAAGGCGCTTGGGCTTTTAGGGAAAGACCAGGGAGTGTGGAATAACTGATTAAAAAAAAAAACAACGGGTTGCACTCCGGGAATGCCGGCAGAAGTGAAAACTTGAACATTAACGTTGTGCATTTTTGATATTTTGGAATGGTTAGGGAATAATTTCCCACGAATTGCTTTAATTATCAGTATTAAAGGACTATCATTTATGTGGTAAAATACAATATTCATTTATTGCCCTATCGTACACAAGCATGACAATTTATATTACTTACATTAAAAAATTAACACTTCAGAACTTTTCCTCCGTCTTACGAATTTTCGATCAGGTCACGTGTCCTGACGCGAGTTTAACATTTTTTACCCATCCCAAAAAGTGCACAACGCCGCTAAAGAAGTTTTCACTTCAAAAATTGGTTTCCTTTAGAATCGCGCGAAAACGCAGATTACTGGTTCGTTTTTAAGGAAAACACCATACTCGGGACTTGGTGGTCCTGTCCAGTCATTGCTCGCATTTGTCAGTGACCTGAGATAAGAAGGCCATTCCTTGTACTAAAAACGATCATTAATGGAGAAGTGCTTTTATACCTTAGAAATTTTTTTTAACTGTAAGACTCTGTAAATTATATGTCGATCTATTATTGTATTTGTGTCCTAGTAGCCTACCTACCTAGTAACCTACTGGACCTAGTAGTAAATTTTCGCATGCCTCCTATAGGTGAGATTTGTAAAGCACTACCTATTTTCTTGTAACACCCCTTGTACCATATCTCTAGCGAAATAAATGATTTATGATTTATTTATGATCAAATTCAAGGTGCAATATCATCTCAGCTTCAATGAATTTTACAAACTTGCCAAAATATAGAAAAATAAGACGTGTTTTTGACAGATTGCGAAAATACGGGAATTGCCTCTCTGACCCTAGAACTTCGTGATCTATAGTTGAATAAGAGGTTCTAGGGTCAGAGACAGTGACAGGGTCAGGGTCATTTGCGACAAAATTCTTAATTGTATCCGCGGTCATAACTAAATAATCAACACCAAGTCCCACAACAGATTTCTGCACTAGCAAAATCATAAGGAAAAATCGTGTTTCAATACAAATCTCGAGGGATCATCCGTTTTCCGGGTATAAATGGGTAATATCACAGACGGCTCCACTATAATAATTCATTGGATATCGCTCAGCGTACTGTTAACAATTGAAAACGCTCCAATGGCTGATAGATTGTCAGTATTTTCATTGGATATACAAGTTAAAATTGCAGCCATGATGAAGGTTCGTTGATTTATCTGATTTAAAAAAATAGTTATGTTTTTAGCGATGAGTTTTTTAAACGATTCTTCTTCTTCTCTTCTCCTACTAATCTATTAACGCGAAAGTTTGTTTGGATGGATGGATGTTTGTTACTCTTTCACGAAACAACTACCAAATGGATTTTGATGAAATTTGGCGCAGTAGTAGATTATAGTCTGCAATAACACATAGGGTACTTTTTATCCCAGGAATATGCTCCCTTGGCATAATTTTCAAAAATTACGCGGGCCGAGCCGCCGGTGGCAACTAGTTTACAAAATAAACCGGCCAAGTGCGAGTCGGAGAGTGCCGTACCATCCTACTAAAGTGAGTATGGATGGATGTTTGTTACTCTTTCACGCAAAAACTACTAAATGGATCTTGATGAAATTTGGCATAGAGGTAGATTTCAGTTTTCATCCCGGGAATATGTTCCCTTGGGATAATTCTCGACATTAAGTAGGGCGGATCTATAAAAACGGCAAAAAAATCGTGTATGTTGTATGGAAGCCCCCTTAAATATTTATTTTATTCTAGTATTTTTATTTTTTAGTATTTTTTGTTATAGCGGCAACAGAAATACATCATCTGTAAAAATTTCAACTGTCTCACTATCACGGTTCATGAGATAAAGCCTGGTGATAGACGGACAGGGAGACAGACGGACGTACAGCGGATTCTTAGTAATAGGGTCCCATTTTACCCTTTGGGTACGAAACCCTAAAATAAATAAACTAATCTATATTTAACAGTAAAAATTAAATGCACAATTTTCAACGTAACATTGCTTCGAAAAAACTCAAAAAACGCAAAAATAAAATCTACTAAACCTGAAAAACTAGATTCCAAAATCTTAACATGACACACAAACGGCTTGCTACAATAAATATGTTTACGTTATGAAATCTAACAGAACATTTTCACCTTTATTTTTCAAGCTTTTGAGACCTACACGAAAAATAAAACACATTTTTTTCCTACGGCTACGTACTTCAAACCGATCCGTCCAAACTTTACACTGAACCTCAAATAGGTACTCAGTCAACTGCTCAACTCATCTCAACCGATCTTATGCTCAAGCTACCGTACCAATGAACCGTAGACAATCCCATTGGAAATCGAAAGTATTCGAGAAAGTGAAATGATGGGAAATCAATTGGATTCAAGAGTGGTTAACGAATTTGGTTATAGAGTTATACAGGACGTTTCCAAACATATTTTTCGTAATGAAAATGAAATGAAATGAAATTGTTTATTGCCAAATAGTACACATAAATAAGAGTATATAATAAAAAATAATGGTAGATACAATCCACACTTATATTATATAGAGGAAAAAAATGTATTTTTGTGTGTGTGTATGTTTGTAATGAATAAACTCAAAAACTACTGTGCCGATTTCAAAAATTCTTTCAGCAATGGATAGCTACATTATCAGCGAGTAACATAGACTATATTTTATCCCCGTACTCCCACGGGACCGGGAACTACGCGTGTGAAAGTTCGCTAGTACTACATAAAATAAGTTGCAAAAACATGACAAATACAAACTAAGGCGTTGCGAATCATGTTATCGGCGTATGGTAGGACTGCCACCTTTGATGAAGAGGGCTGTTGTCCCACTTTGCGTATGACTACAGTCTTACCTGATGGGAAACGATGATGTGGTCAACGATGGAGCACGCACGCTTAGAATTAATCTATTCACTCTTGACTTAAAAGACAGTGCTACCAACTCTCAAAAAATATTCCCTCTTAAACCAAAGAAAATGCCAGAACTAATTCAAAAACCCTCTAAAATAAATCTATATTTGAAAAATTGCATTTATCAATTTATAACTAACCAACCAGCTAAGTGGGGATCCCTGCTTAAATATTAGAAGTACTAAGTGACATGCGTTACCGAAATGTCACGTGGTCAAATCCAAACATTTTGACACACTGATAAACTAAATGTAGGAACAATAATATATGGAGACTTAATTTTAAAACAATACCATTGTGTGCCTCACGGCTACACCAAATAGGCCAGCTGGTCTAGTCTATCAACATCTCGTCGTGAACAAGTGTTGAGATGTAGTGATCATGAAGTGTCATTTGTTGCTTGACGCTCCTTATCGCTGACGGTCAAACTTAGAGTCAAACTATTAATAGAGGACCACGAACCTTAAAGTTTCACGAACCATAAATTTGCAAACAGCCTGTATCCATTACAGCCATACGACTATGGTGTTCGTGACATAACCAATCCATGGCGTTGAGATGTCATGGTGGGTCTGACGTCACTGCCATGGTGGACTTCAAATCGACGTATCGATCTACCATGACATTGCATGGTCAAACAAAGGCAGGTGTTTAAATTGATTTGGGTGTGGAAAAATCGATTGTCAATCTGTATACATTGAACATTTTTTTTTCCTTGTGCTATTGCGTAACGTCATCATCTGCCTAGCCTTTTCCCAACTATATTGGGGTCGGCTTCCATTCGAACCGGATTCAGCTATACCAGTGTTTTACATGAAGCGGCTGCCTACCAGACCAACCAACACATTAACTGGGTAACACAGTACTTCGTGGCAGGACTGGAGTCATAACGTAAGACAATCCGTAACGACTGGTCCTCTAGATTTTGTATATCGTAACAAAAATTAAAAGCAATTCAAGTTCTGTGATTGGCTGTTGATCACAGCAAATTTTCGTTCTAGATGGACTGGGCTTAGATTTTTCTCAAATATGCTGTTTTGGCTTCCAGAGGCAATATACATATATATATTTTGTAGCCTGTTATGTCCCACTGCAGAGCATAGACCTCCCTTTCTTCTTTCCTTTATGTTAAGTACTCATATTTTTATTTAACACAAATTATCCCTATATAAAAAAAATCTCTGAAATGTTTGTCCAGATTGTGAAAACTGTAATTGGCTATTTCATTATAGCAATTATTTTCCAGTATGTTTCTTTAGCGTTTTTCGTTGAACCTTTTCAGAACAGATACGAAAAGAAAAATATTAAAAATAAATAAACAGTTGGCTATATTTTTCTTCCCTGGAAACGTCTCGGAAAAAGCAAGTTGATTATAAAATTAAATGCCAGTTTTCACTATTTCAATTTAAGATAAAACTTGGCAATTCCTTGAATGCTACTCGTCTGAAGTAAACTGTAAATAATAAAATCAGAAGTTCTAGGGGCTAGAACCTTTGAATCATAGCACCCCCGCCGCCATATTGATTTTTTTTTCAAAGTTGCGGCGTTCGATCTAACATACATGTAGAAGTCACTTCAATAAACAAAAAAATTAAGGTGCCCTAAAGTGTCACGTTGCCGAAATATTTCGAGGTAAAGACCATGTGACAATCATGACTATCATTAAAAATGACTTAATTTAGCCTTATATGTAGTAGATTTGTGTTCTCATATGTATATATCATAATTAGTTCTTTTGTAATCATTTTCATTGATCTCACATGGCGACTTTACCTCTAAATATCTCAGCAACGAGACACTTTAGGTCATCATGTACCAAACATTTATTGTTTGTTTAAGTGTCCTCTACCCATATATGTATATTTGTAAATATTAAAAAGTGCGCCGCAATTTTGAAAAAAATCGTAATGGCGGCTGGGGGCTATGCCAGCTCCCATAGAAAAATTATAATTTAGAGATAGATCGGACCCTGGAGCCGGTTATAGGCTACTTTAACGGGAGCAAAGCCGCGGGCAAAAGCAATAATTTTATTTCTTACAGTATTCTCTTGTTGACCTTCTCCTCTTTCCTAGACTATGGCAGGCGCCACAGTGCAATTGAATTGCGTCGCCGTGGCCCTGTCATAGTGGCGACTGTCCGTTGTACATTTAATTTATATCTCACGTCATAAAGTTACCGAGATTGAAAAATACCCGGTTATCTGTCTTATTCTACTTAAGGCGAGCGTTTTTGAGGCCTTAAGCTGGCTTTAAAGCTCATTTTAGTTGTTTTAGTCAAGACAAAGTCAAAACAAAGTTTTGCGCTTATTTATACTTCGAATGGATTTTGCTGATTATTGTTGATGTTAAACATCTATAGTCGTGGGTAAAACCGATTACGGGCGTGGCGAGGCATGCCGTGGCGACGCGTCGCCACGTTATACGATGGTATATATGTATATATACAGTCTATGTGTTTTTTTTTCATTATTATTATTTCGGCTCACAATTTTTTTCTTGTTCAACCGATTTATGTATGCCTTTTTTGCATACAACATGATGGAATGACAGCCCACTTGTCGTTCACTCCACCTAAGTATACACTGTGAAATGTCGGCAGAATAGACCGGCTGTCATTCCAATATTGATATTAAAATCAAAATCAAATCAAAAAGTCATTTATTCAAATTAGACTGAGTGCCAGCACTTTTTGAACGTCAAAGTTCGACATAAAGACAGTCCCCTAAAACGCCCGCCCGTCACCACTTCCTAGTGTTATAGCTGGGAAGAAGAAGTGGCGCAACAAACTCCCCAGCAAAATTGACACACAACAAATTGACAGTTGAAGCTCGCTTCACCTAAGTTATCACGGTGAGATTGTAACAAAATGGCACTACTGCTTAATACAGTGGACAGTTAGGTATCTCAGGTCACCGAGCGAGCTTAGATATTTTTGCTAAATTTATTATTATTATTTATTTTTATTTTTTCTATAAAGATTTTCAAGAAAACATTTTTTTTAAATTGCTTTCTGTGCTGTTGGTCACGTGAGCGGTGTAGCAGGGAGAAATATTTTATTTTAAACACAGGATTAAAATTTTAAAAAATCTCCCTGCGACTACTAAAAAAGTGCCTATTAAAAAAAAACCGACTTCAGAACTGTATTTAATAATAATATTAATAACTAAATAGAGAGAAACAAAAGTTGTATCTTTTAAAAATCCAAAGTTACCAAAGTTTCTTGAGGTCGTATATCGTATGTATCGGTATACCCCGCCTACCGCTGTTAGGCTGGCACCGACCGACACGAAAATAATTTTGCAATCCGACTTATAGTTTTTGAGATATGCTCGGACAAACATACAAAGATACAATAATGAAATTTGGCACACATATTTTGAAGCTGGTATAGACTAATATAATTATGCAAAACCTGTGCAATTCTGACAATATTACATACATACGGGTCAAATTGAGAACCTCCTTTTTTTTAAGTCGGTTAAAAATTTAAACTCACCTTCTTGTTGAAAGGCCTCACAGTGCGACTGTGGGCGCCGCCCTACTCAAGAACTCATCTTACTCTATTTGGCGTCTGACTTATCAGAAATGACATCTGTAAGAAAATTATTCTCTCCTAGAAACACCTTTGCCTTTGTTTGATCAAAATAAAAAACGACATTTTATATTATTATTTCTACATGAAAAGGAAACCACGAAATATGATATTTTTAGCTCACAAGCGGTAGCTAATATTTATGAATTCCATTTTTGTCTACATGTTTTTGGGTGTAAAATATACAAATGCACTTCAAAAATGCGTGAACAAAACTTTACTCATATGCAGAGGTTTTCAACTGTAAATTTGAATGTGAAACTATAAAAAAAACAGTGGTGCTCTGGGGGTGCCGACAGAAGTGAAAACTTGAACAAAAATTCCCAAGGCGCCTCGCGATCCGCCACCGTCACCGAAAGGCGCTGCGTCGTACCGTAGCGATCGATTCGAGATATAAAATCTTAAATATCTCGAAAACAGTAAGTCCAATCGCAAAAATAACCAAAATTTGGGCTCCCTGAACAGCCCCGTAGATAGATCCATAAGACCTAACTTCATAGAAAAAAAAAACAAAATTTACCCACGATTCCCATATCAAAAGTCAAAACGTTTTTTCAATTAAGCCATGCAATAAGGCTACGGAGTTTCTTGTCCGTTCTTCTCAATAAGAATCTACTTTTTGCGAATGGAAAACTAGAGTCACTTATATTTTAATTTTAAACTGTAAATTTGACGTTCAAAAGTGCCTTTTAATGGTCTAGTTGAAATAAATTAATTGACTTTGACTTTGATTTTTCCATTAAACGGCACTTTTGAACGTCATCATTTACAGCTCAGCAAATAATATAATAATAGTATTACATTAATAAAGTGACTCTACTGTCCATTTGGAAAGGTATATTCTTATGGAGAAGAACGGACAATAAACTCCATAGTTACTCTTTTCAAATAATGGTTTTACAAAATTTGGTATACAAAAATTAATTTAATATTATGTGAGGACGATGCACCCAGAGTGTGCTACTTATAGGGACAAAGTATTACCAGCAGAGTTAAACTTATTCATTTTCTAAATAAATTTAGGTAAATGGTACTCACATATTTACAAATATTGGAACCATTAATTAAACAGTGGACCCCCAATACCCCCACTACTAGTAGAATACTACGTTATACACAGAGGTGTCGGTTACGGTAAGTGTCGCGAGTTAGATGGTTTTGTCCCATCTCAAAAATGCCCAACGCATCATCGTAGTATGTTAGGATCACACTACGATGCATTTTGTGGTTTTTGTCCCTATGGGAAAAAAACACATTAACCTAGAATATTTTGTCATAAAGGAATAGAAAAGAAAATATTAATTCGACACAAACACAACACAACAGCAACTGCCGGTTGATTCTGTAGACATGTCGAAGTGAAGGCTTGGTTGAAGTGATCACGAGGTGAGCTGTCAATCCATATAATCACGATGTCACGTGATCACGAAGTGAGCTGTCATTCCATCTTGGCTTTATGGATTGACAGCTCACCTCGTGATCACTTCACCCAAGCCTTCACTTCGACATGTGTACAAAATCAACCAGCTGATACATGAGGAGAGTCTTTTCAAAAGGGGATATTTCCAAACTTATTTTTTTTCAAGCGAATATGACGTCTTCTTACTTATTCTACAATACATCATTAAACAACTTGAACGAATGCATAAAGGGATATTCCCTACCTAGCAAATTGAACTTGAAAAAGCGTGTTCAAAATAGAATATTTTCTCAAGGAAATCGCCACAGTTCACATAGTTCACATTTAGTTTTTTTTTGTATTTTCTGAACAACAAGATAACATGCAGATATCCCCTTTTAAAAAAACAGTCCTCACATAGTAAAACAGAACAATTCTAAACAACAATACAGTAAATTGCACTGAGCTTGATCTACATTACTTGATCTCACTATCAAAGGTTTGACATAATGTTAATTAAACTGTTATTTTGGTAGGTGGCGGCAGGGAGCATCATTCGGAACACGAAGAGGAGCACAGCGAGGAAGGAAAGAAAGCCTACGAGGTAAGAATATATATATTTAACAATATATTTTAAGATATTTTTTTTTGCAGTTTTGAGGACTTGGAAATTTGCAATACAGTATTTTCCTGGATACAAAAATAATCATTATATTTGGTACGTCAGTTCGATCTTCAAAAAAATTGGACAAATATTGTTTTGGCTTTTCAAATCAAAAATATTTACAAAGATAAAGTTCAGCCGGTCGATTCTGTAAACTGTCGAAGTGAAGGCTTGGGTGAAGTGATCACGAGGTGAGCTGTCAATCAATATAATAAAGATGTCACGTGACGTGTGCGTGACAGCTCACCTCGTGATCACCTTACCTAAGCCTTCACTTCGACATGTTTACAGAAACGACCAGCTAGAGTGGTAAACTCGTTGGTAAAAGTGTACCAATGCGTGACGTTATATTTTCAAGGCATATTTTCATCTTCATTTTTGTAAAAGTGACAGAAGAAAAACAATTTTGAAAATCTAACTGATGGAACAAATCGTTTTTTTAGGCAAATACCCTATTTTGCAGGCGCTGTAAAAACTGCTTTTATAGTTAAATATCTTGCATTGGTATACAAGGTGGAGACGACGATACGACAATAAATCAAAACACTGGCAATACTAGTTTATACGAATATGTGGTCTTTTATCACAGATTTGATGTCACTTACTGCAACAGACTGCTTGGAATATTTCGTCAGAATAGTAGTCGCTATCCTTGACTAGTTTGCGTTTTTTTGACCTTTCATGTAATTGGAAAGTTTTTTTTTTGTATTCGATGGCAGGATTTATAATAGTTTCAAAATATTCCTATGGAACAGTTTTGCTAGTGTATTCATTTATTGTCGTATCGATGTCTCCACATTTTTATGGCAAAACACGCACAGTGGCATATTGGCACTGCGTGGACCTGAAAAAAGGCTCTAATTATATATAGGTCAACTTACTAAAATAGTAAAATATACTTGCTGGAAAACGTATTGGTTGAGCCATATTGATTTAATTATTCTATTGACTGACCAAAACAAAAGATGCGTGACAATAGAACACAATAGCTATGCGAGTTGAATTTATTTTTCTGATAGATTTAGGCTGGCTACACAATGCAAGTCTAGCATGATTGTGATGGGTGTAATGCGGGGACTTCAGTTGGCGTATTTGGCCAAACATTCCCGTCACTTGCTCGATACAAAATTATATTATACGATTTTAAATAAGGTTAATTATGTATTGGACAATTGACGCAAATATTTGACCAAATACGCCAAGTGTACTTCCAGCATACCGTATGAAGTTTGCCACAGACATGCGCAACGCCACAATGAGAGAACGCTTTCGCATCGTTTTTTTTTTCATCCGTAGAAAAGGAGGCAAAGAATAATTCTCGTACTAAAAAAGCGTTCAAATTCAATTCGATTGATTGTCGGTCGACAATCAATCTCAAAAACTTCTCAAATGTAGAGAAATTAGAGACAGTGGAGAGAGACTCCTTTTGACAGATCGCGACACCGATCGCGCTTTAAACATTCGAGAATTGCCATCTGAACCAGTTTTTGTCGCACCGTCGCAGTATGACGTAACTGTCTGCGGGAGCCTTGAAACGACTGTTAAAAAATGTATGTTCGGAATGAAGTAGTACTACCGCGCTGGGCTTGCAATGTGAAACCAGCCTTATCCAGTCATCAACATTTTACGTAAGTCTTGACCAGTCAGATGCAAAAAGATGTATACAGATTGAATTACATGTATATGTCACCTGAAAATTGCATACTTCGTAAGATTGTAATAAATCTTCATTAGATTAAAATTTATCGATATATTATGAAAAATCGTTTTGTATACATTAAATCCCATCCAAATTCAATAGTTTCCAATATATCCGTGTCTTATTAAGAAAAAACAGTTTACAATTTCACGCGATATTTTTACAATCTTACGGCGTTTGCAATTTTCCGGTGACATATCTTATCTGAATTCCTAACCGAAAAATTATGTTTTGATTCTAATTCGTAATTCATTTCAAAGTATGTATATACATCTTTTTGCAGCTCCAAAGTTGTCAAAGCTAAAAGGGTAGGTTCATCCAATTAAGGCCACGTTATTCACATGTTTTTGAATTGGTACCAAGGGGAAGACAAGGTGGTGGTCGAAGAACACGTACAACCCTAATAAGAAGTTGATCAGAGCAAAACCCTGGTATTATCTTTATGTGGACGTAAGTCATGTGTTTAATGGTCATGTTCTAATAATGTACACAGAGATATATGTTAACACACATGTAGACAAATACAGCCAGAGAGCTAATTCTAGGGGCCCTACTATGAAGTCTTAAATGATCATGATTCCGCTCTAAGAGGGAGACGGAGCTATACATGGTGAATAGCACTATCTCTTTTACAGCATCGGAATTGGATGGCATTAGCACGTCATAGTAGGGCCACTGATTTTTAAACAACTTTCGCTTTGCATCTCAGTCTAAATCTGTGAAATAGGGAATATGCATGTTTTTTTTTATTTGCAAAATAAAATATTTAGTATTTCTAATAAAAACTTATGAAAGCATTTCTAAAATACCTTCATCAGCGATGAAGTTATTAAACTTCAAAGTTGACAGTTAGAAAGAGAAGTCCGATACCAACTCTGACGTCAAATACTAAGACGCCTATACAGCTGCCATAGAAAACAGCGTTTTAGCGAGAGGGACAGATATATTTGTTTAAAATTTGTTTGTTGTTTTGTTTTACGGTTAATTTCGATTCTATTTTCACTGTTACTATTATATTTTTGGATTTTTCTAGATCAACTGTTCAAAATCAAATCAAAATCAAAAGTCATTTATTCAAATTAGGCTGAGTGCCAGCACTTTTTTAACGTCAAAGTTCTACATAAAGACAGTCCCCCAAAACGCCCGCCCGTCACCACTTCCTAGTGTTTGGATAACAAATATTGTTTTCATGCATATTTCCTGTTATAGAGAAGAAGAGGTGTTTTTGACAGATGGCGACTGAGATACAATTGCGAACGTCGTTTATAAATTAGTAGAATGACCGCTCCAATTTTTTTCACCATCCAAACTTTTTCCAGGCTTAAGAACAGCTGTTTGCAAAATTTTGTCAAAGTAACTTGGCAAAACAGCTGCTATTTCTTCTTGTTAAGGGTTCATTTTTGCATGAATCGTATCTTTCAGTGATGCCTGGGAAGATTTTGGTTGTTGATCTAAAACCAGGCCGTACCTATTTGTATTTTATTTTGTTTTAACAGAATTGACAACATGTTTCATGTTTTGATTAATTACTTAAACTTTTGAAAAGTTGTAAAATTCGATAGGTAACGTCTTAAATAATTTTTCCTTCGTTCTTGAAACCACATAAAATATCTTTGTGAAATTTAACCTTTTGAACTCCAGAGCATAATCGCATCGGCGTGCCCCCGACGCGAAGCCACAAATTCGCCGTACTTTTTGTCACATATTTGTGAAGTTTAGCGTACAGGGCACGCGCTTGCTTGTCATGTATACGTGACAATGGCGATTGCGATATTCTGAAATCGATTGCGATATTCTGAAATTAACTCAAAGGCAGCAACATTCTTTTTTTTTTAAATTAAAACTCCGAGCGTGAAACGATTATACAACGTGTAACAGAATAAACGCGATACTTCTTAAGGGGTCATTGTACTCATCATTATGAACAACTTTTACTATGGGACCAACACTGAAATCGCGAAAAAAAATCGACTCCCCCATACATTTCTGTGCGCATAACACGACAAAATGTACTGAACGGCTGATTTTTTTTCGCATTTTTTCTTTTACAGGTTGTAAACATACATAGACCAAAACAACCAAAAACATACCCCCTTTTGGGGTAGTTCGCATTCGGACGAAAAAGAGTAATCTTCTATATATCTACATTATTTTATATATATAAAACAAAGTCGGGTTATAACTTCAAAAACGGCTGAACCGATTTTGATTATCTTTAGTTTGTTTAATTTGTCTTTGCCCCTTGCAGAATAACTATTAAAACATTGGAAATTAAAGAGAAATAAAAAAACATGTAGGTACAAAAATTATTATCGAATACAACGCCATTTCTGATACATAACAAAACAAAACACAGCTAAAATTGATTCTGAGGCGGTACGAATATCGCCAGGATCACTAGTATTTGTCTAAAAAAAGATAATTAGAATAAAGACAATATTTATAATTACGAAATTCTAAATATGACGAATTCTTTCTTCAGCCATTCAGCGCCATTGTTATCATACAGTAGATACTAAATTGTTATTAGTAAATACCTATTGTCCTGTTGGCCGTGTTTTCATTCAATTTAAAAAATATTGTTTTCAAAACATTCCTAGTACTGACAATACCTATCTAACTCTAAGATGTTCTTTTTATTTATTGTTCAAACCTTTTAAGCCTTTAGCTTGTCTACAAATTTTTCAAAAACGTTTGAAGATAATTGTTTATTTATTTTTTATCAAATGCCTACATACAAATATACAAGATAAATAGATATTTGAAGATAAAACTATTTATCTTCAAATATTGACGGACTTTCATACACACTTCCACCCCCTCTTTTCACCCCTTTCAATGACGATTTCTGGAATAAAAACTATCCTATGTCCTTTCCCGAAACTCAAACCATCTCTATACCAAATTTCATCTAAATCAGTTCAGTGGTTTAAGCGTGAAGAGATAACATACAGACAGATAAACTTTCGCATTTATAAAGTTAGTATGGATGAAAATAAAAAAATAAAAAAATTATACATCTTCTGTCAGTCAAGCTGTTACCTGTTGAAACTCTTGGACCGTGGGGTCCGAGTGCTCATGCGTTATAAAAAGAACTTGCTAAACGCTTAATTGACACTTCGCGAGACCCAAAGGCTGACTTTTACCTCAGACAGAGGATAAGCATTGCCATACAACATGGCAATGCCGAATTTTTGGGCTCACTTCTAGTCGATAGCGATGCAGACGAATTTTTTATGCCATATTTTAGTTAGGATTTTTTATTTTCATTTTAAGCGTATATATAGTTAAATTAGTATTTAAAATATGTAACGTACATGTTTATTAATAAATCATATTACAAATACACAAAATATATCAGCAAAACCAGAAATATGAAATGTAGAATTCAATTTATAATTTTGTTGAAACACGTTCCACTAA
The DNA here is from genome assembly GCA_905163435.1 of Mamestra brassicae. Classification (NCBI taxonomy): domain Eukaryota; kingdom Metazoa; phylum Arthropoda; class Insecta; order Lepidoptera; family Noctuidae; genus Mamestra; species Mamestra brassicae. Next base: position 2,877,889 of record LR990989.1, on the reverse strand, counting down.
ACACACATGACACATTTAAGTTTATTAACTGTAATTGGTACAAACGGAATAATTTTCATTTATTTTTATTACATTCATTTTTAGTTGTTCTAAGAAATAAATTCTTTATCATTGGCAACTCTTAAAAATGGTAATAAAAAATAACTTTATATCTGATTTTATTTTGCCAAATTAAAGAAGAAAAAGAATAATGTTTAAACTAGAGGTTCCAAACCGGGACAATAACATTACATAGAAAATCAAATAATAATTTAAAAAACACCATCAGCGTAGGTACAGTCGTATAAATATTCCTTTTTTATCTTCATAAGAGCAAATTGTGTACACTTACTAGTCAAGGTATAAGTTTTTGTGATAGTCACCTACATAATTTCAGCCTGACTGAACCTTTAATTTACTGGGCATTGTATAAACAATCCATTTCCTTGACTACAATTCGTCGGGTTGATGTCACACACAGTCATGATCTCAAAACAAAACAAATGTCACACGTACCAAACAGTACAGACGGAAAAAAAAACAAATGTTTGTTTTGTCGACGGTACACAAGCAAAATCAAAATGGTGTTATCTATGTATATTCGACTACAATATAGGTTAGTGCAAAATAATTAAATATGAACTTACCTTTGGCTCCACACAAAGTGACATTGTATCAGCGATAACTACAAATTGTTAAAAATAAATATGTTAAAATATTTTTTTTTAACCGGCTTCCAAAAAGGAGGACGTATCGAATTCGGTTGTTTTTTTAAAATTTATTTCCATCGATTACTCTGACGTTTTTGATCCGATTTCTGTGATTATTTTTTAGTTCGATGCGGTATACTTGCCGTTTAGTCTCGTTAAAATTTAGCTCGCTTTGGCTCAGTAGTTTTTATTTTATGAGCATGTTTTATTTAGAAGTCCGTTGTATTTTTTTTATTATTATTGAAAGGCTCACGTATGTTCACAATCTCGCCTGATGGTAAGCGATGATGTGGTTGACAATGCAGCACGCTTGCCTAGAAGTAACCTATTCACTCTTGACTTAACGACCCAGGTCAACTGACTCCAGCAAAAGTAATACTTACCTAATACTTTCCAGTGGCGCGTGTTAATCCCATAAATTTTGGATATCTCGACAATCGATTTTCACGCTGGCAGAAAATGAAAAATTAATTCAGTAACCTGATGGCAAAAATAATACAGACTGTGCAGTTTCGTCGTTGTGTCCAAAAAATTAGCCCTTGACATTTAAAAAAAATTACAGTCTTTGATTTGAGCTGTCAATTAAAAAAAATATTCGTGGCATTTCTTTCAAACGAGAAAAAGAAAGATTAGTCTAAAATATCTTTGTCGACGTGCTATTTTAGATTTTGTAAGATTCATGTTAATAGCTATAATAATTAATAGGAGTTTCTTATTCCAACTGAAAATAAGTGTTTTTTTTCTATAAATTACACATAGGTTATATTTCTCAAAGGCTTACAAAATAGTAATTTATTTCATTCGAGAAAGCACTAAAAACTATAGGTAACTTGCAATAATATTTTTAAACATAGAAAAATGAAGGTAGTTTACAAGTTTCCACTTAAAGAAAAGTACTGATAAACAGATTCTAAAATCTCTGCAGAAACTGAATTTAAAATCTCCATGTATTCTTAAGCAACACTATTCATAATAAACACTTTTAAACCAAATGCTTCAAACTCTAACTAGCCAAATTCTTTATTAAAAAACAATTCGAAGTTAGAATCTAAATTTGAAAACGTATGGTTTTTTTTTAATATCCTCCATTTATTAAATCCCAATTGACGACACGGTTGGTGCAGTGGTTGAGCGATTGACTGTTACGCCGCGTGTCGCGGGTTCGATCCCCGCACGGAACAAATATTTGTATGGCCTACAGATAGTTGTTCTGGGTTTGGCTGTTTGTGTATCTGAGTTTATATATTTGTAAACGCACCCACGATACAGGAGAAATTCCGAGTGTGGGGCAAAGTTTAAAAAAAAAAATCTTCATATAAAAAATGAATAAAGAGTCTGCTAATCAGCGAAAAATATAATCTTTTTTTCGTAACGTTACAACAAATCCGCAATTCTCTGCATCAACAAGGTTTTTTTTTCGGGGAAAAGTTATTACAAGTTTACAAGTTAAACACAGAGGGGTTATTTTACCTTATTCTTTTTAACTTTTTCCGTGTTTAAGTAAAGGGTTAAGTTTGTGTGTTTGGGCTGCCGATTTAGCAGTGCCTTCGTCTTTTGTGACATTTAGCGCATTTTCTATGGCGTAGCCGAAATCCGTCTACTTAAAAGTTATTTGTCTTAGAATATAAAAATGGGATTAAATCAAAATGAACTTAATTTCATAACATTAATTGGCAACGAACAATATTTCATTATATAAATAGGTATTTTTAATATTATGGCACTTTAAAAGACGTATCTACTTATCTTATTATTGTATTTGTTAAAAACCACTATCTGTCAAATGTTAACATAACAGAAGGGACTGGAGCATTCTATGAATTCAATTCAGATAATATTTCTTAGTTATTATAAAAGTGTTTAACAAAATTTCATAAAACGTATACGTACTAACTAAGCCAGTAACTAAGAAATGGTATCTGCATTGAATTCTTTCGTTTTATATGTTACAGCTAAACAGCATTTTTAGCTGTCGCTAACACATAAAACATTTCTGTCAGTGTCAGTGGAAATTTTATTGAAAAAAAGTTAGATGAAATTATTTCCTTACACGACCACACCTGGCTAAACAAACCTTATACAATGTTTGTTTTTACAATTAAAATGAAAATACCTGTGAGGTATTTCAACATTTTGACGCTTTGTTTCTTTCTTAAATTAGAATTTTTTGTCTTTTAGTAGTAGGTCTGACATTCTCTTTCTGAGATGGCAAATTCAATCGATGACATTATCACTATAAGACCCTACATTTATGACTGTAAAATTAATGCCAACACTAGCGTCTATCAGTATAATAACATGATTTTCCTTCTAAAATACAACCATTTCGATTTCATCAATTTCAACACGTATTGTATGATCTGAGTCCTCAGCACGTCTATCACAACGGCCATTCTAAACTATTTGGCACACCAACAACATTATTTAAAAGTAGACGCAAGTTGTGTACACCAAATAGTTTGTTCGAATGTACTGCAAGTTGCCTGTACACCAAATAGTTCGTTCGACTGTACTGCAAGTTGCCAGTACACCAAATAAGTTTGTTCGACTGTACTGCAAGTTGCCTGTACACCAAGTAGTTTGTTCGACTGTACTGCAAGTTACCTGTACACCAAATAATTGGTTGGACTGTACATTAAAACCAATTAAAAAAAAAACTAACACATTATTCAAATTCCAGGGCGTTCACGAGGAAACCAAGTCAGCGAAGGGTCATCATGATAAGGAGAACCACCTTGGCAAGTACGACGACCACGGAGGGCTCGATGAGCATCATGAAGAAGAATCGGGCCACTACGGCGACCACCATCACGAGGAGCACGGCAAGAAACATGCCAAAGTATGACTTTTTTATCAATACCAATCTGCCTAGACTTTTCCCAACTACGTCACGATCGGCCTCCAATCATGGAGCTACTGCACATCTGACCTCCAATACCCAATAACTGGGTAACACGATTCGTTTGGGAGTCAAATTTCGTAGATTCTGAGTGGTGTTAACAACTGCCAAATGACAAGCTTATCGTGATCTCGGCAGATATGTTAAAATTTTCTTAAATTTTGGTACGTTAATACTACTATTACTAATCTACGGACCGATCTCGGCAAGAGTTACTTTTCCTTGTAGATAACCCTTTTTTTAAGGATTGGAAATCATCAAATGACTTCTTACGCTCTGGGTGGAGCGGAAGGGCGTGTCAGACTCTTACTGACTAACGCCCATCCGTGTTCCTTCTTAAGCCCTTTGCGTTCCAGGACCGCGGTGACTCTATTGAACAAATTCCGCAACCCTGGCAGACCTTGTAACCTTTGCGGCTGCTTATTTTAGCCACGAGCTCCTCTTTTTTTTACTTTCTTATCATTATCAATAATGCTTCGCCCGCGACTTCGTCTGTGCAGATTTAATATAAACAATTTTCAACCCCTATTTTACCCCTATACAGGGGGAGTTTCCTAAAATTCTTTCTTATCTGACGTCTCCTACTTATGATCTACTTTCATGCCGGATATTTGGCAGTCGTTACGGATTGTCAGAAGCCAGTAAATTTGACTCCAGTCTTGCCAATAACTACCGTGTTACCCAGTTAATGGGTTGTGGAGGTCTGGTAGGCAGCCGCTCCACGTAAAATATTGATATTCAGCTGAAACCGGTTTGACTGGAAGCCGACCCCAATATAGTTGAGAAAAGGCTAGGCAGATGATGATTAGCACAAGGTCATCCATTGGTGCCAAGATTGATCCGTGAATGAGATACCACCCAACACTTAACGATACTACTCCGTGCGTCTGATAACAAAAGAATGATACAATTACGCTGAGCCTGCCCATACCGAAAGGGTGACCATCTTAGGAGTTGCTGGGCGTCAGAAAACCAGTTTTGGTTATCAGTTGGCACCCCGCAGTGACCACTAGAAGAGTTACTATTCTGGTATTCAGCTGTATTCGTTTAGGCTTCTCGTTATACCTGCTTCTTTGGTATTATGGTTCTGGGTTTAATTCCCAGGTCAACCAGAGTTATTGTTTCCTTCCAATAGTAGTTTCTTAGTAGCAGCCTAAGCTCTAGGTCCTTTTTTCTGCATAGTTTTATAAAAAAGTGATAGATTATACAAGAAAACAGGCGTAGTGTAAATTCAACTTGAAGATGCAATAACAATAATTTCTTATAGTATGAGGAATCGGGCAAACATTCGAAAGGGCACAGCACGAAAGGCAGCCACGACATCCACAAGAAAGAGGAATATGAGAAGAAAGTGGAGTTCTTTGAGGAAGACGGTGACTCCGGCGAGGAAGAGAAACATGGCGGTTTCAACGAGGAGCATGGCCATTCGAAGGTAAGTCCTCAGGATTATCTGGTGCAGTTGGTTGCATTAATTTTAGATTTCACAGTTTTAATGCCACCAACTGCATTTGAAAACAGAAAGCTTAAGGTTAAAAGGTTTTTGTTAAAAGTCAATTTATTTTACTTTTGAGTCATCAGAAATATCCTGGCGTTTTTACTTACCAGATCAGCTTTTGAAGTGTAAACTTCTTTAAACTGTGGACTCAGCAGTATTCTTGGGAATAACTGTTGATTCCAAACTACAATGGGGCCCGCATATATCAAGCCTGTCAGGAAGGCTCAGCTCGGCTGCCTACGCCGTCCGGAAAGTAAGACAATTCACTGACGTTTACACAGCTCGGTTAGTCTATTTTAGTTATTTCCATAGCGTTATGTCTTACGGTATCCTATTATGGGTAAGAGCTGCAGACATACAAAATATATTTGTGTTACAAAAACGGGCTGTACGAGCAATATATCAGCTGGGGTCAAGAGTTTCCTTAAGAGAACTTTTCAATGATATTGGAATTCTCACGGTAGCATCTCAATTTATTTTTGCAAAAATATTATATATTAGGCAAAATATACATTTATACACTAAAACCAGGGATATCCATAACTTTAACACTAGAAACAAGCACAAATTACATGCACCATCCCATCGTCTTCGAAGGGTCCAAAGCTCATTTGTGGGGCTCGGTATCCGTTTTTACAATAAGCTACCTCTTTCTTATCTTGAGCTGCCTTTTAACTCGTTTAAAGCTAAAGTTAAATCTAACCTTTGTTCGAAGGCATACTATTAAATCAATGATTATTTAGACGATGATAATAGTTGGTCGCAGTGTTGAACGCAAGACATACTTCGTTTTTAATACTTCGTTTTTAATGTTCTTTCATAGTTAGCTTATGACATATGAGTTCATATATTTGTTAATTTATATGTCCGTAGAGGTCAATTATTTGTTATTTTTTTTGTATTTTCTCCTTTCCCATTTATATATTTGATATTTATTAGTATATTATTTAGTATTGTGTGTATTTTATATTATTATGTCTAATTTATATTGTTTATGATGTTTGTACACTGACCGCCCTAAATCTAACTTCTTTCGTTCAGTCCATCCAAAGGTTGTCTGTAAGAGATTGCCCTGTGCGATAAGACCGCCCATTGTACACTTGTTTTTTTTTTAAACGTTTTTTACTATGTTTGTAATGAGGTGTACAATAAAGTATATAATAATAATAATAATAATAACAATGTTTTATAATGAGTGTATTGCAACATGTGATTAACTAGTGACTTCGACAGTTGTATGATTTTATTCTATCCTGAGCAACCGGCAGCAAGTTCGTCATGCTCCCTTAGATTTTACTGCTTGCGGTAGCGTCGGGGGTCGGGTTACCTCTTTCCTTCAAATATGGCGAGGGGGGTAGTGGCTGATCTTTGCGTTATGCTCGTGAACGGGTGCTGCTTGTGGTGAAAGGTCGTCTTGTTAGCCATGGTTTTTACTATTGTTATAACGATTATATGCTTAATGTTTAATTTTGATGGCCCTGGTTTATCACTTGTGGCGTCGAGTCACAGATCTTTTTATTAAATTCTACCCTCTGCACGTATAAGCGGGCACACCCTTCATGTCTGGAGGCTTATTTAGTTTGATTTGATATTGTTTTTATGCTTGAGTTTGTCTGTTTATGCTGGCATAATGGAGTGTGCTAGCTTACAAGTAGCGAATTATTAAGTTTTATGTTTTTACGTGTTACCTTTGTTGTATTGCTTTCTTTGTAAGAATACTGACTACTTACATACCTTTGTATAAGTGATAGTTCTTATAACTCAACAGACAGATGTGTTGCTGGGGAGTTTGTTGCGCCACTTCTTCTTCCCAGCTAAAACACTAGGAAGTGGTGACGGGCGGGCGTTTTGGGGGACTGTCTTTATGTAGAACTTTGACGTTCAAAAAGTGCTGGCACTCAGCCTAATTTGAATAAATGACTTTTGAATTTGAATTTAGGCGCGTTGAGCACTTTTTGGGTGAACAAAATCATGGAACTCGCGTCATCGTCACCGAACGCTTTCCATGAGCTATATATATACTGTGTATATATGTGTACTTTTTGGGTGAACAAAAATCATGGAACTCGCGTCATCGTCACCGAACGCTTTCCATGAGATATATGTATACTGTGTATATATGTGTACTTTTTGGGTGAACAAAAATCATGGAACTCGCGTCATCGTCACCGAACGTTTAAGCTTTCGCTTAGTTTTCACTTCTATCGGCAGTCCCCAAAGACTGCCCCGCATGTTTTTTATAGTACCCATGGAGTTTCTTGCTGATTCTTCTTCATAGGAACCGACGAATATACTGTGCGAACCGTGCTCGAGCTTGTGATGTTTTATAAGACCGCTTTCACAATAGGACGTTAGCAGTGCGACAGTTGCGCGGCAGCACATGCCTTCAAATTTCAAGAAACAAATACTAAAGAACCTACTAGAAGCTTTAGCCGCACGACTGACGCGCTAAGCGGCCTAAGTCTTGGGTTGCGGATCAGGATCACCCTACTACTCACCCCGTTCACCCGGTCAGGGGTTGATTATGTAAAAATTGTTAGATCTGTTTCAAATATCCGACTTTTAGTTTGTTCATTCCAATTTCCACGTAAATTGAAGTAAGCAATAATGTTCTCCCCTAAAACTTCATCACCCCTTTTCGCCCCATAAGGGGTATATTTTCGAAAAATCCAAATATTTGTTATTCGAATTTTTTTCGATCCAAATTATTAATGCCGTGTTTCAATTTCATCGGACCAAGCATTAAGATTCTCCCCAGTTCGCTCAAATCGCAACATTTTTCAAACTTCGAACAATTTTATACCCGTCGTAACTTTTAAACGAAAGGTCTGAATTCTTGCCAGGGTTGCGAAATTTTTCGAAAGAGTCACCGCGGCCCTGGAACGCAAAGGGCTTTAGAAGGAACACGGATGGGTTTTAGTTTTAGTCAGTACCTAAGAGTCTGACACGCCCTTCCGCTCCACCCCGAGCGGAAGAAGTCATTTGATGATATCCCATCCTTAAAAAAATAAAAAAAAGGGCTAAGTCTGAGATCCCTGTGTTTTACATTCGATCCGAATGAGATAAATATTCGCTGACCTAATGTCGGTGTTTTCCGCAATACAGTGCCCTAGATCGGACAACACATGGACATAGTCCCATTTATGCTGGCAACCGGTCAGCGGTATCAAAAGAATGACTGACTTTCATATATTTAACTTAATAATGGCTGGCCTGTTGGTCGAGTGGTTAGTGACCCTGACTGCTAAACCGGAGGTCGTGGGTTCGATCCCCACCCAGGACAAATCTTTGTGTGATGAGCATGATCATTTGTTCTGTGTCTGGGTGTAATTTGCCTATAATAAGTATGTATTTAGAAATATATAAGTATGTTTATCAGTTGTCTGGTTGCCATAGCACAGGCTCTGCCTAGTTTGGGATCGGATGACCGTGTGTGAGTTGTCCCAAGATATTATTATTATTCTCTTTATTCATTTCACTTACATACTAATTTATATTTTTAAATATTTCTTAAAAAAACACACACACACACATTAAAAAAAAACATTTAAAAATATAAAAAGCAGTAGTCCGCCGGTGTCGGGAGCAAGGTCCAAGCTACCGGTGGTTAGGGCTCCAGAGAAAGGAACCTCCTCACAATACGAGCCGTATCGAGAAGTACTGCCTTCTGTATCAGGCCCTTTATCCAACCGCGTAACGCCAGCTTCGACAGATGGTCGTCGAAGCTTTTGGCCATCAGGCCATTGGCCGTAATGACAATCGGCACAATGACAGCCGAGTCCACATTCCACATGTCGACAACCTCGTGTGCTAAGTCGAGATACTTGATTTGCTTCTCTTTCTCAGCCTTCACGAGGTTCTCGTCATGCGGGATGGTAACATCGATTATCATTGTGCGGCGCGCTAATCGGTCTATCACCACTATGTCAGGCTTATTGGCAACAATATTCCTATCAGTGATGATAGACCGATCCCAGTACAACGTGACATGGTCATTTTCGAGAACTGGGTCGGGCACATACTTGTAATACGGTACTTCGGAATCTACAAGTTTGTATTTTAAAGCAAGTTGCTGGTGGATAATCCTGGCCACTTGGTTATGCCTGTGCAAGTACTCGCCGTTAGCAAGACGAGAACAACCAGAGATAATATGTCTGATGGACTCACCCGGACGGTGGCATGCCCGACACACGTCAACCGTCCCGTCCTTCATAATATGCTTCCGGTAGTTGTTCGTCAAGATAACTTCGTCCATAATCGCACAGACAAAACCTTCGGTTTCCCCGAAGAGATCACCGAAACGTAGCCAGGCCACGGACGCTGAGAAATCTACATCGGACCCATAAAGAGCCCGATAGAAGCGCCCGTGAAGCTCCTTGCCTTTCCATACCTCCTTGCGGTCATCTGTAGTAAGTATCACAGGTTTGCGCCAGTTCTCTTTAGCCATGGACAACGGAGTGAGTCCCTTGTCCACTGCGACCACATCTCGGTGCATACCCACATCGGCTTTGAGAAAATATTCTCTGAGACTGCACATCTCACGGTTGTGGAGAGTCTTAGCATTTAAAAAGCCTCGACCTCCACACTTCCGTGGGATGTACAGTCTCATCACCGACGATCGTGGGTGATGCATCCGGTTTGCGGTCAGCAGTGTGCGGACCCTCCTATCCAGGGCATCGAGTTCGGTTTGAGTCCATTTGAGTATGCCGAAAGTGTACATTAATACCGGCATGACCCAACCGTTGAAGGCATATTATTATTATTATTAATGGCAGCAAAGGTCAAATACATTAAATTTGATCTTTGCCGCTCCGTAATCACCTTATAAACATACTAGTACATACATCACGTGGTGGTTCGTCACACTACAACTTACTTAACTGCTAGCTTCAATGAAAATCAAAATATGTTTTCATGTATAGTCAGCAAAACAGATAAGTGTCAAAATCAAAAGTCATTTATTCAAATTAGGCTGAATGCTAGCACTTGTTGAACGTCAAAGTTCTAGATAAAGACAGTCCCCCAAAACGCCCGTCAGCCTGTATGCTCCTTTGTCAAATCATGTTCGTTGTGTGTCGAGTGAATAAATGGTTTGTATCGTTCAAAAATACAAGCTCAATACTTATTTTGCTAAAAAAGAGAAAAATATAAACTCATGTGAAAAATTCTTTTGCACGTGTCTCCATTTGCTTTGTCACCAAAGCAAATGGAGACACGTGCAAAACTTATTATATTAAATATCGTGCCCGCAAACGAAAGTCTTTCGCCAACTGTACCTGTAAGTTCTCACCAAGCCAAGGAAATATCAATTTCACCCCTTAATTAATTAATTTATTAAGTGTATAATTAGCTTTTCCTTGTCAACTTACAAATTAGGGTGTGCTAACAGTTTCGTCTTTCCAAGGTTTCATTTTGTAATTTCAAGCAGATTTCGATGATTGACAAAGAACCCCATGTTTATACAGGAGAGTTTAAATTCACTGACAGTATTTTAGGAAGTGAATAAACTCATGGGTATTTTCACAAGTTTTCGTATTTACGTCTTCTATCGCGTCGCTGGTATATTATTTAAATACTAACTTTTGCCCGCGGCTCAACATAGTCCAATCTACTCTGTATGAAAATTCATCAAAATAGGTTCGGCAGTTTAGCCGTAAAAACGTAACCAACTTATGATAATGATTTATGATATTTATTTTGTATGTAGGTTAAACATAACACTTTTACACGTCAATCTTTTTTGGTTATCATATTATAATCATTGTTAAACTAGTTGAGGCCGGTGTTTCCTAGCTGACTACCCTGAGAAGAAACACCGAAACAAACTCAGAGGTCAGTCTCTTTTAAAGTCCATACAATCGTACTGGTCAAACATATGAGAACCTGTAGTTTAATGTCTGAAGTGGTCTTTTGAGGAAAGTACCACACAGATTTGAGTGGACCTGTCCAGACAGTGCAAGCATTTGTCAGTTATCGTGTAGCTCAAACTTAGATCTTTTAGGAGCTCAACGATTTTACAACCTCACTTACTCATTTATAATATTAGTAACATTTTTATATTGTTTAAGCCCAGCCAAGTTGACTGCGGCATTAATGGCATAGTCGAGTTAGGTCGTCAAAGTTTCAAAGGAACGGGCAATTTTCCCTTAGACAATATGAAACAGAATAAACGCAATACCTCAGGGGTCATTGTACTAATCATTATGAACAACTCTTACTATAAAAAAAATCGTTTATTTTCATGCATCGACGGCCCATAGCGTGTTAGTTTTACCAAAAAATATCTTACAAAACTATGTTAGTAGTAACACATAGCACACATGAAAAATGACAAAAACAAAAATTATAACACATCATCCACTTAAAGGAAGATTTATCAAGCCCCATGTCTGACATGTAGCTTGATAAACCTATCCATTGTACGCCCTTCTAGCCTGTTTGAATAAACCTTCAGAATGCTATTGCTGCTTCTCCGCACCCTGCGCATAACTCACGCCACTTTTTTGCGCATGATCGCGAAATAATCGTCCGTGTGCACATCAGCGAACATCCCTGACGCACTACATTGAAGCGGAAGCCTCAACAGCGCCCTAAAGGCATTGTTTTATTGAATGCGCAGTGCTCTACGCTTGTTGGGTATGGGACAAAACCCAAAATCCCGAAAAATAAAACATCTGCCCAGTATTTTGTCGAGTTATGCGCATACAGTTTGAACGCTGCCAGAGAGCCATGGAGAGAAGTATGTTAGGTATAAAGAGACAAGGCAAAGTAAACAATACTGTAATAAGAGAAAAAACTAAGGTTGCTAACATACTCACTCAGATAGAACAAAGAAAATGGAGATGGACTGATCATATGAGAGTTTCCCAGAATAAATGGAGCACAAATGTCTCTTACTGGTACCCCAGAGACGGAAAACGCTACAGAGGACGCCAACAGACGCGACGGTAAGACGACCGGAAATTCACAGCAGGACACAACGGGAGAAGAATGGACAGAACATGTTAGAGGAGGCCTATGCCAAGAGGCACACTGAACTGCGAGACAATTTATGGTAAAAAGCAGAACACACTGTTACGTAGATTATTTTCGGAGAACAGAATAAAAGGCTACTTCAATGCGCACATAAATGAACGGGGCAGTCGATTTTTTATCGCGATTTCAGTTATGGTACTATAGTAAAAGTCGTTCGTAATGATGAGTACAATGACTCCTTAAGAAGTGTTGCGTTTATTCTGTAACACGTTGTACATCGGGAAATACTCTAAAACTTTAAAAGAAATTAAGGTCACAAAACTCGACAAAATCTGAGGTAAAGCTGATTATTTTTCCCGGGTCGAAGGCGCGTTGCGTTCACGCGCGCCTCAAAGAGATGTCAACATAGAAGTCGGGGCCCGCTAGGGCCAGAGCCTGCCAGGGTTGCGGAATTAGCTCGAAAGAGTCACCGCGGCCCTGGAACGCAAAGGGCTTTAGAAGGAACACGGATGGGTTTTAGTTAGTAGGAGTCTGACAAGCCCTTCCGCTCCACCCAGAGCGGAAGAAGTCATTAGATGATTTCTCATCCTTCAAAAAAACCTGATTATTTTTGGACACATTCACATAACACATTGTAAAAGTTTTTCATTCAAATGGGTACTTTCACCCCCTGAAAGATCGCTAATATATACATATAAAGCCACCCTGTATGTTCCTACCGCAAAATGACAGGGTATTATGTAAATACATTGGCTAATATAATTTTGCGTCGGAGTCCTTGATTTGCTTATGTCTGGGGGGAGTTGATAAGTTAAGTAACTGTTTATGAGCATCATATACTCGTATATTAACGTTTTGGTGTTCTTGGTTTTTAGTATAATCACACTATCACACTAATAATATAAAGGCGAAAGTTTGTGTGTGTATGTTTGTTACTTCTTCACGCACAAACGGCTGGACCGATTTAGATGAAATTTGGAATAGAGATTGTATGAGTCCCGGGAAAGAAAATAGGAGATAGGATTTTTATCTCGGGAGTATGTTCCCTTGGGTTAATTTTCGACATTCACGCGAGCGAAGCCGCGGGCGACAGCTAGTATAATATATATAGGTACTCGCTTTTTAGTAGTAATTTATCTATAATATATGGTACTCATGCATATGTATCATAATATATGGGTCGGTCTTCAAGGTTAAGCTACGCTTGCCAAGGTTGGCCTGTGGATGGAGGGTGACCATCTAAAAAAGAAAGAAAGAAAAAATGATTATTTGGGACTCGCACTATCTTTACATACCGAGTTTCCTCCGTACCTCGGAAAACACGTTAAGTCGTTGGTCCCGGCTGTCATTTGTAGATCTCTGGCAGTCGTTACGGATTGTCAGAAGCCAGCATATTTGACTCCAGTTAATGGGTTGTAGAGCAGCCTCTCCACGTAAAATATTGGTATTCAGCTAAATCCGGTTTTACTGGAAGCCGACCCCAATATAGTTGGGAAAAGGCGAGGCAGATGATATGGTATTCACCACCTATTGCGGTTCTTGAGATACAGCCCGCTGACAGACAGACGGACGGACGGACGGATAGCGGAAGCTTAGTAATAGGGTTCCGTAAGTTACCCTTGGGGTACGGAACCCTAAAAAGCTTATGTCGTATCTTTTGTCGTCTAGTGGTCACAAGCACTACTATTGAGCATGATTGAGTATTTTTGGCTCGCCCCCTATGACATCAGACTTAAACATAGCTGGCGTTGCGGAATTGTTCGAAAGAGTCACCGCGGACTTGGAACGCAAAGGGCGTTAGGAGGAACATGGATGGGTTTTAGTCAGTAAGAGTCTGAACTCCCTTCTGCTTCACACAGAGCCGGAGGGGTCATTAGATGATTCCCATCCAAAGATGGCGACACGTAGGTGTACTGAGTAAACCTGTGTCTTCGACACATATTTGTAGACACGATCCCAGCGATATTTATTCTGTAAGCGGATGTTTAATCATAATCCGGGAAAACTATCTGTAAAGTAGGTGTATTTTTCGTAGAGCCCGCGGCAAAAAGAACCCTTTTAATTAAACACGAACTCGAAAATCAATATACTTTATTCGAGGCGTAAGCGTAGGAGTACACTATAGTCAGTGGCGTAAGCACTAATGCCAAGTGGCGCAGGGCCCCAAAGTTTACGGGGGCCTCCATATCACGTTGGCTGTGTCAGAAAAGTGTACATAATTGGCAATTATGTCACGACACCCAGAGTCCGCGTTTTGGGGCGTAGAGCCCCAGTCGCCGATAGGGATTTATCTTATAACAGTAGTTTTTAATACGTAATATATCCCCTCGAGGTGCAAAAAAAAACAATTCCCATAAAGGACTCATGTCTATGGCCCTGGTAAAATTTGTGGCCCTAACTTTCTCTTTGCTCTAGGGCCTCTGACCACGAAGTATTTGTGTCACCAGATTATTATAAACCATAAGTATATAATATAACCATAAGTTTATTATATGTATAGCGTAAGTTTCTGAAATCGTTTCCTTAATAAGACATTGCATTAAGTCCGCCCATGTACCACTATTGTACATAAAGTTAAAATAAATAAATAAATAAGACACGGAAATGTATTGTAAATTATCCAAATTGGATGGGATTTATTGAGAGACACAATGTATGGAGAGTACATAATCTAAGCAAAGTTCACTAGAATCTAACGGTGCTTGCAATGATCCGGTGCCATATGCAAAAGATAAATAGATATACAACGTGTAACAGAATAAACACAATACCTCTTAAGGGGTCATTGAAATCATCATTATGAACAACTTTCACTATGGGACCCACATTGAAATCGTGAAAAAAAAACGACTCCGCAATACATTTCTGTACGCATAACTCGACAAAATGCTGATTTTTTTTCGCGATTTCGAGGTTTGTCCCATAGTGAAAGTTGTTCATAATGATCAATACAGTGATCCCTTAAGAGGTATTGCGTTTATTCTGATACACGTTGTATATGAAAAGACACTGGTATACAAGGTAGGTATACGCTATCGCGTATCACGATACGATGTGGAGTGACAATATTCGTAGGTACATTTTCAATTATTTTTTTTCACCTGATAATGCGTAGCGAGGGATGTGTTTGTTAAGGGCTAATAGAATCGCATGCGCTTGTGATTCTATTGATTCTTAACAAACACATCCCTCGCTACTTATTCTCGTACATCTCTGGTGAAGACGCAGCCTAAGCCGTTAATCCCGGTTGTCATTTGAAAATCTGTGACAGTTGTTATGAGTAGCTCAGAAGCCAGAAAACTTAAAACCAGTATTTCCAAGGGGTGTCGTATTAACCAGTTACTAGGTTGTGGAGCTCGGATATATCTATATATATCCGAGCTCCACAGCCTAGTAACTGGTTAACTATGGTACTGGTTACTGGTGGACTATTCGCTCTATGTAAAATATTGTCACTAAACTGCATCCCTTTACACCAGTAAGCCGACCAAACATTTTTTTTATCTTTGTTGATTAGTGTCTCAACGCTTATTCCATTTTTTTTTCAGCACAAACATTAAATTGAAAGCATGTCCAAATTTTTAATTTACTCTCATTAATAAATCATCCGTCTCGTCTCTCCGTATTTCAATAAAATCACTGGGCTGTAACTCAAATCACGTGTTGGCTAATATTTGAACTGGTTCGGGTGAATCGTGCCTGAATTTCAAAAGTGTCTATTTCAAAAGTGTCTGGTTCTTAATTCGGTCTAGATAGGAAGCACTTTTAAAAACTTTTTTTGAAGATTTCTATAGTTTATCGTGACAGTTCAAGGTCCCTGGATATTTCTGGTGGCCTAATCTCCCAAGGTCCGATGTTCCGGTTAAAGAAAAGTGACGGTACCCATTTTAATAATTTATTCACCAGTTTTTATTAACTATTGCATCGTTTGACCTTTTAAAGTAATTTGAATAGATGTCGTGGAAAATTGGCTGTCACGATTCATTAATAGGGACGATTTTCACTTGCAAGAAATTCAAGGTGTAATGGCTTATTGTTATTATGGTTAACGGTTCTTAATCTGTAGGTAATTGAATAGTCGCGATACTGTTTCAACAGTAGACTGCGAGATTGACACAATATGTTTCGAAACTCATGCATTGAACTCTTTAAATCACACCGGGGGCTCTAACACAGGTCTTAAATGTTGATACGGTTCAATATCCTACTAATATTATAAACGCGAAAGTTTGTAAGTATGGATGCATGGATGGATGTTTGTTACTCTTTCACGCAAAAACTACTGAATGGATCTTGATGAAACTTGGCACAGAGGTAGATTATAGTCTGGAATAAGACATAGGATACTTTTTATCCCGGAAATATCGCACAGTGAGAATGAAAGTGACCGAACTCAAAATTTCGGCGAATTGAGTTACTAGTTACTTGTAACTACTCCTAATAACATGGTCCATCATCTAATGAATCAAAAAGTGACCATTTCGTGCTAGAAATGGACAAACATAAACATTGTGTCTCTTTCTCCCTAAAATACGAAGTCAATTTTGTGATTTCCCACAAAATGCAAATTTCGTGTTAGGTCACTTTTATTCTCATGGTGCGATATGTTCCCTTTGAATAATTGTCGACATTCATGCGGGCGGGCGACAGATAGTTCAAAATAAATCTATGATACATCGACCTTGAAGTAACTGTCCAGTTTACTGGCTACTTTGTATGCCTTATAGGGTTGCTGATGATAAGTTAATCTTATAAGGCTAACTTATCATCAGCAACATGACTTCCGAAATGAAAGTTATTTTAGACTTTGTAGCGTTTTTATTTAGAAGTCGGTTGTATTATTTTATAAAAAGTTTTTTGGTTCCTCAATACAATTTAACGTCGAACTATAAATACGTAAAGCCGGAGAGGCGTCATAAGTTTAACAAACGCATAGACGTTGCTAGTTCGATCCAGCCCGTCCAGCGACGCCCTAAGCCGAGTTCCGTACCCCACAGGGGGTGCCCTTAGCGTTAAGTCGTTTAGTTTGTAAGTTTTTTATAAGCCCTGCCTGGAGGCTTTAATATTATATTAAGGCCACTACAGGCAAGCCCGGTTAAATAGTCGACAACCTCATAGGTTGAAGTCAAAGTCAAAACGTTTATAATTTCAATTAGGCTATTAAACGGCACTTTTTAACGTCATTATTTACAGTTCAGTCAAATAATAGTATTAAATTAATAAAGTGACTCTACTGTCCATTAGGAAAGGTAGATTCTTATGGAGAAGAACGGACAAGAAACTCCATAATTAATCTTGAATAATGGTTTTACAAAACTTGGTACACAAAATTTAATTTAATATTATGTGAGGACGATGCACCCAGAGTATGCTAATTTTAGGTACAAAGTATTACCAGCAGAGGTAAACTTATTCATTTTCTAAATAAATTTAGGTAAATGGTACTCACATATTGACCAATATTGGAACCATTAATTAAACAGTGTGTGAGTTAACAGAAAAATGTAAAAATAACGAGAACTGCGAGACGCCACTCAAAAAAAAAAGCATAGACGTTGACATTGATCGGCAGGCTTAAAGTTATCTATGGTTCAGTTGAAAACCAGCGGCAGGCATTAGTTTTTCTGCCATTTAAGTTTAATTGGGCTAATTTAGCACAGCCGCCAGGCAAACTCTCTTTCTTGTTTATATTTTTACTGACCAAAACGTTTTTATATATTTTTACAAAGTTTTTTTTTCGTTAATTTGTCCTTAAAACTTATTGTGTGCTTTTATAAATAAATGTATTTCTTTCTTCTTTGTAGCAAAAAGGGCTCTTCAAATAAGTTAATCACTTTAATACGTTTTTGTTTCTTTTTCTACAACATGAAAAAAGCCGTTATTATTTTTTTTGAACGTTGACCACTCGCAGTTCAGCACACTAAGGCTGGTTACTGCTTGACCGGACTATCCTGTGGTGGCCTCAAATGAATTTAAGGCCCCCAGCCAGGGCTTACAGACTAGGGTACATTAAACTAAATGACCGCTCGCTAGGGCATCCCCTATGGGATACAGACCTCAGCTTAGCGGCGTCATTTCGGGAGGACAGCAAGGGACAGGCTGGGTCATGTAAAAGCCGTTAGATGAAATCTTTAGCCTTATTTTTTAATAAAACGTTGCCTAACACTAGGAATTTCTCCTGTAACGTGGGTGCGTTAACAAACATACAGACTCACATACACAAACAGCCAGACCCGGAACAACTATATGTAGGCCACATAAATTTTTGTTCCGTGCGGGAATCGAACCCGCGACACGCAGCGCAGCAGCCAATTGCTCAACCACTGCACCAACCGTGTCGTCAATAAACAAGTTAGCAAGAAAAAAAGTCAACTTTGTTAGCCCACAATCTTCTAGTTATTTTATATTTTGTATGACTAAACTACTTCCTACATAAAACTACTAAATTAACTCAAGGTAAACTTAATGCAAACTTCATTAACTTTAAACATAAAGTGTAATTATGTTAACAAAACATGGGTTTAATTAGTTGGAGCCGTTAAGTTAACTGCATGTTGCAGGCTTAGGGTAAGCAAGGGAAGTTACCTCCTAACTGTAATCTTACAGACTTAAACTTTCATTTACTTACCTAGTTACTATCCAGGTAATTAAAACTGGGCAGCCATTTTGTTAAGGTACGAGTATAATAATCTTGATACTTAAGTAAGGATTTTTAAGGTTTTTTTGTTTGTTTGTTTGAACGCGCCAATCTCTGAAAGTTTCAGTCGGATTTGGAAATTTCTTTTTGTATATGATAGCCACATTCATGAGGAAGGTTATAGATAGGCTATACGATAAAAGGAAATTTCTATATATATACAAAGACACGGGCAAAATATGTTATATAATAAAGCTGACAAGTTTGTTTGTTTTTTTGAACGCGCTAATCTCTGGAACTACCAGTCGAATTTGGAAAATTCTTTGTATATTTTAGCCACATTCATGAAAAAGGCTATAGGCTATACGGGAACGGAAAAACCGGGATATGCGCGTACAAAGTCGCAAGCAAAAGCTATATTATGTCATACTAGTAGTAGTCATACTATAAGTATTCATACTTCACACATGGTCGGTTCCCTACTAGGTAACGACTACCAAGTTACTCTAATATACATGTTCTACAAATCCTAAGACACGGTTCGAGACAGAGCTCAAACTATTCCGACTAAGACAAGTTAATAAAAGTTTTTAACTAAGTACTGCGAGTAATACAAATGTCACAACCAACTCAGTGTTTCAAATAACTTTCCTGAGAGTAAATTTTAGTCAATTTTGAATGGAGAGTAAAATATTTATTTGGGTTTTTGTATAAAAAAAATGAAAGCTCAATATACATATGCGAGGTTTCCGATTTATTTTTGAAGTGAAAACTTCTTTAGCGGCGTTGTGCACTTTTTGGGATGGGTAAAAAATGTTAATCTCGCGTCAGGACACGTGACCTGATCGAAAATTTGTAAGACGGAGGGAAAGTTCTGAAGTGTAAATTTTTTAATGTAATATAAATTGTCATGTTTGTGTACGATAGCGCAATAAATGAATATTGTATTTTACCACATAAATGATAGTACTTTTATACTGAGAATTAAAGCAATTCGCGCGAAATTATTCCCTAACCATTCCAAAATATCAAAAATGCACAACGTTAATGGTCAAGTTTTCACTTCTGCCGGCACTCCCGGAGTGCAACCCGTTGTTTTTTTTATTTATTTATTAGTTACACATATTGCTTAGTTAACTTATAAACTAAGCCCCACAAACAAGTAGTAATGGTTTGACTGTGGGGCCAGTGAGTCTCTAAATATACACTCATTCGTAAATTTGTACTTATAGAATTATACGCTAGCACTTTAACACATTTCTAAATAATATCTTCTTAATTCATTTTTAAACAATTTTTAATCGTTTCGCTCCTTATGTCTGCCGGCAGACTATTCAGTAGGTATGGTTCAGTAGGTATGGTTCAGTAGGTATGGTTCAGTAGGTATGGTTCAGTAGGTATGGTTCAGTAGGTATGGTTCAGTAGGTATGGTTCAGTAGGTATGGTTCAGTAGGTATGGTTCAGTAGATATGGTTCAGTAGGTATGGTTCAGTAGGTATGGTTCAGTAGGTATGGTTCAGTAGGTATGGTTCAGCAGGTATGGTTCAATAGGTATGGTTCAGTGGGTATGGCTCAGTAGGTATGGTTCAGTAGGTATGGTTCAGTAGGTATGGTCCAGTAGGTATGGTGGTAATTAAAACCTAAAAAATTTACCTAGAGGTACTTTTAAGTTTTAAATATTTATCTGATCTTAATTTGCTTACTTTTTCCCATTTTATTGTCTTTCTGTGCGTTTATTGTTTTATGCGTCATATTCTTTATTAAATTCCAATTCGAAAATAGCCAGGATTTTTTATTTGTATTTTTTATAGCCATATTAAATCCAAGAAGCATTTTTTGGTGATCAATGCTCGTTTCTTTTCTGTAAAAGTGAAAAGAAACCTAAAAATTAATACGCTTAGGTCCTTTTTGTTTTCTACATTCATCCATTTTTATATTTTTTTTTTTCAGGGGGGACATTTTAAGAACGGCAACCTCAAAGCGGGCCACGAGGAGCATGCAAAGGGTGAATCCGGACATTTCGCTAAAGGAGGGCATTTGCATGTGCTTAAGGTAATATATCTCTAACGGATGGTCTCAATAAATATCTACCTTTAACCAACTGTCAAATTAGCTACCAACAGTAGCTGAAACGTCATGTTTGAAAACCAATCATGACGTTTCAGCTACGGTTGCTAAAGGAGGGCATTTGCATGTGCTTAAGGTAATATATCTCTAACGGATGGTCTCAATAAATATCTACCTTTAACCAACTGTCAAATTAGCTACCAACAGTAGCTGAAACGTCATGTTTGAAAAGCAATCATGACGTTTCAGCTACGGTTGCTAAAGGAGGACATTTGCATGTGCTTAAGGTAATATGTCTCTAGGATGGTCTCAATAACGTATCTACCTTTAACCAACTGTCAAATTAGCTACCAACAGTAGCTGAAACGTCATGAACGAAAAGCAATCATGACGTTTCAGCTACGGTTGCTAAAGGAGGGCATTTGCATGTGCTTAAGGTAATATGTCTCTAACGGATGGTCTCAATAACGTATCTACCTTTAACCAACTGTCAAATTAGCTACCAACAGTAGCTGAAACGTCATATTTGAAAAGCAATCATGACGTTTCAGCGACTGTTGGTAGCTAATTAGACAGTTGGTTAAAGGTAGATACGTTATTGAAACCGTAGCTTAAATGTGGAACAATAAGGTTCGGAATAGATTAAAGAAAGAAAAGAAGAAAGAAAAAGAGTTTTGTTGCGACAAGCATGATGCATACCAAAAAAAAAACTAAATTATAAATGGATTTTGTGTCATTTGGCATGAAGAGAATAGCAGATGTTTGTAGTATTAAGGTTACTTAGTAAGTCAGCGATGATAGACGTATTTATTTGACTATTTTATTGGCCGTATTGGCATCTAGCTACTGTTTTAGCGGATTTCCTATGATAAAATTAAACTGGTGATTTCTGGTTCATACTGGTTTAAACCAATGTTGTGTGTCTTGTACAGTTATTGTACATCTTAGTATGAATGTCTGTTTTGTTTCCCAACTATTATAACGCATTTGGGGTCGAACTTCGTATCGTTCTTTATATACTTAGAAACAAATCATAAAAAAAAACAATTCAATTAGCAAATGTCCTGCGTCAAAAACTATGATCTCTATTTTTGAGTCTTTTAAATAAAATCCCAAATAAACAAAGTCTTATAAATAAAATCCCTAATAAACAAAGTCTTAAAAATAAATTTAATTTTCCAGGGTCACAAATCAGCAGTCGGCCATGACGGCCACGCGAAGCACGGCGCTGCCAACCATCATAAGGAGGCGAAAGACAGCGGCAAGAAGTGGATCTATCATCATGGGGTACCAGCGAAGACCGCTAACCTTGTCCTGATCGACCGAAGAGCTGAGCAGCTGTTCCATGGACCACAGTATTACGGATAAACCATGTTTTTTTGGGGTAAATAGCTGCAAATATGAAGCAAGTTCAGAGCATTAATTATTAATTTTTTTAAAGCAATTTTCAAACAATAGTGTTTCATTAAATATGTCAAAAAAATACGGTGTTTAAAGCGTTTAGCAGCCTATGCTAGATTGAGAACGTAGTAACCAGCGTCTTTGGGCAATGACCCAACTTTTTTTTTTAACTAAGGATTAGCAGCTATTCACCACATAGGGACCTCAGACGACAAAAGTCGATAACGTTACTTATACATACAATTTAAATTGGTATAAAATGATTCGATAATTTGGTTTTTAGAATTAAATATAGATTTGTGCCGATTTTAATTAGGTACGTACTTTGCTCAATATTTGGATTTAGAAAACTAAAGTTGCAGTCGACTTTTGTCGCTGACTGTACCCTTAATTAATGATAATATTTATATTATACATATACAGGTTTTGTTATAGGAATCTAGCTTGAGGTTTTTAAGTGCTTTAAAAAAGTAGGGCTTAATTCTTCTCTCATTGATTTCTACAAATTGATGAAAATCAATATTTCGATGTTCATAAATTAAGCTATTATTGGATCCCCAGTGTTTTTCCGATTTTCAATTCACAGTTTAGTTCATATCTGAAAAGAGTGAATAAATGTCATCGTTTGAAAGGAAAATTGTGAGAAATCTATTTTTAGTGTTTTTAAGTATGTGCAGATAAATACGGGTTTTTATTATCGAATATTAAAACATATTTCAGGCAGCTTGAAGTGTTGAAATTGTTTAGATAAAATTATTTGGGCTCGACGAACTTTTTGCTATTTTGTTTACAAACGAAGTGCCTGCCTTGCATGTTATTTTATGTACAAGGTGTTGAAGGTTCGTTTCGAAAGAATTGTGGTGACTTATCTATCAATGGATCAGATGGTTGAGGGGGCCAAAAAGTTCTAGAGTGGCGACCGCGTACCGGAAGACGTAGCGTTGGAAGGCCTCCCACAAGTTGGACCGATGACCTGGTCAGAGTCGCGGGTAGCGAATGGATGCGAGTCGCATTGGACCGGTTGTTGTGGTGACACTTGGGGGAAGTCTATGTCCAGCAGTGGACGTCTTTCGGCTGATATGATGATGATGATGATGATGTATCAATGAGGGTTTTAAAAATTTCGTGCACCAGGTGGCAGCACTTTGCGACATAAAGTAACTCACGATTTCAACGTGAAATATTTCTACCCTGGAGACGTCGATTAATGGCGTAAACCATAACCCCTCGTTATACAAGGTGGAGACGACTCTACAACAATAAATCAAAGTACTGGCAATATTAGTTCATACGAACATGTTGTCTTTTATCAAAGATTTGATGTCACGAACTGCAACAGACTGCTTGGAATATTTCGTCAGAATAGTAGTCACTATCTTTGACTAGTTTCGAGTTTTTTGACGTTTTCCGCAATTGGAAGTTTATTTTCCTTTTGCGTGTCTTAAGTTACACAGTTCGACATAAGAAAAAATTGCTCCAAATGTCTTAAGTCGGACAGTTACACTTAAGGGCTTGGTCAGGATTGGACGATAAAAATCTGTGGTAGACACGCAAAAGGATATTATTCTAATGAACGAGTATTCCAGTGTTTTCATTTACTGTCGTATCGATGTCTCCACAGTTATGACCACATACCCAGTCTCCAGATTGTATACGTCACCCAATAACAGGGTTAAAGGTTAATCATTAGCAATTCTTGCGGCGGTAAAATTGCTTATTATTATCCATAACTTTACTAAAATCAACCTTAAACTGACACACTTACTTAATAGCTTATGGTCAGGGTTTTATAATACTAAAAGTTGTTCATATTTATGAGTGATTTTACCGCCTACAAGATTGCCAAGGGAATAAACGCCAGCCTGTATATTTTCGTATTACGGAAATCCTGTATTTTGTGGAGACTGGAGTCTTAACATTTTTATCTTGCCAAACAAGTATTTGTCGTTTTGCATGTTATTGTTTACAGAATACTTATAATAATATGGTCTTATGCAGACTTTATTTAGTTTGAGCAAGATTTTATCCAAATGGTATTGTTGTATTGATAATTATATTAACTGATTCTTAATTGGTATTTTGCAATTCAGTACCTAAAACAAATCAATCCCTGGGTTTTTGAATGAATTGCGAATTATAAATTGAGAACTTGTCAAAATCTACTTTAGGATGAGAACTTGAATTACCAGCCACACGAAGGGTTCCGTACCCTAAACCGAAAAATCACATTTCTTGTAAAGACTCCCATTTCATTTTTGTTTTATTGTGTCGATATAGTGGCAACAGTCATACACACTAAAAATGTAACTGTCCACTTAGAAGAATTCATGAGATACAGTTCGACAGATAGATGGACAGAGGTTCTGATGAGCAGAGTCTTAGTACTAGTGGTCCGTGGAACCCTAAAAATGATCATCATCTTCTTCTGATGAATAAAAGATTTTTGTTTTTTTTTTTTAATTATTTGGACTTTAATAAGTTTTTAACTTCAAATGTTCGACAAAAGTGGTCCTGCTTGTTGATCGTGAATGATTTCACATCACATGACATTGACAATGACATTTGTAACAATTTAAATTGATTGGTCTAAAATTATTCTGAGTGTGTACCATAACTGAACTTTTAAAACTAATAGTTTTAAGTGTTTTTTATTTTTATATTTTTTGTTTTATATTAGAGAGCTAAGAAATGAGGTAGATATATTATTAGATATCTTTTTTATACCTATTGTATAAATCATGAAATATTTATCATACGCAATACATAACTAATTTATTTGCAATATCTATTTTGCCAAACTATGCATATTATGTATTGCCAAAATATGCATCTTATATAAATATTTCATGATATTTGTATTTATTTAGCTGCTTTTATTATTCTTTATATATTTTATAAGTAATTTTTGTTACTAGTTCAAAAATCTTTGGAATAATAATTTTTGTTTTGTTTAGTCGATGTAGAATTCTTTGAAAATTTAATTTAACTTTTTCGGTATTTAATGTTTCAGAAGCTGGAAAAGTTCTTTTAATTTTAACACAACTTTTACTTTAGTTTTGTTACTATTAAATTATAATTAACGTGTTTTTAAGTTACTATTTTGTAATTAATATTATTGTAAATACTCTCGCTGTGATTTATGACATGTTTTGTAAATATTTTTTTTCTCAATTAAATGTATTTTTTGTACTTTGTTTTTCTTTTCACTGTTATCATTATTATTAGATTAGTATACTGACCCACTGGACCAATTCAGTTGAAATTTGGTACACATATGAAGTTTGGTGACCCAAACACGAACGCAAATCTATTCTTATATTATAATAAAGCTGAAGAGTTTGTTTGTTTGTTCGCGCTGATCTCTGGAACTACCAGTCGGATTTAGAAAATTACGGGAATGGGAAAAAACGGGTAACACGCGTACGAAGTTGCGGGCAAAATCTCTCATAAATAAATGTTGTCAAATGGACTCACTGCCTAGGTTCTTAAATGTATTTTTGTCATCATTTTAAAATATTTAATTATGAAGTTATATATTTGCAAAAATCGCACTTGCACCTTGGTCCTACGGAGTTCTAAAAAATGTTGTTTCACCAAAAAAAATTATAAGCACAATAAAATATACCAAATTTCTAAATAAAAGTGATGAATTGCTAAGAAATTCATATTGTTATAAAGTTTTATAGCACCTGCTGAACAGACAGTGACAGATGGACATTTTATTTCTCTTTGTACTTACTGAAAGGTTAAGGGATATAAATATATTTTGGACATTTATAAGATAAGCTGCCCCTGGAAGGTTGTGACTACCTGTTTTGAGGAAAAGAGAGGGAATATATCTTTTGTACGTGTTTGATTGAATTTCAAAGTCAAGAACCATGTTTCCGATTTAAAATCTAACAATTCGTAAGGACTGCCTAAGATCTACAAATGACAGCCAAGACCAACGGTTTAACGTGCTTTCCGAGGCACGGAAGAGTCGATAGGTTAAGATGGTCACCTATCCACAGACCGACCTCGGCAGCCGTTGCTTAACATTGAAGTTCGACCCACGCGGCTGTTATTATTTAGACACGAGCACCTCCTTAAGTAACTTCAAAATGCTAATAAACAACAAGATTAATTTAGTTAGGAGTTTTTATTTTTTTTATAATGTCTATAGTTAGTTTAATATTTAATAATTATAACAGTTGTAAATATCTATGAAAAAAAATATTCAAGATTAATAAGTTCACGAAATTATGTACCAACGCGTGGGTAAATCATTGGGCACCAAAAAATTCATTCACGTCGCTGTGAAGGGGGTAAGTGCCTAGAACACTGGCATTAACTTTTTCATTCAATTACTGCACTGAATTTGACAGTAAGCATTAAATTTTGCCAATGGAATAAAAGCCAGCCTGTATATTTTCGTATTACTATTTCAGTTTTTTCGGTTCAGTTTTTTCGGTCCAGGTGCGTCAGGTTCGCGCACGAACTCTGTTCGCATTAAACTCTTGTCGTACGAACTCTGGTTTACGCTGCCCTATTCATAGAATGTTGGAATCTTATAATTCAAATTTCATTGATATTGATTTATTTACATGCTCTAAAAATAAATTTAAAACTAATGTTATGAAAAAATTATCATAATTCTAATCTTATTATTATTGATTTATTGCATTGAAGTTGAAGTCTACTTTTATCAAAATTGTAATTCTACTCAAAATTCAAAAATTCAAAATTCAAAAGTCATTTATTCAAATTAGGCTGAGTGTCAGCACTTTTTGAACTCAAAGTCCTACATAAAGACAGTCCCCCAAAACGCCCGCCCGTCACACCTTCCTAGTGTTGTAGCTGGGAAGAAGAAGTGGCGCAACAAACTCCCCAGCAACAAATCTGTCTGTTAAGCTTTTAAAAGCTTGAATTTATACAATAGTATGCAAAGTATTTTACAATACATGACACAGAAAATAAAATCATTAAACTGTAAATCAAATTAAATGAAATTAATTGACACTTGGTAGCTAGCACACTCCATTAAGCCATCAGAAATAGACAAACTCAAGCATTAACAATTTATTGCACAATTAAAATGTCTCTGATCTTATTTGGTTTTGTAGCTATAGTTAGCTTTATAGTACTTATTTTATTTATTTCAAAATGTTTGATAATTTTGGTAATGATCGTTTAGTGCCAACCACTGATCTTTAAACATGTTTTATCTGCGGATAATGCAGTGGACTGCAACATTACTACTGTAAGTTTGTTAAAATTATGTGTTAGCTATATATGTTGTAGTTGTTTATTATACCTTAATAAATAAAATAAAAAATAAAATTACCAAAATCCTGTAGTTTGTGGAGACTGGAGTCATAACATATTTATCTTGCCAAACAAATATTTAGTTGTTTTGCATGCTATTGTTTTCAGAATTCTTATAATAATGTTACGAGCTTGGGGTTCGTGACAATAAAAACAGCCGATTAAATAACCAAAATGACACTTTAATTTAAAAACACTAATTACAACTTTAAACTCACTAATTTATTATTAAACACAAGTTCACCACTGAACTTTATTCGCACTTGAAGATCGCTTCCGAAGTATTCGCTTGTATCGCAAATTCAATACTGACTCGGTCGCGGAATACGCGCTCCTTTTATAGGTCAGTTTATTCTAGAAACTTCCATTCTCGAAACATCTGGAAAGTACTCGTAACTACCGCTGCCGACTGACCAGATACCGAGAAGTGTGGAATGTTCTGGCAAAGAAATGTCTAGAAGGTACTTGACTCTACTAGTTCTGCTACTCGATACTAGATGGCGCTAGTAGTAACTTAATGTACCCGACATTAATTCTGGCGCGTAACAATAATATGGTCTAATGCTGTCTTGATTCAGTTTGAGCAAAATTTTATCCAAAGGTTATTGTTGTATTGATATATTACCTGATTCTTAATTGGTATTTTGCAATTCAGTACCTAAAACAAATCAATCCCTGGGTTTTTTAAAATTAAGCATAAAATTTTAAAATGTTACTGTTAAAATTGCATAAATGATCAGCGAGTGCATTACACGGAAATGATCACTGAAACGAAGACGTAATATTCGATGAAATATTCATGAATACATTACTGCATCATTTGTGCTGAATGGCAATGTGCAGAGTTGGACCAAATTGGACCGATTTCATTTTGTTCTCATTTTGCATGGAATATAATTTAAGTTGTGTGAAAAGTGAGGTAAAAAACATAACTATTTATTTTTCTGTCGGACGGCCACCTTCGAAAGGCGCTTGGGCCTTTAGGGAAAGACCAGGGAGTGTGGCATAATTGATTTAAAAAAAAACAACGGGTTGCACTCCGGGAGTGCCGGCAGAAGTGAAAACTTGGACATTAACTTTGTGCATTTTTGATATTCTGGAATTGTTAGGAAATAATTTCGCACGAATTGCTTTAATTATTTATCAGTATAAAGTACTATAATTTATGTGTATTCATTTATTGCGCTATCGTACACAAACATGACAATTTATATTACATTAAAAATTTAATTCACCTTCATGTACTCCACGATCTCCTTAACCTTCGTGGAGTGATGCAGTCGGGACTCATGCAGCTACGCCGAAAGTATCGCTGGACGTAGCAGCATATTTGGTCCTGTCAGTCCAGCACCGCATTGATCAATCGACCTAGTTTCAAACAATTCACTTTTCAAGCACTCTAATGCACTTGATGGCGTTAATTTCACTTCAATCACAGATTTGATCGTATTCTACAAGTCAGATAGGGAACCCCACATGACTATTTCACGAAGAAAATATGACTTAACTTACCAAACGGTGGCCGTCACCTTCTTTTTTTTTCAAACCAAATAAATTTGAAAAAATAGAATAAATTATATTAACCTACCTATGCCACTTGGGCACTAATACATAACACAATACGACTCTAATGATCCTAGATTATTTGATAAAATCTATACTGCCAACAACAAAAATACATACTAAATCATTATATTTTAATTTTTGTAAATCAAGTTATGATCTACTCAATATTGCAATATTATAATATATGAGATTTTTATTTGAATATTATATGCGAATCAGATCGTCTCCAGTACAACAATAATAATGTAGAACTTTGTTTAGGGGGCCTGGTGACCTAACGTACAGGTTTTGTTAAAAACTTAGTTTAGGCACCAGTCTCCCAAAATTATTTATAAAATTGTGTCTGTAGACTATTTTACTACTTTCTCTGTTATTTGTGGTAAGAAACAAATAAATTATTATTATTGTTATTATACTTGAGTAAAACATTACCCTCCTTCTGGGACAGACACGTAAAAACAAAATAATATTATGGACACTACACTTTCGTCCGAAGCCAATTTAAAAAGCTATTCAATATCAAATGTCACTGAACTTCAAAAGAAAAAATACTCGAGAAATAATGGCTGTATCAAGTTACGGTAATAACAACTTGCCAAAAAGGCTACAGTGCCTTTTTATTTATTTCTAGTTGTTACTTTCTTCTGAAATATCGCACGCTTCACTAGTGTTATCAAACTGAGTATTTTTGATACCTCTAAATTACCTCTCAGACATTAACGACAATCCCATATGATTTGACGTTAAAAAATACTTTGATCTCTGAGTGGCTTTCTGTGTTTCTTCTCATGGTAGTGAGCTAGGTAACACCGGCCCCGTCTAGTTGAAACTGACTAAAAAGGATTGACGTGTCAAAGTGTTATTTTAACTTATTTACAAAATATGAACCTATAAGGTGGACCGATGACCTAGAATCAGTTGGATGCGAGATGCACCAGTGGATGTATTTTGGCTGAGATGATGATGATTTACAAAATAAATATAATTTAGGCACGCGAGAACTTTTTAATTTATTTTAGATCCACCCACAAGATCCATATTTTGTTAGTATAAGTCTTAACCTAATGTTAGTAAAAATCACAATTTATATACAACTAGCGGACGTCACGCGGTGTCACCCGCGTAGTTCCCGTTCCCGTGGGAATACGAGGATAACATATAGCCTATGTTACTCGCTGATAATGTAGTTTTCCAATGGTGAAAGATTTTTTGAAATCGGCACGGTAGTTTTTGAGTTTATTCAATACAAACATACACACACACACACACACACAAAAATATGTTTTTTCCTCTTTATAATATTATTAGTGTAGATACTGAAACGACTGACACCTACGTGTGCAGCCGTATCCAGTGAGCCAGCATGGGGCTGTCCCACCTATCACCCAATAAACTCAGGATGCTGTGGGAGATAGCACGTATTCTACCGAGAATAGACGCACACCGTTTCGGTGAACCTCCCGGAAACGCAACAAAAACGTGGTATATCCATCAGCATCCAATTAAGAAGTATTTAGTTACGAGTTTAAATACTAACATATTCAAATACTGTTTTTATTTTACACATCACAGATTTAGATAAAGAGGATGTCTTAAGTGAAGTTCTGAATATGAATTTAAATAGCTTATTGCACAGAAAACACTAATAAGATGATAATTAATTTTATTTGTTTAGAATATGCTAATCAGTTCTGTATGGTGTTGGGCGTAAAATAATAGCACCATCCCATCACTTCCCGTGGGTGTCGTAAGAGGCGACTAAGGGACTCACCAGAGAATGAGCAGCAGCATTCTCTGTGCATTGCAACAGC
Organism: Mamestra brassicae; assembly: GCA_905163435.1. Lineage (NCBI taxonomy): Eukaryota > Metazoa > Arthropoda > Insecta > Lepidoptera > Noctuidae > Mamestra > Mamestra brassicae. The sequence goes on along the minus strand of LR990989.1, from coordinate 2,847,045 downwards.
TACACTGCGATCGCCAACCCGCCTGCCAAGCGTGGTGATTATGGCTAACCCCCCTTTGGGAGAGGTCTATGTCCAGCAGTGGACGTCTTTCGGCTGATATAAAAAATCAGTATATAAATTAATCATAAGATTAAAAAGTGTTTGACGTAAAATACCAAAAACAATAACATGACCTTTTGGACACTGTACAATTAACTATTGCTATCATATCCCACCTACTGAAACATACTTTGTGGCTTACACCCTAAATATACGACCACCGAAACGATTAAAAATTCAGCAAAAAATACAAGAGCAAAAATAACACGAGTCACAAGCACAGCTACGCTAAGTAATAAGCAAAAGTGGATAGTTTATGAATCCTCGGTTTGCCATATTCTGACAAATGGTTTACTAAAGAAAAAAGGTCTAAAATAGAGGGTGTATTGGAAAAGTTAAAAATACAGGCACAGTGGAACAGTGGAGCACCGATGTGCGTAGGACTCATAATAATGTTTGTAGCAATCGCTGGTAATACGAGGGTAGGGTCAGCAAAATAAGCTGTAATTTAGATTTGAAAAAAGAAAAAAAATACAACCGACTTCCTAATAAAAAGCACTACAAAGTATTAAATAACTTTAATTTTGGCTGTCGGTGTTTTTTGTTGTTTTTACGTTTTTTGACTCAAAAAATAACAAACAAAAAAAAATCCAATTCGGTCCAGCCATCTTCGAGTAATCGGAGAATATATATAAAAAAAAAAGAAAAAAGAAGGTTCCAGCGAATTGAGAACCTCCTCCTTTTTTTGAAGTCGGTTAAAAAACTACTTTAACTATGCTGGTAAGTTACGAAATGGTTGATGATAGGGCACGATAGCCGAAGTAAAAAAAAGTTGTAGCTTACCAGAAAACATTTTTTTTTCACACAACTATAAAAAAAAAACTCTAAAATGAGGTATTAACATAATACTTATAGGGCCTGCGGACGGCGAGCGTTGGGTGGCTCGCTGTCCGATCACCACCAGGCCCGGGTCGATGGCGCGTTATGTTTCACGCGCGCCACAAAGAGATGTCAGCACAGAAGACGGGGCCCGCTAGGGCCAAAGCCGGCCAGGGTTGCGGAATTTGTTCGAAAGAGTCACCGCGGTCCTGGAACGCAGAGGGCTTCAGAAGGAACACGGATAGGTTTTAGTGAGTAAGAGTCTGACACGCCCTTCCGCTCCACCCAGAGCGGAAGAAGTCATTTGATGATTTCCCATCCTCAAAAAAAAAAAGTACAAGGTACATCTGTTAGGTACCCTGTCTCTTAAACTAAGGTATACCTGTATCTTTAGAGACAGTGGACGGCCATAATGTTATATTTTAATATTACCTATTTATTAAGTGAGGTAATCCGTGATTTAAATATTAATGGCTCGAAATTATCGTCACGCAAAGAAAGAATGGGCTGATTAAAATTAATAATAATAAATTTAGCATTTAGCTGAACTGGGCTCACGGTAGGTGGTGCCCATTGAAAATTTTGCACAGCCGTGAGGAACACAATATTTAAAAAAAATGAAGTCTCTCAATTTAAATTACTGCAATGTGTATTACTGTGTGCGAAATAATTATTTTTTCTTTCAAATAACTACCTAACTTAGTCATTTTAGGGTTCCGGACGAATGTATTGAAAAATGGAACCCTTATATCACTCGATTGTCTGTGTATCCGTCTGTCACAGCCGATTTTCTCCGAATTTATTGGAAAGATCCAGTTGAAATTTTGTACACATATATCTTCGGTGACTCAAACAGGCAAGCATTACAAAAAAAAATCATTTTGAAAATGGGGTCACTGATTCAAAGTCAAAGTCAAAACGTTTATTTCAATTAGGCCATTAAACGGCACTTTTGAACGTCATCGTTTACAATTCAGTAAAAATAATACTATTACATTAATAAAGTGACTCTACTGTCCATTCGGAAATGTTTCATTCTTATGGAGAAGACCGGACAAGAAACTCCATAGTTACTCTTTTCAAATAATGATTTTATAATTTGGTACACAAAAATTAATTTAATATTATGTGAGGACGATGCACCCTGAGTATGCTACTTATAAGAACAAAGTATCACCAGCAGTAGTTAACTTATTCATTTTCTAAAGAAATTTAGGTAAATGGTACTCACACATATTTACAAACATTGGAACCATTAATTAAACAGTGTGTGAGTAAACAGAAAAATAAAAACACAAAAAAAGAAACAGCATATCTATAAAGTTAATGCATAAATCAACCAGTTTGATTTTGTCTACACCCTTGATTGTCCTATGGAGCAGGACCAGCATGTTTCCAAGCATTCTTATCCTGAATGTAATCTTCTAATTTGTAATATGCTTGTTTACAAAGTGTACTTTTAACATAAGTTTTAAATTTTCCTTCATTTAGTTCTAATATGTCAGACACAACATAACATTTAACACAATACCCCATGAAAGAAGTGTGGACTCTAGCTAATCTGATTGGGGTGCAAACTAGTGACGTTTAAAAAAAGTTAGTCAAACTGTACCATGTGACTCATTGTAAGTGTCTCAAAAGCTTTTTTATAATTTAAAATATTTCGATCCAAAGTTATTAAAGATAATAATATGAAAATTAACCTTCTCCCTATCTTCGAGTCTACGGCGACTAAAATTTTGAGAAAAAATGCAAATAAGTAGGTTTTTTAAAGTAACATGAAAAAATATATACACTTGACCGGTTTTTTATTTATCGCAAAGATCTGGAATGTCGCAGGAATAGACTTAGCAAACTTACACACTTAAAAAAACTAAGTGCTACCTTCCGTCCAGGATGAGAAAACAATTACCGACTTTAAACTTTTAACGACTTCAAAGAATCAATACAAATTCTTATCAAACTGCAATTACGCGCAGTAATATAAAAGTCGGTGGAAACTTCGACTTCTTTTACATTCATAAGCTTGAACAAAAAAATAATCTGGGATTCAAATTAGCATACTTTTTAAAATACTTCGGAAAGTGATGTTTGTTCTATCATCTTATTGCATATACTTAAATAATATCATCTTGAATTTTGTTACTACTTTTTATAGACCACAAAATATTCATGAAAAATTTTCACGCCGATGCTTCTCTAAAATTCATGTTATATATTGGTAAAATGTTTTCTCGGGAAATAATTATCCGCTACGGGAAGCTACAGTATCTCTTTATTCTTCAGTTTAGTTTTATATCTTTAGTCTTTTTGTCCCGGTAAAATGCACGGTTCCGGTGGGATGGCGATCGGTCACGTGAGTGAAGTCGCGGGAAAAAGCCTAGTATAAGCTCAATAAGTACCATCACCGCCATTGTATTATTGTACCCATACAATTAAGTTTGTGTTAAAGAGTTGTGCAACTATTTCTGGTAAACCATAAAGTATATTCTATCTATGAACTTGATGACTTATCTTATGTCACTTGAGGTCGGCGCAAAACGTTTTCATTTCATTCCTAACACAATACATTCATCTTGATTTTTTATATGTGTGCTTAAAAAAATGTAATTAAAAACCTGTGCTTCTGGACAGCTATTGCCTGGGAGTCTTTAAGTCAAAAGTTAATAGGTTACTTCTAGGAAAGTGGACTCCATCTTCGACCACATTATCGCTTTCCATCAAGTGAGATTGCTGATCGAACGCGAAACTTTCAACAAAAAAATAATTTAGTAAATATATATAAATTTATATATTATAATATATAAAACCTAATTTATTTTGCTATCGCTACCAAGTGCAATACGCAGCGCCAGCGTTGTCCAGTGTGTATGCTGGCAGAAGTATTGTATTGTTTCATGTGGGTGACATACGGGCATCAAGTGTGACAAACAAAAGAAACAGTTTGCTAACAAAACTGTATGTAATGTCCCAACTAGGGGAGATCGGGGCTAAACGTGCCGGGGGTAAGTTGTTCCTATGTAATTTAACAATTTACCGGACGCTACTGGCCAAACTAAGATATCGGTGGGCTGCAGCATTCCGTTTTATGACGAATTCACTTGATACTTATCTCCTTTTTACATAAAGCCTATTTCAATCGGAACAACTTCCCCGTGGCAAGTTTAGCCCTGCTTTCCCCTACTCATTGTGATTCAATCACGAAAACCCTCATCATTTAAGAACCATGGCTACGCAGTTCGTCTATGAAACACACCACAGTTTCGAGATTCGTTATTTGATATACTTATATGGCCGGATCGTTAATTATGTTTTTTTTTATTATTTGAAGTGTGTTTGCTCTTGACTCTAGTCTAGGTCATTGATGACAGAGACAAAGTCGACGATGGAGCGAGCTTACCCAGAAGAAGCCTGTTCACTCTAATTTTGAAGAAATTAGGGTTGTTTGCGTTCGGAAAAAGACGCAGGCAGAGTTCCACTCCTTTGCTGTGCGCATTATAAAAGACGTTGCGAATTGGAATGCTTGTTAATTATTCTGTCGTCTATGTTGGCCACTCCGCAAAACTGTAATTTTGAAGCAACTCTAGTGCACCGTTGATAGCACTGATTCTTTAAAAAGTACTTGCAACATAGCATTTTTAATAAGAAAACTTGTCGCTAAGAATTGTCTTAGCAATTTCATGATTACTCTCTTGGGAATGACTTTTTCCAGGTTAAATAATACAGCTAAATGGATTAAAAATAAAGACACTGAATTCCCTTGGGACTTATTTTAAAGCAATGAGAACAGTGAACATACAATTGCATGAGGATTAGAAGACTTATAAAATTCTGCGGATTCGTTTCAGTTAGGGCAGTACTATTTGAAAAGAGTAACTATGGAGTTTCTTGTCCGTTCTTCTCCATAAGAATCTACCTTTCCGAATGGACAGTAGAGTCACTTTATTATTGTAATATTATTATTTTTACTGAACTGTAAACGATGACGTTCAAAAGTGCCGTTTAATGGCCTAATTGAAATAAACGTTTTGACTTTGACTACACCAATAGATTGATCGAATCTGATCGATTGGTGTTGTGACTTTGGCTGATCGACGAATACCGGGCTATAAAGAATTGATCGAGCGTCGATCGGCGGTTAATCGATTGGTGTGGTAACTTTGGCTGATCAAAGAAAGGAATAGAAATTATCGATCGACGGACGATCGATTGGTGTAGTAGAAACTATCAATGTCTACTAATCTATTCTACCAACGATCGACGATCCATTTAAAAATAACATCAGAGTTAGAGTAGGTAATGCTAACTAATATTATAAATGCGAAAGTGAGTTTGTTTCGCTTCCACGCCTAAATTGCTGAACCGATTTTGATGAATTTTGGTATAGAGATAGATGAGATTCTGGAGACGAATATCACCTTTTTGATATAACCTATATCAAAGCGAGTGAAGTTGCAGTACCCTATAATATCGGTAATGATCGATCTGTACGAGGCAACCTGCGGTAGCAACTTTCCAGACAAGTCCAACGTGAAATAATTGTGTCCAAGTTTAAACAATTCATGAAAACCCCTCTAACAAAATGAAGTCCTTAACAAAAATAATTTTAATTTTCAAATGAACTTTTAACTAGAAATTTCCCAAAGGGATTTGCCCTTTGCTAGTTATTCTTGGAAGCGGTGTGTGGCTTATAAAGCTGGGAAGAGTGGCTCATTATTGTGCTCCCGTACTCACAAAATCTGATGTAATGAATTCAGCGAAACGTCACGTTGGTATTAAAGGTTACCTTTAAATAAAAGAGGAAAACCCAATGACGTATTGTATATAACGTGTAACAGAATAAACGCAATAGAAAAGGGATCTTGTCAAGACTGAAATCGTGAAATAATCGACTGCCTCGCAAATTTATGCTCGCATAACTCTATGAGGCAGTCGATCGCTCGAAAAGTATATAATTATGTGAAATATACAAAAATATACATTTCACAATATTTTTGTATATTTCACATATATACTTTTCACATACTAATGAAAACATCAATTTGCTGTTTTCTATCCAAATACTGCTGGTAATGTTTAACTGTTGATCAGTAAATCCCCGTTGGCGTCCATAATACCCAGCTTTTACAGTAAACGAGTGCTGTTATCCATTTTTTATACCTTAGTTATATTAAAAAAAGAGAAATTTAAGTATTATTATAAAATAAACACAACCTTGTGCCTAACACATTTACGCGTAAAAATGCAAATATAAAACAGTGCGCGTTTACTCATAATCCACTTTAGATAAATCCAACAAAAATATGAGAAAATAAACATAAGCCCACGTACGAAAATGATTTCCTGTGTTCAAAAACAAAAGCAGATTGGGTTACCTGAGTATCCATTATTTTTTACGTAAACTTATTAGGCAAATGCGCGAGACGCCTCTGTGAAAGGATTCAAATAAAATGTATTATTTTAAATACTTGATGGGTTTCGGGTTGTCGGGCTTTTTAGGCAAAAAGGTATTAATAATTTTATTCAGGATGACGCAAACGAGGGACGTATTGGAAGTGGGTAGTCGGTGTACGATTGTAGTTCAGAAATGGGACAGCTATTTACACGCAGTAACTGCTATGTGACGTCAAAAAATCCACTGGTTTGTAAATGTGAAGAGCCTTAGTTTTTCGTTTTCTTAGAAAAGTTTGTTGAGGTTCTGGAAAACTAGTGGAAGGTCAAATATTAAACCACATAGTTGCACTTTATTCGCTGATATATTTTTAACTATTAAAATGTCTCATTTTACTTTTAATAAAACATTCCAAACACTTCAAATTTAAATATACCTATCAAAACGAGAGAGAAAGGATATATACAGATTTACAATCAGTTTGTGTATCCATCGATTTTGCACAGTTATAACGGTCATTGAAACCACGTACATTCGTTGACATTCTTAATATCAAAACTATTTCATCAATCAAAAAAATACAACTGAGTTCCAAATAAAAAAAAACACTACAAAGTATAAAATAACTTTAATTTCGGAAGTCGGAGTTTTTGGTTGTTTCTTCGTATTTTAACACCGACTTCCGAAAATAAAGTTATTTTATACTTTAATGGTACACACCCACACCAAACAACACCACTGGAAAGCAATTTCGTTACTTGGATGATATAATTTCATTTCCTACAGCTATTTTGATTTAAAAACCAAACTACTAAACCGATTTTGATGAAATTTCTATGGGACTAATCGGAACGTATATCCATTCACATGAAAGAATAATTTTTAAATCGGTTTATAAATGACGGAGTTATGAGATAACAAACATTAATAAAGTACAACCGAATTGAGAACCTCCTCCTTTTTTAGACACCGGTTAAAAATATTTAAATTCATTTTTAAGAGAAAACTATTTTCATCTATCTGTGATTGAATTTTTGTTTAATTTTCTCCTGCTTTATTTATCACAGGGACTCTTTATATGTAAAAAAATGTTCTTGCTAAAACATCTACGCACTCAGGGCAATTTTTTGATCCGTAGTTTGGTTAAAAATAATAAGCACCAAATTTTTTGAAAGCAAAAAGAAAGAATCAAGCTCTCGTAAAATAAAAAAAAAAAACAGAAAACGAGAAAAATATTAAAAAAGAAACAAAAAGAATTGAAGGAATGAATATCGTTTATGTACATATTTTTTTCGATCAATATGACTAATGGTCAATGAAATATCTTTTAGTTTAAAACTATAAGTACCTAAATAACTCACAATTGACCTAAAAACATTTTGAGATTTTAATCACAATTTTAACCATTGGTTGAGTTAACTAATACGGATAAAAAAACCGGCCCGTACTGCATCAACTGCAACTTGACCTCATTTATTGCGGAATTGTTCGGAAGAGTCACTTGGAAGCATTTGGAGCAACACGCGTGGGTTTTAGTCAGTAAGAGTCTGACACTCCCTTCCGCTCCGTCCAGTGCGGGAGGAGGCATTTGATGATTTGCCAACCAAAACACAACTTCGCTTATAAAAATAAAAAACCGTATGTTTTTTCTTTATCAAACAAAATAAAAAGAAAATTGCATTCAAAATTGAGAGCATTAAAAAATATGAATATAAAAATTAAAATATTTGAAACTTAAAAATTGCAAAATAATTTGGAAATTTGTAACTTAAATTAAATTCTTTTTAAAACTAAAATTAAAAATTGTATCCTTTTACAATTACCTTTAAATAAAGAGTAAAGTAGAGCAAGGATAAGTAATGGATTTGTTCTGTTTTTTCTTTAAGAGACACATAAGACACGTGTCTAAGCAATAATATACGTGTCTTTGTGTCTCTTAAAGAAACAACAGAACAAATCCACTACTTATCCTTGCACTACAAAAATAATAGTTCATAACATCACAATATAGCGGGATACAAGTACAGCAATTTTAAATTGAAACAACTGCCCTTGTAAATAAGTTTTGATAGCAAAGCAATATGGACTACTTCAGATCGAACGGTTATTGCAATGTATGAGAATGTGTCGTATTGAGAAATAAAGTTAAGGAACAGTGATAGTTTTCAAGTAGTTTAGCATCAAATTGACTTATAGTAGGTATCTTAAGTTTAGAGGATATAAATGTGGGTACTGACCGGTGTTACGGGGCGTGATGTAACATGTTACAAAGCGAGCATTCGTACTGTCAGTATGAGCACGAACATGATGTGTATGTGTTTTATTTTACACGGATTTTGGGACACGACATAACATAACATGCTCGCTGCGATGTTATATTACGGCCCGTAACACCGGTCAGTACCCATCTCAAGAAGTAGTAATGCTAGTGAAGGAGGAGGCGGGTCGCGTGAGGCCCGCTTCCTCCTTGCCTGTGCCTTCGCCCCAACCGCCGCTACAGGAGAAGACGCCCCGGGCGTCGGGAGTCGCAGTGCAATCCCCGGCCACCGTATTCGCGGGCCCGACCACCACCAGGCCCCGGTCGATGGCGCGTTGTGTTTCACGCGCGCCTCAAAAAGATGTCAGCATAGAAGACGGGCCCGCTAGGGCCAGAGCCTGCCAGGGAGTCACCGCGGCCCTGGAACGCTAATAGCTTTAGAAGGAACACGGATGTGTTTTAGTCAGTAAGAGTTTGACACGCCCTTCCGCTCCACCCAGAGCGGAAGAAATCATTTGATGATTTCCCACCGTTAAAAAAAAAACTTCATGACTTTTTGTTTGTGCACTATATGTAGTTTAAAGTTCTATACTATAGTATTCTTCTGTTTCCGTGGTGATGGCAATCGTAATGAAGTTCGGCCCAGAATCTGGGCTCACGAGTTTGGCGCCACCAGTATCGTTGATCAGCCCCAGTAACGTGTTTTGCGCATTTTCGCGTTAATGTGCTAGGCAGGGTTGTGTTTGTTTTATAATAATACCTAGCTTTCTCCTTTTTTCTTCGTAACTAAAAAATAATGAAAATAGCACTCGTTTACTGTAAAAACTGGCTAAGTGCGAGTCGGACTCTCACACGAAGGGTTGCGTATATTTCTTATATGAGGATTCATTATTCTTGTATTTTTTATTCTACGTATAACGGTCCATGAGATCTTCCAGTCCTCTGATAGACAGACGGGCAGCGGAGGCTTAGTAAATAGGGTTTCTTTCGTTACTATAATATCAGTAAAATAAAATTAGCCAGGGTGTTCATTAAGTAACGAGTATTTTAACGCTATTTTTTTATCTTTTTGTCTCCATTTTTTTTAAAGTTCTAGAAGACCTATATTTATGTTTTTTTGCGTATCAAGATAATTAAAATCTGTTAATGCAGTTTTTCCCAAACATTGTTCTGCCATGGCCCGGTAATTTACATACTTCCCCTTCGTGACCCACTCAACACTTTTAAACCCTTTTAAACGTCCCCTGCTGGGTACATCAAGTAAAATAATACACATATATTGTTATTAAAAGTATGTTTACCTGTATTACTATTAAAAATGTTTTACTAATATTTCGATATCGCCTATTAAGTTTGCGATCCAGTCTTTATTTTGATGGCCCGGTACCGGGTCGCGACCCACCAAATGGGAAATGCTGGGTTAGCGCATTTTAAAGATTTGCACCTAAAACTTTGTATGAAATACCGTGCCACGCTCTAAAATAATCCTGCATAGTTCAAGCAATTGATATGATTTCACAAATTACCTCCTATTTTCGTTGAATCGCTCAAATCTCTCTGACAGTTTTGAAATGTCTGTACAATATTTTGATAGAAATTTCGACAGGCAGAATACCAACGGGAATTTACTGATAGGCAGTATTGCATTACCACTAGTATTTGGCTGATTAGAACTAGACACTAGCTATTTACTGATTTCATTAGAACGGTCCTTTATCAAATGTGAAAGAACCGGCCAAGTGCGACTCGGACTCTCACACGAAAGGTTTCGTACCATAAACCGAAAAAAAAAACATTTTTCTTGTATGTGAGCCCCCTTTATTTTTTATTGTTATAGCAAGAAACACAAATTTGTCTACCTATTAGTTCTTGAGATACAGCCCGCTGATAGACCGACGGACGGATAGACGGACGGACAGCGGAGGCTTAGTAATAGGGTTCCATTGGTTACCCTTCGGGTACGGACCCTAAAAACCCAAACCTGGAACACGAGTAGACCATGTCTATTTATATCTATTGACAGAAATGATTACGAAATCGCTAATTTTTAATTCCCCAAATCCTATAAAGAGACACGGTTTTTTTTTTGGAAGAAGCCTGCATACTATTTCCAACCACTATAACTAATTAAAGCCACTGCAACCATCAGAAAAACGCCGAGATAATGAAACTCGACGAGTCGCGGTGAGACGATTCAATTTTTTTGGATCCCGCATCGAAATTAATCGAAAAAGTACAGCGGAGGTGTATGAAAAATATAATTTATACTACACCTGCTTGGAAAGTACCTTGATACTTTATCAAATTTACGGTAGAAAGTACGTCATTGCATATCGAACAAATATGCGGGGAGAAAACGCATCTGAGCGGGAGAGAAAAGTGTATGAAAATCCATTTCTTACGTGGTTTTTCTTTTTTAATTTTGGGTAAGACTATGCGCCGGTAACCTAAATATCAAAAGCCAAAAAGTTTTTACAGTGAGTTTTTATCTCCAAGTTCGCAAAATGACACTGGCCACTAGCTGTGTGTTGGATGGTGTCGGGCTGGCAGTGCGACCCTGCGGCGGCAGGATAAACAATTTGAAAAAAGAACATGTGAAAATTGCAGACGCCATTGGCGCCATTTCCAATTTGTGTGTTGTTTGAGGATTCAGTTTTAACTGCAACAATTTCAATATAAATTTCAATTAGTAAAGATTTCGTTTTTTATTTTCCTTCTAGGTGTAGTATAAAGCACTATGTATCACTCGAGAGAAACTGCGATTCCCGATCTTGGGTGTTTTAAAGCCCTCGCCTACGGCTCGGGCTTCAAACGACACCCTCGACGGTAATCGGTCACTTTCTCCTCTCGGTGAACAATGTACTATTCCATGCCTTCCCTCCTTACCAAGCAGGTATGAAAACAGAGTCAGTTGTGAAAACTGGTATGTTTCTTGAAAATACACACCGATGGTATAATATTGTGACGAGGATATCCTTGGCTCCAGGTCTCTGGCAGACAAGGTAGCCCTTTGGAAGCGTCTGGCGAAAAGTAACAGAGAATTTGAAATAGGAATTTAAAAATATGTTTTGTTATTATTTGGGACTCCGGTGCCAGCCCTCGTTGAAGGCTGACGTAAAATATATTATGAAAGTTTAAATTTAAAAGATAGTTTTATTTATAATAATATCACAAGTAGCAGCAAGTGAGTCCGATGGTGTTACAATATCACGTGTTTCCGATCAGCTTACAAATCCCAAGGATATTTCTAACCACATAACAACTTCGAAAGTATTGTGAACTTCGAACTTCAAAAGTACCGGTTTATATTTATTCAACGTAGAAATATAGTTATCGGATTGCGCAAGTCGAACGGATCGAAGCATTGGTCTGGCTTCCGAAAAGTTTTCTCGTGAAAGAAAAATGTTGCCTCATTTCTCGAAAATGTCAAATCGCGAACCTCAGGTATTGCGTCATCAGTTTCGGGCAATTAACAGCATGTAGTGAAAATTAAAAAATCACACACAATCAACATCACATATAGAGGTATGCGGGACAGGGTGTAAAGTCCCAGAAACCTCCATTGAAAAGGGAGGATCCTCCGACTAGACGGGTGTTGGACAGTTGCCCACCAGACACAAAAACAGAAAAAAAAATACATCCGGGCGAAGCCGGGGCGGGCCAGTAGTAATAAATATGAAAGAAAATAAAATGTCATTAGATTAATATTTGTCTTCCAGGTACTTATTGACTGTATAGTAAGTAACCGTTCTCGCCCAATAAATTCAGAGGTGCATTTTTGAAGTAGTGTATGCTGTCGAGCTAGGCAGATTGATTAATGTCATATGGCATAGGACCTACCATAACTATACGTAGGTGTACGATACACATTTGCCTACCCCTTCAGGGAATACACCCTTGAAGTTGTTACGTCATAACGTCTTCACCTATATCTAGACAATAGCATATTATGAACGCCTTCCTACGCTTATTTAGCTATTATTAGGGTGCATTTCCACCAAAGCTGTGCGATAAACATGGACATTGCGCGAGGATAAAATCCACTAATACGATCACTTTATGTTCGGGGCCTGGTTAAGGGCAGCCCGAGCCCAAGTTAATTTTTTTTGTTTTGATTGTCTCTAGACAAGTTACATTCTGTCAGCGGTAGCGTGGAAAAGGCGATTGTCAAAACTCAAACGGGCTTGACAAAAGCTGTCGAAATATAGCAATTCCTAATATTTTGGCATTTCGACAAACGTACTCGCTAATAGAATAATAGATGGGCGCTTTGTCTGGAGCTTCTGGCGGAAAAAGACTTGGTATTTTTTAAAGCAAGAGTTGTGTGCAATGCGAGCGAGGAATCCGTGGCAGGCGCTCATCCCACCATACCGCATGCCGCCCACGCGCATCTGAAGACAGTCTCCCATTTCGCAGTTACGCTACACATCCTCGCAACGCCTAGCTACCTCGCATAACTCTAGTGGAATAGCACCCTTACATGGTTTCAAATACTGACATTCTAAGTCACCCACGAGTTCTAGAAGTTATTTGCGAACGGCTAATTATAACTTACAAAATTAGGAACTAAGTTTTGAATTGCTGTTTTATGCAAAATATTGATGCTCGGGCGTCAATTAAGGATGTTTCCTGGTAGAATCAAATCTGTGATTGAATTAAAATAAATGCTACCAACTGCATCAGATTGCTTCAAAAGTGAATTGTTTGGAAGTTCTAGTTGCGGAAGTATTTTTAACCGACTTCAAAAAGGATGACGTTCTTTTTCTGCTTTGTGAGAATATCGCTGAACTAACAGCGATATTCTCGCTAATTGTCAACCGATTTGGATGATTCCGTTTAAAATAAATATTATAAATTAAAATTTAAGCTGTTTTATACTTTGTAGTGTTTTTTATTTGGAAGTCAGATGTATTTTTTTGTAAAACATTTTTTGTTTTGTCCCTAAAAAACCTAGTATTTCATTCATAAATAATGGCCCCGGGTTAAGTCTCAATTAGTTGAGTTGAGTTTTCAGTATTCATCTACTTCTAACAAGGTTGACAACTGACTCGTACAAAAGATGCTGAAGATGATGAAGAAGCTTTCACAAAATCAATCAATCGTTTCTTCAGTCTTCCCTTACTCTTACATTTCCATCTGCTCCTTTGGTCTCGTGGTCGCAAGCGCGGCTGCCGAGCGTGGAACCTGGATTTGATTCCCAGGTCGGGAAAAAAGTACTGTCATTGGGCTTTTCCAATAGGAAATCCTCAGTGACAGCCTGGAGTTTGAAGTTGATGGTGTGACACTCCCGTGCCTCGGAAAGCACGTTAAGCCGTTGGTCCTGCGCCAGATCTCTTTCCGGTCGTGTTTGGTTGCCGTCCCATCGGAGTATGAGAGTGATGGAAGAGGGAGTGCACCTGAGTTTGCGCACAAACTTGTGCACTATAATATATCCCGCGCCGATCTCGGTTGAGATTGGCCGCCATGGCCGAAATCGGTCAGGAGGACTACATATTTGCATACAAACGTGGCGTTTTTATTAAAAACCCTTCGCAAACACCGATGGCATCACGTGCCAAGATAAGGTTGCCTACAGGTCAGCATTCAACCTGGGTTGCGTAGGACGCCAACCTACACACTGCAATACTATTGGTTCGAATACCCGAATGACGTTAAAGAAGGGCGGACTCGCAAATATTGGAAATTGACTTGATCCCACGCAGTTGATTTTTGATAGAAAAACTTTTTTGCTGATGTTTGAAAAATTAAATGCTGTGTTTCAAAGACTTGGGTGCCATACATAATTTGTTAGTGAGTCTAACATATTCTATTCCAGCTTTATTCATAATACGTTTAACCCTGTGCTTAGTTAAACTAATGATTGGCTAATTCTTAATTTCAATTTGGAACCAATAATAAGCTTATGGATTCTTGATTATTTTTTTCTTAAAATAAATTGTTTTTTTTTTAAAGAATTGTGTCTGCCATTTCTTCACGCTTATAAGTCTGAAGAAATGGGTGACACAATTAATAGAAAAAAAGTGTTACAAAATTTAAAAAAAGTTATTACACACTTTTTTAAATCTTTAAAAACTGCAATAGGTGCCTAGAATACAAACAACATTGCCACATTGAATGGCAGTTCTGATTCTTTGGCCGAAGAAAAAGCCCTTGCTGATATCAAGATAAGTAATCAGACCCCATGACTCAATGATTCTACCCCAAACTGCTCAGTTATTCAACTCCCAATGAGGTTGTTATATTTTGCGCCTAACGTGTTCTGGGTACTTTTCTCTTTGACAGCGATGTTTACAAATATGTTGGTGCCTAATGATTTTCACTATTTCAGTGTTGGTCTCATAGTGAAAGTTGTTCATTATGACCCCTTAAGAGGTATTGCGTTTATTCTGCTACACGTTGTATTTTTTCCTTGACCCCTTTTTTGTACGCGCTTGGACATAACTTATTATTTATTCAATCGGTGTACGTATGTTATTGGTTTGTTTAGTCACTGTACAACACTGTTAGCAATTTCATTGTGAGTATTATTTACAACTACTGCGATGTTGCAGCTTATTTTGCGGCGGTCTTTGCATGAAATTAAATCGTAAAATCCGAAAGACGTCCACTGCTGGACATAGGCCTTCTCCAAGGGATTGTGGGGATTGCCATAATCACCACGCTTGGTAGGCGGGTTGATGTAGCTGAAGCAATGTACAGAGAATGCTGCTACCCATTCACAAAATAAATTGGAATAAAGTCGGTAGGTTTATGATTCTAGCTTAAACAAGTCAAAGAATCAGAGACGAAAAATCGTTAACTTTTAAACTTAAGCAAGTAACATGGGGCAAGGGCAGCAAAATGATGATGGACACTAAAGGCACGCATAGTTACCTACCCATAATCTTCAGGGTACAAAAGTCTTCACATTCCCTTAGTCGCCTCTAACGACACCCACGGGAAGTGATGGTATGCTTGTTTTAGTCTCATTACACGCCAAAAACAAAATCAACACGGTTTGAAGGATCCATCCTACTTATATCCTACTAATATTATAAACGCGAAAGTTTGTAAGTATGGATGGATCGATGGATGTTTGTTACTCTTTCACGTCAGAACGGCTGAACGGATCTTGATGAAATTTGGCACAGAGGTAGTCTGGAATAACACAAAGGATACTTTTTATCTCGGGAATATGTTCCCTTGGGATAATTTTCGACAAACACGTGGGCGGAGCCGCGGGCGGCAACTAGTATTATATATTTCCAATTTTCTATATTATAAAATCGTTTGTCCTGACAAGCCAAAACTACAAATTCTAAAAAGCTGAAATTTGAAATATAGGTTATTTTATAACGTGGGTGTCCGCTTAGAAGGATCCCTAGTTTCCTTCATAAAACTACGAAATGTATTAATATATATTAACATTAAAATAACTACCGTAAAACGGGGTGGATAGAAATGCAGGGGTGAATAAAAACGAAACATTTATTGGGATTTTCACATAAATACCATATAATGCTTTCTCACAAAACGTCCATTTAAAAATAAAATAACGGTTTCAATAATTGGAGTTCTTCATTGCTGCAAACAATATTTAAATAACGTGAAAATTCCAATGAAAGTTTCGTTTTTATTCACCCCATCATTTCTATCCACCCCTTTTTACCCGGTAGCTGTTCCTTCGCATATTATTATAAGAAAATAACAGAAACTTCAAATGAGCCTCTATAAAAAAAATGTCTTCCCAAGCTTATCAATCTATAATCATTTAATTAACAACGAGTACTTTCCTAAGAGCTCCTACAAAATATAGCTATGTCAGTGCAAGTGAGTGACGTCATTGAGCGTGACGTCACAGCCCCCGACCCACGCGCCTCTCGCTATTGGTTGATGTTATCTGCCTTATTCCAAGACTTTGAGCGGAGAATACTGCGGTGTGTACTCCGGTTTTTTGATGAGGTTCCGTACATTTTTAAATTAAAAATTATAACATGGCAATAAATTTCCTAAAGGTTTGGTAAAGGCTCACCTGTGGCACACCAGCCGATCGATTCTGTAAACATGTCGAAGTTGAAGGCTTGGGTGAAATGATCACGAGGTGAGCTGGCAATCTGTACCAGATACCGGTTAATAATAGAAAGTTGGGCCCCTACTACAATCTTGTACCTCCAAAACCAGTAACTGGATAAACAGATACTCAGAGCCTCTATGTTTAACTTAAACTTTTCATGGCGAAGGAAATCTATGAAAGATTACCTCAGTATACGGTCAAAAGTTCAATAGGTTGTGTATTACCAAAATTAATCTTCCGATCATCCGGGAAGCTCCATCTCTATTTTTTTCCTTCTTTTCTGTTGAACTTTTTACCCCTTCAATTATAAAACCAACGAGTTTCAACTCCGTTGCAACATCATGGCAATTTTTCTTATGACTCAAGACTCAAAGGTCGATTCAGTGAGGTTAAGTATGGTAACATCAGTTTTTTGTATGAAATCTATTAAATATTTATTAAGTACTAGCTTTTGCCCGCGACTTCGTACGCACATTTCCCATTTACCCGTTTTCGTAGAAATTTCGGGATGAATTATACACTTAAACCTTCCTCATGAATAGCCCCATCCATTGGTGAAAACCGCATGAAAATCCGTTTTGAAGTTTTTGAGTTTAACGCAAACAGACAGACAGTCGCGGCAGGGACTTAAGTTTTATGTAGTGATTTATAACTTGGCATGCATTTCAAGAGAGAGCTCATATCTTTATAGGTTGTCTATAAAAGATTGCTTATAGCAACAACTGACACCGTCCACTATTATTAGCGCCTGTTGTAATTTGTTATCTTGTACAATTAAGAGCATTTCTGTTTAATTTGGTTAAATTCTACTAAATAATTAATCGTGATTAATATTTTGAAGAAATCTTAGTGGCGTAGCCCATAGCAAAAAATAAACAAATATTTGCTACGGGCTACACCGAGGTCTACGAAAAGCTCTACGGGCTACGAGGATGCTACGCCGTAGCAGTTAATACAATTTCTGTTTATTTTGACAACTACAGTATGAATGAGTATTTGATGGCTGTAAGAGGAGGGGAAAACTGAATAAACGATGGATGGACTTTGTGAAAAATGGTATGGCTAGAAGTAGGAAAACTAATATAATGACGACTTAAAGAGAAGTATTGAAGAAGAATTGGCCCAATCTAATATTGTTTTATTTTTATCGCTATAGAAACTTTTGATCTAAAAATAAACGAAGGTAATACAAATTATTGGGTTTTTTACTACATTTACGGGTCCCCAAAATACTGGATTTAAGTATTTATACAAAGAAACGCTGATATCATTTGCTGTGATGTTGATTCGATGGGCTCTATGGAAATGTCATGTCGGTCTAAAGTGTTCCGATAATATTTGCTTATAAAAGTACTATCTACACAAATCTGACACAGTTTGCTTCATTTCTGCAAAACCATGAATGAAATCAAAAGATAATGAGATAATCGTCAATTTATGGATCGAGGGATTATGGTTTTTGAATTTGATTTGTGATAAACCAAGTGGGATTGGTTCTGCTGACGTGTGTATTGGTGAAAAGTAAAATTATGTAGGTACAACGCTATTTAGCATTATAGATGTGGCTGTTGAAAGAATCAGAAATTTTTAAGGACCCTCTAAAATGTTTTTTGATTTTTTTACCGAGTTCAAAAAAAGGAGGTTCTCAGTTTGAGCCGTATGTTTGTATGTATATATGTTTGTCCGCAATTTTTTTGTCACGTTGGGCTGAACCGATTTTGATGCGGTTTTCAGAAAAGTATTTTTACATTCTGGAGAATGTTTTGATATACAACAAATGGAGGTATCCGTTATTTTTTAGGAATGAATCTTTTTAAGTGAAAGACTTTCCTGCTGGTCCCATAGTTAATTAAAATCAGTACAGTAGTTTGGTTTTTAAATCAAAATAGCTGGAAAAAATGTGTCATCCAAGTAAACGAAATTGCGTATTTTGCTTTCCTGTGACTTTCCAGTGCTGTTGTTAGGTGTGGGGTACCACTAAAAAGTTAAACATTTTCACAAAAAATACTATCGACTTTCAAATAAAAAACCCTACAAAGTATTAAATAACTTTAATTTCGGAAGTCGGTGTTTTTAGTTGTTTCTTCTTGTTTTTAGTATTTTAACACCGACTTCCGAAATTAAAGTTATTTTATACTTTGTACTGTTTTTTTTAAGTTTAAGTTGCAAGAACACCTGCATATTATACATAATATCTTTACTGATATATTAAAGCTGAGGAGTTTGTTTGTTTGTTTGAACGCGCTAATCTCTGGAATGGATTTGGACAATTCTTTTTGTATATGCGCGTACGAAGTCGCGAGCAAGAGTTAGTGATGATAATTATAATTGAGATGGAATGAACTATAATCTACCACCACGTGGGCACAGTGCGGACTGGTAGATGACACGTCTTCCAATTTCCTAAGTTGGAAGACCATAGTCAGTTTAACGTATTGTGCATGTGAGGACCATGTAGATCGCAATATTAGGGGTTAATTTCATTAAATGTTATTCTGGCCGTTTCAGTTATTTATGCGGCCTACCCAAATGTCCTTACTTTGGTATTGTTCGTCAAATCGTTGAGCTCCGTAAAGTTCTAAGTTTGAGCTACACGGTAACTGACAAATGCTTGCACTGACTGGACAGGTCCACCCAAAGCTGTGTGGTACTTTCCTCAAAGGCCACTTCAGACATTAGCCTACATGGTTCTCATATGATTTGACCAGTACGATTGTATGGATTTTAAAAGAGACTTTGACGTCTGAGTTTGTTTCGGTGTTTCTTCTCAGGGTAGTCAGCTAGGAAACACCGGCCTCATCTAGTTTAAAATTACCCAAGAAGTTTGACTTGTAAAAGTGTTATTTATTTACTATATACTTTATTGTACATCAAAAGTAAAACAAAAAGGAAACTTAAAACTAAAACACAGACAATGGGTGGCCTTATCGCATTCCGCGATCTCTTCCAGACAACTAGGGATGGACAGTTATTGTCTGGACATGAAATAGGGCTGTCATTGGTGTGACAAAAACCAATTCAATAATAAAATAACATAATAGATACACAGATACATACATAATGAGCTCTAAAATAGATACATAAATACATACATACCAAGGTATAAAGGCAGAAAAAAATAAATGATGACTATTGAAAATCACAGCTACAGGTAATGTAACTGTTATGTTTAACCTAAATATAATTTCAGCAGGGCGTTGTCTGTAAGGGCGAATATGTTTGCCCGCAGGTCTGCTCGTTGTACCACTGAAGTGAAAACCACATTGTTCAAAGCATTTTGTACATCTTTCTACGCGAGCAGCCTGTGGGTCACATATATGCGCGGATAGTACAGCGCCTTACGTGTGCAATATAATAATGCATTCAGAGTGTTGATGGGGCTGCCCCGATTCTGTAGCGCATCAGGGATGTTCGCCGTGTCACAAGTAGACTGTTTCTACTCTACTATGCGAAAACGGTGCACATCCCTGGTGCGCAGGGTTCGGGCTAGTTTCAACGGCATCCTGAGGGCATTCGCGCAGAGGTTCGATTGTCAGTACCTGAACCATTGCTGTATGGTTCACTTACTGAGCAATCGAAACCAGTAATATGTATGTTTGTGGTATTTGACGTGTGTGTGTTTTTGTTATTATTTTATTATGTGTAATGGTTGTGCTATAATCCGTGTTGGTCGACATAAACGTTTATTATTATTATAATTTACAGTAGACCTAAATACGTCCTGTCCTTTATTTTTCAAAATACCAGTTTTCTTCTTATTTATTCGTTTCGAAAAAAAATAAACAAGAAAATAGCTTTACGAAGCTGAAATCACAAAAAGCTTTGATGGGCAAGCCAATGGGGGCTTGATGCGTCTTAGTGCCCGATTTCCCAAGGGCCCCATAAGTTGTACGGAACTATTCCAAAGAAATACGCTTAAAATTACTCTGAGTTTTTTTTTTCAAATGACCCAAATGCTCTTTGAAGCTGCGGTGATTAAGTCAACCCCATGAATGTCGGTTATTTTGTTGCACTGGTCGGAGGGTAGGATCGGTTAAACTATTTGGTTTTAGAGAAAACTTGATTTAAAATTATCGTATTTCTGGGGACCATTTTATTTTTATTTCTCTCAAGGAACATTTTTTATTTTATTTTATTTTATTTATTAAGGATAACCAACATTTACACATTAAACATGGTTCCCAATAACTTATAATCTAGGTATATCACTGCGTAACTAACTATGTTATCCGCATGTTTTGTTTTTTTTTAAGGATGGGAAATCATCAAACGACTTCTTCCGCTCTGGGTGCAGCGGAAGGGCGTGTCAGACTCTTACTGACTAAATCCCATCCGTGTTCCTTCTAAAGCCCTATGCGTTCCAGGGCCGCGGTGCCTCTTTCGAACAAATTCCGCAACACTGGCAGGCTCTGGTCCTAGCGGGCCCCGTCTTCTATGCTGAAATCTCTTTGAGGCGCGCGTGAAACACAACGCGCCATATGTTATCCACATATTACATATTCGAATTAAAATTTGGAAGAGCACGAGAACAATATCATCTGCCTAGCCTATTCCCAACTATATTGGGTTCGGCTTCCAGTCAAACCGGATTCAGCTTAATACCAGTATTTTACGTGGAGCGGCTGCCTGCCAGACCGCCACAACCCATTAACTGGATAACACGGTACTCCTTAGCAAGACTGGTGTCAGATTATCTGGCTTCTGACTATCCGTAACGACTGCCAAAGATCTACAAATGACAGCTGGGACTAACGGCTTAACGTGCTTTCTGAGGCACGGGGGTGTCACACCACTAACTTCCAAACTCCGGGCTGTCACTGAGAAATTCCTATTGGAAAAACCCAATTACACTTTTTGCCTGACCTGGGAATCGAATTCAGGACTCCATGCTCGGCAGTCGCGCTTGCGACCGCGAGACCTGGAAGCCGACCCCAAAATAATTGATAAAAAACTATAATAGAAGTTCAAGCCTTGGCAGCAATGTTTCGTTTTGTTCTACGAGTGGATACAACATTCGTTTATTTCAATAGTAGGTATCTATGTAAAGGGAAAGACAAGGCCTTTGCCCCAACCGCCGCTACAGAGGAAGACGCCCCGGCCGTCGGGAGTCGCAGGGCGATCCCCGGCCACCGTAGGCGCGGGCCTGCGGACGGCGAGCGTTGGGTGCCTCGCTGTCCGATCACCGCCAGGCCCGTGTCGATGGCGCGTTGTGTTCCATGCGCGGAACAAAGAAATGTCAACATTGGAGACGGGGTCTGTTAGGGACAGAGCCTGCCAGGGTAGCGTAATTTTTTCGGAAGAGTCACCGTGGCCCTGGAACGTAAAAGGCTTTAGAAGGAACACGGATGGGTTTGAATCAGTAAGAGTCTGACATGCCCTTCCGCTGCACCCAGAGCGGAAGACGTCGTTGGATGATTTTCCATCCTTAAAAAAAAGGTATCTAAGTAAAAAGGTTTATCTTGGTTGAAAAAAACAGGAATTGATAAAAGATTAACGCCTAAGGGCTTCCCATATCAACTTACGATTATTTGCAATAGCAATCTATTATTACGTTACTAGCATTGTTGATGAGATCGAAAAAGATGGAAGCGATGTTGATATCGGATTTTTTCATTCTGATTGTGGCGTAGATTAATAACTATAGATATATATAGATATAGTAATTACTGCTTGCGTACCTACCTAGTCTCCTAAAATATAAAATAAATAATTTTGTTTACATGCGGACAGACAAGCAAACCATGTTTGTTATTAGTGATCAAACCGGTCGGCCGCCTGACCGCTCCATTGTTTAATGCGTGAGGTGGGGGCTCGCATTCGAGAACCGCGCTCGCGCATCAGTACATACCGGCGGCAAGCCAGTCAGCTTATCGCTTACCAATTGACCTCTGTGTCGCTCGATCCGCTGTCGCGCTTCCGCTTAAGAGCTTTATAATATTTAACTGTGCTTTCTATCTGTCTACTCCTTCTTTCTATCATTTGCTGCTCTTCAATCGAAATTTCTTTTACCTATTTCAATCTATTACCTAAATTTCTTTAGGAAATTAATAAGTTTACCTCTGCTGGTGATACTTTGTTCTTATAAGTAGCATACTCTGGGTGCATCGTCCTCACATAATATTAAATTAATTTTTGTATACCAAATTTTGTAAAATCATTATTTGAAAAGAGTAACTATGGAGTTTCTTGTCCGTTCTTCTCCATAAGAATCTACCTTTCCGAATGGACAGTAGAGTCACTTTATTAATGTAACATTATTATTTTACTGAACTGTAAACGATGACGTTCAAAAGTGCCGTTTAATGGCCTAATTGAAATAAATGTTTTGACTTTGACTTTGACTTCTTACTGTGCTGTGGACTTTAAACTGTGTACCTGCTGTCTAAGTTCTTCCAATAAACTATTAACTTTATTGTGTCAGTGTACAAACTTTTATTCACCTCCACACACACGCATTCCTTAAGAAGAACGCTAAAAGATAATCCTTGAACAAGGACATTTAAGTTTTTTTTAAGCTCTTCTCATGTCATTGCTTGACCAACCTGGGCTGACAGTTAGAATAGAATAGAATGATTATTTATTTAGACAGAAAATAGGTACAAGACACAGATCATATTAAGTGATCCTTATACTCGTATTGTCTATGTACACTAAATAAGGTATGCAAAACAGTTTTATAAAAACAAATATAAATTAAAACAATTGAATGTTTGTAAACGCACCCACAATGCAGGAGAAATTCCTAGTGGTGCAATATTTAAAAAAAAAACAGGCATCGTACAACCAGTGTCAAAATAAATCATGAATTAAATTTATAACTACACATATTAATTAAATTATTAGGAAGAATTCCAGTCGATAGCCATAAAATGATTACTACATACTTATTTATCGGTACGCCGCACGACGCATACGACGCGTGCGGTTGTATCGTGTAGTTGTCGCGCGGCTGATGCGACAGTCAGAGCATCAAAATGAATGGCATCGATACTGAAGTCTGTCGCAGACCTCAGGAACGCGTGGCTGCGATCGGCGGCGATGCACGGAATTGTACCTTTAAAGTATATCAGCTAACCTGTAGTACTTAAACAAAACTGGTGAAATGTGGGTGTACCTCTACCTTCCCTTTCAGGAATCGTTATAATAATATGGGTATTCACTGTAATTTAATATTTCCTAAATAATAAAGCGCTCGCGGATTTGGTTACAAGTTACGCCTACTAAACCGAAGGGATTAGGTTGCTGAGATTTAAACTCAGTATTAGTGGAAAAACGGGAAGATTAAAAAGCTCAGTTTACGCTCCCTACGATTAGTTTTTGTATCACAGAGCACCGAAACGTTACAGCGGCCATTGCTATATATGGCATTGGTAAAACTTTCCATACAAACCAAACGTGTCAGTGAGTGTCTTCGTTTACTCGTTGAAATTGACGGTCCGTGACCATACTGACTATGGCTATGAGAGCTGGCACTTAGAGAAAGAAAGAAATAATAAAAATTATTAGAACAAACATGAAACGCGGTCTCTACATAGAAATAACAATAAATGGTACGGCAGATAGTAGAGTGTCCCACGGCTGCACTAAAAAGTCCATTTCCAGCTCGCTAAAACCACCCCGGTGTTCCATCTTCCACCTACGCCGGGGATCGCGGGAACGTATGCGACTTTGCAGTCTCCGGCTGGTGCCGGCCGACTCTGTGGGCCACCTCGGGTTAGCGGGGGAGTCCCCCGCGACGTCAAAGTGTGCGCACGGGAACACCACGAGCCGCCACCTCGGGTCCGGATGAATGAATGGGGGCGACGGACATCCCCAAGTCCGCCACCCCTGGACCCAGTTAGGGGGGTCGAAAGAGGGCAGCGTACTCGGACGCCCGATGCACCTGATGTGGGCCGGGAGAGCGGTCGAGATTTACTTTTTTTTAACTACGTTGGAGTCAGCTTCCCGTATAACTGGATGCAGCTGGCTGGTATCCAGCTGACCTTGGCAAGACTGATGTCAGAGTTTCTGACTAACGACTGTCAGAGATCTACAAAGGACCGTCGGGACCAATGCCTTAACGTGCTTCCGAGGCAAGGCGGAGAAAATAAAAGATGGTCCATTGACGAACCGACGTCGGTAAACGTAACTTAGCGCGTGCAACTGTTATTATTTGGCCTCGAGCTTCTCTCTTACTACTAATTAATTTATGTAGGTATGTAAAACTTTTTCGTTACTGGTGACTGAGAAACTGACAGACAACGCACAACTGAAACTACTGGTCGAAAAACGGGATATGCGCGTGCGAAGTCGCGGGCAAAAGCTAGTATAATATAAAATTTGTGAACGTTTATAAGGATCGATGGATGAATGAAAGTTGGTTGCTCTTTCACACAAAAATACCGAAGCGTTTTAGATGAAGTTTGGCACACTTACCTATTGTTTTAAACTTGAATTAACACCAACTACTTTTTATCCCTATCTAAAGTCCATGAAGACAAAGTAGAACAGAAGCTAGTAGCATAATGACGACTCTAAGGAATTTTATGGTCTGTGGTTTAAAACCAAGATTAAAACCAAGACGCAACAGTTTGTAATCTCGACGCACTGGTTATAAATATCACTTAGACTTTTGCTCATATTCCTACAGTTATTATTGCAAGTTCATCATCATCTTCCTGCCCTTATCCCATGTTACTTGGGGTCGGCGCAACACGTTTTTTTTTTTCCATTCTGTCCTGTCAACCGTCACGCTACATAAATAATCGTGACTTTGTCAAATTATATTGTATCAAAAATGAAAAAGTGTAAAAAATAAATCCTACTAATATTATAAACGCGAAAGTTTGTAAGTACGGATGGATGGATGGATGTTTGTTACTCTTTCACGTCAGAACGGCTGAACGGATCTCGATGAAATTTGGCACAGAGGTAGATTATAGTCTGGAATAACACATAGGATTTTCATCCCGGGAATATGTTCCCTTGGGATAATTTTCGACATAAACGCGGGCGAAGCCGCGGGCGCTAGCTTGTGAAAAATAAATCATGTGCCAGGTGATTCTTTGACATAGTCTTATTGATACCCTGGAGTTATGGGATATCCAAACGAACACGTTGTATATGTAGTAGACCCGGGGCCACTATATAAGAAATATTGGTTAATAAACCTCGTGTCAGCAACTCAGAATTGAAAGATAAACTCTGGCTTGCGCAAATTGTGCAAGTGGGCCTTAGAGAGCGAGTGTTATCATTTTATTTAATATGGGTTTGCTCTTGACTCTAGTCTAGGTCGTATATGACAGAAACAAAGTCGACGATGGAGCAAGCTTACCCAGAAGAAGTCTATTCACTCTAATTTTGAAGAGATTATGGCTGTAAGCGTTCGGAAACACGTTTCATATCAAGATGAAACTGATGCCAAGAAAGAAACAAAAGAAGGTGTTGAGTCAAGTTGAAAATAATATTTTTTCCAGATAACTGACTTACTTCTTATCTACACGCATCGCTGAGCCCGCGGAGTGAGCACGACCTCAAGTGATACCAACGTCTCTGCTCAAAGTCACTGGGGTGTGACTTCAATGTGGAGGGCTTTACTTGTGCCGGCACGAGGTTGTCTTTTATTTTTTATATTTTGACAAACCCGGATTCTCAACCACTCAAAATCAAAATCAAAAGTCATTTATTCAAATTAGGCTGCTCCCCAGCAACACATCTGTCTGTTAAGTTTTAAAAACTTGAATTTATACAGTAGTATGTATAAAGTATTTTACAATACATGACACAGAAAAATTAAATATTCAATCTGTAAATCCAATTTAATGACATTAATTGACACTTCTTAGCTAACACACTCTATTAAGCCATCAGAAATAGACAAACTCAAGCATTAACAAGTAAACCAAACTAATTATGCTTCCAGGCATAAATGGTGTGCCCACTTACACGTGCAATAGTATAATCTAACAATAGGATTGTTACTGGAGCCACAAGTGATGAACTAGAGCCAACATAATAGTAATAATAAACAGTAGTTTAACGTTATAACAATAATAATATTAAAAAAATACCATGACCAGCAAGACGACCAGTCACCACAAGCAGCACCCGTTCACAAGCATAACGCAAAGATCAGCCACTACCCCTCTCACCATGTTTTAGGGGAGGAGGTAACTCGACCCCCAAACATTTTATAGATTAGCCAAAGTACGAACATCTTTCATGGGGTACTGTGTTAAATGTTACAACAAAATACCTTGTGACATATTAGAACTAAATGAAAGAAAATTTAAAACTTACATTAAAACCACACTTTGTAAACAAGCATATTACAAACTAGATAATTATATTAAAGATAAGAATGCTTGGAAACATGCTGGTCCTGCTCCATAGGACAATCGAGGGTATAGTAGAAAAAGTCAAACTTGTTTTATTTACTTTTAATATGTAATTTAACTCACACACTGATCCATTGTTTTGAATTATATTGTAAATATGTGAGTACCATGTCCCTTACTAGCAAACTTAATTTTATCTCTGCTGGTATTGCTTTGTTGTACCTATAGTATATAAGTGTGTGCTGTATATTAGTGTAATGTTGGATGCATTGTGCTCACATAATATAATCAATTGATCAATGTACCTATGTATACAAAATATTGTAAAACTTATATTTGAAAAGAGTAACTATGGAGTTTCTTGTCCGTTCTTCTCCATAAGAATCTACTTTTTGCGAATGGACAACTATAGTAGGCGCCAGATAAATGTGGAATAAAGTACATTGACCTTTCCCTAATAACTGTTCATAGGTACCTGAACAATTAAATATGAATCGTTTTTCATTATTAGACAATGTTAAGGATCACGAGAGATGATGATTCGGGACAGCTTTGTGTCATTAATTCCGTTTTTCAAATTAAAAATGTCAATAATTGTAGGTGGGTCAATGACCGTTATTCCACGATTATCTGGCGCCTACTATAGAGTCACTTATATTTTAATTTTAAACTGTAAATTTGACGTTCAAAAGTGCCTTTTAATGGTCTAGTTGAAATAAATAAATTGACCCGAAGCTATCGCAAGCCGTGACATTTAGGGGAGCAAGACGAACTTGCTGCCGATGGTTCAGACAAAAATAATATAAAACAGCTATGGACAACAGTCATCATATGTTGCAATACAACTCATACATAAAAAAAATTGTAACGAGTATATTATGGTGGCATTTAAATAGTTAAGTCACAGGTTCCTTAGAATGCTAAAACATCTTGTATACATATGTAAAAATATGTATGTCACCATCATGTGACAAACGCCAAATATGTAAAGATAGACCTAAGCCCTCATATATGTATTTATACTTATAATTCCGTATTTAAAACAAACCAAATTCGGTCTAGCGAGTCATATTACGCATGCTTGAAAATAGTTTCATGGAGTCGCCGTTAATACAATCGTCAAGGAGGACTTTATGTCTGCCAGGGTTGCGGAATTTTTTCGAAAGAGTCACCGCGGCCCTGGAACGCAAAGGGCTTTAGAAGGAACACGGATGGAATTTAGTCAGTACGAGTCTGACACGCCCTTCTGCTCCACCCAGAGCGGTAGAAGTCATTTGATGATATCCCATCCCTAGAAAAAGGTGGACTATATGTATGTATACGGTGGCCAAACGGGATGTATACAACTTTGTTCCGACACCATTTCAATAATTTATGGCCAAATTTTGCAGTTTTTAATTTTAGAATAGCCAGAATTTTGTTTTAGCATAGATTTTAAGGCCAGAAATACCTTCGATATGGTTGGTATACACAAATGAATGTATGGCTCAGCTAAGTGATGGCGCATTCATAATTTCGTAATCATGTCATGATTGGACGTGCCAACATTGAATATGGATATACTTACTGAATTTGGTTGTTTAACTTAAAACCCTAAGCCCTAAACTAGTGATCATAGTGAACACTACATTTGATACCGTATTCATTTTAGTAATTGAACTCCTATAGAGTTCGTATGCAAATTTTATAACGACCATACTATTTTCATTTTTCTTTTCGGGCGTATCCCATTTCGGTGATCGAAATGAGACTTGTTTAAAACGAAAACACTGTTGGAGGCATCCTTTGCTGATCCTCGGAAGATCCCTCAATCCGCTTCGACTGACTAAATTACTGGTGAAATAATATAACTATTCTACTTTGAAGGGCCCACTTGGAAGGTTTTGCTGTTACGTCACGTCTTTTATTGATTGATAGGGATGCTGAATGATATTTAGTAAAACTATGTATGTTTACTTTATACGTGTATTGAGTCCACAATCTCAACTAATGATTAATGAGGTATTGCTGTGATGTGTTCCGAATGTGAACTGGCTTGATGTAAAATAAAAAAGTAAAACTAATCAAACGTATACCCAAAAATTGACAGCTATAGTTCTTAATAATAATGTTAGTGTTGTGTATTTCTTTTATTGTTATTATTTAAGATTATTATTTTGTTAAAGATAATTATTTTATGATTAGCTATAAGTTGATTGCTGCGCCCTAACAGGGTAATGTATTCACAAAGTTTAGTTAAGTCTGTAACTGTGTGTACATTGTGTGCAATAAATAAATAAATAAATCAGTGTAAAATTATTACAATTCAATTTTGATGAGAGTGCAATTATGAAAGGTGCGGTTGCACCGTACAGTTACTGTGGCTAGTGATCGCTACCGTATTAAGAATTATTTTTTAAATTAATATGTTGAGCTAAGAAAATCTTTACTTCTAATAAGACGGCGCCTGAAGCCATGCATCATGATCAGAGATCGGAATAGGTAGACTATATTTACCTAATATTCGTGGAAGTAAGTAACATAGAGTTGATAATACTTCTTGTAAAATCCCGGAATCATAAATGGAATCATGACAATTAAAACCCGGGATTATAAAAACATGAACTGGACTTTGAGTATAGTTACAAATTATTGATTTAAAAAATCAAAAGAAGAAAGAGTTGTGCGAAAACAAAGCTATTTAATTTAACAGTTTTAGTTGGTACGGTAGGAACTCTAAAAACATAATAAGCTTTTTCAATATAATAATTTTGTTAAAAAGTATTCATAGCGCAATTAGTAATTTGCAATTTCTTAAATTCTGGGATATAATCGTCATGTTTATGGTTCCGGGATTTTAGAGGAGGTTTTATCAACTCTATGTTACTTACTTCCACGAACATTAGGTAAATATAGTCTACCTATTCCGATCTCTGACCATGATACACAAGAGGAACTTTGGAAGAACTTTTTCTAGGCAATGAACCGAAAACGTTAATAAATTGTTCTCCAAACTCACCCGATTCTACAGATCCTTGGTTTTTCTACAGAGTTATGTAAAAGGACGTATGTTGGTGCATTTTAAACACTAAAAGCAGAATAATTAATAACCTATAATATAAAGCGATTTGATAAAAAAAACACGACCAAATGCTATCGCAACTTTAGGCAGCAAAAGGTGGAGATTTAGCAGATGTTATATACCTAAAACTTGGATAATAAAATCATAGAAAAAAAATATCGCAATTTAAAGTTGTATACATCGGTTCTGGCCCCTTTGTATTATGTATATGTAATACATATATGTACATATATAGGGTGGTCAAACCCTTTAAATATATATGTGAAAACGCAGGTGCACTCTCTATTCCTTTACTCTCGAAATCAGATGAGACGGCAATCCCACACTTACGGGGAGAGATCAGGCACAAGAACAACAGCCTTACGTGCTTTCCAAGGCACGGGGGTGGCTTCTCTACTAACATACAAACACCGGCGTGCTTCTGAGAATTTATGAATGTAAAAACCCAATAACA
The DNA here is from genome assembly GCA_905163435.1 of Mamestra brassicae. Taxonomy (NCBI): domain Eukaryota; kingdom Metazoa; phylum Arthropoda; class Insecta; order Lepidoptera; family Noctuidae; genus Mamestra; species Mamestra brassicae. The sequence continues at coordinate 2,816,594 of LR990989.1, read as the reverse complement.
CTTTTTGCCCAACATGGGATGTGAACCCAGGACCCTCGGCAGTCACGCTTGCGACCACGAGGCCAAAACAAAGAAAAAAAAAAAAACAGAAGTTAATGCCACTTGATTGAAACATAACAAGCATATCTATGAAGACGAAGACTATTCATTTCTGCCTGTCCGTTCAGAGAATAGTCGTGACATTTTTCATGAATAAACCTAGTTGTTCTCAATACTCAATTCTTTAAATATATTAATAATAATATCTTCGTACGACTCACATGCGGTAATCCGATCCCAAACTAGGCAGAGCCTGTGCTATGGTAACCAGACAACTGACAAACATACTTATATATTTCTAAATACATACATATCATAGACAAATTACACCCAGACACAGAACAAATGATCATGCTCATCACACAAAGATTTGTCCTGAGTGGGAATCGAACCCACGACCTCCGGTTTAGCAGTCAGGGTCGCTAACCACTCGACCAACAGGCCAGTCATATTTAATATTATAACAAAGTAAATAAAGATCGAAATGGACCCTGCCGGGCACAGCAAAATATGGTGAGAGGAAGAGGGCTCAGTTGCAATTCAAGGAATTCAATATTACCTACATTAAATTATTCGACTTGTTTAATTGGGTGTATAATTATGTATTTGTATACATATATTTATTGTTAGGTATGTGTATATAGGTAGTACTTTTGTTTTATTTATTCCATAAGAATTGTGTTAGTAATTATTTTGAAATTCTTTGAAGTATTTTCGAATTCATCCGCGTTTAACTAGTAAAACAGCACAAATGACAATTTCATGGGCCTTTCTTTCATTTTCCATAATTATTCTGCAAAAATAAATAGCCTTAGTTACTCTTAATCATCAGCTATTTGCCAGTGAAAGTACTATCAAAATCGGCCCAGCCGTTTCAGATTGTTTTTTATAAGTTTCGTATCGCTGAGATAGGGACCATTTTGGCCTCGCACAGATAATTATTTTATTATACTGTTTAGTTTTTAATTTTATTTTACTGGTTTGTTTGTCTTGTGCGAGTCCCAAATAAACATTTTTCTTTCTTTCTTTCTTTTATGCTTTTGTATATTTATTTATTGATTAGGATCGTCAACATTGCATACACTGTAAGATTTTCATAAAATAATTAATAAATAATTCTAGTGCTGCAACACCTACAGACAACCACAAATTTATCATATAAAAAACTAAAAAGTTAAAAAGCTGTTATTTTAATATTACAAACAGATACCTTAATCTCATTTATTGGTACAGAGATAGGATTTATTGCATACAAAATGAAATACATAATGTACAACTATTCACTATATATACACTTAAATAATAAAAAAACAAACTAAAATAGTCTTAAATATGGCGTCGAAAAATTCGTCCGCATCGCTGGCCACTGGTAAAGTACCCAAAAGGCTGGCAGCATTGCCACGTTGTATGGCAATGCTAAATTTATCCTTTGGCCAAGGTAAAAGCCTGCCCTTGGGTCACGAAAGATCTTTAAACATCATAACTTGTTTAAAGATCTTCAGCACTCGGAATTTATTGGTACAAATGTACCAATAAATAATATTCACACTTCATCACAGTTCCCTATCCACCTTTTGATCCACCCACAGTTTTAAAAGAAATCTGATATTTAAGTAAAATATATAGAATCAGGTTTCCTAGTCCAGTAGGTGGGACCATAACGCCTACGAGTTACAAACAACTGTTCTCAACTTTCTATGCAACTTGTAGATAGTACTTTTTTATTCTAGTTTTATTCGTTTTTTATTTTTTTTGTGTCGAGGAAGGAGCTTTTGGTCGTGTTAAGTTATTTGATGTTATCTTTTGATTTAATTTGGCTAAGTTTTATTATGTATTAGCTTCTGCCGGTGACTTCGTACGCGCATATCCCGTTTTTTCCCCGTTCCTGTAGGAATTTCCCATTCTCATATAGCCTATAGATGAGAGCCTCATGAATATGGCTATCATAATTACATACAAAAAGAATTTTCCAAATCCGACTGGTTGTTCCAGAGATTAGCGCGATCAAACAAACAAACAAACTCTACAGCTTTATTATATTAGTATAGATTTTGCTATCCTGTAAAGCAAAATACGCAATTTCGTTTACTTGGATGACACATTTTTTCCAGCTATTTTGATTTAAAACCAAACTACTGAACCGATGTTGATGAAATTTCTATGGGACCAATCCAAAAAAATAAACTGTGACGTAAAAAAAAAAATACAAATAGATTCATAAATGACGGAGTTATGTGATAAGAAACACAAAAAAACATACAACCGAATTGTGAACCTCCTCCTTTTTTTGAAGTCGGTTAAAAAGTATCAAACAAGACACTATTTTAACAGTCTGATGCACTTGGTGGCTTTTATTTGAATTAAATTTGATTTGAACAATGTTTTCATAGCAAGATAAATTAAACATACGTGCACAAATATGTAGAATACGCGAGAGTCATGGTTTTTGATTGTACGGAACAAATATTTGTGTGGACTACAGATAGTTGTTCCGGGTCTGGCTGTTTCTGTATGTGGCATTGTATGTATGTAAACGCACCCACGATACAGGAGAAATTCCTAGTGTAGAGCAATGTTTAAAAAAAACAAAAAAAAACGACTGTTTTTAATGTTTTCTACTGACTACCTTATACAAATATTTATTTTCTTATTTTTTTTAGAAATAGTCATCTAAATCTCTCATGAAAACGGCTAAGTAATCCTAGAAATAAATTTTTACATTTAGTTGCACATATTACTACTAAAAACAAAAAATGCAACTGATGTTTTGTTAACCTTCATGATTCATAAGAAAATGAAATAATTAAAATTAAGACACAACTGGTCTTGTAGACCAGGCACAGAACACAGCACAGTGCAGAGTACAGTTACGAATAAGCTATAAAATCTATTTAAAGATTAACCTGAACGATATACCTACAGCCTTATTTCTTAAAAAAAATAATCACAGCGTTAGTTCTAATAGGCAGATTGAACATTCAAATTCCCTAATTAGTATTTAAATTAAACATATGGTTGAAAAGTTTTCATGAATTTGTGGGCTGTTTATGATAATATAAAGTAATAATCATTTTCCTTAATCAATAATGTATTAATAACGAACAAAAAACATATCAAACACTTAATAAACTTACCATAAACCAAACGGCCAACTTCCTCCATAAAAACGACACCACACTTGACCACTACCTCCATACACGTATAATCCCGCCCGCCCGTACTCATTGGCCCGTCGGGCGCTTATAAAAGCAGGCCACATTAGTTCGGCGCACAGTCTGAGGCTAGCGGGCTAGAGGCACGCCGCATTTCATCGCGTGTGCGTTTACCCTTACGAAGTCTTCGAGATTTTCAGGTAAGTTTACAATATATTTTTTTTCAGGATATTATTTTTTTTTAAATATGTTCGCATTGAGGGGTGTATGTTTTTTTCGTTCAGGTGTAAGGGTTATGTTGTTGCTGTTAGTTATTTTTTAACAGTAAATTAATTGATTTTTGATAAGCTATACGTATAATATATATAATATAATATATATATAAAGAAGTGGTCCGTATAATCCATAAAAAAAACTTTTACGTGACTCTAATGAAATTAAAATTATTCTTTTATAAGAATACCTGTAGATTTCTTGTAGAATTTTTTAAAGGAAAGATTTCGATGGTTTCCATAGGATTGGTATAGAAAAGTTGGTTCGGAATATTGTAACCTAGTATTTTAATAGGTGTTCTTAAAGTAAAATACCTACATAACTAAGAAAGTTATACATACGTAAATTAAATAGAAAAATGATTAAGTCTCTAATTACTGGATAGAAAAAAGAAAATCTAGATTTTCACTGGTATTATAGAAAAAAGAAACGTTACATTTTCATCAAAGAGTTTTCCGACGGAATTGCCACATATATAAAAATAACTTCGTACTGAAGTGGTTTCTATTCCTAAATAATATATTCAAAATAAAATAAATTTAGTTCTGGAAACGATACGAAGTACATAAAATATTCCTTGTTTTCAATACTGCCATCAAAATTGAAGCAATACTTCTGCATAATTAGAAAAATCCAAATTGAAATTATGGAAACTCAATTTTGCATTCAGAATATCTACGTACATTGCCACACATGTTAATCATTCTATTACTGCAAAGGAAAGCCATCACGCCTATGTCTAAATTACTTTAAACTGCGATACATAACAAAGGGAATATTACAATATTCTTAACACAACATTAAACTTATCACCTTCTTGTGACATTTAGATTACCCAAAGATTCTAATTATGAATTTAAAAACTCCATTCTGCATGAATCAAAAACCTTTTGCATTAAGGGTTCTAAACTTCGACACGTTACTTATAGGCTTTCGGGAAAAGTTTCCATTTCGGTATTGTAATTCAAGTTCATATTTGAATTAATAAACTGTAATGCAGTTTTCTTGTAAATATTCCATAGGAAACACCGGCGTCATTTGGATTATACCAAATAAAAAATATTGACTTGTAAAAGTGGTATTTTATTTCATAGGAATAATTAGTAAAGCCGCTTTGTTCTAATGGAAAAATAAATTAAAACTAAACTCCATTCTGCATGAACACCCAAAAAACTTTTGCATTAATGGTTCTTAACTTCGACACGTTCTAAACGCCAAATTCTCAATTTAGAAATCGGGTGTGAACCACATGGTAACAGAAAGAAACCACTGGACAGTATCAATCAACAGTACATAAATTAGAATTTATCAACAATATTTTTATATTCGGATATTTTTTAAAATTATTTTTGCAAAGATCGTGGTAGACGATTTGTCGTGTCTGCCTACCTCCTAGGGAGAAAGGCGTATGTTTAAATAAATATATTTATATATATTTAATAAATTGTTTATTTGCAAAACAGGTTTTGCAAGAAATGCCTGTGTTAAGAGACTCCGCTCGTCCATAACAAGTCGTCCGCAATGACAATCCGTTAATGCAAACATAACTTAATCTAGGGTGTACAATTTAATATTATATTACTATTAAAAATTACTAAAGGCCAGTTTCACCACCGACTAAGTTCCCGTTAGCTTACCTGGCAGATAATTTCATACAAATTCTGTTTCATTTTCAAATTTATCCGGTGAATGAGGCGTACGTTTATGTATGTGTTTATTTAAAAATTGGTACAGGTACGAAAACTGTCTGGACTAACTGCTAATTTTTTACAGACTTCAAAGACATGATAAGAATTTCAGTCAGATTGAATTCAATTTTGAATTAAATCTCCCTTAAGTCCAAAGTATATTTTTTCGGGTATTCAAAAATAAACGTTAAATTCAGATAAATAGAAATTAGTTTAGACTAAGGTGAAAATGCTCTAAATGTTACTTATAGGCTTTCGGGAAAAGTTTTAATTTCAGTAGTGTAATTCAAGTTCAAATTTAAATGAGTAATTGTAATGCAGTTTTCTTGTAAATATTCCATAGGAAATACCGGCATCATTTGGATTATACCAAATAAAAAATATTGACGTGTAAAAGTAGTATTTCATGTCATAGGAATAATTAGTATAGCCGCTTTGTTCTAATGGAAAAATGAACAAAAAATATGTTTTTAGGACCACACGTTAAATATCACGACTTAAATAACTTTGGACATTTAAAAAGCCAAATTTATACTTTCAATAACTATTCTTATTGTTACTATACGTATTATAATTTCAGTAGTCCGTTTTTTATCAAAATTGAAATTAGCCTCACTTTGCCATTCAACGAGGTAACGTTATCAGTGTTCTAGGAACTTGTTCCATTGAAATATTCGTCAACATCGCTGACTTATTGATAACAAATGAATTCTTCGTGATACAGCCCCTCATGGACATGCTTATTTTCTGAAGAAAGAAAGACAAGAATTTAAGATATGATGATACCATGTTCAATAGACGGGCACGAGCATGATAAATTACTCCGGAATGAAATCTTTTTTCAATGATATTTCTAATATGATTATTTATTGAATGTAAATAATCATATTAGAAATATCATTGAGTATCAATACTGAGTATGAAATGTGTGGACTTGACATAAATGACAAAATATCACCTAATGACAACTCAAATAAGACAACATCTGCGACTAGTACAGAGAGTCAAAACTCACAGTTTTTTCTAAAATACCCTCAATATTCTACACCAAAATATTGCTGGTTTGCTGAAAAAATCGGACTTATTGGCAATTCAATTAAAAAACGATTAAAATAAAAAGCTATTTTTGAATTTTAACGGGAGTATCGAATAGCAATTGTGCTTTAATATATATAATTTTTAATTTATTTAAACTGGGTGTACAGTAGTGGTTTAAAGGCAACAAGGCATTCTCTATCAGTCAACTTTTCGATTAAAATCTACAGTGTAGTAAGAGTACAACAAATAAATAAAATTATAAAATGTAAAATAAAAAAAATGAATTTTTTTTACGTAAAGATAGATGAGGTGTGGTGATGAGAGATGTGTTAAGTTATACCGTAATGAAATTAAATAAGAATGCTATTGCTTGCCCAATCCAGAGAGGACTGGCTATCAGACAACTAAATATTTATGTAAAATCTAAACTAACAACTAAATTTAAGAACTAACCCTAATTTACTAAAAAAAATTGTCATATTGAAATTTAAAAAAAAATCAAGTTAAATTTAAAGTAACGTCTTTAATTCATTTTGGTTGTAAATGGAAGTTGCTTATTCGAATTTAAGATTAATTTTTTTTTGATGAAGAAACGTTACTTAATTACTTACAAAAATACTATGAATAAAATTAGAATCCAAGTTATTTTTCTTGTGTTTTGCTAGAAATAAAAGGTTTGTTTTATTTTAATTTTATTTTTGTATTATTTAATGTTTCTATTTAGGTAAAAACTTATCAGGGCTGTATTTATCTGCCTAGCCTTTTCCTAACTATATTGGGGTCGGCTGACAGTGAAACCGGATTCAGCTGAATCCCTGTATTTTACGTGGCGCGGCTGCCTACCAGACCTCCACAACCCATTAACTGGGTAACACGATAGTTCTTGACAAAACTGGAGTCAGATTTACTGGCTTCTGGCAATCCGTAACGATTGCAAAATATCTACAAATGACAGCCGGGACCAACGACTTTATGTGCTTTCCGAGGCACGGAGGAAACTCGGTACGTTAAGATAGTCACCCGTCTACAGACCAACCTTGACAAGCGTTGCTTTACCTTGATCGACCCGTGCGGCTGTTATTCTTTTAGCCACGAGCTCCAATAAATACAAAAATATATTATTACTGAACCCTACAAAAAATAATAACTGGAACTTTCACAAAAACAAAATATATGTATATAATTTTCAACCTTTTAACTTCATTGAAGTCCAAACTTTTTTCACTCCTACACTTTTATTTTAGACCATTGGTTCTCAACCAGTGGTCCGCGGACCTCTGGTGGTCCTTATGAGCTTATATATAGTTTACAAAAGGTTAAAATTATCAAACTTTTCTTAAAAATTATCAAATTATCAACTCAAAACTATCATTGATGCTAACTGATTTTAAGCTACGCCTTTTATCTACATTGACTCATTTAAAAATGTGTCATTAAATCTATGGTTGGGGAATGTATGAATGGGAAAGAATGGTCATGCTACAAGTATTTAATTTATTACCTATTTAAGTTAATTTTTAAATTATGTCAGTCTCAGCTTAAAACAAATTAAAGTGGTCCCCGGACGAAAAAAGGTTGGGAACTGCTGTTTTAGACAAACGAAAGAGGAATAATTCGTAATACTAACACTGGCCACTAAAGTTCTTGTGGTATTCAAAAAGCTGCGTTTTAAGTTCTTGTTAAATATTAGAACAACCTATTTTCAATCTATCGCGTCACAAAAGGGATCTTATGAAAACATTTGAACACCGAATAATTTTTAAAGTAGTGAGTGTCGAATGGATAATATTTATTCGATATATTATTTAATTTAAGTAAAAATCTTTGTTACTCCGCCGTTGATCTTTACTGATTAATATCGCTTTGAAATTCATTGATTCGGCGTTTTTTGTGATGACCAGTACTGAATCTGGCTCTCTCTGGAATTATAATGATTGAGCATGTATAATTATATGTAATTTGTTTTGAGATACGTAATTGCCACAAATAAAAAAAAAACAAAACAGTTTAGTATGGCGCCTACTACGAGATGTCGATACCATCACGATGCCGTCGGGAAAGAGGGATAGGGCTATGCCTTGTATAGCTCCGTCTCCCTCCCACGACGGCATCATCATGATTTTAGGACGCCATAGTAGGGGGTCAGGTTCCAGTAGTAACAGCCCAGACTTACCGAGTTATTTATGGTTTCGAATAGACAAGAATGCAATACTTCGTGCGATTCATGATGCATGACGTCACCACTGCTCTCAAAACGGTGAAGGAAAACACAATGAGAAAACTGATATGTTCTAGAACCAAATATTCGATGACATGTGTCATGCACCAACCAAAAGGAACGGGACAGGAACTTCAGATCCATAACTTCGTGTGTTTAAGAATAGGGTATTTGAGTAGTCTGAAAAATCTAAATGAATGAACACTTATTTGATAGACGATATTAAAACATTACGCTTCGTGAAAAAATAAATAAAAATTATCAAAAACAGAAGTTATTTTTCTGTCCTTATCACACAATGTAATTTATACTGGATGGCTTCAATACAATATGGCGGGACTTGTGAATGACGTCACACGCAATTAGTGATGTTTCTGTTCATTACAGATTTTAAAACGCGGACAACATCGCCATTTTTCGAATTTCGTCCTGTCTGCTCTCAAGGTTTTAAGAAATGTAATAAAAAAATCAATCAAATACCATATTTGTCTGCTGGACAACATAACACACGAAATAAATCCGCAATGTTAAAATAAAACGCTCCGACCGATTGCTTTCATTTTATAATATTGATTACAAAATGAAATTAAATGAGATTAAATATGATAATCTTTACACTGAATGTACAATGTACCGTCAGTCTAGATGAGACACCTCGTATATGCAAACTGATGAAGTTTTCAGAAGAGACAAAATAATGCTTTCAAATTAGGCACATTTTTTTTAAATATTTTTTATTTGAGTTGGGTTTGCTCTTGACTCTAGTCTAGGTCAGAGATGACAGAGACAAAGTCGACAATGGAACCAGCTTACCCAGAAGAAGCCTGTTCACTCTAATTTTGAAGAGATTAGTGTTGTATGCGTTCGGAAACACAGACGCAGGCAGAGAGTGCCACTCCTTTTCTGCGCGCATTATAAAAGACGTTTGGAAACGTTTAGTGCGAATAGGTGAAATAGCAAGAAGGTAGGGATGGTAACTTGCAGTGCGTCTAAATGTCCGATGGTAGAAGGGGGCCGGTGGGATGAGGTTGCAGATCGTCGGCTCACCTGATCTGTGAGTCTCCCCCAGTCACCACATCATCCCATCTGTGGAATATGTGGCCTATAACTTAAATGCAAGTTTAAAAAGTCTAATTGTCTTCCAACATTCTGTTGAGCCGCGGCCATGGTTTCCAAACTTGTACGTTTTTAATAAAAAGAAATAAAACTTTGTGATTAGTTACTTTGTGAAATTATTTCAGAGAACAAAGAAATGAAAACCAATCTGTTCTCGGATTACAGATTATAAAGAACCCTTGTTTTTTATAATGGGATTCGAAATTATATTTGTTACGATTGTGGAAAATAAGCAGTTCGTAGTTCGCAGTATTTTACTAAGGCGCTGAGATAAAAGGATTTCGTCGTTTCAACATGCTTGCTTGAACTTTCAGTCAGAAATTAAAACTGAAAAAGTTCAATATTTTTTGTCTACTTTCCGGTCTGAAAATTTAAGAAACTGTTGCTTATCTGGTTGCGCTTTTAAAAGTAGTTGAAGAGTTTTCTGAAGTTTTAAGAAAGTATTTTTTATCGTAATTTTATAATGAAAGGGCTTGAATAAATTAATATGGCAGATTTGTTTTTAAAGTGGCTCATTGCTTGAGCTTCTACTTTTTTTAAATTCGATGTAATTAAATTTCAATGAATTCCATTCCCATCTTATATTGTGATATATTCCAAAAAAATCGATATAATCAAATAGATTATCAAAAAATATTGGGCACCGTTTTTTTGTCACGTAAACAAAAAACTGGCCAAATGCAAGTTGGACTTGCACACGAAGGGTTCCGTTCCATAAGCCGAAAAAAACATGTTTCTTGTAAAAAAACATATTTATTAAATTTTATTATTTGTTGTTATAGCGGCAACAGAAATACATCACCTCTGAAAATTTCAACTGTCTAGATATCACGTTTCATTAGATACAGCCTGGTGACAGACAGACGGACAGTGGAGTCTTAGTAATAGGGTCCCGTTTTTACCCTTTGAGTACGGAACCCTAAAAATGAAGAATATAAAATGCTCTGAAATGCGAGACGGTCTACGTAAGGGTACGCTACAAGTGTCGTAACAAGCCAACCAAGCAAGTTGAAATTTCAAAAATCCTTTCTTAGCGGATGCTTACGTCACAAAATAAAACTATATTCCAAAATTTTATCTTTCTAGACTTTCGTTGTTTTGGCTATACGTTAATCAGGACAAACAATTTCAGAAGTATAGATTTCTTTACGACGTGAGATTTCAATAGATTTAGAAAATAATATAATGAAGAAATATAAAACTCGAGTGTAACAGAAAGCCACATTTCCTCCCAATCAATTAATTTAGCCAATCAAATTTCCCTGAAAATAACCCAAAGCCTTGCTTAACCTTTTGAGTTAACCTTTAATTATAAAAGGATTAATACGATGAGGATATACTATTTCAAATAACATGATTTGAGACGAAAGCGAAACCTTTCCAATAGGATGATTTCACACTTATAATATCACACTAATATTATAAAGGCGAAAGTTTGTGAGTGTGTGTATGTATGTTTGTTACTTCTTCACGCGCAAACGGCTGGACCAATTTTGATAAAATTTGGTATGCTGGAAATGACACCCTGGATTAACACATAGAATACTTTTCATCCTGGGAGTATGTCCCTTGGGATAACTTTCGACATTAACGCGGGCGGAGCCGCGAGCGTGTCTAGTTATAAATATATCACAGTTAGACCACCCTTAGTATGTGAAACAACAAGCTAAGGGTGGTCCAGAACAGCCAGATGGCGGAATTTTTTGGAAAGAGTCACCGCGGCCCTGGAACGCAAAGGGCTTTAGAAGGAACACGAATGGGTTTTAGTCAGTAAGAGTCTGACACCAGAGCGGAAGAAGTCATTTTGATGATGTCCCATCCATAAAAAAGGGTGGTCTAGACAAATCCTTTGTTTGTTATTATAAAACCATAATTATCTTCCGTTTCTCAACCTTATTCTTATTCTATTTACTGTTTCTGTAAATAAAAATACTGTTTTTCAAAAATAACTACAGAACTTTGTACAAGAATGAAAACAAAATAACAATCTGTCAATTTTTGACAGATTGCGACTGAGATACTAATAAAAAAAAGTAAATAAATAAAATTAATTAAATTCAGGCATAGCCCATAATTACCACATAAAACACAACACAACAACAATACACAACACAACAACAACAACAACAAACACACAACAATACAAAACACAACAATACAATTACAATTAAAACACAACAACAATGACAATGATGATGATGATAATGATTGTTTTTTTAAAATTAAAAATCGGAATCGTTCGAAATTCCTGAGATTGCTAAAAATACATATAGTTAGAACTCGTTGTGAACTCTCAATGTAATTTTTTTAAATTTAAAAAGCCGTTTCTAATGGAACTTTTAATTTCCAATGAAAGTTTTTATGATTTTCCATTTGTTTTGAATAAAATAAAGATACTCATAAACGTGTTATCCGATCCACATGTAAAAGATGGTCACCCACCACAGACCGACCTCGGCAAGCATTGCTTAACCTCGAAGTGCGAACCGTGCGGCTGTAATTATTTAGCCACGAGCTCCTTTGAAATTCTATATCATATACCTATCCACAAATTGATGTTGATTTAACACGAAATTATACAACGTTGTAACCCGGGCTGGTTTCCGCAACTCCACGAATAGGCGCGTATTTTGCGTGAAGATGGGACAAATGTGTCATTCGATCCACCCCAGCTCCCCAAGGAAGGCCAGCAACGCCTTGGTGTTACAAACTATCTCACAGATGGTTCCAGGGTTTTCGAAGTACTTAGCCCTGTAATCAGCGACTACCGGGCAGCTTAGTAGCAGGTGTGCTGCTGTCTCTTCCTCCTCCATGCAGGCTCTGCAAAGTGGGCTGTCAGTGACTCCTATGATAAAGTGGTGTTTATAAAAGACACATGGCCACTTGTGACGACTGAATTATACAACGTTACAATGAACTTAACATGTAACTAGCGCCCGCGAATGAGTAAACGTAAGGATTGAGAATCCCTCAGGCTGTTGTGGAACTGTTCGGAAGAGTTACCGCGGTCCTGGAATGCAAAGGGCATTTGAAAGAACACTGGTGGAATTTAGTCAGTAAGAGTCTGACACTCCCTCCCGCTCCACCCAAAGCGGGAGAACTTTATTTTTATTTTTAGGGGCTTTGTTTCTATGAACATGTCAGTCCCGTTGAGTCATAACTAAGCAATACAACATAACTTATATGAATCTAAGCTTATCAAGGGCATAAATAACAAGATCTCACTGACATGTGAACATTTTAAATAGGTTGATAGCTGGGGGCGAAAGGGGATTTCTAATATTACCAAAAAAATCCCAACTTCCATCATCATCTGCCTAGCCTTTACCCAACTATATTGGGATCGGCTTCCAGTCAAACCGGATTCAGCTGAATACCAGTATTTTACGTGGAGCGGCTGCCTACCAGACCTCCACAACCCATTAACTGGGTAACACTGAACTTCTTGGCCAGACGGTGTCAGATTTTCTGGCTTCTGACAATCCGTAACGACTGCCAAAGATCTACAAATGACAGCCGGGACCACCGGCTTAGCGTGCTTTCCGAGGCACGGAGGAAATTCGATATGTTAAGATGGTCACCCATCCACAGACCAACCTTGGCAAGCGTTGCTTAACCTTGATCGATCCGTGCGGCTGTTGTTATTTAGCCACGAGCTCCTCCATGTCAACATCCATTATATTTAGGCGCGGAAGTACCGCGCGTGAATTTAAGGTAAAAACAAAAATGAAAAGGATGCCCTGGCTAAATGGAGCAACGATCTTCGCAAAACGATTGGTAAAATCTGCATGAGAGAAGAATGTACGGATCGTTACAGACTAATACTAGTTTTTTTTTTAAGGATGGGAAATCATCAAATGACTTCTTCCGCTCTGGGTGGAGCTGGAGGGCGTGTCAGACTCTTACTGACTAAAACCCATCCGTGTTCCTTCTAAAGCCCTTTGCGTTCCAGGGCCGCGGTGACTCTTTTGAACAAATTACGCAAATAATTAATGAGTAGGTACATGATCCTGTTCGGGTGATTTTATTATGTAGGTAGGAACACGCTCTTTAGAACCACCATACAAGTTTGTATGATTTTATTTAGCGCAGCTATAAAAAGAAACCAAAACGGCTCTGTCTTAAATCGAAAATGGATTTCATTATTTCACCAAAAAAGTTGATTTAAAAAAATGCGGTCTATTTCTACTTTGAGATAAAAATAAGAGTCGGAATTGGTACCTACATAAGAAGCTGCCAAAATTAGGTTTATTAAAGCTTTTAGGTGAAATACAGTTTCTTGTGAAGTTATCTCATGTATCTGTCACCGGAAAATGGCAAACTCTGTAAGATTATAAAATAACTTAAGAGATTGTAAACTCTCGATAAATTGTCAACTGAACATTTGGAATACTATTTTATGCATCCAAATTTGAAAGTCTATAATATCTACACTTGACTAAAGAACGTTCGGCCGAATGGTCGATTGTCCAAAGAACTGTTGACCGAAAGAACTATTGCCCCAAGAAGATGTTTGTCATCCAATTACATAATGCCGAATCTATACAATATAATACAAATGTAACGGATCGCTGTCTGTACATGGAAGATATATAAGAATAAACATGATTGGGACCTTTGTCAACGCAAATAGCACCCAAAACAATTATTGTAATTTTTTTGTCTGTTTGTCTGTGCGTTTGTGCACGCTAATCTCAGAAATGGCTTATCCGACTTAGATGTTTGTTTCATGTCAATCGGTTCATAAATAAAACAGTTATCAACAAAGAATCACGTCGAACATTTGTTAAACTATCTATATCTATCTATTCTTTCTCTCTTCAGAAGCATTCACTGATAGTTTACTAAATAAACTTCATAATCTTAAAATAAAAATGTCTGCCCCAAGTAACTATTCCACGCGAACGAAGTCGCGGGCAAAAGCTAGTTTATAATATAATTAATCAATGAAATAATATAATTCGATCCCACATTTTTTCATAAATATCAAATCAAGTGAATAACTTGAATAGTCTGTTTTTTTCTCATAGACCGCATAATTACACAGCAAAGCACAGGGAAATATTATCTAACAACTTCATTGTTTACTAACAAGCATTGAGTTTCAAAGAAAACATGATTTCTTTGAAAAGATTTTTATCATAACGGGTTATAGTAATAAAAGGAAATAATATTTTAATAACATTTTCTTGGTAGTGAAAGATAATCATGACTTAATTTCAAATAATAATAAATAATGTCGACAGCGATGCGGATGAATTTTTTGACGCCATATTTTAGGGTTAATTTAGTTAATTGTGGAGTATTATGGTCTTATCATACTTGACTATTTGTTGGGTTTAAATATTTTTCATGCTATGACGAGAACGAAAATTAATGTTATCTAACATATTTTTGAAGTAAAAACTTCTTTAGGCGCGTTGAGCTCTTTTTGGATGAACAAAAATCATGGAACTCGCTTCATCGTCACCGAACGCTTTGGGTGAACAAAAATCATGGAACTCGCTTCATCGTCACCGAACGCTTTAGGTGAACAAAAATCATGGAACTTGCTTCACCGTCACCGAACGCTTTAGGTGAACAAAAATCATGGAACTCGCTTCATCGTCACCGAACGCTTTAGGTGAACAAAAATCATGGAACTTGCTTCATCGTCACCGAACGCTTTGGGTGAACAAAAATCATGAAACTCGCGTCATCGTCACCGAACGCTTTAGCTTTCGCTTAATTTTCACTTCTATCGGCAGTCCTCAAAGATTGCCGATAGAAGTGAAAATTAGCCCAAATAGAGCCCCACATGTTTTTTTATATATATATTTCTAGAAATATAGGCACTATTTTAATAGATAAGTAGTTACTGTATAGTAGTATAAATAACAAGCCATATTTTTTTTGGACGAACTCGTACAAAAAGTGTAAATTGTCGCTTTCAGTGTTTTTCCTGTAAAGGCTCGATTTATTAACATGAAAGCATGTTTTCAATTACATAAACAGCCAAGATTTTATCAGTGCACGTCCCTGTTCCTGCATATCAGTGGTATCTGTTATTGTTCCACTACAAAGAGTATTTGTAGGTACGAGATCGGTATGTGATACCGAACGCGGAACACAAACCTTGTATCAAAGGGGTGTTTAGCATAACACCATGCCTATTTCCCCAAAAAGAGATAGCAGATGTGTTTCGTGAACCGACATTTATCAGTGTTTTTAACTGTTTGGTTATTCTAGTGGGCGCAAACTATTTTTTTTAAAATTGGGATGAGTTTGCTCTTGACTCATACTCTAGGTCATAGCTGACAGAACAAAGTCGACGATGGAGCGAGCTTACCCAGAAGAAGCCACTTTAGTTTTGAAGAGATTAGGGTTGTATGCGTTCGGAAACACAGACGCAGGCAGAGAGTTCCACTCCTTTGCTATGCGCATTATAAAAGACGTTTGAAAACGTTTAGTGCGAATTGGTGGAATAGCAACAAGGTAGGGATGGTAACTTGCAGTGCGTCTAGATGTCCGATGGGAGAAGGGGGTCGGTGGGATGAAGGAGTTGCTGGACACTCTCCCCGAAGTACAATCCGTAGAAGTGTTAGTCCTAAATTCGATAAATAAAATTTCATGCGTTTTTCCCATTAGAAATTTTCTCAGTGGCAGACCGTAGTTTGTAGTGTGATACCCCCGTGAATCTGAGAGCACAAACGCCGTTGGCTCTATGCCTGAACTCTCTCCGGTCGTGTTAGATTGCCGTCCCATCGGACAGTTTGAGTAAAGTAACAGAGAATGCATCTGTGTTAGCACACGCTTGTGAACTATAAATATCCAGTCTACTTGGCGAATCTCCGTTAGAAGGGCCATCGTGACCGAAACTTGGAAACATCTTTTTTTTTATATTTAATATGGGTTTGCTCTTGACTCTAGTCTAGGTCATAGATGACAGAGACAAACGCAGGCAGAGAATTCCACTCCTTTGCTGTGCGCATTATAAAAGACATTTGGAAACGTTTAGTGCGAACAGTCATCATCTCGGAAATACTAAACCGATTAATAAGGATTTTTTTTCACTAAAAGTAGGTCACACCATCACAGTATGCCATAGGATAAAAACCGGCCCAATACGAGTCTCGAGTTCTCTTTTCTTCAGAAATAATGGGAGTAAGAAAATTATTGCGTGCCAGCGTGAAGACCGCAAAGCCAAACTATTCCTTAAACAAAATACCATGCCCTAGTAGTGAAGCGACTACTACACAACTCCTAAAAGAAACACACTTGGTTTTCCCATTATGAACAAAAGTGTTGTAATTTTTATCGATAACTCTACTACAATCTAATAAAAAGTATCTTTATCTAATCACTTTTCCGATACACCGCACATGATTGATGAATCTGATCAGCTCATGATACATTTTTAATGGGTAACACAAACCTGAGGAGCAATTCTCGTATTCCGGATTATTAACACCTCCAATTTCGAATCGCTATCGCTGAAAGAATGACATATTGATTACGCCCTCTGAGGTCCTTGACAAGTGACATTTATTTAACAGTTTACCTATGTACACATATTTAATTTATAGATAAGAAAAAGGAAACAGAAAAACAGGTACAAAGGTGATGCTTATTTCTAAAGAAATCTCTTCCAGCATACCTGCGAAAGGAGAGTCGAATAAAAGAGATGTAGACATCGTGTGTAAAAGTTATACTTACGTAGAAAAAAGGCTAAATATAACATACTATATATAAATATGACTAAAATTAATATCATACTAATACCTACTACTTAAATAATAATATAAGATACTAGTTGCCGCCCGCGGCTCCGCCCGCGTGATTGTCGAAAACTATCCTAAGGGAACATATTCCCGGGATAAAAAGTAGGTCACACCAAAAAGTATCCTATGTGTTATTCCAGACTATAATCTACCTCTGTGCCAAATTTCATCAAAATCCATTCAGTAGTTTTTACGTGAAAGAGTAACAAACATCCATACATACATCCATACTTACAAACTTTCGCCTTTATAATAGTAGTAGGATTATAATAATATATACTTTAAATATGCAACTATGATGGTACCAAAAGGTAGTCTTGTTTCACTCTTCTTTTAAAAACTGAAAGAGTTTTGTAGTCCCTAATGTCAGGCGGCAGTGCATTCCACAACCGTACCGCGAGCACAGAAAATGAGTAGGAATAAAAATCGGTAGAGGGGATTTAAGGAGATTACTAAGATGCGACCTGCAAGGTGCATCAGAATGACGAGAATAGGAGATGCGTTCTCGCAGATAGGAAGGCGTTTAAGAGTTGTCAAGGATGTTAAATAGCAAACACAATATCCGAGAGTTCCTGCGAAGTCAAATAGGGAGCCACTTGAGTACCTTTCGAAATCCTGAATTTCGACATTATGTCAGCGGTAGCGTGACGAAAGCGATGGTCAACATCAATCCCCTTACATTTTGGCATTTTTATTATAGCATTCGCTGATAATTTGGTTACATCTATACATATTTCACATGCTAGACATAAATCCTTCTCTACCATGCAGCGTTTACACACCAGCGGACGTTGTCAAGCTAACGTCGCCGTATGAACTTAGCTTAATCCCATTTCTAGCTGTGTACCCGTCTTCACTCGATGCCTACATTTTCATGAGAGGTAGTTGTACAGTCAAACTCAAGTCAGTGTGCTACGACTTCTCACTGACTTAAGTTTGACAGTGACTGGGGTGCGTTTCATAACGTACAAACTTTGATCTGATAACATTTGGTCTAATTTCATTTTATTATCGCTCATAAGATATAATCAACGCCAACCAACTGTTGATATAATTTCTTTACATTTAACATTAAAACTTATTTAGGTTAACGTTGTTTGATATAACGTTTATGTAATCACCCC
Organism: Mamestra brassicae; assembly: GCA_905163435.1. Classification (NCBI taxonomy): domain Eukaryota; kingdom Metazoa; phylum Arthropoda; class Insecta; order Lepidoptera; family Noctuidae; genus Mamestra; species Mamestra brassicae. The sequence continues at coordinate 2,798,186 of LR990989.1, read as the reverse complement.
GACTCGGATAGATTAGGTTAGAAGTGGTTATTTTTTTGTAAGCCCCGTTGAACTATCTTAGCGCAGTTGGTAATCAATTACCAGTTATGTTTTTATATCTTTTGAGTGGTATGACAAACGATTTTATATTTAATGTGTGTTATGTCAAACGATTTTATATTTAATGTATGTTATGCTTATAAAAATTAGTTATTTTAAAATTATATCAATCGTTTATTATATTAACTAATCGTTATATTAAATAAAATTATAGCTTCCGTTGTTATATGTTTTAATTATTAGATATTTTGTTGTTATATCATCTATTACTTACCCAATTGACTGAGTCTGACTGCCCAGAGGTAACGATTAAGGTCAGTTCACATTACTATGTGTGTTGTGGCGCGGGTTGCACCAATCATACGAATCTTTTCGATCCCACATCATATTACAGCGAGTTTTGTGGTCAATCAACTACGTCGGAAGGCGCTACGACATTACACGACACATAGTGCAAACCTGGCTTAAATACGATATACGTGTTGTAAGGTCGTGAGTTATACCAACCCAGACATGCACTTTACTTTTATGCAATTTATTTTATTACTAGCTTTTTCCTGCGGCTGTAAAAGTAGCCTATTATCATCTCAAGACTACCATCGAGCTCTGTACCAAAGTTCATCAAAATCGGTTTGGCGATTTAAAAGTGAAAGCGTAACAAACGAACAAGCAAACTCACTATTTAATTCGAACATTGCTCTCAAAACGGTAAAGGAAAACACGATGTGGACAGTGGCGTGTACTTAACTCAACCATTCCATTCCAAGATGCATTGTGTACGCCTTGTGGTCCAGTCAGCCACTGTTCCACCCGGATAAGAGCGGATACAAGCCTAGTACCTTCGAATTTTGACGTGATATTTGTAAGAATAACCTCGGATTTTAATACAGTTCCCATTATTGGGCGAGCCTATTTCCTTTTTCCGTCCATAGTTCCGAATTCCGGGTTACCCTTGTACATTTTTACAATAAAGAGTATTTTTTGCCACTTTTCCTGTCTTTGGAATGACAATAAAAGAAAGATTTCTTTGATTTTGGGTAAGTGATTGGGCATTTTGTGAATCTTGTGTTAAAATCTGCTTAACCCAGCTTTTTCTCGCGACTTCACTACCATAGCTTTTCTGGGATAAAATGTGCCTTAAGTACACTCAGCGATAACGTTGATTTGTAAATAATTTTCGTAGTAGGATCAGCAATTCCAGAGATTGTTAAAACACAATATTTTTTTATTTGTATTCAAAATTTTATTTTGTATTTAAATGTCCATAACATGTTTAGGGTTCCGCACTCTAAGAATAATAATAATATAATATTTATTTCAGACCGGAAGCCTATAGTTTAAAACATTACAAACCAACATACACACACACATATAAACACTATTAGTAAGCCTCCACTGTCCGTGTGACTGTCAGCGGGCTGTAATTGCATATTACACACAGTTTTAATTTACACAAAGTGTACACATCTATTGCCGCTGTAACAACATAGCTCTTTAATAAACGCAAAAAAGAAACGAGATTTTTTCGGTCAACGGTACGGAACCTTTCGTGTGCCATTCCAACTCGCACTTGACCGGTATTTTTTTTAAATATTAGTTTTTTTTTTTTAAGAACGTTGCCCCACACTAGGAATTTCTCCTGTATCGTGGGTGCGTTTACAAACATACAAAATCGCATACACAAACAGCCAGACCCGGAACAACTATCTGTAGGCCATACAAATATTTGTTCCGTGCGGGAATCGAACCAGCGACACGCACCGCAGCAGTCAATCGCTCAACCACTGCGCCAATCGTGTCGTCAAGTTTAGATAAGTGTAATTATATTGTTAGATCCCCGTCCATCTAGAATATTTCACAAAAGGTCTTATTATAAACGCTTTACCTAGAAACACACTGAAAAGTTCATGTCCTTTTGATTATGTCCCCTTTGATCCGGAAGGGCCCGTCACCTTCAATCCGATTTTAATTATAGAATAAAGTTCGTTAGTATGTTAATGTAAAGTTATTTAGACTCTAATGACATCTTAACTTTTCCACTTAATCCTTTAGAAAACCGTGATTTATAAAATTTAATCTACGAAGGTTACTTAATTAAATCTATTCATTAACGGAGATTCATTTAGGTTTTATGTACATAGTTAGTTTAGGTGTAAAACATTTTTTTTTTTAGCCAGCGTGTAATTCGAAAATAGGTATATTTATTTGAAATCTTTTTAAACGTTGACGTATGAACATACGAACAATTGATTTTGATATTTAAATTTTACATTTAAAAGACGTGTAAGTAAGAAAAAAATGAATATCAATGAATCGATGATAATAGAACTAAATACAGGGTGGAGACGACGTTACGACAATAAATCAAAACACTGGTAATACTAGTTCATACGAATATGTTGTCTTTTATCAAAGATTTGATGTCACTAAATGCAACAGACTGCTTGGAATATTTCGTCAAAATAGTAGTCACTATCCTTGACTAGTTTACTTACTTTTTTTTGACGTTTTATGTAATTGGAAAGTATATTTTTAATTTCGGTGACAGGATTTATAAGTTGTTTCAAAATATTCCTATGAACCAGTATTGTCAATGTTTTCATTAATTGTTGTATCGATGTCTCCACATTGTATATGCAAGTTACCTGGGTCTAAACAGTTACTTGAGAAAAATAGTTTTGGGATACACCGACTTACAATAGAGAACTGCTCCCTCCGTTTCTCCTCACTCTCTTAAAAAGACAAGACTTGGTTGCTACGAGTTGCGACGCATGGCGTAGCGTGGCTACGGCGTAGCTCGTAGCCATTTTGCTACGCGCATTGGCATTCGTGAAACTTAACATCCCTTTTATACCTTTTCAAAAATAAATTACTGGACAGATTATGTTAATTCAATAGTAATGATTAATTCTGGTTTAAAAATAAACAGGTAATGGGCCTTGCATAATTAATTGAATTCATTCCATATCAATTACATCTGATTTTAATTTCAGTATTTAGTTTGTGAAACTGACCATACTAGTTACATTCAGTGTTAATCTGGGTGGTGTGTATAATTTATGTGTGTCTATGTTTTCGAGCGTTGGTATGGCACTCGTGGGTTGCAGCTGAAAATCAGTGTCAGGAGGTATACCTCCCAGGGTTGCGGAATTTGTTCGAAAGAGTCACCGCGGCCCTGGAACGCAAAAGGCTTTAAAAGGAACACGGATGGGTTTTAGTCAGTAAGAGTCTGACACGCCCTTCCGCTCCACCCAGAGCGGAAGAAGTCATTTGATGATTTCCCATCCTTAAAAAAAAAACAAAGGTGGTATACCTTGTGTTGCCATCTGGCATTATGCTGAGCTGAGCCCTTTTGGCAATGTCGGTTTTGTTTTTGTTTTTAAGGTATTTCTGTTTTTTTTTCTTTCTTTCTTTCATCCCCAATATAGTGGAAAAAAGCTAGGCAGACCGATTGATTGTTCCTAAAATTCTCCACTCTAAAAAACTTGGAAAGCGATGATGTGGTTGACGATGAAGTACGTTTGCCGAAAAGTAGCACATTCACTCAACTTAAATACAATTCAATTTAAAAAAAAAACAGACCAATAAATCTATATAGTGTTAGTATAAACTTAGCTTATGTTAGCAAACTCAATAACTTAAAATACAATAACTATATAGTAATAACCAGCTAAAAAACTAGGAAGTTGTGACGGGCGGGCGTTTCGGAGGACTGTCTTTATGTAGAACTTTGACGTTCAAAAAGTGCTGGCACTCAGCCTAATTTGAATAAATGACTTCTTTTTTTTAAATTGAATACATGAACATGTGCACGCACACGTCTGCTAGCCCAAAGCCTGATAAATGGTTCATCAAGCTTGTCCGTCAGTGTAGCTAAACTATTTGGAATAGTCTTGAATCGCCGCAACATCGATGCACACCGTTTGCGCATGATGCCATGAAAGTCGTCATCTATTCGCGCTTTCCCAAACATGCCCGATGCACTGCAAAACCGAGGCAGCCCCAACAATATCCTCAGCGCATTATTATACTAATTTTAATTTTATTAATATTAATATCTTGGGACTTGGGACAACTCACACACGGTCATCCGATACCAAACTAGGCAGAGCCTGTGCTATGGCAATCAGACAACTGATAAATATACCTATATATTTCTAAATACATACATACTATAGACAAATTACACCCAGACACAGAACAAATGATCATGCTCATCACACAATGATTTGTCCTGGGTGGGAATCGAACCCACGACCTCCGGCTTAGCAGTCAGGGTTACTAACCACTCGACCAACAGGCCATACTGCACGCGCAGAGCGTTGTAAGCCTTCTGCGTATAAAGTATATTTGGTACCAGCCTCTGTTAATCCAACGCTGGCTCGCGTTCACCACTTCATCGTTTGGTTGAGACATATAACAAAGAGTTTGATTCCATCGACTGTTAAGGATCAGCAAATTACTATACAACGTAGGTAATGTTTTAATGTACGCACACAAATTTGCTTTTTCTTTTTTAACTAAAAACTTACCGTTGCAAAAATTTAAAAAACGTTTCACAGAATTACTAGTAAACAAATGTTATTATTCTGTGCAGGCTTTCTTAAATGATAATCTTTTGTAATGTAGTAGTAGTCGTCTTTATTATTCTCTACTGTGTATTCATTTGCATGCTATATTAAGGCAGAATGTACATGGATCCTATTATATAATTGAACTACTATTTTTATGTACCTACATTCAAAACAAATAAAGAACTAATCTATTCTATTCTTGTATGTTTATATTTAAAAACCCGGAATTACCGTTCATAGGTAGATACTGTATCTGTGTCAAAAGCTAAATTTTTAAATACTTTTAATTGTAGTCTGTGGAGAACGTATGGGTAGCATAATTGTATAAAATGTAATATTTAAGATATTATGACTATTTCTTATTGTGCTACTGTTTGTTTTTCCTTCAATAAATAAAATAAAGCCCACCAGGCGGTAGCTACCAGGAAACATAGACTTCGGCACGGAATTCCACTCCTTAGCTGTACGCAAAAGAAAATATGCCCAACACGTTTACGTTACGTAAAATTCGAATTGATATTCATCATTATGGTAATCCTGCGGTTGAGCTTATCCGCTGGAAAGTAAAGTCTGGAAGCTAGCCTTGTTTAAGTTCCTGTCATCAGTCCCATACTAATGAATTTCAGTGTCAACTTAAAGGCAATCGTCCGTCTAGCTAGGCTTGCGGCTTCTCATACTTGCTAAAAGGCTTTCAATGAAAAACCGTGACGTTAAACAAGGCTGTTACAGCCTCATTATAAACTAGCTATTGCCCGCGACTTTGTACACGCATATCCCGTTTTTTTTCCCGTTCTGTAGGAATTCCGGGAAATCCTCCCTCCCCTTAGTGCTCCCCTACGGAGTGTAGGGAACCTACACGCCAAATTTCAGCTTTCTACGACCAGTCATTTCGGCTGTGCGTTGTCTGTCAGTCACTCAGTCAGTCAGTCAGCTACGGAGGAATTTTAAGGATTTAAAAAATGTAACGATATGATTAGTTTAAAAACTGATTAGCAGATTCTAAATTCATTTTTTTTAGGCACTGCAACTCCTGAAAGCCAGAACCAAAAGTGGCGACGAGTCCCAGAGAAACGATTCAACTGCCTTGGACCCCGCAACGAAATTAATCTAAAAATAACAGCGGTGGAGTAGGAAAACAAAAAAAAACACTTTCAAGCAGGATTCAGAACAGCTAAGTCAATAGGTACCAAGGAACATATACAATTGGGTTAAGCCCAGTTGTCAAGCACCACGGATAATATATTAACTAATTGTTATGGGTTCTAAATTGTGAACTACATTTGATTCCATTAATAGGTATCAGTATAGGCAAAATCACTTGAACGCACAAAAAACTAACGACTACTAACGAAATCCTGCATCGCGATATCAGATTTTTCAGTGCGGTTTGAACATATTATACAATCCAAATATCAAAATTGTCCATCAGACACAACGTCGGAAGATCCTCCCTTTTTCAATGGAGTTATGAGGGACAGAGAGTAAAGTCCCGCAAATCTCCATTGAAAAGGGAGGATCTTCCGACCAGACGGTTGTTGTGTACAGATACTACTACTGGGTGGTGGTCAGAGAGTCAGTCGAGTACCAGCATAGTTGGGAAAGCCAAGGGAGATAAAATTTGCTTTATTATGCTAATTAATGTTCAAACTAATCATACCGTAAAAAAGTTTGAATAAATAAGGCCCAAAATGTAACCATAAAGTTACCACTGTCATTTATTCAGAAAGTAGAAGCTAGTTCCACATATACCTACATGAATTATGAAGTAACTACAACCCATGCTCGGTGTTTTATACTATCAAATTTTTCATTCACTGACCCATAAAGGATATACGTAAATAATTGCAATATTGCGGTAAAACATTACATTCCAATCAAGTGGCTTTTAAAATAGAAAAGTGCATAAAACATTTTATAAAATTCTATAAAATCTAGTTTTAGATTAACTTACTGTTCTTCTCAGCAGAGGCGTTCATCTGATACCCATATCATGGGGGTGTATTCAAAATAATTAACTGGTCCGTCATCTTAGAGAGCCCGCCATATTGGATTTAGAATGATATCACTTAAGTATCCGTGCATTGTCATCCACACCAAACGTGAATGCAAAATTTCGGTCTCAATCGGTCTACGATAACTGTTATACAATTCAGTTACAAGATTTAACCCACACATACTAATTAACTATCAAGGCAAGTTAAACAAAAGTTTATAATAAGCATAATATAAAAAATCTTCTTCCTCATAAATTTTCCAATTGAACATTCCTACCCCGTTTTCTCAGATTACGTCGACAATATTGAGTGCTATCCCTGAATATCAGCTCAAGACATGCAAATTTTAATAAAAAAGCACTCCTGGACGAGTTTCGCATAATTATTTTGAATTTTAAGGAAGTGAAGTAAAATCCCCAAGAATGTTGCGTTGGTCTAGTGAACGCAAACGTTATTGATGAGCGTGAGGTTCGATTCCCGGATCAGGCAAAATTTTTATTCGGCTTTTCCATCAGGATTTTTTAGTAGCAGCACGGAATCAGAATTTGTGAATTGAAAGTTTCAAATTAAAATTATTTAATGGGTTGATGTTTAACCACAGGTTCTAAAACAAAGTCAAAGCGTTTTTTTTTTAATTAGGCCATTAAACGGCACTTTTTAACGTCATCATTTACAGTTCAGTAAAATAATAGTATTCAATTAATAAAGTGACTGTACTGTCCATTCGGAAAGGTAGATTCCTATGGATAAGAATGGACAAGAAACTCCATAGTTACTCTATTCAAATAATGGTTTTAGAATATTTAGTATACAAAAATTATTTCAATTATGTGAGGACGATGCACCCAAAGAATGCACCTGATGAAAAGGTATGATGTGGTCGACGATGGAGCACGCTTGCCTAGAAGTATTCACTCTTGACTTACCTCCCGATTATGATATAGGACTTATGACTTGTGAGTGAGCTATGGTAGACCTCTGCCAAGGCCGTTAAACTAGCGTGTCGTTAAGAAGAAAACTTCAGCAATTTGTGTAGTTATCGTGTACTCGTATGCTTTAAGGAAAATCGTCATAGTTTTCGTGATTTTTCCGGAGATAAGTGGCCCCGATTCTGAAGTAAATAACTAATAACCGATGTCTATTGACAATTGACATCTGCCTTTGAACAAATCGTCATTCAGGGTGTAACGGAAAGATTACGGGAGATTAAGAGAACGGGAATTCACCATGACTTCCTTGAAGAAAGTTGTTCATCTGTACAGATTGACTATCTTCTATATTGAGAATAGTCAATTCGTATGCCAAATCCGTTCTGGCGTTTAGGTGATTAACAAATATTAATAACTAGCGGACGTCACGCGGTTTCGCCCGCGTAGTTCCCGTTCCCGTGGGAGTGCGGGGATAAAATATAGCCTATGTTACTCGCTGATAATGTAGCTATCCATTGCTAAAATAATTTTTCAAATCGGTCCATTAGTTTATAAGTTTATCCGTTAAATACAAAAATACAAATCTTTCTTCTTTGTAAGAACAGAAGTATAGATAAAGTGACGTAGTCCGACCTATGTTTCCAATTCGGTTACGGTTTTGGCGAAAAACGGTAGTTTCGGCAGCAGTTTCGGTTTTGGTGAAAACGTGGCCGTATGGGCAAATTGTGCGAAAGAGTCACCGCGGCCCTAGAACGCAAAGGGCTTTAGGAGGAACACGAATGGGTTTCAGTCAGTAAGAGTCTGACACGCCCTTCCGCTCCACCCAGAGCGGAAGAAGTCATTCGATGATTTCCCAACCAAAAAAAAAAAGGGGCCGAATCGATCGTTCTTGATCCATCTTCAAGTCGGTTAGTGACCCGGAGGGAAGAGTTGCGTTCGGTTACTGGCAGTTTGCACGTTGTCTTTCATGTGAAAATGGAACCGAATTTTTGGTTAGTTTCGGTTGAAAATCACGTTTTAATCAGACACTACAAATATAATTTCATATAAACAGCTCCACCGAAATAAATCACTTGAACCATTTCATAAACAAATATTCCTTGTTGAATACAGGAATCTATTAATAATAAATGTACCAGCGTTCTAATTTTGAGTAACACGGACACGACTTGAACTTTTTCTTCCAATTAAAATTAATTCAATGTATTTTTATTTCAAATTGGCTCTGACACTTGACTTAAGAGGCCCTTTTAAAGATAAAAGAGAGCGTTTTATATTTCCATTACCAAAGGTACCAACACGTTAAAGTAACACTTCACATTATAAAACCAAGTCCTCTGCCGCGTCTATCTGTTTGTCTGTTCGCGATAAACTCAAAAAATACTGAACGGATTTTCATGCGGTTTTTTCCAATGAATGGGGTTATTCATGAGAAAGGTTTAGGTGTATAATTCGTCCCGAAGTTCTAACGAGAACAGGAAAAATGGGATATGCGCGTACGAAGTCGCGGGCAAAAGCTATAGTAGGCGCCAGATAATCGTGGAATATCGGTCATTGACCCACCTACATTTATTGACATTGTTAATTTGAAAAACGGAATTAATGACACAAAACTGTCCCGAATCATCATCTCTCGTGATCCTTAACATGGTCTAATAATGAAAAACGATTCATATTTAATTGTTCAGGTACCTATGAGCAGTTATTAGGGAAAGGTCAATATACTTTATTTATTTATTTATTTATTGGCCTATCTACAATTGTTACACTTTTTATCCCAAAAATACAAGCAGCATGATTCAAACATAGTGTACAATATGATGCGATAGACACAGCATGCAAAAATAAAATTAAAACATCAGTAGGTTACAATAAAAGTACAGAAATAACGCTTACAAAGTTATAAAAACTAGTGGGTAGTTCTAAAAAGTAGATACTATACAATCAAAAAAGACATTATGGTGGATTACTTTTGATGGACTTGGCGCTTGAGTTTCTGAAGTGTTGTGGTAAAAATGTCTATTGAATGATCGCAATTATTAAGAAGCCTGCACATTCTGGGGATAGGGCAGTTGGATCCTGACACAGTTTTGCGGAATGGGGGACGTAAAAGTTTGATTTGGTGACGCGGATAATTATAGGGTAGACTAATGTTTATCTTACTTAACAACTGGGGGCAGTCTATTTTACTCCGAAGTATTTTAATAATAAAAATTAAATCTATATCGTCTCTTCGTTTTTCGAGTGAAGTTATGCCAAATTTCTCAAGAAAAATTTCACATAAAATACTGGTATTATGCTGAATCCGGTTTGACTGGAAGCCGACCCCAATATAGTTGGGAAAAGGCTAGGCAGATGATGATGACTACCTTCTTGAGAACCTTTTCCTGACAATAACAAACAACAAAAAAAGAATAAGTGATATTGGTCCAGCTGTACACGCGTGATGCCGTGACCAAGGGTAAATAGAGATTCATTTTTATATATATATAGATTACAATGCATTCCTGAAGTAATAGGATGGACATGATTTTTTATTGAGAAATTCGCTAACGGAATAAAAACTATGCCATATCAACCACTTTTTTTAAAACTGCACAGAACTTTTTGTATGGTAATTCAGTTTATATATATACAGAGAGTAAAGTATACCTCCACTGGAAATGGGAGGATCCTCCAAACCAGACGGTTGTTGTCTGGCGGGCAAATGCCCGATAGTTGATATTCGGACTGTTGTATGTGTTCAAATCGCACGGAGAACTTTGCTTGCGCGATGCATGATTTCGTTGTTAGTTCGTCGTAGATGGCGCTGCGGTTCTTTTTGTTGCCATACAAATTTCGCTGCTTATTTTTTCATGAGTTTTTGATGCTACCTACAAGTTGAAAAGATTGATGTTGGCTGGCTTCTCGTTGCCTACGGCGGGCGTGCTTTTCGAGGCACCGAGGAGTATCGGTATGAAATGGATGGTCACCCATCTACAGACAGACCTCGGCAAGCGTTGCTTAACCTGGAAGAAACATGCGGCCGTTATTATTTATTAACAACAACAACAACAATAACAACATTAGCAACATGCATGCATGCATTTGTTATGTAGCAACATTTTGCAACAACAAAACTTATTTATTTGTGAGTTAGCTTATTATTTGTGCAAAACTTAATCCGCGAGATACGGGTGGTCTCATTACGAGGAAGTTGTAAAGGGGTGTTCATAGAAGCGACTTTGTTTTGCCGCGACAAAGTTATATGTTACATATTGTTTGAAACTGCACGTTTTAGCTGCCACTATAATAAGTTTCAGTCTCCTGCAAACGTCATATGTTATTTTACTACTATGTCGGTCGAGTTCTTAACATGTCTTAAACATGAATAAATTGAAACGTTATATCTGTATTGGTAGGTCAAACTCAAATCTTTGATTTCAATCAAACTATTCAAAAGTCCTTTTATACATCTGAATTAACAGTAAAAAAAAAACATTCTAGGCGTCTTTCCAGAAAGGTATGTAAGTATCAACGAACCCAAACGTTTATTCGGAAAGGAACTTAATATTTTTGGCATCGTAGTAACACGATGCCAAAAATATTAAGTTCCTTTCCGAAAAAATGTAAGTAAGTATAAGGGAGGCCACAAATCTCCTTTGCAGATAAAAATAATACTGACAGCTACATAAAACCTATTGAACAAAACGCAGCGTTTCCTAAGCGCCTGGTCTGAAGCGACTTTATATTTTCATCTGCACAATATGAGGTTCTGAGTGAAGTGAGTTAATATCATGGCGCACTTTTGGCGAAGTAGGTATAGTAACAACATGACTACTGAGTAGATATTTGTTTATTAGGGTTCCGTACCCAAAGGGTAAAACGGGACCCTATTACCAAGGCACGGAGTCTTAATAATAGGGTCCCGTCCGTCCGTCTGTCTGTTTGTCCGTCTGTCACCAGGCTGTATCTCATGAACCGTGATAGTTAGACAGTTGAAATTTTCACAGATTATGTATTTCTGTTGCCGCTTTAACAACAAGTACGAAAAAACAGAATAAAATAAATATTTAAGGGGGCTCCCATACAATAGACATGATTTTTTGCGGTTTTTTATATTAGCTTGCTGACCAGATATTATTGTCCCAGTGAGTCTGTTGAGTATCTGGGGTTTTGCCTGGTGGACAAGTGCGTTTAAGCCTGTTAAATAGACATTAATACAAACAATAGTCAACGATACAGTACTATTTTTCAATTTACACTTCCAGCCGCTATGATGGCTCCTTCTTAGTTACTGCAGTGCGTCTCTGGAACTCTCTTCCACACTCTCTACACGACAGCCCTTCTTTTGATATCTTCAAAAGGAAAATTAAAGAACATTTCCTTTCACAATTACATAGACTTCGTAAGATTGTTATTAATCTTGATTAGATTATAATTTTTCGATATATTATGAAGAAATCGTTTTGTATACAAAATCTCATCCAAACTCAATAGTTTCCAATATATCCGTGTCTTATTAAGAAAAAATTGTTAACGATTTCACGCGATATTTTACACTCTTACGGCGTTTGCCATTTTCCGGTGACATATATATATTTGTATTTATGTATGTAGGTATGTTGATGTATATTATTTGTACACGGGTTCCTACCCTCAATCCTGATCCCTCTCTATCACTCAAAGGTTGGCTGGGAGAAAACTCAACTTCGAGTTAAGCTCGACTTTGTACATGAAGTTTATTATGACTGTTTCTATAACATAAGTTGTTTTCATGTACAATAAAGAATTATGATCGATTGCTATGAATAGAACGTGTAAACCTGTAAAGGGGTCATTGTACTAAAAAAATCGTTTGCCCCATACATTTGTGTGTGCAATACGCATAACTCAACAACATTTATCAAAAAGGACTTCTTTCGAGAGTTCATGTATCTTCCCATGGTAAAATTTGTTCATAATGATGGCTACAATGACCCCATAGATGCAATGATATACTAAGATAAATCGCTTTGTTTTCGTGCTGTTTTCATAACAATTTATAAAACGCATACAACCCTAATCTCTTCAAAATTAGAGTGAACAGGCTTCTTCTGGGTGAGCTCGCTCCATCGTCGACTTTGTCTCTGTCATCTATGACCTAGACTAGAGTCAAGAGTAAACCCATATTTAATAAAAAAAAAGAAAGGTTATATGTACAAATCACACATACAATGAAGAAATCTCGACGTTTTGACAAATCGTTTAAACCATGTAAAGCAGGGTGAGTGTCTAGATCAGTGATAAAACAGTCAAATCAAAACGCAGTTTATAATTCTCTAATTACGTTAGTTATTTAGTTCGATCCAGCCCGTCCCTGACTGTTCTCCCCCCAGCGACGCCCTAAGCCGAGGCCCGTACCCCACAGGGGGTACCCTTAGCGTGTAGTCGCTTTAATATTATAACAGGCAAGCCCGGTTAAGCAGTCGACAACCTCATAGGTTGAACTGCGAGACGCCACTCATAAAAAATAACGTAAAAATATTCTTCTCTGTACTAAAAGCCACATTTAGTTTCAAAATATTACATGAATACCTTCCTACACATTTTGAAAATTGAATAATTAAACCATTCATCATCAAATATATCACCTACGCACTTAATAAAATCATAATAAGAATGTATCAGTGACCCGCGGTGTGAATAATTTAAATGAAAATTCATAGGTAGGCCCCTGCGAATATGAAGAACATTTTCAAGGAAACATTAAACGACATAGAGTAACGAAAAGCCGCAGCGGTCACTGTTAGAGAGATGGCATTGTTAAAACTTCGTAACAAACCGCGTCAATGACTGAATGTTTACTCATAGAAATTGACGCTTGTGACAGTAGGGAATATGCCTGATTTATTTTTAATTATAAGACCAGTTTATCGATTACAACAAATATACAAAAAAAATACTTTGAATATAATAATATAACAATTTGAATCGAATATCTGTCATTTTGTGAAAACATCGTTTTCTACGGCAGCCTGCTGTATGGTCATCACAGCTTTTGACGTCACAGTTCACGTTGAACTTAAAGAAAGAAAGAAAGAATATGATTTATTTAGCACCTACATGAAACACGCACGGTACATAGAAATATGTTGGTATGCTAAAAACTAAGTGTGCGTCTCGTGTGTGTCTCACGGCTGCACTAAAAAGGTCCATTTCAGCGATATGTCAGACAGACTGATGCTGTCTGACGCTGGTTTTCTAATGAACCTTTCAATGGATGAGTGGCGAGATATAATGAATGAGATATAATTGAAACATGAAGAAAATTTTACTGAAAAATAAAAAACAACGTCGAAGACGTTACGTATAGCTTTAAGCTACATAACTACGTCTTCGCTGAAGATATTTGAAAAAATATTTCATTATTGTTAAGTAGAACTAATAAGTAATTTATTTAGCAAATAAAAAATGACATGCGTATTCCCTATTCTGTTTCTCGCTATTACATCCGAAAATTGTGTCAGTTCAGCTATTTAGGAAATTAGGACATATTATTAGTTGTGAAGGCTGCTCTAGCCGCTGCCATGGTCTATGGTTTAAGCTCATAATGTGTTTAGTTTAAAAGCCTTCTCATTAACTCATTTGGCTTATTGTTAGTTTAACTGACATTTACCTGGGAGCTGACAATTAAGGAATTAAATCATTTTACTTCATTATCATCACCATATCAGCCGAGAGACGTCCACTACTGGACATAGGCCTCCCCAAAGGGGGGGAGGTTGCCATAATCGCCTTTGGCAGGTTGGTTATTGTTGGATGTTGGATATTGTTACAAAATAGTAGATATTAATCATTATGATAGCTCATCGCGTAAGAGAAGGTATAAGGCCAATGAAATGAAGGATGCATTATGTGAAAGATGATAAGCGCATGGCTGACTTAGCCATGAGCTTATCATCTTTCATATCCTCATTGGACAAAATTCCTAAATTAAAAAAAAGTCAGCCGCAGCGGGCCGATCTTCAAGGTTAAGCAACGCTTGCCGCAGTCAGTCCGTGGATGGGTGACCATCTATTACGTATCGAGACTCCGAGGTTAGGAAACCACGTTAAACCGATGGTCGTGTCGGCAAGACTGATGACAGATTATCCGACTTTTATCTTCCGTAACGACTGCCAAAGATCTACAAATGACAGCCGAAACCAACGGCTTAACGTGCTTTCCGAGGCACGGAGGAATCTCGGTATGTTGAGATGGTCACCCATCCACAGATCGACCTTGGCAAGCGTTGCTTAACCTTGAAGATCGAGCCGTGCGGCTATTATTCTTTAGCCACGAGCTCCTCTCTAGTGGCTCCGCATTGTCACAGGAAATAATTATGCCAAGTTTATGTCAAACATGTCGAAACTGCTTAATTGGATGTACATAATTATGTGAAATAATTAGTTCTAACTTCGTAAATTGTATTTAATTACGCCCCGGGTTTTGCGTTAATCTACGTGTATCCCTGTACCTAAGTAAACAGTGTTTACTTAATATGATAATCTTTACACTGAAAGTACAATGTACCGTCAGTCTAGATGAGACACCTCGTATATGCAAACTGATACAACTGAACAACTGAACATTTTAGTAGAGACAAAATACTGTTTTACAAATTAGGCACAATTTATTTTTTATTTCATACTAATAATTATCCCAAGGGAACATATTCCCGGGATTAAAAGAATCCTATGTGTTATTCCAGACTATAATCTACGTCTGTGCTAAATTTCATCAAAATCCGTTCAGCAGTTTTTGCGTGAAAGAGTAACAAACATCCATTCATTTATACTTACAAACTTTCGCGTTCATAATATTATTAGTAGGATCAACAAGAGCAACAAGACTCTAGTCTAGGTCATAGATGACAGAGACAAAGTCGACGATGGAGCGAGCTTACCCAGAAGAATCCTGTTCATTCTAATTTTGAAGAGATCAGGGTTGTATGCGTTCGGAAACACAGACGCAGGCAGAGAGTTCCACTCCTTTCCTGTAAAAGGAGAATGAGCATCTTGGACCCAATGCCCCATAAGCCGGTACTAATAGGGAATATGCATGAAAAAAATATTTAGTATCCAAACAGTTTATCTAGAAATATACAACAATATAATACAAACAGTGAAAATAAAATCATAATTGACCGAAAAACAAACGAAATATTACTATTTTAAACAAATATATCTGTCCTTCTCGCGAAAACGCTGTTTTCTATGGTAGCTTTTTTTTTTCTTTTAAAGATGGGAAATCATCAAATGCCTTCTTCCGCTCTGGGTGGAGCGGAAGGGCGTGTCAGACTCTTATTGACTAAAACCCATCCGTGTTCCTTCTAAAGCCCTTTGCGTTCCAGGGCCGCGGTGACTCTTTCGAACAAATTCCGCAACACTGGCAGTTCTATGGTAGCTGTATAGGCGTCATAGTATTTGACGTCAGATTTGGTATCGGACTTCTCTTTTTAATAGTCAACTTTGAAGCTTAATAACTTCAACACTGATAAGGGTATTTTAAATATTCTTTCACAATTATTTACTAGAGATAATATGTATTTAATTTTGTAAATAAAAAAATGCATGCATATTCACTATTATTTCCCTGCACATGTCTAAATGTTGGCGTCATACAATTCAATCAAGCCTTTATTATGAACTTTCAAATGTCATATCATCGCTTAAGTTCTAACATCACGTACCTAAGTCAAAAATAGCAGCTTTACAGGAGAGTAAAAATACTGCATAATTTTACAATACAAATACAAATTCGAAAAATTAATTCTTGTAGGAACATAAGCATTTAGTAAAAATTCAACCAAAAATATATCTAAGTAAAGGACGTCACGCGGTTTCACCCGCGTAGTTCCCGTTCCCGTGGGAGTACGGGGATAAAATATAGCCTATGTTACTCGCTGAAATGTAGCTATCCATTGCTGAAAGAATTTTTCAAATCGGTCCAGTAGTTTTTAAGTTTATTCGTTACGTACAAAAATACAAATCTTTCCTCTTTATAATATTAGTATAGATAAAAAAATCTTCCTATTCTCAGGCAAACGGAATCAATATCAAAACCGTCAAAAATTTATTTACTTGGTGTTAGAACTAAAATGAAGATTTTCCACAACATTGTCTGTGTGTGTCATTCTTTTAACGTATCTACCTTTAACCAGCTGTCAAATTAGCTACAAACAGTAGCTGAAACGTCATATTTGCCTTTCAAACGTGACCCTTCAGCTACTGTTGGTAGCTAATTGAAACCGGCCTTTAGTGTTATCTTCGGGAATAAAAGAAGATAATATAATATAATTACCTAGATTCAATGAAATCGTAGCAACCATACACAGCTATAAGAGAAACAGAATCTCTAAAGCAACGGTCATCCCAAAAGTTACAACATGATACTATTAAAATGTAAATTAAATGACAAACCTAGAAACTACCCAATGATGTTATTATGTAAATAAACGGCGTACACAATAAAGTTTAGCCCTGTATCTAAAATCTGGGTAAAAGTAGGGCTGCAGTAAATAATACCACGATAAGGAAGAATTTTGAATATCTCTGTGAGAGGTATAATCCTCCCGACCGAACTTCAGTCACGGTGGCCTATCAAAGTCAAAGTCAAAGTCAAAACGTTTATTTCAATAAGGCCATTAAACGGCACTTTTGAACGTCATCAGATTTAGAGTTCAGTAAAATAATAATATTACATTAATAAAGTGACTCTACTGTCCATTCGGAAAGGTAGATTCTTATGGAGAAGAATGGATAAGAAACAATGAGAGATCTATCTCAACGGAGATTAGCCAAGTACGCAGGAGAAATTCCAGTGCACCAGTGTGTATGCAAACACAGGTGTATTCACTGTTCCTTTACACGCATAGTCGAAAGGGACGGCCATCCGACATGACCCCGGGGAGATCAGACGGAGTAACGGCTTTACGTGCTTTAAAGGGATGTCGCACCACCAACTTACAAATTTCAGGTGGCAAATTTTCTGCGAAATTTATTATTATTTTTTTTTTTTTTTATTTAATATGGGTTTGCTCTTGACTCTAGTCTAGGTCATAGAAGACAGAGACAAAGTCGACGATGGAGCGAGCTTACCCAGAACAAGCCTGTTCACTCTAATTTTGAAAAGATTAGGGTTGTATGCGTTCGGAAACACAGACGCAGGCAGAGAGTTCCACTCCAATTGCACATGGCAAAACCGGATAACATTTTTTTCTTGACCGAGGAATCGAACCCAGGACGCTGCAGTCGCGTTCGTGTCCTCGTGGTCTCGTGGTGGATCTACCCCGTTGGTCTCGTGACCAACGGGGTAGATCTCTTTTAGATAAACTCTGAATAGACTGAAATATTCGATTTGCCTGAAACACAGTGGGCACCTATAGTAAAAACCTATAGGGTACTTCCGGTTGACCTAGAATTGTCAATTTTGGTTGAAAGCAAGGTCTAACAGCACAAATATAGGAAAAAATTCCGAAAAATAAAAAAAGTTGAAAATTAAGGCAAATTTTGGTACTTACAAGTTTTCGCGAAAATCTAAATTTTCCCATATCTTTTTATCATGTTAATTCAGGACCTTGGTTTTTATACACCTAATAGTACTTTAGACCCCAGTATCTGGTAAAAAAAAACAATTTGCTAGGTCTACCCGTTCCTGAGAAAATCGGTGGTGACACACGGACAGACATACAGACGGACAAGAGAGTAATCTTATAAGGGTTCCTTTTTTACCTTTTGAGGTACGGAATAGAGTACGTTCCTAAAAAATATACGTGATCCGTCAGTTAGACTGTCATAAAATATTGATCACGTATTACGGTTGGTCACGTAAACAAGAATCACTTGTTTACGATACTGAAATTTCCAGTGACGTCACGCACAAGCCCCACTGTGATGCATTTCATATTTGTCAATTTTATTGATTTAAGTTTGAAAATGCAAAAATATGTTTTAATCTAATTGACAGACCAAACACATTTATGTCCTTTAAGGTGAAGGTACGTGAGCACATTCGCAAGAAATTGGTAGATTCATCACAGCGTTAATTCGTTGGATTCGTCTTTTCTTAATAACTTTGTTTATGAGTATGTATTTATATATTTTTTTTCTTCTCTCTATTTCTTTTCTTTAAGTTGCACCTGCCATGTTGTATCTGCACCACCCTAAGGTCGAAAGGTAAAAAATGCCTAAGGCATTAAGTTCGCCTTTGTACCTACAGTGTTTTTACTAGTGCATAAAGTTATTTTTTTTTTCTTTTTTTTCATACAGGTAACATGTCCGTAGTGGCTAACATTGCAATTAAAATTTTACAATCGTCATGTTTTCATTTATCGGACGCCATAACATACCTCGATGCACGCAATGCGAGTTCGTTATTTGCATAGACGCATTAGTTGTACTCAAAATACACAATAGAAACAAATTGGAACTGCGTTCGTATGTAGATTTTATCTAAAAATATTGCTTTGTCCGGACATTTTGTATGGCATTGTGATTTCAATGACCTCGCTGCGTAGGCACTATGATTCAGTCCTGAATTCACTATATTTCAACACCAATTAAACGTACAGGGCAATACACAAAAATAAACATGCCTGTTTTTACATTGGGAATTCTGTTTTTAAAGTTTCAAAAACCAAGATAAGCAGAAAAAGTGATCATTGCTTGATCCTTTTTAACCGACTTCAAAAAAAAGGAGGAGGTTCTCAATTCGTCGGAACCTTTTTTTTATTTTTATTAGTTTAAAACTTCGTGCATGAAGGTACAATGGTGCATTTTTACGAGTCAACCAAGGGTGGTGGCTTTGATTCATGTTTTTAAAACGGGATGAGCCAGTGTTAGGCACTTGTCTTACCCCCATGATCAGCGAGTAGCTACGTGTGTGTAAAGCTAGAAACGAGTTGGCGACAAGCGAGCAGCGAGTATAAAGTTCCGCTAGTTTTGCGCTCGGCTATAAGCGAGTGTTCTTTTGCGACGGGCGATGACTCGCACCACTCGCTCCGGTGTGCAACGCACTATAGGTAGAAATTACCGCTGGTTGGTCTCTCGGCGAGAGTTCTGACTTCGGACCGCCAAGCGAGCATCGCTGAGCGAGTATAATCATTGATAGCTCTTGTCGCTGAGATAAACTAGTGGTAAGAGAGTTCTCGCCGGCAGTGTGAATAGCCAGTTATTGACTGTAAATATACCTATATGTCTCTTTTACACAAACGGGATTTTTTGTCCGTTTTCTCAGCAAGTTAATAGTCGATAGCTAATCGCTTCCTCCTCGGCGGCGGGACAAGTACCTTAATAGGCTTGTTGCCCCAGTAGTGAGAATCAAATAGGTTTGTTAGTGTGCTTTGCCAGTATTTTAACTGGAGCGACTACCTGTCAGAGCTCCACAACCCAGCACCTGTTTAATACGATATTCCTTGGCAAGAATGACAGCCATCAACGGCTTAACGTGAGTTCCGAGGCACGATAGGAGTGTAGATGGTCACCCATCCCTTTATAATTTAGCCACGAGCTCCTCATTGCGAAGTCAAGTGTTATGAAGATATTAGTCATACAATAATTAAATATACAACCTGTTTAATTGTCTGCATTTATACTACTAGCTTTTGCCCGCGACTTCGTACGCGCATATCCCGTTTTTTCCCGTTCCCGTAAGAATTTCGGGAAATCCTCTCTTCCTTACACTCCCCAAAGAACCTACATACCAAATTTGAGCTTTCTACGACCAGTAGTTTCGACTGTGCGTTGTCTGTCAGTCACTCAGTCAGTCAGTAAGGGAAGAATTTTATATATTAGAATTATTTTTCACTCACATAAAACACTATTAATGAACACTTCACCCACTTAGACAGACACGTGTCTACATCACGTCCCACGCCCTTCATATCAATTCATTCCTCGACAAAAATAAGCACCTTTAAAAACAACGCGGTGCCACGGAAAGGGAATCACGTCGCCAACTTGTAAAAACGTTATCAAAGCCTTTACATTTGTGTTCACTAAAAGCCTTATTTGTAACCGTAATATCTCGAAGCACGTATCACGTAAAACTAACGTGAACACGACGTACGGTATAAGTGGTTTGTACCTCAAAGACGTCTTTTTTTGAGCTTTTATTGAAGTTTCAAAATTAGTTACAAGTCTAGGAGTACGTATGTCTATATTCTTATTATGTAAAATGGATTGATTTTGAACCCCTTATTGTTTGATCGTTTTTGCTTAAGGTTATAATAAGAGCAAAGCATTAATTGTTCTCCATATCAATGCAATATTTTTAGGGTTTCAAAAACGGAGCCCGTAAAAGACCACTTGTATGACTGTCTGTCTTTCCATCTGTCACAGGCAATCTTCTCCGAAACTTCAAGAGAGATTCAGTTGAATTTTAGTAAACGTATAAAGTTATAGCACATATATAGTCGAAAAGTTGATACAATTTAAGTTTGACAGTATAATCTTTGTCTAATTGAAATACATAGTCAAACTCGTTTACATGACCTGTGACCTACAGTAAAGAAAACCAATATAGAAACACCTTAATAAAGATTAACTGTCAACATCCCGTAAATAAAACGACAAAACATTCTTCAGACCACTTAATTTGATACCATAATTCGTCTCCCACAAAACATAAAAAATGAAATTTCTCAAACAAAATAATAATACCTTTTGACATTTTCATTTGTCCACATTAAAATAAAGTTAAAAACAATACGGCGAGCCATCTTAAGTACTTCTTGAAACTCGAGATGTTTCTATAATATCTTTGGACAATGAGTATCGGAAAACACAAACTATTTTGGAAAGTTCAAAGTGCTGAAGTAGTCTCTAGGACTCTGTTTGTCTTCGAGGGTTTAAAACTATGCTAAACTTCGGAATTGTTATATTTGAAATATATATCTGTCTGTAGGTGTTCATTAACAATGTTATTTTGTTTCAAGTTTTGTTGTCTTTTGTTACCCATTTGTATAAGCGATTTAATGGTATTAATTTCCGTTAAGTTCAAACTCAAAGTCAAAACGTTTATTCCAATTAGGCCATTAAAAGGTACTTTTGAACGTCAACATTACAGTTAAAAGAATATGTATAAAAATAAAGTGACTGTACTGTACATTCACAAAGGTAGATTCTTGTGGAGAAGAACGGACAAGAAACTTTACTCTTTTAGCTCTATCATTGGCCTCGTTTAAACCTTTTTTTAAGGATGGGAAATCATCAAATGACTTCTTCCGCTCTGGGTGGAGCGGAAGGGCGTGCCAGACTTACTGACTAAAACCCATCCGTGTTCCTTCTAAAGCCCTTTGCGTTCCAGGGCCGCGATGACTCTTTCGAACTAATTCCGCAACCCTGGAAGGCTCTGGCCCTAGCGGGCCCCGTCTTCTATGCTGACATCTCTTTGAGGCGCGCGTGGAACACAACACGCCATCGACCCGGGCCTGGTGGTGATCGCACAGCGAGCCACCCAACGCTCACCGTCCGCAGGCCCGCGCCTACGGTGGCCGGGGATCGCCCTGCGACTCCCGACGCCCGGGGCGTCTTCTCCTTTTATTTAAATCTTGGATGGCGCAAATGGTCGTGCACGACGAGCAACTAAGGAGGTGACACATTTCTTGTGTAGGCTCCACACTGGCACTGCGTTTGGGATGGGTGGAGAAAGCGCTATTTTAATTTGAGTCAATCGACACGAAAACAAGGAGATAGGAAACATTAAGGCTTTCACATTTACAATAGTAAGTACTAGGAGAGCAAAGGAAGTAGGATGTGTTGCAACACGTTGTCGCCTTTACCATGTATCTCCTTATGTGTTCACTGGTGCAATCGACTGCCAAGGTTACAGTCGGCGAGGAAACTCGCGTCGCTTCCTGGCAGACAGATCCTGTCGAGGAATTCCGATATCCGCCGAGAATTCAGTACCGATTCAATTGCCGTTTTATTTTAGAGTAGCGAGACGGGCAGAGCCGGGGCTTCGCCCGATTTAAAAAAAAATCTATTTATGATACTAAGCATGAGGCGATTAAGGGACTCACCAGAGAATGGGCAGCAGCATTCTCTTTGCAACAGCTACACTGCGGTCATCAACCCGTCTGCCAAGCGTGGTGATTATGTCCAGCAGTGGATGTCTTTTGGCTGATATGATTATGATGATGGTGATGGTGATGGTGATGGCGATGATGATGATGATACAAAACATATGCTCATCTAAAATGTTCAAGTTCATGTCATTTCGAAATGGTGAATGTAATTTTTTTAAATTGGTGCAGTGATTAACCTCCTCAAATACCCACACAAAGTCGTACAGTTTTAGAAGATCCTTAACTCGCTTCAAATAAAACATAAAACATGCTTTGATGATGGAAAATGCCAGTGTTTAGTGCTTTTCTGCAACAACCTCTCCGTGATAACTTAAATGAACTGAGCTTGTTGTGAGCTGTCAATCCCTGTTTACTTCACCTAACTTTTCTAAACAAAAATAACGTAACATACTTCTTAAGTGCCCCAGGAAGGCTGTCTAAAAGTTGCCTTAAGAGAATTTCGGGAAATATCAACGCGTTTTTGTCTTGATCGGAATGTTTCGCCACAAAAGAGATGAACGAAAGACAAGTGCGAGCTGAGATGAGAATGCTACGAGGTATTCCTGGTGGAGGAACGAAATGATAAGAAATATAAAAGGGACTTTGAAAGTAGCTTCTGTAGATTAGAAAGCTGATGAGGAATATGGAGTAGTACAAAGATATAAGGGGCGGGAATGGGGTACGGCAATTAGATCGGAAAAGTGTAAATGGGGATCGAAAAATTAATACTACTACTAAGAAAATTAATTCTGAACATAAATATACACATATATACATACATATATATACACATATAAATATGATATGTTAGTTGTACATAAATGGATAATAATTTAGAATGAACTAGCGGTCTCGACAGACGTTGTCCTGTCCGAACGTTTGCTTTGTGTATGACGAAAAATTATAGAAATCGATTGAAGCGCCTAGGTCCAATTGTTACTCTAAACCATTCTCGAATCCCCTTGAACACACACAAAAATTTCATCAACATCGGTCCAGCCGTTTAGGAGGAGTTCAGTGACATACACACGTACACAAAAAATATATTATGCAGCAAAATACTAGTTGCAGAGCTCAAAGGTTAGTAACCTTTGAGCTTTGAGCAGTATTTTACTGTATCCGTCTTGCCCCCGACTATTACAAAGTGCACACTTTTGAATTTTGATTGGTTGTTAAGAATAGTTACCTACGCAAATCAAAGCAATTGAAAAAAGTACTGTCGGCAACAAAACTTAAAAAAGCTGAATATTTTTTATCCAAAGGTTCTCCTGAAGTAGCCAATCAAAAAAACCGAACTTGACCCTAACAAACTCACATATATTTGAATAGTAAGGTAGGCAAAATCGGTTAAAGGTAAATACAAATCTTGAGGGTGAGTGGGTGGACAATAGGGGACAATGTAAAAGCAAGGGTTGAAAGACGTTGAGAACGTAATAGGCCTCTTGTCACGGTGGCGGCAATCAACATACGTCCTTTTACTTTTAAGCCGTCTCTTATGATGAAGTAACTTCGCAAGAGTGAAGACGTTATCAGAGTTTTAGGTTACAAGACACTTTTTATATTGATATTCTGTCGTTTTTACAGAGCAAAAAGACGCCTCGGCTGCAAAATTTCATGAAAATCGTTGGAGCCGTTTCCAAGATTGAGATTATATATATATACAAGCATTTCTCGTTTATATAACTAGATATTAACAGTTTATTCAAGTGACTGTCATCAAGCTAAATTACTATGCAGTCCCCATTTTAGGGCTCAGTTGTCAGTCTCGTCTGTCTGAAGGAAATGAGGTTTATCGTGCCGCCTGACGCATTATTCCATATAAGGAATGACCAAACGGGACAGTCAAACCTGCGTCACTTGGGCCTGAGCGGATACGCCTACATGTAACACGAAAGGGGTCTCGATGTTGGAAAGGATGAGGACGTTTTTCAAATCGTATGTAAATATGATGACTTGGTACTTAATATTTTCTAACTCGTATGGACGGAGGCTTAGTATTAGAGTTTCGCTGGTTACCCTTCAGGTAGGAACCCTACAAATGCATGAAAAATATTTTCAATGTGTAAGTACTTACTTATTGGTCCGAGAGCTGGTAGACATTTTCGGGTAGGTGTTTGAAGCAAGCTGAACACTTGTCCTCTACCTCTTCTATTATACCCTACACGGAACTGCAGACCACCAGAGAATTTTTTCACCAGAGAATGAGGAGCAGCATTATCTGTACATTGCAATAGCTAGACCGCGATAGCCAACCCGCCTGCCAAGCGTGGTGATTATGACGACCCCCCCCCCCCCATTGGGGGAGGCCTATGTCCAGCAGTGGACGTGTTTCGGCTGGTATGATGATAATAATGGGGCACTCAGATGTGCCAAATTGGTAATTGAAAAACACAACCAAGCCCTTTTCACACATGAAATATCATTCAAAAGTAATCAATCGGAGCTAGAATTCGAATCAATTCCCCACATATTAAAAGAAAACAATCCTTCGAAATTAAAATTGAATCATACGATACGAAATTTTAATTGAATCAATTGGTAAATGTTGTTTCAATGCGAATGTTAATTCAATTGCAACCGTTCTTAATGAGTGTGGGTTTCATTGTTTGAAGATGTTTATTAAAATAAACAGGTTCTCGATTTAAATATCATGTTTAGTAAGTAATCCTTACTAATATTATGAATTTGTTTGTTGGTATGTTTGTTACCTCTTCACGTCTAAACGGCTGATTGGATATAGATGTAACTTGGCACACGGGTATGTACATGGAAAACAAAGAAACGAAATTTGTACGGCAACAAAAATAACCGCAACGCCATCTACAACGAACTAACAACGAAATCCTGCATCGCGCAAGCAAAGTTCTCCGTGCGATTTGAACACATACAACAGTCCGAATATCAATTATCGGGCAGTTGCCCACCAGACACAACAACCGTCTGGTCGGAGGATCCTCCCACTTTTCAGTGGAGGTGTGCGGGACTTTACTCTCTGTACCGCATACCTCTATAGGTAGACCATGTCCTGGATCAGGTCAGAGGTTACCTACTTTTTATCCTGGGGATCAAGTTACCTTGGGATAATTTTCAACTTGAACGCGAGCGAAGCCCCATTCAAGAGCTAGTATTTAATCATCATCTGCCTAGCCTTTTCCCAAATATATTGGGGTCGGCTTCCAGTCAAACCGGATTCAGCTAAATACCAGTATTTTACGTGGAGCAGCTACCTACCAGACCTCCACAACCCATTCACTGGGTAACACGGTTCTTGGCAAGACTGAAGGCAGATTTACTGGCTTCTGATAATCCGTAACGGCTGCCAAAGATCTACAAGTGACAGTCGGGACCAACGGCTTAACGTGCTTTCCGAGGCACGGAGGAAACTCGATATGTAAAGATGGTCACCCATCCACAGACCAACCTTGGCAAGCGTTGCTTAACCTTGATCGATCCGCGCGGCTGTTATTCTTTAGCCAAGAGCTCCATAGAGCTAGTATTTGATGAAGATTTGAAATAGTTTTTACGTTTTAAATGTTTGTTTGGAAAAGGTTATATCTGGAAGTGCTGATCTGATCCCGAAAACTCTTCTCTATCGCCAAGTGCCACAGGA
Organism: Mamestra brassicae; assembly: GCA_905163435.1. Taxonomy (NCBI): domain Eukaryota; kingdom Metazoa; phylum Arthropoda; class Insecta; order Lepidoptera; family Noctuidae; genus Mamestra; species Mamestra brassicae. Next base: position 2,771,973 of record LR990989.1, on the reverse strand, counting down.
TTAGCTCGGTTTCCTACAAAATTCAACTTTCCTGTAATACATTAAGCAAGCATAACTGCTTACAAAAGCTTGTAGTAAGGAAATATCGCAATAGTTTCAATCTATGGTAGGCGCCAAAAAAAATTGTAACAGCGGTCACTGGCCCATCTACATTGACATTAAAAAACGAGAAAATAGACATAAATCCTTAACATTTTTCAATAATGTAAAACGATTCAGATTTTATTTTTCGGGTACCTGCAAAGAGATATTAGGGAAACGGATTTTGCAAATTTTTTCTAGCGCATACCATTGTAATATATTTTTTTTAAACGTTACCCCACTCTAGGATTTTCTCCTGTATCGTGGGTGCGTTTACAAACATTCAATCTCACATGCACAAACAGCCAGACCCGGAACAACTATCTGTAGGCCATACAAATATTTGTTCTGTGCGGGAATCGAAACCGCGACACGCAGCGCGGCAGCCATTCGTTCAACCACTGCGCCAACCGTGTCGTCAAATGTTATGGTTAGATGAAACAAAAGAAAGAAAGAAGAAAGAAAAAGAGTTTATTTGACGACGCAAACCAAAAAAAAAATTTTGAAAAGTTATGCAAGTTGGGAAGATATGCGTCACATTCGCGCAAAACGGCCATCGCTCAGCATAATGCTGCACGTAAAAGCAAACTTTTTATACACAAATCTAATTATCAAACTAGACGCATAAAGAAAACGGCTTACAAATTCAATAGTTTCCCATTTTGAAAATAAACAAAGTACCTAATATGTAAAAAGCCAATTTCGCAGGAAGCGTGTTAAAAATCAGGACTTATAGTCATTAACCTATTCAAACGAAATAGGCTCTTCCAGACACGATCTTAAGGTCCATTACATACTGACAAAAACTGTGATCAGTTACTTTTATGAAATTAAAAAACATACCTCATCAAAGTCAAAGTCAAAGTCAAAACGTTTATTTCATTTAGGCCATTAAACGGCACTTTTGAACGTCATCGTTTACAGTTCAGTAAAAATAATAGAATTACATTAATAAAGTGACTCTACTGTCCATTCGGAAAGGTAGATTCTTATGGAGAAGAACGGACAAGAAACTCCATAGTTACTCTTTTCAAATAATGATTTTACAAAATTTGGTTTACAAAAATTAATTTAATATTATGTGAGGACGATGCACCCAGAGTATGCTACTTATAAGAACAAAGTATCACCAGCAGAGGTAAACTTATTAATTTCCTAAAGAAATTTAGGTAAATGGTACTCACATATTTACAAACATTGGAACCATTAATTAAACAACAGTATGTGAGTCAACAGAAAAATAAAAACACAAAAAAAGAAACACTATATCTATAAAGTTAATACATAAATCAACCAGTTTGACCTTCACCCTTGATTGTCCTATGGAGCAGGACCAACATGTTTCCAAGCATTCTTATCCTGAATGTAATCTTCTAATTTGTAATATGCTTGTTCACAAAGTGTACTTTTAACATGAGTTTTAAATTTTCTTTCATTTAGTTCTAATATGTCAGAAGGTATTTTGTTGTAACATTTAACACAATACCCCATGAAAGAAGTGTGGACTTTAGCTAATCTAAAAAATGGTTGATCTAATTTGTCTTTATTTCTAGTATTAAAATTATGTCTATCACTAATTTTACTAAAAAGATGTCGGTTTTTCCGCACATACATAATATTTTCATAAATGAATTGGCAAGGGACTGTCATAATATTAATCTTTTTAAAAAGTTCCCTAAGAGAATCACGGCGACGCAGATTATAAAGGGCTCTGACAGCTCTCTTTTGTAAAATAAATACGGATTCAATGTCAGCAGCCCGACCCCACAGCAAAATACCGTACGACATAATGCTGTGAAAGTAACTAAAGTAGACCAAACGTGCGGTTTCTACGTCTGTTAACTGTCTTATCTTTCTAACAGCATACACGGCTGAGCTTAGACGACCCGCAAGAGATGTTATATGAGGCCCCCATTGTAATTTTTCGTCCAATGTGATACCTAGGAAAACCGTCTGATTAATGAACTCCAGTTTTTCTCCATTCAATATGATATCATTAAAGACTTAAAATTCAAATTTGTACTAACATCGATGAAGACATCAAATGCCACTTCAAACGTCCTAGCATGGGATCATTTGCACTTTAAGGCACTAAAAATAAGATGTATAATTCTATACCACAAAAAACGATCGTCTTCTGTCTGCGCTGAGCTTTACTATAAAGACGGTTAACGCACCCACGTTTGTCTTTATCTTTGAGTATTTATTTTAATGATGAATACACCTACCTAAATTGAAAATGTCGTATGAAATAGGATTTTTTTTTTCAATGAAAGCAAACATCTATACTAATAATAATATATATCTATTCTAATATTATAAAGAAGAAAGATTTGTATTTCTGTATATAACGAATAAACTTAAAAACTACTGGACCTATTTGAAAAATTCTTTCAGCAATGGACAGCTACATTATCAGCGAGTAACATAGGCTATATTTTATCCCCGTACTTTTCTACCCCGTACTCTCACGGGAACGGGAACTACGCGGGTGAAACCGCGTGACGTCCGCTAGTAATAGATGTAATTTTGGAAATAATAAGTCATTCATTCAAGTGACACAAAATTATCACATTTGTTTGTTTCCCCGCGGTTTCACTCACGTGAGGTATCTCAAAAAAAACGTGCATTTTCCGGAAAATCTCCATGATTACGTAGCATTCTATCAAGGAACGAATTTTTGTAATCGGTGCGGTACTTCAAGAGATAATCCGATCAGTGCTTCAGAGATTCACCCATACGCACAAAACGTTTTTGGAATATTTTCATTTTGCGTACAGCTAAGAAGTGGAATTCCCTATCGATGTCTGTGTTCCCTGATAGCTACAAGCTGGGGATCTTTAAGTCATAAGTGAATAGGTTACTTCTAGACAGGCGTGTTTCATCGTCAACTAAATCATCGATTTCCATCAGGTGAGATTGTGATCAAACGCAAGCCTTTAAAAAATAATAGCTATTTATAATAATAGTGCGGTAAGTTGGTTTTTACAAACGAGTAGATGAATTTAAGCCCGAGACGAAGTCAAGCGCTTACCATAGTCACGAGTTGTGCAACAATTTTTGACGTTCTTTATATGAAAATTGCGCGAATTTGCAAATGGCGCCACGGGCGCGTGGTGAAAATCAGAACTACATATTTCGCCTCATTTTCTCTTTAGTATTAAAATGAAACAAAAGTATTGAGCAAAAGCGCTTTCAAGGAGGTTTGAGGTTTTTCATTCAGCTTATTTTTTCCAGTAATGTGCAATTCTTATATTTTTAAATTGTAATTTTAAAAAACCGTAAATAATACGCACGTCGCTATACAACGAAGAATGCGGTAAAACAGGTACTCTCATCAAAGTACCTACTTTGATGGGAGTACCTATTTTACCGCACGTTCCATTGTATAGTTCATAATTTTTAACTTTCGAACAATGTTCAAGACTTCGTAAATGCATTTTTTGAGAAAATGTGTTGAAAAAGTGTGTGCGTGTACTAGTGTACACAGGTAAGAAGTAAAACTTCTTTATGACCTTATTTTTCGAAAAATTATCTACTTTTGTTTTCATTTTTACTTCGTAAAAACAAAACACAAAACAACAACAACCAAAACAACAACAACACACAACAAAAACTTTCACAACAACTGCCACAACCACAACTATCTCTAATACAAAAAACGGTCAAGTCTAGTGGTGGGAGTAAGTCCGCTTAAACGACATGCTATCCCTACTCCGCTGGAGAAAGTACTCTTCGAATCAACCGTGGTAAGGACAAGAAAAAGATGGCGCGTAACGGAAAAATGTGACGCGTAACCGAGAAATGTGACGGTAATTTTTTTTCCAACGCCGATAAAGAAGTTTCACTTCAAAAATGTATTATTTATTTAATATATATAGGTAGGTATATATAAGTATATATTATAGGTAGGTATATAGGTTTGTAAAAACCAACTTACCGCACTAATATCATAAATAACTATTATAGAGTTGTCAAACTTTCAAATACAATTAATTAGTGCTAACACCAACTGTATAACTTGAAATAATAGCTACAAAATTATTGTTTGAAGCTGTTTAAAACTTTCAAGTGTCTTTTAAGAACCTTATAAACCCTAACAATGCGAAATGGAACAATAAATTAAATTCAATAGTAATATTTACATGAAATAATAAAACAGTGAAAATATGTACATGCTGGATAAAAAGGGGGAGTGGAAGAACTCATTTGTAAAAACTTCAGGGGCTAGGAGGTTAAATAAAGCGCAGTATACTTTCCAATGCTTCGTTATATCTTTCATAACAATCCATTAAAATCCTTAACCAAAAACATGTTAACGTTTCATGGCGGGAACAATCACGAATGCCACAGATTAAAAATCCCCGCCACATTAAACTAATGCTCATTCACTTTAAGTACTTTATATTCAACTATATTAAAAATGGAACATCCGAAATAACTACTTAATGCTTATTCGTTTCAAGTAGTTTGATGTTCAGATTTAAAAATAGAATATCAGCAAAATATTAAAAGATATGTAACATTTTGGCATCGAGAAATTCGTCCACATCGCAGTCAATGGGAAAAGGTCTCATTAAAATAGGTGGACAAATTTTAACAAAGCGCTGATTAAAGTGATTTTATTTTGACCTAAAATAATATTTTTTTCAGCACACTAGAGTAAACACATCCAATATGGGTGACGATTCTGTAAACATGTCGAAGTGAAGGCTTGGGTGAAGTGATCACGAGGTGAGCTGTCAATCATATAGGTAATCAAGATGGAATGACGGCTCACTTCGTGATCACGTGACATCTTGATTATATGGATTGACAGCTCACCTCGTGATCACTTCACAAAAGCCTTCACTTCTACATGCTTACAGAATCGACCGGCAGGACGTGGTCACGTGCGGCTTCACATTTGTTCATCAGAATTATGAGATAACAAAAACATGGGTGTGTTTATGCATTGGTTAACTAACATTTTTATGTTTTTCTTATAATTTTTTACCATTGTCCTTATTTTGGTGGTCTGAATGATTTCTAAAAGTTTGTCCATCTATTTAAATGGGACTTTATATTATGATCGCCACGAGACGAATTTCGATATGTAGCTTTTTTGTATTTGCCACAGTGCATTGTAGCCGTTTTTATTTAAGTTGCAATGTAGCCGTTTGGAGGATTTCACAACGAGATTTTGAGCCTAAGATATACAAACATACTTACACTCTAAAACGTTACTTTATTTCGGGGGCAGTCGGCAAAAAAGAAAGCCAGGGTCAAAGGTTTAACGTGTTTTCGGAGGCACAACAAGGAGGAGTCTCGTTATGTCACCCATCCACGTACCGACCTCGGCTAGCGTCAACTTGCTTGCTAAACCAAAACAAAAAAAAGTCACCCACACCTTTAATATTGACATCAACAGAAAAATTCCAAACTAAAAATGAACTCACCTTGCACCCGAAGGCTTTATTATTATTTACAAGTGGTTGTAACTAAACACAATGGCGCCCTCATTTAAATTCGCTGTTATAAACGAAATAACACCGTTTGCTTTGTTCGCGATGAGAACAATTGGTGGTGAGCAGTCCATAGACTGAAGTATTTGTGGTGCACATAGAGCAGGGAAATAACTAGACACGCCAATCTATATAATACTCTATAAAAAAAAATAAGTGTCTGTTTGTTTCATAAAAATTTGTAAAACAGCTTTTACTAAATGCTGATGAAAGTATATACTCATTTCTTTTTTTTTTTGTTTATCTGCTAATTTCTGAAACGGTTGCTCCGATTTTGACGGAACTTTCACTGGCAGATAACTGAAGTTATAGGGCGTAACTTCAGATAGGTAGGTACTTGTTATTTTAGAAAAAGAATAAGGATTCAAAAAACCCATGACAGTGACATTAGTGCTGTTACAAGTCTGACGCGGACAAAGTCGTGGGCAACAGCCAGTACTGAATAATATTGGGCTATTGTTCCCGGCTGTCGTTGAAGATATTTGACAGTCGTTACATACCTGTAACTACAGTCAGAAGCCAGAAAATCTGCCACCATTCTTACTGAGGGGTATCGTGCCACACAAATAATGGTTGTGGAAGTCAGATAGCAGTCACTTCATGTAAAATACTGGTCTCTACTCAGCTTCTTCCGGTCAAACTGAAAGCTGACCCCCACTTGGGTGGGGAAAGGCTCGGTAAGTTGATTAATTGATTCGTGACTGTTTATCCTGAGAACAAATTTCAGCCCGTGACGATATAAAGCATACCTTCAGTGGAAATGGGAGGACCCTCCGACCAGACGGTGGTAGAGTCTGATGGCAACTGCCCGATAGTTGGCATTCGGACTGTTGTATATGTTCAAATCGTACGAAGAACTTTGCTTGCGCGATGCAGCATTTCGTTGATAGTTCGTCGCTGTCAGGATAGATGGCGTTGCGGTTCTTTTTTGTCGTACAAATTTCGCTTCTTAGTTTTTCATGGATGCCGCTACAACAATTGTATGGTCATAGCTAAAGTAAGAATTGTCACGGTTCGTCATAATATATGAGTTAACGGTGACACTGTCACGCTTGGTTTTTATGGAAAATTTGACAATGCCATATCTAGCAGTGGCCGCCGAGTTGTATCCATGATCTATGGTACTTTGGTCCTTAAATATAAAGAGGTAAGGTAAAAAATTGCAGCTTTAAATAGACAAAGGATTCAAACCCTAATCTCTTCAAAATTAGAGTGAACAGGCTTCTTCTGGGTAAGCTCGCTCCATCGTCGACTTTGTCTCTGTCATCTATGACCTAGACTAGAGTCAAGAGCAAACCCATATTAAATAAAAAAAATAAAAAAATAAAGTTTGTTGATGGGAGTGCTATTTTTAGCATGGGAAGAAGCATTCAAAGTACTTAAACTTGATATTTGAATCATGACTGATTATTTGAGTACGTATTCTAGGAATTTGTATGTATTTATGTATATACTGGTACTCAACTTCATCCGGTTAGACAGGTATTCGACCCCAACGAAGCTGAGAAAAAGCCGGTTAGATTTTATAGAGTAGTATCATTTGTTCACAAGCCATGTGATTATCAAACGAAGCAATACATATTTATTAATTCCATGCCATTCTGAACACTTGATTGGAGTTTACGAGTCACTTTATAGCTCTAGCGACGGCAAGATGGCGGCATACAGAATGTGCTATTAATACAGAGTGCTATAGGCAGAGTGCCCATGTCTTCATGTCACTGAGCATAGGTTACTTCTAGGCGAATTTGCATAGTGGTAGGCTAGGTATATTCTAGGTCCATTTCAAGGAATATTTCCCTACTTCATTGAACTTAGTCACCATGAGAAAGGAAAAAGAACCTTAACAGATTATAACTCAATTTGAGTCGAGTGGAGGAAATGACTTTAGATATGTCACCGAAAAATTGTAAAATATCGCGTGAAATTGTGAGCTATTTTTTTAATAAGCCATGGATATATTGGAATCTATTGAATTTGGATGAGATTTATTGTATACAAAACGATTTTTTCATAATACATCGATAAATTATAATCTAATAAAGATTTATCACAATCTTATGGAGTCTGCAATTTTCCGGTGACAGATATAAAGGAAAAACTATGTAATTTATTTCCGTAACAATTATGAACTATCAATAAATGCAAAGCTTCAGCTAGAATAACTAAACCTGTGGGGTTTAGAGTGTGCGATATATATGAATGAATGGATTTTTAACTAATAGAAGATACAGTATGTACATCTGAAGCGGCATCAATACCGCCACATGAAAAACTTCTTGCGGCAACAAAAAGAACCGCAACGTCATCTATCCTGTTAGCGACGAACTACCAACAAAATCCTGAATCGCGCAAACAAAGTTCTCCGTGTGATTTGAACATATACAACAGTCGAAATATCAACTATCGGGCAGTTGCCCACCAGACACAACAACCGTCTGGTCGGAGGATCCTCCCTTTTCAATAGAGGTTTGCGGGGCTTTACTCTTTGTTCCGCATAGATTTAAATAGTAAAGATGGCCGTTCAAACGTTTGCTTATCTCCTTTGCTTCATTTGTCGTTCAAAATACAAGAAAGGGCACTTTGTCTCGCGCACAAGACCGCTTTCGAAAATAGCGACCGCGGGGCGGGTTCGGCCTAGTCGAGACAATTGCGGGCCAGTTATTGAAGTCGGAACAACACGCAGACTACCCTGTTCTTACTATCAAGTCAATTCTTCTACCAGCAACAGTGTACAACAAAAAAATTGGTTGTCTGTAAAGTCGGTTTACGGACGATAGTTTAACGTGACAACGTCATAACAAAACATTGATGAAATGATCGTAACGTTACAATGAGTTATCCGTTCATCGATTTATTAGACGTTGTCACGTCAAAAAAAAACTAGGCACACCACCTATTGATCATAAACCAACACATAGTTAAATAGGTACGCCGTTCGAAATTTCACAAATTAACAGAAATCAAATTTTCCCGTAAATCATGCAAATCCGTCGAAATAAGCAGACCGCGTCGTAATCAACGAAATTATAGAAACGTGGCAACATACTTGATACCCAAATTTAAACGTGCATCAATTTGCCCCACCGTGCAGTACTGCGTTTGACAGTTTTGTCCAACATTGTGTGATTTGGTACTAGTATGCATTGTGTTGCAAACGTTTGCCCTACATAGACATTATTTAATAGTTTAGCGTGTCACTCAACGTGGCAGCTTTTTGGGTAAAGATGAGTATTTTGGTGGCCACGTTTTTCAGTTCGAATGTTTTTATTAACTTTGCCGTCACGTTTTTATTTTACGCAATATTTCTTTAATGCACAAACTCAGCGATATCAAATGTTAACAATACGATGGATATTTAAGATTTAAATACCAGAATGTAGTTATACCACAAATCGTGTCGTTTTTGACATTCCATATCTTGAAGACAAAGCCAGAAAGATTTAATAATGCTAGTTCAACAATTTACAATAACAACTAGTGGACCGCCCCAGCTGCAAAAATTTTTTCAAAAATTTATTTCATAAGAACCTTCTCCTGACAATAACAAACACAACAAAAAAAGAATTAGCGAAATTGGTCCAGCCATTCTCGAGTTTTGCGCTTAGCAACACATTTTTCGATTATTTTTTATTCATACAAATAATAATTTACGCTACTACGAATGACGACGACGAGTAGACTAACGAGCTAGAAATAATATAGATGGACAAAATCTGATAGGCACCGCATGGTTACATTCGAAAACTTTGCTAAGCACTATAAGGCAGAAACGGCCTCCTGTCTACAGAAACCTAACAAGCTCCCATCTCGAGTTTTTCAGGGTTCCGTACCCAAAAGGTAACCAACGGAACCCTATTACTAAGTCTCCGCCGTCCGTCCGTCCTTCTGTCTGTCAGCGGGCTGTATCTCAAGCACCGTAACAGTTAGACAGTTGAAATTTTCACAGAGTGTGTAGTTCTATTGCCGCTATAAAAACAAATAATAAAAACTACTTTGTCTCTGACATCCATGACCTAGAGGCTAGACGAGAGGTAAGAGCAAACCCAACTCAAATAAAAAAAAAAATTAAAAGGAACGTGTTTTTTTTCGGTTTATTGTACGGAACCCTTCTAGTGAGAGTCCGACTCGCACTTGGCCGGTTTCTCAACTCAGAAGAAGCTACTACAAAATCACACTTGAACACTTTTTTTTATTCACTAGTTCAGTTTTCATATCCATTAAAGTTTCGAACACTAATCTATTTTAACCCACACTTGCACTGTATTACCAAGATACTGTTGCCCCAACAAATTCAATCTCCGCTTAACTGAGAACATTTTTCTAAAGACGCACTGCATTATACTTTCAAACTAGTGTTCAAGATTGAAGATTGAAAGTTTACACATAAAACTTCATGATACGGGGACAAGCGACGCCATGTTTACTAGTTGAGCAAGAGATGCTAATGTGACTTAGATCTTGTAAAGAATGTATTAGTTTTTGCAATCTTGCTGTTGTATTTTTTTTTATATGGGTTTACTCTTGACTCTAGACTAGGTTGTATATGACAGAGACAAAGTCGACGATGGAGCGAACTTACCCAGAAGAAGCGTGTTCACTCTAATTTTGAAGAGATTAACAACACTGAAAAATAAACAACACTTAAAAGTTTTCTTCACCGGCAACACTACGGTAATACTTGTGATTCATGTGAATAAATTTTTGTTTTTTATAAAAAATGTAATTGAAAATAAATAAGGTTTATAATTATTTCTGTATTTAGAACAGAATGTAAAAAAAAATATTTTAGCTGTTTGTTATTCTATACATAAATTATTTGCTAGCCTGTTTTAAACGGACAGTGATAATCGATTTGTCCGTCAGTTACCTGGTCAGACAAGTTAATGTAAAAATCTAGAATTTTAAAGTATGTAAACGAATCAGCGAAATAGGTGTCAGAGGAAAACAATAAAACTACATATTTAATACACTTTCCAATAAAGATTCATACTAACACTCCATTTAAAAAGAAACATTAACTATTGCCCTTAAATTTTTCAAACCAATTTGACCAAATGGTGTGATACGTAAATTTGTCGGGAGACAATCTCATAAAATTTAACGGTTTCATCTCGTTACTAATATCAGTTACTGTTATCGTTGCTGAAAATAACGTTATGAGATGAAACGGTGTTAGGTAGTTATTTTCGTTTTTATGAGTAAGAAACTCTTTCTTGGGGTTTCACGACTTGCTTACTGATAAATGATAATGATAAATGATATTTATTTTGTAAGTAGGTTAAACATAACACTTTTACACGTCAATCTTTTTTGGTCATTTTTAAACTAGAGGGTGTTTTCTAGCTGACTACCCTAAGAAGAAACACCGAAACAAACTTAGAGGTCAAAGTCTCTTTTGAAGTCCATACAATCGTACTGGTCAAATCATATGAGAACCATGTAGATTAATGTCTGAAGTGATCTTTTGAGGAAAGTACCACACAGATTTGAGTGGACCTGTCCAGACAGTGCCAGCCTTTGTCAGTTATCGTGTAGCTCAAACTTAGACTTTTTTTACCGGAGAAACAACTAGAATTAACGTATTTGGATGACAGGAATCTTAGATATATCTTAATTCATGCTTTACCTTCTATTTCTGGAAAAATATTGTTGAAGATTTTGAAATTATAATATAAGTGATCCGTTATAACGTTCAAACGTTACATCGTGATGGAACAACAAACATACAAACAAACAAAGTCAAAAACATCTCCAGATTCTTGATCCCTTATCTTCATCTCTAAATATTTCGTCAATGCAACATTTACCTGTTTCGCCGTGCACTGCGACTTTGAAAAAAAAAACAAAATGGCGGCGGTTTGTTATGCCATAAAGGTTAAATTCCCTTTCTATAAGAATTTGCTTATCAGAATATAAACTTATCATAAGGTTAAAAATTTTAGAAATAAACCTTTTGCATTGAATAAGTAGAAGATAACAAACATCAACATAAAATAAAACAACACATACAAATAATAACACCCGCACGGATCCCTCTTCAAAGTTAAGCAACGCTTGCCGAGGTCGGTCTGTGGATGGGTGACCATCTTAACACATCGAGATTCCTCCGTGCCTCGGAGAGCACGTTAAGCCGTTGGTCCCGGCTGTCATTTATAGATCTTTGGCAGTCGTTACGGATTTTCAGAAGCCAGAAAATTATGACAACAGTCTTGCCAAAAAGTACCGTGTTACCCGTGTGCTCCACGTAAAATACTGGTATTCAGCTGAATCCGGTTTGAATGGAAGCCGACCCCAATATAGTTGGGAAAAGGCTAGGCAGATGATGATGTCAAATGAGCATGTCCCTTGCTAGCAAACTTAGTTTTATCTCTGCTGGTATTGCTTTGTTGTACCTATTAGTATATAAGTGTGTGCTGTATATTAGGGTAGTGTTGGGTGCATTGTGCTCACATAATATAATCAATTTATCAATGTATGTATACAAAATATTGTAAAACTTTTTGCGAATGGACAACTAGATTCACAAATATTTTAATTTCAAACTGTAAATTTGACGTTCAAAAGTGCCTTGTAATGGTCTAGTTGAAATAAATGAATTGACTTTGACTTTGACTTTGATTAATCTGCTAAAATGATACCACGTAGCTTTAAAAGGCTCACGGCTTAAATCAAACTTGATTGGTCTGCGGTTAAGCCTCCGATCAGATCAATTCATGCCTCGTAGAACAGAAATTCGGAAATTCGACTATCGTTCTAATTTCAGAAACCGTTATTGAGCAACTATTTACCCGAAGAGGTCAAATGACCTGCTTCATCATCTTCCTGCCCTTATCCCATGTTACTCGGGGTCGGCGCAACATGTTTTTTTTCTTCCATTCTGTCCTGTCAACCGTCACGCTATCACTAACTCCCTTTTCTTTCATATCACTCCTAATACAATCCATCCATCTTTTCTTTGGCCTCCCTCTCCCTGTCCATCCATCCACATTTATATTCATAACTCTTTTAGTTACGTGCATTTCATTCCTCCTCAAATGACCTGCTTATCATCCATAATTATATTATCACTAGCTTTTGCCCGCGACTTCGTACGCGAATATCTCGTTTTTAACCCGTTCCCGTAGGAATTATCCGTTTCCCGTATAGCCTATAGCATTCTTCATGAATCTGGCTATCATATACCAAAATATTTTTTCAAATCCGACTGGTAGTTCCAGAGATTAGCGCGTTCAAACAAACAAACTCTTCAGCTTTATTATTAGTATATAGATATTATTAGTATATAGAAAATGACGGACTCCCATACAAACTTCCACCCCCGTTTTCACCGCTTTAAAGGATGATTTCTGGGATAAAAACTATGGCCTTTCCCGGGACTCAAACTATCTTCTTTATACTAAATTTCATCTAAATCGGTTCAGCGGTTTAAGCGGATTCCCGACCTTAATTTATTTTTTTAATGTCGGAAATCGGTAAATTCTATTTTTTCCTATGGCGGCAGGCTACACCCACATTTCGCCAGTTATATTTAAGTCCCATGTACTAGAGTGCCGGCCCATTGCCATCAATTTGGCAAAAACCTAGCTACTTCTACTGCCAGGGTTGCGGAATTTATTCGAAAGAGTCACCGCGGCCCTGAAACGCAAAGGTTATTAGGAGGAGCACGGATGGGTTTTAGTCAGTAATAGCCTGACCCTCCCTTCCGATCTGAGCGACTGACTCATACTTAAAAAAAAGGTCCACTCTATGAAATTCCTGAGATGGAAAAACCCAGTAACACATTGCCCGTCCCGGGAATTGAACCCAGGACCTCATACTCAGTAGTAGCATGAGCAACCACTAGATCAACGCGTCTGCTGCGCTATGAGCAGTCAAGCATAATATAGCTTCAATAAAGAAGTCGTAACACTTTAGTGGCTATTTGTAGCGTTTACTTCGTCTAAAGACTGCTATAGTAGGCGCCAGATAAATGTGGAATAAAGTACATTGACCTTTCCCTAATAACTGTTCATAGGTACCTGAACAATTAAATATGAATCGTTTTTCATTATTAGACAATGTTAAGGATCACGAGAGATGATGATTCGGGACAGCTTTGTGTCATTAATTCCGTTTTTCAAATTAAAAATGTCAATAATTGTAGGTGGGTCAATGACCGCTATTCCACGATTATCTGGCGCCTACTATAGGTGTTTGTTTGAGTATTTCATTCCTAAACATTATTTCTTACCTGGTTTAAAATAAGGCAATTTTTACACAATTTATTATGAAACTTAAAATAAAGGGGCTATCGCGCCTAATAAAATATTTTTATTTCTTGCAAACCTTATATTATAAAAAAAAACAAACCATATTCTCATAACTGACTATGGCGACGCTGGATAAATTTGCAGTAACGGTTATTGACCCACATATATTTTTTTCCGAAAACAGAAATGAAGATTTATTTTAAAACATTTATTTTCTAGTAGGTAATGATAGGTAAACGACTCATAATTTATTGTCCAGGCACCTTACGGAGGGATATTAAGGAAAGGGCAATGACCATTATTGCAAATTTATTTAGCGTCGACCATAGCAGATTCTCAATTCAAATTTTATATGGAAAATTTGAATTAAGAAGTCATAAGTTTTAAACGTTTAGGTTTTTGCTATTCAAATTCGAATTGAGAATTTGCTAATCAGTGTTTTTTTATAAGTAATTTTGTTTATGTCCATGCTCTTTCTTGGCATCTTGGAATATTTCTTGTAACAAGTTAGTTAGAGGAAATCACTAACACATCACACAACATATTAAAATATATGTAAATAAACAGCATTAACAATATCTATAAAATATCCTTTTCTTCGCCCGTTCTCCCATCAAATTAGTACAACTTTCCCGTCTCAGTTTCTTTCGCTCTACGAGTCTACAGTGAATACATTAATCATTTTGTTTGCGGTCCAGCCAGCCTCTGCAAACGCACTAATAAAAAGTCGATATCTGAAGCCACTTATAAACTAGAATCAGCTTACTGTCCCCACTTTATTCTCATCCGGGGCGAATATGTACTCAAAGGTTTAGTGACGAGGGGAATATCAACCTTATTGAATGAAATTACAGTGAGTTTTCATTGTGGTCAAGCTCTGAGGGTTCTTTACCCGAAAGGGGAACAGAATATTACTAAGCCTCTGCTGTACGGCAGTACGTGTGTATGTCAGCGGGCTGTAATCTCATGAACCGTTATAGATAGACGGTTGAAATTTTGAGTATGTATTTCTATTGCCGTAAAAAAAACTCCGTGTGCCTACCACTTGTCCAATACCTACCATGTTATTGGTTTTAATCAAGTCCTTCAACTTCAACAATAAACAATAGCAAAGTAACTTGACAGTTCCATTCTAAATTTTGTTATTAACCCCGTTTTTCCCGTAACTACTATTTTGATCAATTTTTGTACCTCGCCTGACTAAATTCTACTACACATGTGTGAGTACTGTGTACCTTAAACTATAATTTTTCTTTGACTTGAATGTGCCCTGGCGGTTGGGAGTGTCATGCTCACTTAAAAGTCTGGCTGATGGTGCTGGATCATTTGGCACTCTTCTAAGTGGTTGAGCCGAATGGTGCTCGCACATATTGCGAGCGCCGTCAGCTAGGACTGGCCATGTCTCAGCTGCCACGGTTTATTTTAATTATTTGTTCCTTGAATTGTTCCTTTTTTTTGTTCTGACGCTTTCTTTGTTTGTAAAATTTTCTCACGAATGATGTAACCATATCATTGTATAAAACATTGATTTAAAAGAGTGTCCGTGGAGTTTCTTGCACGTTCTTCTCCATAGAGATCTACGCTTTGGAACGTGTAATTAGCTTCATCTCTTTGGACAGACCGACGTTGACTATGCAAAAGTGCCTGTAATGGTTTAATTGAAATAAATGCTTTGAGTTAGTAGTTATGTCGTTTGGACACCTTAATTAAGCACAGTTGGTATGTTGATTTTAACCCACAATTTTCATATAGCCGTCATATAATCTGTATTTACAACAATTACTGAAATAGTTGCGTACCACTATTTGGATCATCGCTTTCCAAGCATGATAAGCACGGTCATAAATCAAGTTTTAATAATATATAATTTTATTATAAAGGGGGATATGTAACAGCGTCGCTATGAATTACAGTTTACGTTATACATATAAATTTATCTTTGTGATAATTATAAACCGTAACACCCTAGTTGGCAGTTACATTTTCAAACTGTTTGGGGTTGAAACTCTTGAACTTTGGGGTCCGAATGCTCATGCATTATTTCAAGAACTATCCTGGCTGGCTGGCTTTTACCTTAGTCAGAGGAGCATTGCTACACAACGTGGTTTATCTGCCATTTTTTGGGCACACTTCCAGGCGACAGCTATGCGAACGAATTTTTCGTCGCCAAATTTTAGAAGGGTTTACTTTGTTACGAGATTTTTATTTTTATTTTAAGTGGACATAGTTTGTAAAGTATTCATTAGAACGCCTACGACTATCATCGTGTTATCATCAATTTATCTAACTGATATAATTTGAATAATTTATGGTTTATAATTGATAGTGATATTTACTGTGACGCTAAGAGGAGATAAACATTTATAACACAATTAAATTATAGCTGATGGCACTTCAGATGTTTTTTTATTAAAACAGTATTTCAAATAGAGCTTTTTGGTTTGACATTTACGATTGGATAAAAAAGTAATGTTTTAGTACAAACGGTCAGATCAAATATTGTACCTCGATATTTTTTATTGTTCTCATTTGAAAGTTTTGTATGGATTGTTCGAAACCATTTTATTAAACAATATTTCGCTCCTCTATGTGAGTCTAAAGTGAGTTATTTGTTGTTTGTCACGCTTGTATGCCTAAATCGCTGAACCACTTTTGATAAATTTTGGTTCCCTGGAGTCCCTGGGAACAGTTATAGGCTACTTTTATTTCAGAAAATCTGTATTTACGCGAGCGAAGCCGCGGGCAAAAGTTAGTAAGGCGCTAAAATTGCATAGGTTAGCTAAAAAATACCGCATTAGGGTAATATTTTACTGAACATAATCTAATTAGTCACGTCACTCGTACAAAATATACCATCGTAGTGACGTCACGCGTGTTTTCAACGCAATGTATCGTCTTCATTTTTTGTTTATGTGAAAAAATAAAAAATCCTTGTCTAAATTTTTTTTGGAAATCTATCTGACGGACTAATTAGATCTTTGCAGTAAAATACCCTATTATCAACTTTTACGTCTCTTTTTCCTTATTATCGTCCGCTTTTTATCTCATATTTTTCTGGTTTCATCCAAGGTAACCAAATATTTCGAAGTAACCGGTAACGCGATCTTAACTTTTTGCCTATAATGATATTTAACCACCCCTTCGTTATTCCTGCATCTTATTTCTACGTTGTTATAACGTAAAAGAGCTGAAAGCTTATATATTTTTTTGGCATTTTAAGGGAAAGAAGATCTTGTCACAGGAACTGACCTTTAGGAATTGATTTTGAATATCTGATACCAAATTATTTACTTTATATTTGTTAGTCTAAAATTACTCTGAAAGTTAAGAATTTATGTAGTAGTTTTAAGCCCTGCCTGTTGCCTTAAATTCATTTGAGGCCACCACGGGATAATCCGGTTAAGTAGTAACCAGCCTTAGTGTGTTTTGGTTTGTCCAAAAAAAAATACAGCTTAAAAAACTTTTGTAATTTTGTTTATTTTCAAAGTCAAAGTCAAAACGTTTATTTCAATTAGGCCATTAAACGGCACTTTTGAACGTCATCGTTTACAGTTCAGTAAAATAATAATGTTACATTAATAAAGTGACTCTACTGTCAATTCGGAAAGGTCTTATGGAGAAGAACGGACAAGAAACTCCATAGTCACTCTTTTCAAATAATGATTTTACAAAATTTGGTTTACAAAAATTAATTCAACATTATGTGAGGACGATGCACCCAGAGTATGCCACCTACAAGAACAAAGCATCACCAGCAGAGGTAAACTTATTAATTTCCTAAAGAAATTTAGATAAATGGTACTCACATATTTACAAACATTGGAACCATTAATTAAACAACAGTGTGTGAGTCAACAGAAAAATAAAAACACAAAAAAAGAAACAGTATATCTATAAAGTTAATATATAAATCAACCAGTTTGACCTTCACCCTTGATTGTCCTATGGAGCAGGACCAGCATGTTTTATTTTTTGGTATGCGTCATGCTATCATTTGTAGATCTTTGGCAGTCGTTACGGATAGTCAGAAGCCAGATAAATCTGACACCAAACTTGCCAAGGAGTACCGTGTTACCCAGTTAATGGGTTGTGGAGGTCTGGTAGGCAGCCGCTCCACGTAAAATACTGGTATTCAGCTGAATCCGGTTTGACTGGAAGCCGACCCAAATATAGTTGGGAAAAGGCGAGGCAGATGATGATGGTATGCGTCATGCTTGTAACAAATAAACTCTTTTTCTTTCTTTCTTCTTAAAGTCACCTTATAATGTGACTTTTAATTCATTAACCAACCACCAAATCGTTTCATAATCCGAAACCACTATGTCAGGGATGGCGAACCTATGGCACGCGTGCTAGTCGTGGCACGCAGCATAATAATTTGGGGACGCCTCTACAAGATTGAATGATGAACACGAAGCTGATTGGAATTAAGATTGCTTTATGAATTTATAGTTACAAAAAAAGAGTTAAGTTAATAGCGTCTAGTGTTATTTTTTGTCCATTGTATCACCAAGTCAAGATTTTTGGTGACACGTCATGGCAAAAATTATTTTTGTAATGAAAATGGCACGTTCGCCAAAAAAGGTCCGCATTTACGTATAACATAGTGACTATGTTATACGTAAAAGCAGCTTGCGTGTAAAGAATGGAACTCCTTCCTGGGATTCAGTGTCTCCCAAGAGATGCATGAGAACACGGAAGGATGATTTCCAACCCTCCAGTGAATAAGTTGCTTCTCAACAGACCTACTTGTCTTCTAAGATA
Organism: Mamestra brassicae; assembly: GCA_905163435.1. Taxonomy (NCBI): domain Eukaryota; kingdom Metazoa; phylum Arthropoda; class Insecta; order Lepidoptera; family Noctuidae; genus Mamestra; species Mamestra brassicae. Next base: position 2,753,372 of record LR990989.1, on the reverse strand, counting down.
GTCTGTAAGCACGAACTTCTGCGTAATTGCATTGACAACGTAAACGGGTCATATCGGGGTTTGATATGAGATCATAGTGTACAATTAACTAACAGTACTATTTTCACAAACAAACAAAAAGCAACCCAATTTTTACAAAAAAAAAAACTAGAATAAAGAAAGAAATCCGGCCAAGTGCGTGTCAGACCACGCACAGTGTAGGGTTCCGTAGTTCTCCGTCTCCTAAACCATGTCACAAAAAAAGAAAAAAGTACTGAACTATCATTACATTACAAAGTTACAAAATGCACTTGCTTTTAAGTCATTTTCTATGGAATTATTAGGAATTTTTTACTTACCCAGTTCCATTTTATAAATTGGTCGACTTTACTCATTAACTCGTTAAGTCTAGGTAGCGGTGATGGTTTTCCTTTTAAATTCGTTATGCTACTACTATAATTTTTTTCACGTCTCCAAAAACAACCGTTTAGCTGGCAGGGGCGACACTTGACTCTAACAAAAATTTGCACTTTTAAGAGTAATATTTCGTAAACGGATCCTTGGATAAAAAAATGGTTTTAGAAAACCCTCAATATTTTTGATCGGCCTATCCAACGACACACCATGGGGTAGACGATAAAAAGAAAATCATCGCCACTAACATAACCCTAAAAAAACAATATTTCAAGATTTTATTTTACCACTTTGTCGGCGTGACCCATAATAAATTTCAACTTTCCAGCGCTAAGTGTCTCTGAGCTAACCCGCGGGGGACAGACAGACCGATAGACGGACGTGGCGAAACTATAAGGGTTCCCTGTTTACTACGGAATCCTGAAAAGGCAGCCACAATAAACATTCTGGAAGATTTTAATTCCATTGTTACAAAATCTATTACGAAAATGATCCTTAGCCTGTTGAATACGAGTAAGCTATAATAACTCAATTTACAAACTATATTATCAAGTGAATAGCATACGTATTTGCTTCATTATAACAGTCGGCACTTTTACTAATTAAGTGCTGTCATTAATCAAAGCGTGAACGGGTCGTTACAACCCTCTAGGGTTAGTGATCGAGTTGGTATTTTTACTGTGAATACTTGGCTTTTGACTGTGAACCTGTTGCATTACGGACGTCGCATACGTCTGGTGGTCGCGTCGATGCGTGTTTCTTCAGCAATTCCGACTCAACTCATCTGAAAACGAAGTATCTTTCAGTAACAGATAATACTATTGTATGAGTAGGTACCGAAAAAATGTACATTTGGGGCAAAATGCAAGTTCAAAATCGAAAAAAAATACAGTGGGGCAAAATGCAAGTTCAAACTCGAAAAAATGTACAGTTGGGGCAAAATACAAGTACAAAATCGAAAAAAAATACAGCTGGGGCAAAATGCAAGTTCAAATAACAATATTTAACTCTAAATACCTGAACCATACCTGTACGTAATTTTATTTAAGCCCAAGTTGCTTTAAATGAGTATTATGTATCTTTGGAGGGTCACAGCTTTCAAAATTAAACTGTTCTGCTTATGTCCTTCCAATTCCTTCCAAGCCTCAGGTATTCTTTTCCCGAGCCACATCAAACCAGTCCTAGGTCCCCCCACAACGTTTGTATGGAAAAAAAAACGGCCAGCAGTCTCAAGGTGTGTCTCAACCTTTATTCGTTTTGCGAGAATTCAACAACCCTAGTGACAGTTTCTATTATTTAGCTCAAACTAGATAATTTGCAAGTCATAGTTTCTTTTAAAACTCGTCTCAAGAGAAATCTTACTAAGTGAAGTTATGAACTTGCCCTGTAGTTTACCTCAAAGTTTATTCACTCTCGGGCAAAAATATCTAAATTTTTAAGCGGGTCAGTAGGAAAATACGAGTGGTCAATTCTCAACGTGAGGAACGAATTTGTTTATCTTCAAAACATGGCGTCACATATATTTGATATTCGAATTTGTGTCCTTGTTTATATTGTATTGGTTCCTTTTGCCTTTGAACGGGAAATGGAAAAAAAGTTCATGCATTGAAGCCTCAGATGTATGTAGGTAAAAGGGGAATGGATAATGCAAGCTGAAGAAAACTGCGTAGGTTTAGCCACGTGTAATAATAGGAAAGAAAAATGTACAGCAAAAACAATGATAAATAAATAATACGAAGAGGAAAATGCATCTGCGTTTGTTTATTACTTTAGCTTTATGTACACTAACATTTTAAAGTATTAGATTCGTTTTTAACCGACTTCTTTATATTTTAGTTTTAGTTTAAATTAATACCACAGATAGCCAAGACCAACGGTTTAACGTGCTTTCCAAGCCACGGAGGAGTCTTGGTATGTTAAGATGGTCACCCATCCACAGACCAACCTTACTTACTTATATTTAATTTATTTGTCCTTTATCTACTGTAAGTGCTAAGTAGCCTCTATTAGTAAAATGTTAAGGACTAGCTCCAGCCCGCAGCTTCGCCTGCGCTTAAAGCGTAAAAAGTATAATACGAATCCGCTCAGCAGCTAAGTGCGAAAAGGTAACAAACATTAGTATCGATTTAATTTGCTTATTTTTCTAACGAGCTCTAATAACGACCATACCTCACTTATTTATATAATTATAATATAAATCATGACCAAAAGTTTAGAATAAATAATATAAATGTACTTTCTCTATCTACTAAGTTACATTACTATACTCTCTAAAAGTACTCCGAAGTAACATAACGTGACCAAACTTCAGCCACAACAAATAAATAACTGAAAGTTAATTTCAACTAATTAAGAGTCCATTACTAAATTACTGAAACGGTAATTAACGTAGTTAGAAAAGTGCATCAACGTTCACGCTACCTATTTTTGACAATAAAAATAAGTTTCAAGTACTCAGACAAATTAACTTTTTTTAAACCTATTTTATGCTAGCTTTTACCCGCGACTCCGCTCGCTATTGCTACAGGAACGTGCCAATTTTTATTACTGGGATAAAAAAGACTACGACATTCGGCGACAGTGTTACTTTCTATCACTGAGAGATTTTTTATAATCGGGTCAGTATTTCTGGAGATTGCCTTGTAAAAACATATAAACAAACAAGTAATCTCACTTCTTTATGACAGTACACTTTTGAAGTATACACTAGCATTCGACCGCGTGGATTTCGGAAATTCCCAAAAAACATGCCATCACTCCGTTTTACCCCCTTTTAAGACTGACTAAAAAGTGTCTCTCGAGGTCACTATCACTCATCAGTTTAGAAATTTAGCAGTCAAGGCGTAACAATGAACTGACAGACAGAAAACATTATGTAGATTTTTACCGTGACGATTATATTAATTTATTAAAAGGGTAATGTTTTCATGTTTTTGTAGGCCCGTTTAAAGTCCCTGAAGGGGCGAAACGGATACAATGGAATGGATACAATAAGTGTATTACGATTAATTCATTATCTTATAAACCAGTAATTATAATAATTTACAGGTGATAATGGCTGCCCCTTTTAACCGTTCATTTTATTTAAGTCCCTGTCTGTAAACACAACTGGTGTTTATGTCACCGGGATATTGCAAACGTGCGTCGTTGTGCATTATATATTGCGTGAAAATGTAAACTTATTTTTCTCAAAAAGACACAAACAAATTGGAAACTATTGGATTTGAATGGGGTTTAATTGTATTTAAAATGATCCCATCACAAAATGTCAAAAAGTAATAATCTTATAAAGATTCATTATAATTTACGGAGTTTATAGTTGAGAATTCAATATAGTTGAAAAACATAAGTGCAAAAGCTAGTTATTCTAAAGGTACATACATAATAGGTGATTTGTAAGATTTATTCCTTAACTCTAAAACATTTATTAAACCAAGTCCATGTAACTTTGAAATAGTTATTTATGTCTAATAGCTAAATGACTTTAATTAATTCGTATTTTAATTTAAATGGTCAAAATTTTACAGAAAAAACAACAATGCAGAATCGGCATTAATACTGCCACTTTATATTAACTAAGGACCTGGCTTCACGTAAAACCTGCATCGCAGCATCAAAGTTTTCCATGCGATTTGAACTTATACAACAGCCCAAGTATCAACCATCAGCCAGTTGCCCACCAGACAAAACACCCGACTGGTCAGAGGATCCTCCCTTAAACATTGACCCGCAGCTGTTATTATTAAGCCACGAGCTTACCTCTTTACTTAAATCTTTAACGTAACTGCTGAAATTTGGATGTGTCACAACGAGCAATGGAGCCCGGTCTGACTTCTCAGGTTCCAATAAAACAACTCATCATCATCATATCAGCCGAAAGACGTCCACTGCTGGACATATACATTCCCCAAGTGTCGCCACAATAACCGGTCCTGTGCGTCTCGCATCCATCGGCTACCCGCGACCCGCACCGGGTCATCGGTCCACCTTGTGGGAGACCTTCCAACGCTGCTGCGACGGCTGCGTCTTTCGGTACGCGCTCGCCACTCCAAAATTTTTCCGCCCCATCGACCATCTGTTCTGCGAGCAATATGCCACTTCAGTTTGGCGATCCTTCGGGCTATGTCGGTAACCTTGGTTCTCTCGCGGATATCGTCATTCCTGATTCAATCACGCAAGGAAACTCGGAGCATTGCCCTCTCCATTGCTCTTTGGGTCACTTTAAGCCTTCTGATGAGGCCCATTGTGAGCGACCACGTTTCAGTTCCATAAGTCACACATCATAAAACAACTCGCAACACGCAATATACCTATATTGCCGTCTAATTACAATGGGAACATTCGCAAATCTGCTTGAGAAAAACAATAGTTTTCTTAACTTGTCAATCTTTAAATGTACTTATTCAATATTTTTGCGCGAGTCTTCTAAAGTACCATCGACTAATCTATATCTGTCTATACCTACTAATAATAAAACTGACGAGTTTGTTTGTTTTGTTTGAACGCGCTAATCTCTGGAACTACCAGTCGGATTTGGAAAATTATTTTTGCCAGGCGTGATGTTGTTACGCAAATGAAAAATTTATCCTTCAATACTGGCATGTCTTACCACCCCATACAATATATACATACGTAAATATAGACTCTTAACTTTAATCTCCTAAACATATCGCCACAGACAACTGATTGGTCTGAGACAACATCATTTGCATGTTAATCGCCAAGCTGTGACGTCACGTAGGGTGAGAGGGGTAAAAATAGACCACATATTAAAATAAATACCAATACTTATAAGATACGTGATGTTATTGGGGTAAAAAGAACCCTGAATTTATAAAGTGATAAGCTTTTTTACCATTATGAATGTGCAGATGCCACTGCCCGCATGCTAGTGGCGTTGCCCGCGTGAAAGTCGAAATTTATCTCAAAGGAACATATTTCCGGGATAAGAAGTATCCTATGTCACTATGTCCTATTCCAAGTCATGATCTACCAGTGTGCCAATTTCATCTAAATCGGATTAGTCGTTAAGACGTGATGAGGTAACATCAGGGTTGGGTAGTATTTTAATTACTTGTAATTAAAATACGTAATTTGAAATACAAATAAGTATTTGTATTTAAAAACTTTTTACTTCTTAAAAATGTGATTGTAATTGATATTTGAAATACATGACGCTAAGGTATTTTGTAGTTAGTATTTCAAATACTTATGACTTCAAAATACATTTGAACATAAATACATTTAGTAACTGTAGAAAACAGCGCTCGATAGCTTTCGTAAGCAAAAAGGCTAGCCTAACTTAACACCTGAAAGTATTTTGCATTTAAATAAAAATAGTTAAAAAACTGTATTTTGTATTTTATATTTTAAATACACGAGTATTTTCTATTTCTTATTTCAAATACATGCGAGATAGTATTTTGTAATTTGTATTTTAATTAAAGTAAAGCATGTATTTTGCCTTGCTTTGGGTAACATACAGACAGACAGGAAGAGTAGTATTATAAAATGGAAGCATGGTTTATAATGTCACTAGGGATATTACTGGTGACACGCAAAATCAACAAAGGTAGCAATTCGAAAGATACTTACTAACGGTTTATTCATTTCAACTTTATGTACAATAGTGGTACATGGGCGGCATTCTCTACCAGTCAACCATTGGGTTAGAAAGACTACACTGTGGTAGGTTTACAACAAATAAAAATAAAATTTAAACTAGTTTTTTTTTGATAGAATACACAAATAATATATATATATATATATTGCTAATAAAATAAATATATATGCTAAAATAATAAAGTAATAAATATGATATATAATAATCATAATGATTAAGAGAATGCATAATAATCATGACGAAGAACAAGCAAGAATGACAGGCTATATTTTCTTCAAAATCGAAAGATATTAAAGAAAATATTTGTAATCGTTATTTTGTAACACTGTTTAGAAAAAAAACAAGTAGTATTTTTGTTGTCTTTCTTAGAAAACTTTTGTGATTTTTTGATATTTTAAAATTTTCGTTAGAGTTTGTTTACGCTGCAAAATAACATAATTTAAATAATAATTTCTAATAATATTATATAATGACATAATCCAAATCTCACTCTTTATTATTTTTTTGTTTTTTCTTCCCATTAAGTTGCAACTGCCATGTTTTTTCTCTGCACCACCCTTAGGTAAAATAGTAGAAAATGCCTAAGGCATTATCCGCTTTTGTACTCAAACAGTGTTTTACTAGTGCATAAAGTTTATTATAATAATAATAAACTGGCGTTACGCAGTTGGGTAAAGGGCCTAATACAGAATCCAGTACTCCTCGAAACGGCTCGTATTGTGCGGAGATTCCTTTCTCTGGAACCCTAACCACCGGTAACTTGGACTCTGCTCCCGACACAAATTTAAAAAAATGTAAATTAATATGTAAGAAAAGATAAATAAAGAGAATAATAATTCAACTTGAACTGTTTTTATAAAATAAATATTTAAAAATGTAAATTTATATGTTAATAAAATGAAATAAACGAAATAATAATAATTCTTTATTAACAGGCAACTAAGGCCCATAGATAAAATACATAAATTAAACATACAAAAAATAAAATAAAACATATTAATCTAAAGCCCCTCGTACTGCGAGATACAACAGTTATTAGCACATTCTTAGTTAATTCGTTAAACTCACAGTCGCTGTTGGATCCTGCAGCGACTCGAGATAAGGCACGACATGTAATTACTGAGACATGAGCGAGATGAGGTTGAATAAAGTCTGCTTTCTGTTAAACCTCTTAATAGGAACACATCTCGTTAGCCTTTCCGTGTGCTCACCTAATCTTAGAACACATGTTTGTAATCCATTATATTTATACTAATATCTATACAAGCTGAAATTTTAATGGCTGTTTTCCTGCAACGAAATGAGTTTGTCTTGGTTGGTGAAAAGTTTTGTTATTGTTATAATTGGCCGTGTGGCTTGTTTTGGTTTCAAGTATTTGTTTCTTTAAGTATTCATTAACACATTACACGTACACAAACACATTCATACACATCTGTTTATTATTTTATTTACTTCAATTAGATGCTATATGTATATGTAAGAATATTACTATATTAGATTGATTCAAATGAACCGCCACTCGTCCATTGAAAGGTTCATTAGAAAACCAGCGTCAGACAGCATCAGTCTGTCTGACATATCGCTGAAATGGACCTTTTTAGTGCAGCCGTGAGACACACACTTGGTTCTTAGCATACCTACATTTCTTTTTTTATTTTTTATTTCTATGTACCGTGCGTGTTTCATGTAAGTGCTAAATAAATATTATTCTTTCTTTCTTTCTAATACAATAGATTTACGAAAAATAATAAATATAAAATCAAGAAATGCCAGAATAACATTTGTGATAAACAAAAAAAATTACTACGCGCGAGAGCTTATTTTGCTCTGAACATTTATGAATCGCTTTTCACTTTGTCGGCGCACCGCCGCTCTGCCAGTAGTACCTACGTCACGTCTAGTGAGTTACTATTGCTTCTCACGCTATCGAGTTTATGAATATTTTTTTTTAATTATTTGAAAAAAAAACCTGTTTATTTTCGAAGCGTAACTTTATGTTTCGATAGTACTACTGATGGCTAATCGTTCGGCCGCGGGAAATCGCGACGCCATGACACTATTTCTTATCGTGTGCCCTAATATGACTCGCTAGACCGAATTTGGTTTTAAACACCCGATCACAGTTAAGGCAATACAGCTGACCGGCGGAATTAAAAGTATAATTATATGAGGGCTTGGGTTTCTCTTTACGTATTTGGCGTTTTCGTTCAGATATGAGCTCACACCAACAAAGACAATAGACGGGCCAAGTTTCCAATTTTATTATCACACCAATACAGATAAATTGTAGACCAGAGTGCTGATTGGTCGCCAGTTTATGTCAGTCCACAATTTCTAGCTTTTTTTTGCTTTATTAATGATATTTTTTTAATTTTAACTATTATTTACTTTTGCTGTAAAAGTCTATATAGTTAGAATATTTTAGTAAAAATAATAAAGGAAATATTTGCAATAATTACCATGTATGTAGTTGACATTTAATATCCTGAGACTTCCAATATGAGAACATCATTCATTTATCACGTTTTGATATAAGTTACGAGTTACTAAGCAGTTTGGTTCTAATAGACGGCACGGTTGGCGCAGTGGTTGAGCGATTGGCTGCTGCGCTGCGTGTCGCGGGTTTGATTCCCGCACGGATCAATATTATGGCCTACACCAGATAGTTGCTTCGGGTCTGGCTGTGTTTATATGTTTGTAAACGCACCCACGACACAGGAGAAATTCCTATTGTGGGGCTCCGAAAATGTTTTAACAAGAATCCAAGAAACAAAAACATTTTTTTAAATATTTTACCCATCCTAAAACTGACCGCAAAAAAGTAGCTTAACCCATATTCACTTGAAAGTAAAATAGCCTCAAGCTCCCCTAAAACTCGTAACAGCATAATATCTATTACCTTTTGTAACTTCTATTTTTTTATACAGTTGTTATTTTTACTAAACTTTGTCAGCTTTACCCTTTGTCCCCTAAAACCGTTTCAAAAAAACAGTAAAACGTTTTATTTTGGAAATTTACCGTTCTATGTTCTGTATGGTGTCCCATCACTTCCCGTGGGTGTCCTAAGAGGCGACTAAGGGACTCACCAGAGAATGGACAGCAGCATTCTCTGTGCATTGCAACAGCAACACTGCGATCGCCAACCCGCCTGCCAAGCGTGACGATTATGGCAAACCTCTCCTTTGGGGGAGGCCTATGTCCAGCAGTGTACGTCATTCGGCTGATGATGACTGTTCTATGAGAAAATTTGGCGATTCTGTAGTTTATTTTTTTAACTTTGTCATTTTGACAGTATCTATTAACAGGTACTTTCCCTTTGGGCTTACTGAAAACCCCCTTTTGTACGGTTTCATATTTACGAGTGTTATCATTTTTTTGACAGAATATTAATATTTTAAAATGCTGTTAAAGATAAACATAGTGGCATATGTAAAGCTTTTTATTTCGTTAAAAAAAAACTACATCCTTTCTCATTAAGCACTTTTTGGTTTTCAATGCGTCATGAAATTTTGAGGAATGTTATAAGTAAGTTATAAGTAGGTAGTTGTAATACAACATAACATGATTTAAAAGAGTGTCCATGGAGTTTCTTTCACGTTCTTCTCGATAGAGATCTACGCTTTGGAACGTGCAAATAGCTTCATGCTTTTGACTGACCGATCTTGAAAATACATAAGTGACCGTAAATGGTTTATTTGAAATAATCATGGTGCTGCTTGTGCTTAATCTTGAATCTTTAGAATAGACATTTATTCATTTTGCTTTGGAAAATGCTATGGTTTTCTTAAATTATTTCAATTGTCTGCATAATACCATTCATGAGAAACAGCCCGCAGAAAGACAGAGGGCTTAGTTATAGGGTTCCGTTTGAAACCTAAAAACGTTTTGATGTCGGTTTTAAGGTTATACCACACATACCTATCCACATGGAAAGGGATCGCCTTTCGTCTCGCCGACAAACAGGCGTCGACCTAACGTAAACTTAACGTTCACTATATGCGAAATATACGCGTATACGTTCGGTAACAGTGGCAGGCCGCGGGAGGGGTGAGACTGCGGGGCACGGAGAGACGTAAACGCGGGGTAAACGAGCCGTAAGCGCAGGGCCGACGAGCCGTAAGCGCGGGGTCGACGAGCCATAAGCGCGGGGCCGACGTGCTGTAAGCGTGGGGCCGACGAGCTGTAAGCGCGGGGACGACGAGCCGTAAGCGCGGGGACGGCAAGCCGTAGGCGCGGGATCTGCAAGTTGACCACGCACCGCACCGCGGTTTGTGAGCTTGTCCCGAAGCGAGGCGATTACGTTATGATTCCAATTAGTGTGCATTGTAGTAAGGAGTTTCATACAAAGAATACTGCACGGCTCGAGTTGATATGGTGACGATCCCTTTCCGAGTTGATATGTGTGCTATGAACCTGTACGAGACGCAAGCCTCGAAATTCCGCCCGAAATGTATGATGTGAAATCGTTGCCTAGCAACCAGAATGTTTTCTATCACTTTGAGTCATGTATTATTATGGTTTACGCTTTTCAATAAGCAAAGTTTCAAAATTATATTTTGTAAGGCGTATTCAAAACAAATTTCTGAAACTTTGTTCACGTAGGTGCCTTCTACAGTAAGAGATACCTATTAAAATGCCTCCCTTATTCACAGCGTTTAAAATTAATCGCGATTTTAAATTATTTTCTTCCTTTGAAGAGTTTTTCCATGAGTTTTATTTTTATTTTATTTATTTAAGGAAAAACAAACAGTAGTACAATAAGAAATAATCATAATATCTTAAATATTACATTTAAACAAATTTGCTACCCACTCTCACGTTCTCCACAGATTATTATTATTTTTTTTTTTAAAGATTGGATATCATTAAATGACTTCTTCCACTCTGGGTGAAGCGGAAGGGCGTGTCAGACTCTTACTGACTAAAACCCATACGTATTCCTTCTAAAGCCCTTTGCGTTCCAGGGCCGCGGTGACTCTTTCGAACAAATTCCGCAACCCTGGCAGGCTCGGGCCCTAGCGGGCCCCGTCTTCTATGCTGACATCTCTTTGAGGCGCGCGTGAAACACAACGCGCCATCGACTTTCCACACTCGGGCCTTTAATTATATAAAACAAAAAACATCGCAAAAACCGAACCTTTTTCATTCACTTCACTTTTTTTTATTTATATGTCTACTTCGCATTCGAACGTATGGTACCCGTGGGCTGCAGCTGAAAATCAGCGTTAGGTGGTAATAACTACTGTTGCCACCTGACATTATGCTGAGCTGAGGCCCTTTTGGCACAACATTGTTATAAATTGTTATAAACGCCGTTCACAGTACTAACTTATTTTCTGATTACATGAAAATGAATCTATATTCTTCATTCTAACGCAGGGTCGCCATTTTCCGATATACAAGCAATTCACCTGGTCTCGACGGAACGAGATCGGAGATAAAACATGTTTCAAGTAGATTCTAGCGATAGAAGCGAAATTGTGGACTTAACTTGTTAGAAACCTGATGTTCTGGACTTTTTAAGGCTATTTAGTTGGTTTAGAATGTTAAGCAAAACTGCTTCGATGATTTATCGTTTTAAGTAAACAGGTGTAAGCTGTTTTCTATCTATATATAAAAGCGAAAGGTTATTTATTCCCTCACTGATTAATCACGAAGTCTCAAAAACTACTAGACCTATAACGATGAAATTCGGCACGGAGGTAGATTATAAGTAGGAGGCGTCAGCTAAGATAGAATTTTAGGAAACTACCCCTGTAAAGGGGTGAAATAGTGGGTGGCAGTTTGGATGAAAAATCTTATTCCTTGGGTGAATGTAGGTACTTACTTGAAATTTTGTATAATTTACCTATAGTAGGCGCCAGATAATCGTGGAATATCGGTCATTGACCCACCTACATTTATTGACATTGTTAATTTGAAAAACGGAATTAATGACACAAAACTGTCCCGAATCATCATCTCTCGTGATCCTTAACATGGTCTAATAATGAAAAACGATTCATATTTAATTGTTCAGGTACCTATGAGCAGTTATTAGGGAAAGGTCAATATACTTTATTCCACATTTATCTGGCGCCTACTATATAAGTAAATCATAAAGTTTGTCATTATTAGTTGTTTAGAACTACCCCCTAAATACGATTTACGATTTACGGTGTTAAAATTTGTATGGATGAATTTTCTTTTTTCATACGATTATTTTCATAAGCAACTCCAAACGGGGCGAAACAGTGTAAGCTGAGGCGGTGGTAAACTACCTTTTAAAAGGGGTATTGTGGTACCCCTTTTAAAAGGTAGTTCGTCTACGTGGACGAAGTCACGGGCGAATTCCTAGTGCTTGTATAAAACTCAAATAAACTAAAGCATAGTTCGTGGAACGAAAATTTAGACAAATTCTCTAACGAGGTTGTAAGCTGGTTGTATTAATTTTCAAGTTTTCAACAGGCATTACATGACTTGCGTGTTACGTTTATAAATGATCTTTTCACGATTTGTGACGATTCGATTACAATTTTTTTTTTTTAATGTTCATGAATCTACTATCATGCGTTCGTGCTGGTAAATCTCTAAAATCTAATCATTTTTTTTTTTTTTGTTGGCCTCTTTTATAAAAAATAGTGTTCAAATTAAATCAATTTGTGAATGAAGTTCACCATGTCATCTAGAGCAGTGTTTCCCAAACATTGTTCTGCCATGGCCCGGCAATTTACACACTGCCCCTTCGTGACCCACTCAATACTTTCATCCCCCCCCCTACCCCTCTGGTTACATCAAGTAAAATAAAAGACATTTATTGTTATTAGAAGTATGTTTATATTACTATTAAAATATTTTACTAATATTTCGGTATCACCTATTTAGTGATATTTTTAAAACAAGGAAGAAATGCTGCGACCCGGTGTTTACCGAACCCACCAAATGGGAAACGCTGATCTAGAGCGTAATAAAAATTGGTAAGAAAACAAAGGAAAATTCGCTTTATATCTAACAAAAATTAAATAAAACTACCTCATAAACTTCATGTTCAACAAGAAACTGCTTACACATACAAAAAAGTGGCAACATTTCATTATCAAGCATATTATGCAAACCGGGACACTCTCCATTGTACGTTCTGCATTAATTTAAATTTTACATTGTTGTCACAACAAAACACTAGGAAAGCAATGCTATTTTAAATTAAAAGAGTATTTTAAAGAGACGCTAGCTTTTTTTTACTATCCAACATGCCAATTACTAAAGTATAAATATATATTTAATATATTAAAATCGTCCCGCAATGGTAAAGTTGACTGTTCCATTATTCCCGACTCTACTCTGACAGTTGGAAATTAAAATTGTTTTTATTTCTCTGGCTTCTTTATAATTTCTTGTATTTGTGAATACGCTTTTGAAAGACAGATTTAACTTTTTAATAGAATGTAGCATGTTAACGTAAATGCCAGGTATTTGGTATTTTTTTTAAATATTAAAAAAAACTGAAATAGGTACATTATGATCTGAAAAAAAACCTCATTTTAAGGCGCTAAAACTATTGTTATTTTTATTTAATTGTATAAAAAGATTTTTTATTGATATCTACTGTAGGTATCAATAAAAAAATCTTCTGTTTTTTAGACTGTAACAGTCTAAAAAACATATTATTTACGCCTAACATAAGCCCAGCATGCCAAAACGTTTTGCATTTTAATTAAAAACAAACTCGTGTACAAAAGGCAATATTTTTATACTTATCGAGATAAAAATAATCGGTCAAGTGTGAGTCGAAGTTGTGCAATATGAGTTCCGTGAGTGAAATAAAAGGTTGAAAAAAACTTATAATGAAAAAAAACAAAAACATGCGGGGCATTCTTTGGGGACTGCCGATAGAAGTGAAAACTAAGTAACTTGTGAATTGTATCGTCAAGCTATTAGATAATTATTTTTAAATTTGGAAAGCGTTCGGTGACGATGACGCGAGCTTCATGATTTTTGTTCACCCAAAAAGGTCACATATACACAGTATAAATATAGCTCATGGAAAGCGTTCGGTGACGATGACGCGAGTTATGATTTTTGTTCACCCAAATAGTATTTGCCATGATAAAGGAGTTGTAGAACAATGGTTGCCCACTGGTACATATAGTTTTAATAATACACCGATTCACACCAATGCAAGAAGGACCATGTTTCCAATTTTAATAGCACATCAAAGCGGAGACATAGTAGACGCTATGCGCTGACTGGTCGCCAGTTAATGTCAGTTAACAATATCTCGGATCGACTCGGGGAGATTATAAAATATAGGATTTTGATTCATATCATTGTAGAAGAAATCTTCAGTTGACGTATCATCGAGAATTAACAATCTCTTAAGATATTTTATGATCTCACGGAGTTTACAATTATCCGGTGACATACATAGTATATCTTGTGTATATCTTGACTATAGGCCTATAGATGGACGTGGAAGTCTTAGTATTAGGGTTCCGTTTTCATCATTTTACGGAACCCTAAAAAAAGACAATTATGGTTTGACGGTCGCCATGACACTTAATATTCTATTAGCAGTTAACCTACAACAGGCTGTTAAAGTTCAGTAAATGGAGATTAAATGACCGTTTGAAAGCTGTGATGTCCATTTTAAGCGCTTTGTAGCGATTGATGCTGACTTTAGTTACGAGCGCGGTGAAGAAGTGACGTCAAAGATTTTTATCCTTGTTTGTATAAGGTTATAATGTGACGAAGTTTGGGGAGGCCTGTGTCCAGCAATGGACGGCTTTTGGGTGAAATGATGTTGATGGCCGTTCGATACAAATACAAAAATATTTATTGGAACAAAAAAACAGTTTACAAAAAATTGTGTTCGTTAACAACCGCATTTGTATGGAATACTGTGTCGCGGCCATTAGCGCCCAGCTCCAAGAGGGGCGATGACAGCGTTCTAGGCATATATACACGAAAATAAAAAACAAAATACGTGTGTTTTAGATTGTGGAGAATAAAATATAAAAAAAAACAAAAAAAAATCTCTATCCTACTACTATTATAAAGGCGAAAGTTTGTAAGTATGGATGTATGTATGGATGTTTGTTACTCTTTCACGTAAAAACTACTGAATGGATTTTGATGAAATTTGGCACAGAGGTAGATTATAGTCTGAAATAACACATAGGATACTTTTTATCCCGGGAATATGTTCCCTTAGGATAGTTTTCGACAATCACGCGGGCGGAGCCGCGGGCGGCAACTAGTAAAACATAAAAATAATAAAATCTTAAATACTAATCAATGCAATGCGTTGAATGCGTACCTATATTTGCGTGCATGTAAGTGTAGTGTATGTATGTGTATGCGCGTGAGTGAATGTGTGTAGGTATATTATGTGTTCGATACATGAACAGTTCCCCCCTCCCTGTCTCCCCTCTTAAAATACTGTTTCGTTGTGTTGTCGCAAAGAGACCAGCACTTTTCGCCGAGGCCCACCGCGACGTCCCCGTCAAAATCCGCCCCGACCCTTGCTCGAGCCAGCCCGCGCCGCTGAGCCTGTAGTCTTAAATTCGTCCCCGAATAATTCTAGTTCGATCCAGCCCGTCCCAAGCTGTCCTCCCCCCAGCGACGCCCTAAGCCGAGACCGCTTAGTTGGTTATTTTTTTATAAGCCCTGGTTGGAGGCTTTAATATTATATTAAGGCCACCACAGGCAAGCCCGGTTAACCAGTCGACAACATCATAGGTTGAACTGCAAGACGCAACTCACAAAAAAAAGACTGTTTTGATGTGTATGCTCTTTAAGCATGCGGTTAGGCTAAACTGACGAAGGTTCATCTATGTCGATTGGCCGTACATTGTAACCGCATTTAAACTACTTTTCTTACGCACCAAATATTTCAGTTAGAAACACGTTTTTATCCCTCCAAACAACTTCTACCTGTAGTCTGTGTTAAACAATAGCTGAGCGTCTTCAAGCCAAGAGTGAGTAGATTACTTCTAAGCAAGCGTTTGCCATCGTGGACCGCATCAATCTCAAAGCGATAATTACAATTAAACCAACAAGCGAACAAGAGTCGGTCAGTCAGAAACACGAAGCTGATTTCCCGCCCATTGTACACTTGTTTTTTTAAACGTTTTTTACTATGTTTGTAATGAGGTGTACAATAAAGTATATAATAAATAAATAAATAAATAAATCTCCTTGGACAATAACCAAACAAGAAACTCCAAAGACACTCTTTTAAATATAAAATGCCACAAAATATTATTGATCACATTATTCAAGTTGAAATTGTTCATAATCTATACATACAATAACAATGTAACGGAATGCTGTCTGTACATGGAAGATATATGAGAAAAAATATTATTGGGACCTTTATCAACGCAAATATCACCCAAAACAATTATTTAGATTTTTTTAGTTTCATATCAATCGGTTCATAAATGAAAAAGTAATACCAATTTAAAGAATCACATCGAACATTTGTTAAACTATCTATATCTATCTATTCTTTCGCTGTTCAGTAGCATTGACTGAAACTTTACTAAACTTCATAATCTTAAATAAAAATGTCTGCCCCAAGTAACTATTCCACGCGGATGAAGTCACGGGCAAAAACTAGTTAAACAAATATATGAGAACAATGTAGAAAGACGTGCACGTTAAAAGAGATGCCGATTTACGACGATACTCTATGAATGGATGAGTATGATTCAGCTCAACCATTTGATCAATGGAAATCATCAAATGACTTCTTCCGCTCTGGGTGGAACGGAAGGGCGTGTCAGACTTTTACTGACTAGAACCCATCCGTGTTCCTTCTAAAGCCCTTTGCGTTCCAGGGCCGCGGTGACTCTTTCGAACAAATTCCGCAACCCTGGCAATTGCTTACCATGTGCACAGTCGTAATTTTTTTCAGTTAGCGAATCTATCACATACATGGTCTCAAGAAAACCAACTTAATCTTGGAGATTCTCCTTTATTTATTCTTTCACTTAGGATCTATCTCGGGCCAAATACCTAACTTATTTACTTTACTCATTGACAAGGCAAGAGGTTCAAATGTACATAATGAATTCATCGCGTTGCGTCTTGTATGTTTCTCTTAAGAGTGGCTTGTGCCCTAAGTAACACTTCATATGTAGGAGGACCTTGCTATTGTGGTTTAAAAATAAATTCGAAGGTAGGTCGGTCCAAATTAAAGTTTCAATGCTTCTTTGTCTTCGTCGTTCCTCACTGCTGAGGATTGCGACCAAATACGACGCGTCTCCTAGTCATACGGTCTTTTGCAGTATGGTACAGTGGTGGCTTTGGCTGGTAACAGGTAGCAAAGGTGTATAAAATTGTAGGAACTTCAAATTTGTTAATGGAAGGTCAGTTTTTAAATATAAGTACCAATTTGAGAAACAGTTTTATACAACTTTGATAAGTACCATTATTAGCCAAGCCACCGTGTTTTTTTTTTAGGATGAGTAGTCATGAAATGACTTCTTCCGCTCTGGGTGGAGCGGAAGGGCGTGTCAGACTCTTACTGACTAAAACCCATCCGTGTTCCTTCTAAAGCCCTTTGCGTTCCAGGGCCGCGGTGACTCTTTCGAACAAATTCCGCAACCCTGGCAGGCTCAGCAAGAGTCTGACACTCCTCCTTCCTGAAGGAGTCATTTGGTGATTTCCCATCGAAAAATAAAATGCCAAGCCTCCGTGACCCCAACTTCAAAATCTGGTATTGATCTTACCTATATGGGGGACTGTATGGTATCGGATGTAAAATAATAGCACCATCCCATCACTTCCCGTGGGTGTCATAATGGGCAGCAGCATTCTCTGTGCATTGCAACAGCTACACTGCGATCGCAAACCCGCCTGCCAAGCGTGGCGATTATGGCAAACCCCTTTGAGGGAGGCCTATATCCAGCAGTGGACGTCTTTCGGCTGGTATGATAATGATGACATGGGGGACATACACAGATAAACTTTCAGCTTTCATAAAATAACGAAGGTCTGATCGTCGCGGGCTCTTACTTAAGCTACTAAATAATATGTCACCTACGGCAAGGCTGACTCTGTTACCCTGTAATTGTTTCACCTGAATATACCTGTGTACACAAATAAACGTATTTGAATTCATATTTTTTCATTCGATAGCCAAAGTTTTTCTAAAACACAATGTTACGTCATAATATTGTTTTTGCTACCAATTCCGGGTCACGTATTGAGAAGTTTTCGTAACCTTTACGTCCATTACTCTTCATTATAAATACTATCACTTAAACTAATAACCATTTCAATACAAAATGGTTTGGTATTTAAGTCAAAACACCACTATTTTACTAAAGGCAGTAGATATGGTGAAGTAAAAAATAGCCAATAACCGTCTCCAGGGACCCATCTACTCCGGGCGTTGGGAGTCGTAGGGCGATCCCCGGCCACCGCAGGCGCGAGCCTGCGGACGGCGAGCGCTGGCTGGCTCGCTGTCCGATCACCACCAGGTCCGAGTCGATGGCGCGTTGTGTTTCACGCGCGCCTCAAAGAGATGTCAGCATAGGAGACGGGGCCCGCTAGGGCCAGAGCCTGCTAGGCATGCGGAATTTGTTCGAAAGAGTCACCGCGGCCCTGGAACGCAAAGGGCTTTGGATAGGTTTTAGTCAGTAAGAGTCTGATACGCCCTTCCACTCCACCCAGAGCTGAAGAAGTCATTTGATGATTTCCCATTTAAAAAAAAAGAGACCGCTTTTTTTTCGCTTCTACAATGTTAGCTAGGATAAATGCAGAACGGAGAAGGATAATTTCATTCGCACATGAAAATGCTGTTATAATACCTTACAGAACTCTATATCTCGATACCTCTTCAATATTCTTCCACTAACAATAGAGTAAAACAAACAAACTGCCTACAACAGCTCACTGCATATTGTCTCTACGGACCAACTTTTACTTCAACTGAAGGAATGCTTGCACTGAAGTGGAACGAACTATCGTGTCTATGTTTTAACACCTTTACTACACTAGGCTCGTGAAGCTTGTGGCAAAATAACAACCACACGGGTCGATAATCGTGGTTAAGCAACGCTTGCCCGGGTCGGTCCTTGGATGGGTATGGGATAGTTGATACGGAGTAGAATACGCCCGCAACTAAGCCCGAAACTGCGGACTTCGGATTTAGAATGTAGCCCCCCCGACCTCGGAAACAGCGTCATGCATTCCCATAGTCTGACTATTGTCACACGCAATATATCGCGCGCGGCTGCGTTTGTACCTTTAACCTTTCCACACATCTCTTTCCCGGGCTCTCGCATCTATGTTTGATGATGTCTCTCCTCCTTTTACTTGGTCTCTCTTTTTCCCTTTTCCTGTCTCTTTGTATCCATTCTATTAAACGTTTTGTTTTAATTTATTTAGTTAATTAATTTATTTGAATGCAGCAAGGCATTCTTAAACAAATTGCGAATTCCAAAGGAGTGGAACTCTCTGCCTGCGTCTGTGTTTCCGAACGCATAAAACCCTAATCCCTTCAAAATTAGAGTGAACAGGCTTCTTCTAGGTAAACACACTCCATCGTCGACTTTGTCTCTGGTATCTATGACCTAGATCGGAGTCAAGACCAAACCCATATTAAATTTAAAAAAAACAAAAGATTTATTAAAATCTTACAGTGCTTGCAATAATCCGGTGAAATATTTATATGTATCTACAGAGATTACCTCCTATAAACAAACAAACTTTTACGAGAATATCCTTATATTCTATTCATAGCAGGTATTTATTACGACTAAACCCCATTAGAATCAAAAGCAAGATGAAATAAATCGAATTTGTCGGTTCTTTGACTAAAACTTTAACGAGAATATCCAGTAGACACACTTCTAACGCTCAATAAATCTCGGTTTTCATTTCAATAAAACTAAACGGTAATATAACTTTAGAACTTATTTCTAGGGTTTATGAAGTTAACAGCATTTTAGTATCTATCTATCATAGTTTCTCGGAATGACTTCGAGAGATTATAGAGATCAAATTTTGATGCGTAAAGGTGTATTTCAAATGTTCATTTGACAATTTATCGAGAGTTTACAATCTCTCATGATATTTTGTAATCTTACGTAGTCTGCAATTACCCGGTGACATACATATTTTATAGTCGTTGTATTAGTAATAGTAGTAGAAATGTAAAATACTAAAAATTGCAATATACGAGTAGCAGAGAACCAATTAAACTTATAATATGTTTAAATTACATTTAAACATATTTTTTCATCTGATTGGAAGAATATTTTATTTAAGAATCTTTCTTGAATTTAAACTTTGCGTCGCGTGATTTATAACCCCCGACGCAAAAATGACGGGGTGTTATAAGTTTGACGTGTCTGTGTGTGTGTGAGTGTGTCTGTCTGTGGCATCGTAGCTCTCGAACGGATGAACCGATTTTGATTTTGTTTTTTTTTTTGTTAGTAAATATCTCTCCTTTACCTGTGCCCGCTTAATTTACAATTGTCTGCCTTCCCCCTAAGTTAAAGGCGAAAACTTTAAACCGGAAGTGAGAAAATAGGCCAAAATCTAGCTCAACCAGTAAACAAAAACAGACACATAATTTAAAAAGCACAATATTCTACCACCACAAACTTCTTAGAGACAGTATTCCAATATAAGTTCCGGGAATAGCCCGGTTTGTTTGCAAAACCATACGATTGAATTTTAAATGAGCCATGCATTCCTTTAGAAACGAACCACCAAAATAGCTTTTGCTTTGCCAAGAGATTGTAGACTTTAACCGTTTGAAATAAGAGTGAGTGAAAGGTCATATGTTATTGGTTAGACCACATAGAGGTACGGAGCAACGGCATTTAAGACTCCTTTACACGAAGGGAAGTTTCTTGTCTGGCGGGAAGCAAGAAAGTGCATTTATCTGTCGCCGAGATTATTGGACTCGTGAGTGTTACTCTCCAATGATATGAAATGAGAGTTAGTGATGTGATTGAAATTGTCTGAAAAGAAACCATACAGGCCTTGACATTATATGACGTGTAAATGACAAAAAAACCTTAAGGTTAGGGATGGAATTATCTGTCTCATGGTCTGAAAGTCAAGATTTTACAGGTTATGTTACTTTGAGGCAAGCGTGTTCCATCGTCAATCACATCATCGCCTATCAGGTTAGATAGTGGTCAAACGCGCGCCCAGCAATAATAAAACAATCAAATTAATTTCCAAGGCTGTGCCCTGTGCATATTTAAACCAGTGAACTTATTATTTTGGTTAAACCAATGGATAATGTATGAAACATTTACAAGTAAAATCAAACCGATTTTCAAAGGGTGTAGACAGAAACTAAAGATCACTCCTGCTACGATCCTTATATATCTTTATATATGTATTGTTACGCGCCAGAATTAATGTCGGGTACATTAATTTACTACTAGCGCCATCTAGTATCGAGTAGCAGAATTAGTAGAGTCAAGTACCTTCTAGACATTTCTTTGCCGAGCATTCTACACTTCTCGAATTCTGGTCAGTCAGCAGCGGTAGTTACGAGTACTTTCCAGATGTTTCGAGAATAGAAGGTTCTAGAATTAACTGTCCTTTATAAGGAGCGCGTAGTCCGCGACCGAGTCGTATTGGATTTGCGATACAAGCGCATACTTCGGAAGTGATCTTCAAGTGCGATTAAAGTGATCAGTGGTGAAGATGTGTTTTATAATTAGTGAGTTTAAAGTTATAATTAGTGTTTTGAAATTAAAGTGTCAATTTGGTTATTTAATCAGCTGTTTTTACTGTCACGAACCCTAATCTCGTAACAGTATTTACAAAAATACACCATTTTTATTTGTTTCTTTGCAATAATCGCCCATTCGAAGCAAGAAATTCTCCTCGTGTAAATAGGCCACTATAGACGGTTATTTAGACTGTGGTTTTGACTACAAAGTTCGGTAATAAGTGCTAATCCCTTTAATCCAGTAACAGCAGCCTGGCTTATAGGATGCTGGTAATTTTCTCTTTTGGTTGTAAAAGGAATGTTTAATGCTGCTAATGAAATCTGCAACGTTTGGCGAGTTTATTAGAACGGGTTTTAGCAATTTAGTGTTTGAGTTGTTTAGCTACAACCGGGGGTTCTTTAAGTACAGGGTGAATAAGTTACTTCTAGGCAGCGAGGTTTCCATCAGGTGACATTGTGATCAAACGCGAGTTATTTTAGCATCTAGTACCTGGATGACCGATCTTAGCTCGGTTTCTGTTTTGGTAAACGTTTTCTAAAAATGAAACCCAGCTATATCGATTTATCGCCCCCAAAACCCCGCTGCATACTAAATTGTATGAAAATCGTTGCAGCCGTTTCCGAGATCCAGATTATATATTTACATTTATACAAGAATTACTCGTTTAAAGGTATTAGATAGATTTTATTACAAGTTTTTATTAACCTTTTCTTGTTACTGATTTAGTACGTATGGCATCTTGCATCTGAATTTTACAACATTTATTTAAAATGCATACACGTTTGGTATGGATGACAATGCACAGTTAACTAACGTCCGGTCTCAATAATGTATCTAACTTTGACCAACTGTCAAATTAGCAACCAACAGTAGCATGTTTGCTTTTCGAACTTGACGTGTCAGCACAGATGTTACTAAAACAGGCCGTAAGTGACATCATTCTAAATTCAATATGGCGGACTCACAAAGATGGCGGGCCAATTATTTTTGAAACTAGAAGTGCAATTTTATACGACCTTTACATTTGATGTTTGCTGATAAAGGACGGACTCTCATTAGTCACAAATATTGACGTAGGTAGAAAGAAGACTAAAATTACATTAAAAAAAAATAATACTGTTACAGAAATAAATAGCGAGTATGCGATAATTACACTGACAGGTTGGAGTGGCAAGAAAATAATTGTTTTTGTTATTTTTCCAAATTACAAATAATTAAGTAATATATTTTGCTAAATATTTTCCTCGTAGATCGGTTTCATTATAATGAGTAGATATGGGAGCTGTACGCGAGAACGCACATTCGCACAGTATTAAAAACACGTATTGTGCGTCTGGGTGGGATGTGCCGGATCTGCATGATCTGCATGCTCCGGTGGGGCATCGCCGTACATCTTGTAGTCTGATGACGGAACAGGCTTGTAGACTAATGGTATCATCCCATTATTTTATAAAGATATATCATGATGGCATTAAAATGTCGTATCACGGCACCAGGTGCTGTATCCTCTTGGTAAATTTGTGGACATTTATTTGGTTTTAACATTAACACAATGGTCATTCATTATGTTTAACAACATAATATTTCTGGTTTGTCATTGGTCTAGCTTTGGATCCTGAGTACAATGAGGTCGAAAAATATTATTTTTTCAGGACATTCTCAGTAGATGCTAGGAGGCTGGATTTGTGCTGAGTTTGTACCAATTAACCTTTTAAAACAAATTGTTTCGAATTAGCCCCAGTTATACGTCTAATTTCATACTTTAAAAAATATGTAATTACTGTGGGAGGGGCAAAAAAAAGTCTTTGTAAATTAAAAATTGGGGCAAATGTGGAATAAATATTTAAAAGTCGAATTACCAAATTGACATTTATAGCGTGTTATTAATTGAGATTAATCGTAGGTTTTTCTTCCGTTGTCATGGTGATTGAGTCAGTTTGAAGGACTACAAAAAGCAAACATAGGACGCAAGCCTTAACTTGCGTCCTATTTTTTTTCTGGTCCGTATACTTAGTGTGACAAGACAAATGGTTTCCCTGTCCGGTGTCAGTCATTAGCGTATCGTTGGTCAAAGATGGGCGCAGGTGGGCTTGATGTTTGAGGATTTTGTTTGTTTACCGGACTCTTGTTTATTTACCTTTGTTAAGCGTAGGCAACTCCTTCACCTGTAGTCCGGAAGCCTGTCCAAAATTTGTTATCAATTCTGATAGTAACCTCACATTTCTACACTTAAATATACGTAGTATTAACAAAAACTTTGATCAGCTGCAGGCGCTGCTTCAATTAACAAAAACATCTTTTGATGTCATTATTTTGACTGAATGTTGGCTCAGTAAGGTTGTTAATCTGCCTGTTCTTCATGGTTTCCAATCATATTTAACAGCAGTAAACTCCAATCAGAATGACGGCATTGTTATATACACGAAGCAGGACCTGCAAGTCTCAGTTTGGGAACCTAACTTTATGGGTGGCAACTGTCTCGTTTGTGAAATAGACAAAAAAATAGCCATTGTTGCGGTATATCGTTCTCCATCACACAATTCTAGGGAAAGTTTTGACAACTTTGTAGAAAGTTTAAACAATGTCTACGGTAAACTTTCCTCATGGCAGAACATAGCCCTCGTTGGTGACTTAAATATTGACATAAAGCCGAATAGTCGAAGTGACCGAAGCGTTGACTATCTTTTGCTCAATATATCTCATGGACTCCTCCCAACCCACTTGCTTCCTACCAGGCTCGATAATTGCATAGACCATGCTTTCGTAAAAACCAACCTACCTGCCACCACACTAGTTCTAGACTCTCATATTACGGACCATAAACCAATTCTTCTCAGTATCGCAAACACAATTCCTAAACGCACAACAGGTCACTTCTCTACTTCCATAAACTACGATGAAATTAGATCAGAACTAGAAAAAAATGATTTTTCCTTCCTCTATAAATCTGACGATCCAAACACATCCATGAACGCTTTCATTTCAATATTAACATCTCTTATTTGCAAGCACTCAATTAAAACTAGAATCCCGAGGAAAAAAAGAACTATAAAGGCCTGGATTACCCCCGGGCTTCTGAGGTGTATCTCAAATCGGGACAAGCTTCACGCTAAATCTAACAAGGATCCTGAGAATCTGATACTCAAAACTACGTATAAGCGCTATCGCAATTTTTGCAATGAACTACTACATAAGTTAAAGACTGCTTACGATAAAAATGAACTTGAAAAAGCAAAAAATAACCCAAAAGCCCTTTGGAAAACAATAAAGAAAATAAGTAACACAAGTAAATTAAAAACCAGCCCAGTTGAACTCTTGCAAATATCAGATGATCCCAAATCCTCCATTAATGAAGTGTGCAAATTCTTCACTAATGTGGGGAAGAGTTTGGCAGCCAACATTACCTCACATGGTCACATCTCAAATGTGTTAAACAGTCAAGTTCCGATCACGAGTGACATTCCACCGCTAGCCCCTGCCAACTCTTTAGCGCTACTGGAGGTTGATGAAACTGAAGTCGAATCCCTGATCTTACAATTACGCAACGACTGCGCCATAGGTTGGGATGGTATTTCACCCCTCCTATTAAAACTATGCCGTCAAACACTAATTCAGCCTTTGACGTTTATCTTCAATGCATGTCTTCATAAGGGTGTTTTTCCTGAGGCACTTAAAAGAGCAATTATACATCCAATCCACAAAGCGGGGAACAGAAGCTGTGTAAACAACTACAGACCCATCTCGATTTTGACAACCCTCTCCAAGGTACTTGAAAGGATACTTGCCAGCCGTCTGAAAAGTTTCTTGGACAAGTTTAAAATAATCTCCGATAACCAGTATGGTTTTCGCACTGGTGTTTCGACCGAAGATGCAGTTCTCGCCTTGACGCAAGTGGTTACTAAAAATCTTGACAGTAAGACTAAATGTCTAGGAATATTCCTTGACCTTTCAAAGGCTTTCGACACAGTTTCTGTTCCCCTGCTCATTGATAAATTAGAATTGCTCGGCGTAAGAGGAATAGCCCTAAAAATCTTTAAAGACTACCTATCGAATCGTACGCAAATGACTAAAATAGATCATTTTCTTAGTGATGAGGAATTGGTCTCTCATGGTGTCCCTCAGGGAAGCATCCTGGGTCCCATTTTATTCCAAATCTATGTAAATGAATTGTGCAGGATGCCCCTCCCTAACGCCAAGATCTTTGCGTATGCCGACGATACCGCGATTATAGTAGATGGTTTAACGTGGGACAGTGTTAGGAATAGCGCAGAGGTTGCACTTACGAAGGTCACAAAATGGCTTCATCTTAATTTGTTAACCCTCAACTTTGACAAAACTTCTTTTATACCATTCTCCATTCGCCATAACACTGCACCTGACCAAGCCTTCTCGTTGATAGCTCATACCTGTTCCCACCTGGCATCTCCGTGTCAGTGTCCAACGATTTCGAGAACCGAGAGCGTCAAATATCTTGGTGTACAAATAGATGCAGGGTTACGATGGAATCTGCAGGCTGATGCCGTGACCTCCAGGACTATGAGAATTATACACGTCTTTAAGTCGCTCAGAGACTCGGCCGACGTCGATACTCTTAAAATGGTCTTCTACGCTCTGTGTCAATCAGTGATAGGGTATTGTATCCCTGTATGGGGTGGCGCAGCAAAGGCCAGTCTTATCAGGGTGGAGCGAGCACAGAGAGCTATATTAAAGGTAATGCTGCATAAACCTTACCGCTACCCTACTGCCCAACTGTACGCGGAATTTAAGGTTCTCTCAGTCCGTCAGCTCTATGTGCTTCGTTCAGTGCTTAGAAGACACGCTTTTGTCCCCCCGTCCGATCCAGGGAGGCGTACCAATGTCCCTCCAGGCACACAGCAGAAAACCTCGTTCGCCAGACATCAATTCAACACACTCAGTGCTCACATCTACAAAAAAACTCACCAAGTCATTAACATTCGCGACCTCAATAAACACACAGCTAAAACTAAAGTGACAGAATGGCTACTACAACAGGATTATTCACAAACCGAATCATTGCTTACATTCATTGCTTAATAACTTATTAACTTTTTATTCGCTGCACACTCAAAATCTCACCCACACTTCAAACACACACACATACACACACACGCACACTCACACAAACACACACACACACACACATTTGGGTTGCTCCACCTTTTCTTCTTTCTGGTCCTAAACCCTGCTATACAAATAGTTAGTTATATAGATATACATTTATTTATTTCTTTTTTACAATTTATCATCGATGGTAGACCGACACACATCATAACTGTTATTTTGTAATCATAGCTGCTCACTGTCTCTTAAGATACAGGGTTTCCCTAGTTTAAGAGGCAGGGCTCATCTTTCTGCGTACAGATCTTTTTTTTTTTGTTTCACCTGACTAGTTCTCTTCTACCAAACCGTCCATTTTTTTTTTTTTTGTGTAATTTGAAAAAAAAAAAAAAAAAAAATTATACTACTATTAATTTTGTAGTTATCTGTAAGTTTCTTGTCACAAATAAATTTATTATTATTATTATTATTATTAACATAAAAATCATTTGCCGTGCTTTAGTTTCACAAAATCTTAAAAATGGCTCGACCGATATGTTTTATTTGGACCAAAAAAAGTGTTACAATGATGATTGTATGTGATACGATGTTCATCGAGCCATCTTGTATTCTAAAGCATGAGCTTCAGGGCCTGTTTCACCACCTACTTACGATTAAGCACCCTTGACCTTACTTGGCTAATATTAACAATTTCTCTTTTTTTATTTTATTTTATTTATAAGATCTGTAAAAAAATAGTGAGCCGTCACGGAACGCCTGGCAGATGTTGAAACATTGAAATTATTTTGTACAAGTAATACGCATAAAAGCACAGATTACGACAGGAACTAAATATGGCATAATGAAAAAAATACAAATAGACTGTATATATATATATAAACCATCGTATAGCGTAGCGACGCGTCGCCACGGCATGCGTCGGCCAGCAATCGGTTTTACCCACGGCTAGAGATGTTTCACATCAAAAATTACCAAACAGACAACATTCATTGTTATAGAAATCTAGTGATATCCAAATATAACACGTATCACGTATCTACAGATGATAAAAGGCCTATGCGCACAGAAAACATAATTTAACCCTCTCCGAAATATACAGAAGTTCGGTGTAGTTTGATTCATAAACTTAATACATACTAATCGAGTTCCAAAGTCGTACGCTAACTAATTGGAACTTACTCGAACTGGACAAAGGCCGGTAAGACAGCTTTCGAATGTAAGCGGAGCGGAGTGCGCACAGACCCCGTTTTGGAATGCGAGAGCGGAGCGGACCCGACTAATTCACGGACTCATCTCAGGCGTTTTCTTGATACAAGTAGAGTCACTTTATTAATGTAATATTATTATTATACTGAACTGTAGGTAAATGATGACGTTCAAAAGTGCCGTTTAATGGCCTTATTGAAATAAACGTTTTGACTTTGACTTTGATTTTGTTCACGAGTAGACCGTGGGCCAGTTAATACGGTAGTAGGTTCGTACTTTTCCAGCCAGGGTTGCGAAATTTGTTCTAACTAAAGAGACACCGCGGTCCTTGAACGCAAAGGGCAACTGCGGGCAACTACCCGATAATTGATATTCGGACTGTTGTATGTATATGTTCAAATCGCACGGAAAACTCTGATACCGCGATGCAGGATTTCGTTCAGTAGTTCGTTGATGGCGGGATAGATGGCGCTGCGTTACTTTTTGTTGCGGTACAAATTTCGCTACTTATTTTTTTTGTGGCGACGTTGATGCCGCTACAACTGTCCGTGCTCCATTTCTTTCTCGCACCCGAATCATTATAATTTTAGGACGTCCTAATAAGACCCCAGGTCTAAATTGAGTAGATTTATTTACGCTTGTACACAATCATCTTCGGTCGCATTATCGCTTAACATTTTCGTTTCATAATACTACCTAGATTTTCCACGTCTTCTAAACATTTTCTTCCTTTAAACCCTTTTGCTCCGTTTCGCTCGCAGTAGGAGATCAGCCTTACTGGTGAATATGGAGTAACCAAGCATATTCGGACCTCAAGGAGTTCAGCATTGATTTATAGTATTAGTTGTATTTGAACTAATACAATAAGTTTGTATTGGTGATTCGTATATGTAGTATACGCGGATTTGCCGTGGTTTCCCTGGTTAATCTTACGGCGACTCCTTTAATTTGGATAAAAAGTAACCTAAGCATGCCTAAACCTAGAATATGGTCTAAATAATAAATGATATTTATATAATATATATATATATATGTATATATATCCTGGGACAACTCACACACGGTCATCCGATCCCAAACTAGGCAGAGCCTGTACTATGGCAACCAGACAACTGATAAACATTTATATATACAGGGTGTCCCAAAACTCAACGTCAAGCCGAAACGGGGTGACAGGATTGATCATAACCATCACGAGAAAAATCTGAAAAAAAATCTATCCCATGCAGTTTAAAAATTATGGGCATTTTAAGAAAAACCTAGAAATTTGATCAAACTGTACCATTTTTCGGTTATTGTGGTTATTCTTTTTTATTTTTGTTCATTTGAACTTTGGAAACGTAATCCTAAATAACATTTCTAGAATCCCAATAAAAAATAATGACACAATTGCCTCAAGTTCCCGAGAATTGAGACTATTTGTTAAACTACGAATTTAAAATTTTCAAGATTCGTCGACTTTGACAGGCCCTCCTATAAAAAAAATGTACTAGAGTGCCTTGGCAAGTAGCATTAAAAGTTGGCGCATTTAATCAGAATTCTAAAATGGTACAATACTTGTTAGTTCCATACAATAGAAAAGAGTAAAAAAATTAAAACCTCAAGTAACCCGATTTTTGCTATCAGATTTTACTCAGTTAAAATGTTTTTAATTCGCACAAGCTCTAGGTAGGTTCTTAATTTTAAGGCAAAATGATGAGAGAGATGGATAATGGGTATGTTTGCCATGAGTGAGCGAGACAGATAGTGACGCCACGCATTGAGACGGAGATGCGTCGTTTAAACGAGTGCGAATGAAACAGATAGATGCTATGGCATCTATCTGTTTCATTCGCACTAGTTTCAGCCAAGCAAATGGCTACGCTACCAGTCCGATACCAACCAGTTAGTACGTTTCGCTCATTCGTCTACTGCGCACGTTCGTATTCGCTTGTGTTGATTTAGTACTGACAACTTTGGCTTCTCTTTTTGGACTTGAACTTGTCTCGCTCACTCATGGCAAACATACCCATTATCCATCTCTCTCATAATTTTGCCTTAAAATTAAGAACCTACCTAGAGCTTGTGCGAATTAAAAACATTTTAACTGAGTAAAATCTGATAGCAAAAATCGGGTTACTTGAGGTTTTAATTTTTTTACTCTTTTCTATTGTATGGAACTAACAAGTATTGTACCATTTTAGAATTCTGATTAAATGCGCCAACTTTTAATGCTACTTGCCAAGGCACTCTAGTACATTTTTTTTATAGGAGGGCCTGTCAAAGTCGACGAATCTTGAAAATTTTAAATTCGTAGTTTAACAAATAGTCTCAATTCTCGGGAACTTGAGGCAATTGTGTCATTATTTTTTATTGGGATTCTAGAAATGTTATTTAGGATTACGTTTCTAAAGTTCAAATGAACAAAAATAAAAAATAATAACCACAATAACCGAAAAATGGTACAGTTTGATCAAATTTCTAGGTTTTTCTTAAAATGCCCATAATTTTCAAACTGCATGGGATAGATTTTTTTTCAGATTTTTCTCGTGATGGTTATGATCAATCCTGTCACCCCGTTTCGGCTTGACGTTGAGTTTTGGGACACCCTGTATTTCTAAATACATACATATTATAGACAAATTACACCCAGACACAGAACAAATGATCATGCTCATTACACAAAGATTTGTCCTGGGTGGGAATCGAACCCACGACCTCCGGTTAAGCAGTCAGGATCAATAACCACTCGACCAACAGGCCAGTCGAATTTATTTTGTTAGTAGGTTAAAGATAACACTTTAACACGTTAATCTTTTCTGGTCATTTTTAAGCTAGATAAGGCTGGTGTTTCTTAGCTGACTACCCTGAGAAAAAACAAGAAAACAAACTCAGAGGTCAAAGTCTCTTTTATAGTTCATACAATCGTCCTATGCGACTATCTAAGAAAGAAGAAGAATTAATGAAACAGCTGGTTGATTCTGTAAACATGTTGAAGTGAAGGCTTGGGTGAAGTGATCACGAGGTGAGCTGTCAATCCATATAATCAAAATGTCACGTGAGCACGAAGTGAGCTGTCATTCCATCTTGATTATATGGATTGACAGCTCACCTCGTGATCACTTCACCCAAGCCTTCACTTCGACATGTTTACAGAATCGACCGGCAGTACCTACGCATTGCCACAGAACTGACATACATGCAAACTTATAAACTTAAACAAAAATAACGATAGTATAAATAGTAGGTACTTATAATCATGTTATTAAAGATAAAGAAATAAAAGATAAAAATAAAGATATTTTATTTGCTAAAACATGTGTCATACATACAAGAATGACGTGCATGCAAGATGGTATCAATATTATCAGGTCCAGAAATGTTTGTCACATGATGTGACGTGCAAATGTCAGTAATTATTAAAAGACTAAATAAAAATGATCATTTGACTGGTAACAAAAAAGGTAATTCCTGAAACTAGGCAGATGTCGTGTTTCACCTAAATTTGTTCTGCACTTCATGCGTGATTGTGTGTTTGTGTGTTTAGATCTCTATGAAGATGAACTGGTAGCTGTTTCAAAATATATATTTGAAAAAAACAATATTTAGAAGCGATTCATTTTAAAATTCTTTAACCGGAAACAAAGATTAGTGACTAAAACGCTCGATTACAAGTCAGTAAACGTTGGGCTATTAATAACGTTTAAACTAACAGACAAGTTAAGACATCTACCGACTTCATTTCACTCATTAACCAGTTAAACATTTAACTGGTTTGCATCATATTGTAGGTATATGTATATATGTTTTTATCATATTGCTTTTATTATTAGGACAAACAGTGTATCAATTGTAGATAGGCCAATAAATAAATAAATAAACTGTTGAAAACTTACTGAAATTGCCCCAATTACACAAACAACAACACACACAACAACACACATCAACAACAACACACTTACACTTACAACAACTACACTTATTTTATGTTTGATCGTCCTGTTCTTATTATGAGTCTACAATAAAGCATATAATAAATAAATAAATAAATAAATAGAAGGCGGAAATAAAGTTTTCAGAAAACAATAAAATGTTAATATTATCTTTTGAGTAAAAGTTGTTAATTGTCCGCTTGAAAGACGGTTGCAGTTTTGGAAGCAAGATTTCAATTTAATTATCCGACTGCAAATGTCTCTTATTTATCTCACTGAAGACGAGTGACGACAAACTTTAGTCTGTCAGGATTTGGGAAGATGCAAAGCTACCTCCTGGACTTTTGAAACTATGTTTGAAGTCAAGATATCTGGCTCCAGTCTTGTCAAAGGGTATCGTGTAGCCCAGTTACTGGGTTGTGAAGGCAGTCGCTCCATATAAAATACTGGTTAGTCTGGAAGCTAGGTAGATGATGATGATGATGACCAGTGATCGGATAATCGAGCGCTAATATACCTAAACTTCACTTTTATTCCCATAAAAGTATAATACGGACATGCTTTTAAGTCGGTTCAGGCATTTAGAAGTTACATACAAACATAAATATATTACACTCCTTTTCTTAAGTAACGTTTGGGGGCACCGTCTGCCTTTACTCTCGCCTATTGTACCTACACCTGTTTTAGAAAATGTTTTGCTTATTATGAGATATATAAGCAAAACATTTAATTTATATGAATAAATTAAATAGATAAAATGCTGGAAATCATTTCAAATAGAACTTGAAAGCAAGTCTTGGTTTTGGAAATTCGGGACGTAATCTCTTGTCATTTTTGTTGTTTTTTTTTGTCATTTTGGAACGTAATCTTTTAGCCAGATACATTAATAATTTTGTTTTCTCAGTAATTTTGTATTCAGAAATACAAAATTTACATTTTTCTGTTTATGTCAGTTATCGAAAAATAGGCGATCATGCATGTATACGAGTAACCTATTTGTCTTTATTTCTCAATAGCTGTTGCCCGCGACTTCGTACGCGCATATCCCGTTCCCGTATAGCGTATACTATAGCATTCCTTATGAATGTGGCTATCATATACAGAAAGAATTTTCAAAATCGGTTCAGTAGATCCAGAGATTACCCCCTACATACAAACTTACAAACTTATTATTATTTTTTATTATTTACTCTTATTTATGTGTACTATTTGGATGTTAATCTAGCAATAAACAATTTCATTTCATTTACCTCTTTACAATATTAGTATAGATTGAAATACCTGTGTTAACCTGAAACTTCAATATCTCGTTAATATTTTTAATAAGGTTTACAAAAAATCTACCTAAAAATGGCGTCCAGTAAAAATTGTTTTGTTAGGACACCTGACCCTTTTAATATTTTTGGTTAAATTTTACGAAACACTGTCGCCACTTAGTTACGTAAGTGTTATGTGTTCAGATTTAATTAAAATAATAATTTCATGTAGGGTTGGATAGGTTAAACCCTTGATTATTGATGTTTAAAAAAAAAACTAACTGTACTTTTAATCAATAAATGTTACTACTCCGTATCGGATTTTCTAACTGATAAGTTTTAGTTGTGTATCTATGTTTTGTTGTGTTTGATGATGACTGCATCAATGTTTGTATGCCAAAATGGTAGAATGTACAAGGATTATTTAATATCATTGTCACCAACTTATTGTAAATACCTACATTCTGATTTCAATTACATTTTGAGCAAATAATAAATGTTCTATTCTATTCTACTCTCTTGTTAGTATGTAGTTTGTACGGGTTATGAAAAGCTGATGAGTTTTAGAAAACAAGGCATTTTTTTGGAGTTTTTTTTATTAAATTAACCTTTTTTGGTCCTTGTATGTACGCAAAAATTAAAAAAAAAACAATATCGTTCAATTTTTATATCTGCTTATACATACCTACTCGTGTATAATATAGTCTAAATAAACTTACATTTTCCTAACCGCACCTTGCAGTTAAATAAAAATCCTGGATAAACTCACTTAACTTCATAGTCAAAGTCAAAAGTCAAAGCTGACTAAGTGTCCCATAGGAGGGTGTCTTAGGTCTGATCGCATAAAACGGTCTTTTATAGACAATATTTGGATGGATTTTACAGAATCATATTAATACCGAATTGCTTTTTTTTCAAAGATTCCTCAAAATTTAGAGATATGAAGAGGCAAAGAAAATTTGTTAAAAATATCAAAATCAAAAGTCATTTATTCAAATTAGGCTGAGTGCAAGCACTTTTTGAAGTCAAAGTTCTACATAAAGACAGTCCCCCAAAACGCCCGCCCGTCGCCATATTGTTGTTGCAATAAGAAAGGTTAAGGGGTCCTTATAAATAAAATTAAAAGGGCAAAGAAAAACGAAAGTAATCAAATGAGGAAGGACGGCTCGATACGTTCCACTTAAGTACAGACCGCATTAGTTGAGTTATCCACTTTACGATGAAGAGGAAAATACAGAAAACAAGTCAGAGGTCCAGGTTTCCATCTACCTCAGTATCAAAATTAATCAAAGATTAGTGCAGCGATTTACGCGTGAAAGCGTAACAAACAAACGAGCAATAAGCTCACTACCGCTTTTATAATATCAGAAAGGATTGTATAACCACAAAATGAGGCTCGTGGCTAACTTATGGCAACTCTTGACATGGTCGTTTCGTAGATGGCTGACCATTTCTTACATACCTTCCGTGCCTCGAAAAGCATTCGGTACTAGAAGCCAACGTCTAAATAAACCATTAACAGGTACTTTTGAATTGTCAAAGTCAGTCCGTCAAAAACATGACGCTATTTGCACGTTTGCACTGACCAGTCTCCACTCACGGCGTCCGTTCACGAACATGACGCGTGCATCAGCACCATTCAGCTCAACCATTTTGACGAGACCTGAGTGATCTGATACAAACATAACATAGATGAGGAAAGGCTAGGCAGATGACCTATTAGTATGATGATGACTGTATCACGGAACTGCGACACTCAAAATTTCGATATGCGGTATTCCGACAGTACGCCACTGCGACGCACGAAATATCGACATTTGCAATCGCGACGTACGTAACTTCGAATGTACGCTATCTGGAAGCACGCAACTTCGAAAGCTTGTAATTGCGACGTTCAAAGTCACTTTATCACGAATACCTTATTCCTAGGCCTACTGGGTACACGGTACTTCTTAGCAAGACTGGAGCCTGATTTTCTGGCTTCTGACAATCCGTAACGACTGCCAAAGATCTACAAATGACAGCCGGAACCGAAGGCTCAAAGTGCTTTTCGAGATACGGACGACTCTCGGTATGTTAAGATGGGGTCACCCATCCACAAACCGACCTCGGTAACCGTTGCTTAACTTTGAAAATCGACCCGTGCGGGATTATTTCGGCACGAGTTTCTCAATGGTGCACTTAGAAATAATACAATTAACGACATCTTCCTGCCCTTATCCCATGTTACTTGGGTTCGGCGTAACACGTTTTTTCCTCCATTCATATTATACAATTAACATAATACATATAAAAGTAACTAAACATAATGACTTTTCATATTTCATTATGCCACCATGTTTATATATCGGCAAACACAGCTATCAAAAAGGAAACTATAAAAATGTGCACGTTAAAATTTTCCGTTGACGCGTTCAGAAAGGGAAGCCGAATGAAGTGGTAGGAAACATGAATGTGAAAAATAAAAGTAAGAAAACGACTTTCATAGTTTATATATAGTCGGAAACTTGCATAAACGAGTACAGAAGTTTAGAGTGGAAGGAAGCATCGGAAATATTCAAAACATTTATGGCGACCAACGTTTGTGCGTAAGGCTTAATTTAAGTAATTAATTATTCACTCGCCTTTTTTTATTTCATTTTTATTATTTGTTGTAATAGCGGCAATAAAAACACACACTTTGTAAAAAATGTCAACTACCTATTACGGTTCTTGAGAATCTTGAGATACAGCCCGCTGACTGACGGACGGACGGACGGACGGACAGCGGAGGCTTAGTAATAGGGTTCCATTGGTTACTCTTCGGGTACGGAACCCTAAATGAAAAAATGTAATAAGGATGTACTAACTATTATTAATATTAAAATTTGTAATGGATAATTAATTATTGATGAATACTATTTGATATTTTGCACGAAATGTATATTTGCACACCTGTTGAGGTAGAATATGGCATTAAGAATTTTGTTGTTTGTAACACCTCATGTATTTCACCCTTATTCCAGCAAATAAATGATTTTGAGTTTTGAATGTAATTTCTATGATCCTTTTTTGCGCCACGTTGCACTTCTGACATCAAATGTTTTGTGCCGCATATTAACGGCTCTCTCGAACGTTCCGCGGCATTGTCGGTACAAGTTACTAGTTAACCAATTGTTTATACAGCTTTCTTTTTGTTTTGTTGACTCTACACAACGTTACTGATGTCTGTTTGGATTTTGTCGAGTTTATTTTGAAGCCAAAGGAAAAGTTAAGAAAATCAGGTAGGAAAAATTGCCGGAAAAAGGATTTCTGGTAAATCACCGTTTCATCATCATCATCATATCAGCCGAAAGACGTCCACTGCTGGACATAGGCCTTCCCCAAGTGTCGCCACAACAACTGGTCCTGGGCGTCTCGCATCCATCGGCTACCCGCGAACCTCACCAGGTCATCGGTCTACCTTGTGGGAGACCTTCCAAAGCTGCATCTTCCGGTACACGGTCGCCACTCCAGAACTTTCAGCGTTCACATTAGCTATAAAAGGAGTCTCTTAATTTGTTTTCTATAAGCTTATTAATAATACCCAGCCTGTGGCTGCCCCACTGCTGGGCAAAGGTGTCTTCTCGTACACAGAAGGCACGATCATAATGGCTAGTTTACCTGCCGAGTAGCTGCAGTTCAGTAACTCGCATCGTATGAACGTACCTTACAAGTTATTGATACGTGCAAATTGGTTTTCACTACCTGCCCACCTTATAGTAACTCGCACATGGCAGCAGCATGGCCATCACTCGTATCGTTAGGACGCTTTCGGAAGTAGCTCTCCAAGCGCCAGTGAACCTGTATTTTTTGGGTGCTGCACCTAGCAAGAGACTGGGGCAGCTGCTATCACCGTGTAGACAGCTAAGGCGAGCCGAGCTACTGGCATACGAGTAGACGAACTGAGTAAGTATCTACTGTCTAGTCAGCAGCTCGCAGCTGTAGGCGACTTCAGACTTAACTTAATTACTATAAGTTTGGATGAATGTTCTCAATCACTCCGGAACGCCTGAACAGATCTGGATAAAATTTGGTACAGAGGTAGAATACAGGCCGGAATTTGCGGCATTCATATGAGTGACGCTAAAATCTACCTACTTCAAATCTACGAAGTTTTATTGAAGTGAAAGCTTCTTCAGGTGCGTTGAGCACTTTTTGGGTGAACAAAAATCATGGAACTCGCGTCATCGACACCGAACGCATTTTTTAGTAGCTTTCGCTTAGTTTTCACTTCTATCGGCAGTCCCCAAAGACTGCTCCGCATGTTTTTATTTACAAAGCAATTCTACAACACTCACACAGCTATTATTATCAACTTATAACCAAGCCAAATAAACTAGTCGTCTCGCACTAGACTTGAACTAAACTTGAACACCTATCAAGATGATACTACTTATGCAAATACTACAACTATGTCAGGGAAGTAAAGTTCAGAGCAAGATGCAAACACACGTGCATCACTTTAGACCAAGATGCAAATGGATGCAGACAAGCTTGTTCTAGCTAGTACGTGTAGCGAGAGTTATGACGAGAATAAGTCGCTCTAATCTATGAGTTTACTTGTGGTAACACAATTTATACAATCCTCTTCTTGGTATGTAAATTCTAAGAAATAATGTATTTAGTTCTAGCTTTTAGTGATTGCTTTGCATGCGAAAAATTACCATTCCCCTCTCCTACGGGGTCGGGCTCGAATTTGTGTTCATGTAACATAACTGGCAGGGTTGTGGATTTTTTTCAAAAGAGTCACCGCGGCCCTTGAACGCAAAGGGCATTTCGAGGAACATGGATGGGTTTTAGTCAGTAAGAGTCTGTCACGCCCTTCTGCGCCACCCAGAGCGGAAGAAGTCATTTGATGATTTCCCATCGGCAAAAAAACAAAATACCCTACTCACACTTATGACTTCATGTTATGTAGTATCGCTCTAGCTGAGCATTTAAATCCAGTTATTTTTGAGCTTCAAATTCAATGACGTACCAAAATCAAAAATCAAAAGTCATTTATTCAAATTAGGCTGAGTGCCAGCACTTTTTGAACGACAAAATTCTACATAAAGACAGTCCCCCAAAACGCCCGCCCGTCACCACTTCCTAGTGTTTTAGCTGGGAAGAAGAAGTGGCGCAACAAACTCCCCAGCAACACATCTGTCTGTTGAGTTAGAAAAACTAGCAATTACACAAAGGTATGCAAAGTATTCTTACAAAGAAAACAATACAACAAAGGTGACACGTAAGAACCTAAAACTAAATAATTCGCTACTTGTAAGCTAGCACACTCCATTATGCCAAATCAGACAAACTCAAGCATAAAAAAAAAAACCTATTATAAACAGATACGTCATGCCAGCATTACAGCTCTAGAAATCAGCACAAGCACCAGCGTATCGGTACCTGGTACTTGGTGCTTGTACACGGTGCAAGTAACTGGAGCAAGTAAAGGCGCGGGTTATTTGCGCGAGCAGTATACATGCAAAAGTTGTGACGCTTGT
Source organism: Mamestra brassicae (assembly GCA_905163435.1). Taxonomy (NCBI): domain Eukaryota; kingdom Metazoa; phylum Arthropoda; class Insecta; order Lepidoptera; family Noctuidae; genus Mamestra; species Mamestra brassicae. Next base: position 2,714,705 of record LR990989.1, on the reverse strand, counting down.
GCTTGTACACGGTGCAAGTAGCTGGAGCAAGCAAGGCGCGGGATACTTGCGTCTCTTCACAAAAGCAAAACAATAATTAAACTTGTGCGGGTAGCTCGCGTTGGAACATGCTTGAGTTGCTAGATTCGCTTAATGAAAAAAAAATCTATATTGCTCATTATTGTACCCATAGTTTCCAGTAATATTGTTATTATGTGTATACTCATTAATTATTTGTAACTAAAGAAAGAAAGAAAAAAGTTTATTTGCAACAAGCATTACGCATACCAAAAAAAAAAAAACTAAATTACAAAAGTTATGCAAGTTGGGAAGATATGCGTCACATTCGCGCAAAAGGCCATCGCTCAGCATAATGCTGGGACTCGTTTGCGAGGCAGAGCTACAGCGCTGGTTTACATAGGAATCCTAAAAACTTCCTGCGGAACATGCCTAGCCTAGGTGCAGGAAGTTTCAAAAATATTTCAAAAAAATCTTTTATGCTTAATTTTTAAATAAACTAAACGCTCTCGTATAACACACAATTTGTAACCTTTGTTTTCTTTTTAATAAATTTATTCTTAATCTTACCTTTCCACGGACCATATAACCGTCTACAAACACCATAATCGGTAGCAAGATAGCTCAAGACGCCGTTAACGCACCTATAGTTTATACATATATCACTGTTCCAATATATCTAATTGCCTAGACTTTTCCCAATATATGTATATACACATTCGTATATTGGGGTCGACTTTCAGTTAAACTGGAAGCAGCTGAGAATCAGAATATCTGGCTCCTGACCTTCCGTAACGACTGCAAAGGATCTCAACTTCAAACATTTAACCAAAAATCTACCTCTTGTTCCAGAATGCTGTACACATCTCTACCAGTTTGCTTCCTCGTGATTGGCGCAGCGCTTTGTGCTCCCGAGAGAATGCAGAACGACCCAGACTCCCATGAGGCCACGACGCATGAGGGGAATGACCCCCACAGCGACCACGTCGCTCCGTTAGCAAAGAGGTCCCCTCACTACGACTTTGGCCTGGGCAAACGGGCCTATAGCTATGTTTCAGAATACAAGCGGCTGCCTGTCTACAACTTTGGGTTGGGCAAGAGGTAAGTTTTATTGAATTCATTCATCATTTATGCTGATCGTTAACGCTATATAAAAAATAAGTACTTACTTAAGACTACAAATAGGTACACAATTTTTTAAAAATTTTAAAATTCTTATTTGGCATTCGACACTTTCGGGTGGTAATTTTCTTAAAATAGGGTGCTCCCACATTGCTGTTAAAAATTTTTACAAATATTAGTAAACATTTTTTAAACAGAAATTTGATCACAATGTCACAGGACGTTTACTTACGTTACTTTACGTTTGTAAAAATAACGTAAAAAAAAGTGGTAAATGTATTAGTGTTAGAAAATGTTTGTAAACATTTTTAACAGCAGTAATAAACTTGCCATAAACTGACCATTACAGTGTTTCATTCAATACTTTTTCCCCGTTATTTAAATAATATAACTGCCACGAAATCTTGCGAAAAACACTAAAACATAAACAAAAAAAATATTACCTATTTGTTTATTAAATCAAAATGTATTTTTTTTAAACTAGAAATACATACATATTAAACAGAAGTCTCTTAACTCAATAACTGACTTCAATTTTCTTCCCAGGTCCCGGCCCTACTCTTTCGGTCTTGGCAAGCGATCAGTAGACGAGGACCAGTCCAATGATGACCAGCCAATGACCAACGACCTAGACCAAGCTGCTTTAGCCGAGTTCTTCGACCAGTACGATGACGCAGGTAGACCCCCTTAGTAACTTCTTTTCTGAATAATTTCGTTGCGGGATCTAAGGTTCCGCGCAACCAAGCCATCGACCACAGCCACCGGCGGCTGACGACAAGCTGTTGACATGTTTTTGAAAACGTTTTGTATGGAATCGCCGCACACGTATATATAGCGAATGGCGCAGTGTCCGCGACACGTCACCGGTGGCGGCCACTGTGATTCAATTGTCCGCGACATGTTAGCAACGTTACAAATTGTAGCGGCAACCGACCACTCGTGGCAGCCACTAACTACCTTCGTATGCGCGGTACCAAAGGATGTGGCGCGACAGCCACCGGTGGCTGTGATCGGTGGCCCGTTTGCGCGGAGCCTTAGACAGTTGTATAGTTTCTCTGGGACTCATCGAGCTCAATTGACTCGGCGTTTCTGGCTGTCGCCACTGTTGATTGGATCTAAGGAGTTGCAGTGGTTGGAAATAACGGGGCTTAATACACCAGTGTTTGGGTTTCGTAGATTTTAATAAGATTGATGGATGTATCGAAATTAATCTCCCTAACTAAACTCTGATTTTGAACTACATGTTTATTTCATCGTTAAAGGTAATGAATTTAGAGGCCCTTTCCCTTTTGAAGTAATTACATCCTTCATTTAAAGTAATTAATTAATTAATGTCAATCAATAATAAGATGTAACTGTCAATTTAATTGATTTGAGCGGGGAAAATAACTTAGATTATAACCTATATGAGTTTGAAAGAGAAGTTATTTTATAAGTTATACTTATATAAGTAACTCTTTCTCCTTTAAATAGGGGACAGAATCTAACTTACTTAATTTGACATGCTAGCAAAAAAAAAAGATAATTTTGACATAAAAAATAGTCATTACGTAGGAATTTTTAGACGCCCACTGCCGCTGCAAATAACGACCGCTTCTTATTGGCGACTGATTTTTGTTCGAGATTTTTTGTCTGACCGATTTTGCGGAACGTCTGCAACAAAGACGTCTGGATGTAATGTTATTGTCGCCAACTTTTAGGGACTCATTTTATATGACCGTTTGCATTCTCCCCAAAGATTGACCGCAAAGATGCGAAGTAGGAAAAAAATTGCCCATTCCCTTTTCAATTATTTACGGGTCAAATCAATTCTATATTATATTACGGAATAAAAGTCATATTATTTTATGTTATATTTTTCTTCGCAAAGTATTGCGAAGCTCTCTCTGCCTAGCCTTTTCCCAGATATATTGGTGTTTGGTTTCCAGTCAAACCGGATTCAGCTGAGTACCTGTATTTTACGTGGAGCGTCTGCCTGACTTCCACAACTCAGAAACTAACTTCTGACAATCTGTAACAACTACCAATCTCCTAATGACAGCCGGGAACAACGGCTTAACGTGCTTTCTTTGAGTCTCGGTATCTTAAGATGGTCACCCATCCACAGACCGACATCGGGCAGCGTTGGTTAACCTTGAAGATCAATCCTTTCGACTGTTATTATTTAGCCACGAGTTTTTCAACAGTTTAAATAAAGGATAAATTAAGTTAAAATTAACATATTAATTTCTGACAATATCTACCAAACAAAGTCCTTTCCAAGAAATCCAATTAGTAGAATCTTGTTTCATTGTTTATGGCTAATTATAATTTTAAGTATTAGCGATGAACAATGTAACAAGATTCTACTTCAAAATGTTCTGTAGATACTTTAAGAAAACGCCTATATAATTTACCTTCATCATTAAAAAGTTATTGAAAAGGGTACTGACAACCGGAAAGCAAAATATAAATTACCCAATGAATTTAACAATTTACTACCAGTATTAATAATATCCTTTTTCTCTTTCACAGGTTACGAAAAACGTGCCCGGCCTTACAGCTTCGGCCTCGGCAAACGCTTCGCTGACGACGAAACTTCCGAAGAAAAACGTGCCAGGGCTTACGACTTTGGCCTGGGCAAACGACTACCTATGTACAACTTTGGACTGGGCAAGCGGGCAAGGAGCTACAACTTTGGACTGGGCAAACGGCTAGCGAGCAAATTCAACTTCGGTTTAGGCAAAAGGGAGAGGGACATGCATCGTTTCAGTTTCGGCCTAGGAAAGCGATCGGCCGATGACGCATCACCTGAGGACAGCGACAATTATTTTGACGTTTAAATAATTTTGTTGTTTTATGGTTAAGTGATATCGGTATTGAGAATTTACGTGGGACTCGTGAACTGTACCAAAGAATTATTTACTAGTCATTGCTTGTGTATAACTACTATTTTAATAGGGATTTGTTAATTTTAACCTTCAGAAGATTTTCATGTGAAAAATCCAGCCAGTTTTCACAAGGAAATCTAAAAGATGTTTTATACTTTAAACTATTTGTCGTTTTATTGTTTAAGTTAATATTTTATTCAAATTTCCACGTAAGTTTTCATAAAGAAAAACAGTTAATTAATAATAATAAGATTTTTGACTGCATACTTCAGATAATTTAGGCATTTCGAATATTTAACATGTATTAGAACGCGTGATTAAAAAAGAGAATATATTTTTATGATGTTTCTTAAATTTTATTTTGACGTTATTTATGTATTTCTGTAATGATTAATTTATTTATACTATTCATGAATTAACATTTTTATTTTCTGAATCTGTGAATTATTGTTAAAAATAATATGTAGTTATTTGTGTAAAAGATTAAAATCATTGTAAATCATAGTCACTGTGGAGTTACGATCGCGAAGTAAGTCATAGTATAAGCTTAAACTCGCATTTATGTTGTTAAATAAATAATGAAGCGAAAAAAGTGGTTTAATTTCCTCGAGGACCAGACCTTTGGAACAAAATTATTTAATTTGAGTTATTTATGTAAAAATATTGTTTTTCGACATTTGCTAGCTGATATTTACGATGGTAATTCTCAAAACTGAATTATAAGAGAAATATAAAATATACGCAAATTAATTCATACTTTAACGTTTTTATGAGTTATATTTTCAAGTAAAAATAGTACCTACTACTGGCCTTATTTTCCAAAATTGTAACGAGTACTTTAAATACAGTTCCATTACTTGAAGACTATTAAAAAAAAATATATTCATAATTTTCAAATATTTAGATATCCTTATACATACCTACTCATGCATCGTAGCTCTACAAATATAAATTAAATTAAAATTAAGTAATTAAACATAAAATATGTAAGACTTCATAATGTTGTTTTGAATATAACCATAAAGGATTATACAAATTAAAATCAAATTATACAATAATAGAGAAATTGCATCTGCGATTGTTTATTTATTTATTTCACCCTCCACACAAACTGACTTAATACGCTTATTTAAATACACGACACGAGTAAAAAGTATTAAAGATTTGAATAACAAATCTGAAAGTTATATTTGTCACCAAAAAATTGTAAACGCCGCAAGATATAAAAAAATCGCATTAAATTGTAAACAATTTTTCATGATAAGACACGAATATATTGGAAACTATGGATTTTTTCGTAATATGTCGAGAAGTTATAACCAAATAAATATTTATTACAATCTTACGGAGTCTGCAATTTTCGGGTGACATATAGATAAAATACACATCATTGTACACCATAAATAAAAAACCACATAACTCCTTTACACAAACTTAATTCTATGGGTACAATCCAGCAATAGCGGTCTTATCGCTGACAGCGATATCTTTTTTTTATGGGCAGTCATCAGATGACTCCTTCCGTTCTGGGCACAGTGGAAGGCAGTGTAAGACTCTTACTGACTAAAACCCATCCGTGTTCCTATTTATGTCCTTTGCGATACGCGGTGACTTTCGAAAAATTTTCGCAACCCTAGCGACTTTGGCCCTAGCGAGCCTTGTCTACCATGCGATAGTGATATCTACCAGACAATTTTTGGATGGATTGAAAGAATTATATAAATTACTAGCTTTTGCCCGCGACTTCGTACGCGCATATCCGATTTTCCCGGTTCCCGCTGGAATTTTGGGACGAATTATACACCTAAACCTTCCTCATGAATAACCCCATCCATTGGAGAACACCGCATGGCAATCCGTTCAGTAGTTTTTGAGTTTATCGCAAACAGACATAGAGACGCGGAGGGGGACTTTGTTTTATAATATGTAGTGATGTAGTGATATTGATTAACTCAAAAACACCTACAAAAGAGCTTAATCGCTTTGGGATAACCATTTCAAAATTCAGTTGCAAAAATTGACCCTTACATACTGACCACCTAACAAAATGATGACATAGTTAGCGCAGTGATTGAGCAATTGGCTGCTGCGCTGCGTGTCGCGGGTTCGATTCCCGCACGGAACAAATATTTGTATGGCCTACAGATAGTTGTTTCCGGTCTGTCTTTGTGTTGTACGTGATTTCGTATGTTTGTAAACGCACCCACGTTACAGGAGAAATTCCTATTTTTTTTTTAAACAGAAATATAAAAAAAAAGCTTGTAAAAATAACGTTGAATGGTTTGAAACCGACATGTACTTGTACAGTTGTGGTAGTAACATTTTCATTAAATTACCGAGTAGATAGGTGGTATATGGTATGCGCCAGATAAAAATGCAATATAATACATTGACCTTTCCCTGATATCTCTTCGTAGGTACCCGAAAAACAAATTATGATTCGTTTTTCATAACAAGAAAATTTTAAGAATCACGATAAATGTCGATTCTGGACAGCTTTATGTCTTTCTTTCCGTTTTTGAAACTAAGTACTGCAAGTTTATTTGGCGCCTACCATAACAAAGACTTCCTATACATCAAATCATCTTAGTGATACATACTCTATTACTGGTCATAGTTTAATAATGCGACATCAAAATACGCTGACTCGTTGGTCGTGTAGTCATAAGCGCCACTGTCGTGCATGGGATCCTGGATTCGATTCCCAGGTCGGGCAAAAGTATCAATCAATCAATCGAGCGAAGGACAAGGAAGAGAAAGTGCACCTATGTTTGCATATACACTTGTATCTTTAGAGTATTTGAGAGCTAATCTCCGTTAAGAGGCCATCGCGATCAAAATTTGGTCAAGAGGTTTTATTTTTTAAATATAAATAAGAATCGTGGGTTTGATTCCCGCTAAAAATAATGATTGAATGGGTATTGAATGGATACTACTAAATGAGTACTACTAAGTGAGATGGGTACTGTATGGTGTCGGACGTCAAAAAATAGCACCATCCCATCACTGCCCGTGGGTGAAAAAAGGCTGGTGAGTCCCATAGTCGCCACTAAGAGACTCACCAGATAATGGGCAGCATCATTCTCTGTGCATTGCAACAGCTACACTGCGATCGCCAACACGCCTGCCAAGCGTGGCGATTATGGCAAACCCCTCTTTTGGGGTCCAGCAGTGGACGTCCTTCAGCTGATAAGATGAATGGGCTATACGGCTCGTTGCCTTTTTGCCTGCCAGGGTTGCGGAATTTGTTCGAAAGAGTCACCGCGGCCCTGGAACGCAAAGGGCATTAGAAGGAACACGGATGGGTTTTAGTCAGTAAGAGTCTGACACACCCTTCCGCTCCATCCAGAGCGGAAGAAGTCATAAAAAAAGTGTATATGTAGGTAGGTACGTGACATTCTGTCGGTATTTCACAGGCTGTTTGTCAAACAAAAACCTAAATATTGCACAATATGAACCTAAAAGTGAAATGCAATATGGCCGTCAGCTTTTTCGGCCAATTATTCTTTATCTATGGCGGACAGACCTCAGCGTTATAATATTATGACCTATATGTTCTGTACTTGAAATGCTAAACATTTAAATATATTCAGTTAAATACGTTTAGTAGTAAATGGAAGTAATAAAATAATTAATCTGAATATGACAGTGAAAGGGTCAAGTTTTATATTCCGTGTATGTTAAGTAAAAACAGAATGGCTCGTCCTAGATGTCCTAGGTTTCAGGGTTGCGGAATTTGTTCGAAAAAGTCCTGGAACGCGAAGGGCTTGAGGAGGAATACGGATGGGTTTTAGTCAGTGAGAGTCTGTCAATCCCTTGAGCTCCGCCCAGAGCGGAAGGAGTCATTTGATGATAAAAAAGAGGTCCTAGGTTATATTCCCGGGTCGGTGTGTTTTGGCTTTTGCGATCTGGAATTTCTCAGTGGCCCGAAGACTGTATTTGAGTCCGGTTGGGGACGAAAAATGGATCTAAGTACGAACTTGTAGTTATTTCACCTTCGTCAGTTTTTAAATTATTTCCTTTTTGAAGACAGTCCACATAATAACTTTTAACTTAAGCAGACTACTACAAACTAAACTAACTATTATGAATTCGAAAGTGTTTGTTTGTTTGATACGCTTCCACACCTCAATCGCTGAATCGATGTTGATGAATTTTAGTATTGACATAAATGGGATTTTGGAGACAGTTATCGGATAAAGTAGATGAAAGACGAAAATATAATTTGAACGCGAACGTAGCCGCGGGAATAAACTAGTTGTCCTTATTTCCGTATAGTCAATTATTCTGATAAGATTAAAAGTAAACTAATGAAAATCAAACATATCCTGTCCATTAATACGAAGGGCCCAGCACAACTAATTCAAATAACTTTTTAAAGCTCATTTTCAGGCAAATATTTCGATATTATGTAAAACAAAGTACTACAATTATTTATAATTAGGGTCATCACATTTTAGTACTAAAGGCTTCATTAAGGTAGACCCTTTAACCTAATCCTACTAATACTATAAACGTGAAAGTATGTTTGTTTGTTCATCAATCACGCCTTAGCGGCTGAACGGATTTGGATACAATTTTGAACACAGGTAAACCATGGCCTGTATTATGACATTGGATACTTTTTGTTATTTTTTTTTATTTGCGATGGGTTTGCTCTTGACTCTAGTCTAGGTCATAGATGACAGAGACAAAGTCAACGACGGAGTGAGCTTACCCAGAAGAAGCCTGTTCACTCTAATTTTGAAGAGATTAGGGAATCACTTTTATCCCAGTAGCACATTCCTGTGGGATAATTTTCGACTTTCAGCCGGGTGAAGCCGCCTGCAAAAGCTAATATGAATAACGGATTATTTTTTTATTCCTTAAAAAAATATTTGTGTATGTAGGAAGGTACAAATGGCTCTTTTTTAAATACAAATTAGTCATTGTTTTTGCCTGCGGTCATAAATGAACCAGTTCAGAAAGGGAGCATTTTTACAACAGTACCTAAATAATTTTCAGAAGCTTATTTACATTGTTTTTTTTTTGCCATAGTAACCACTATCTAGCGCGAATTTAAACCGTCGGCCTGAGCGAGGAGCACACGCGACACAAGCGAGCCGAGTGTGACGTCTTGGGTTTGATTATTTATCAGGTCGGGAAAATCTGTTCCTGAGTGTCCATAAGGTATTCCGCAGTAGCAGCCCGGAGTTTGGATGTTGGTGGTGTGACACCCCTGTGCCTCGGAAAAGTATGGAAAGTCATCGAATGACTTCTTTCGCTCTGGGTGGAGCGGAAGGGCGTGTCTGACTTACTGACTAAAACCCATCCGTGTTCCTTCTAAAGCCCATTGCGTTCCAGGGCCGCGGTGACTCATTTGAACAAATTCCGCTGTGTCATCCTGCCGATCGATTCTGTGAACATATCGAAATCAAGATGGAATGACAGCGCACTTCGTGGGCACGGGACATCTTGATTATATGAATTGACAGCTCACCTCATGATCACTTCACCCAAGACTTCATTTCGACATGTTTACAGAATCGACCGGCTGATCTCCTCTGCCTCGGTTCCCAGCCTTGTCGTATTGTCGTCCCATCGGGATATGAGAGTTTTGGGAAAAAAAATAGGGAATATGCATGAAAAAATATGTATTATCTAAACAGTTTATCTAGAAATTTACAAAAAATAATACAGTGAGAATAGAATCGAAATTGACCGAAAAACAAACGAGGTATAACTATTTTAAACAAATATATCTGTCCCTCTCGCGAAATGCTGTTTTGTATGGCAGCTGTATAGGCGACGTAGTATTTGACGTCACAGTTGGTATCGGACTTCTCTTTCTAATTGTCAACTTTGAAGCTTAATAACTTCATCGCCGATGAAGGTATTTAAAAAATTCTCTCATAATTGTTTACTAGAAATAATAAGTATTTTATTTTGCAAATAAAAAAATTGCATGCATATTCCGTATTATACCGGCCGGGCGTGATCGACTGAAACGGGATGTGTTTGGGGTAAGTCTATCCGTCTTGAATTCCTTCGATGAAGACTGTGACTAACCCGACAGCGTCCAGACGCGCTGACGTCCTGTAGGTACCTGTACTATGGGTCCCACACTTCTCGTGAACCGTTCTTTCCGCTTGCTGTCTTCGGGATAGATTAGGGGTTGGGAGCACATCGCTGAGAAAGCAGTCCTCGGGCAAGTCGACAACCCAACAAACATCTCTCCTTGGACCTCTTCTGCGCAACCACGACCACTCTGACAATAATGCCCAACTAAGAAGAAGTAACTTTATTGCTAAACACATTTAAAATCATCATCATCATCATATCAGCCGAAATACGTCCACTGCTGGACATAGGCCTCCCCCAAGTGTCGCCACAACAACCGGTCCTGTGTATCCCGCATCTATCGGCTACCCGCGACTCTCACCAGGTCATCCGTCCACCTTATAGGAGGCCTGCCAACGCCACGTCTTCCGGTACGCGGACACCACTCCAGAACTTTTACACTTTATATGTTTACATTTACACTCAGAACGATTTTCTGATTACACCTATTATTTTACTTTTATTTCTGTGTTTTCGGCACACACAAAGTAGCGTCCATTAGAACGTGTGAAATACATAAAATGGCACGTCATAAGTTCAGTAGTAAAAGTGTCACGTTTGTCATAGCGAATGCAAAACACATTTGTTACCGTTATGTGCCCAAAGCTTTTATATACTAGACGACGAATATCTCGCTACTTATGATACCTTCGGGAATCGTCGCTTTACTTACACCGTTAAAACGCACTCAGAATGTCTGAAGACCACTGTGTCTTGCTTAAAGAATACACAGTAGCAGTCCCGAGATTTTATTCGTGTCAGACTAATCTATTAGTAATGTAAAATAATTTAAAATTAGTAAATTTGAAAATTAATATGAAAGCGCTCTTCCTCTCTTCTTATTTAAAAAATAATTGTTCCCCACATTCCATAACTGTTTCCATTATTTTTGTATTTACCACCTGTATCCATAATTCATAATTATTTATTGTACACCAAAACAACTTATATTATAAAAACAGTCATAATAAAGTTCATGTACAAAGGCGAGCTTGACTCAAAGTTGAATTTTCTCCCAGCAAACCTTTAAGTGATAGAGAGAGATCAGCATTGAGGGTAGGAACCCGTGTACAAATAATATACATAAATATACCTACATACATAAATACAAATATATATACAAATACATACATATCAACTAATATTACATTATGGATTGCAATTAACAATTTGAGATAAATAATAATAATAATTCTTTATTATCAGGCAACTAAGGCCCACAGATAAAATACACAAATTAAACATGCAAAAAATAAACTAATACATATTAATCTTACTTAATTAAATTATAAACTAAGACACACGAAGTGACGGCGTCGTACGCGGTGTCGCGTAGCCTGCCGCGAAAACGTCGGTAGACTACACCCTTCGCCCTTCACCTGTGACTATTTCTTCAAGAAAAAGAAATTCTCTCATTTTACCCTCATAAGGTTATAATTAATTGTTAATTAGTTGCGTTATAACTATTTAACTCATTTTTTTTTTTTAAGATTCATCAAAAACAAACAAACTCAAGCATAAGACATAATATAACCAAAATAAATAAGCTTCCAGGCATACTCGATAAGCCTACAGACATTCAAGCACTTATACCTAAATGAAAACATAATCCGCAAGAAATATTATGCTCTTTTAACTCACCGTACGTACTGCGAAAATAAATATATATACGTACCACTGAATAAATCCAGCCTGAAATAACGCTAACCCATATCACTCCACCTCTAATGAACGCTATCCGTAAAAACTTCAGGAGTCAGCTTTTACGATTGTCGGACAAATCAGTGTACCCTTCACTGATTTTTATATCACTTTTGTCGCTACATCATACTAAAGTGAAATAATCGTATGTGTTCAGAGCCCAAATAATAATAGCTTCGTGTTTAAGTAACGCTTCCCGAGGTCGGTCCGTGGATGGTTGACCAGTCATACCATACTGACGATCTTTGACAATCGTTGATCAGGCTTGCTAAGGGGTAAAACCATACTTATCCATACTAATATTGTAAACCCGCAAGTACCTCATTCTGTTTGTCACCTCTTCACGAGGCTTGCTAAGGGTAAAATCATACTTATCCAATGTAATATTATAAATCCGAAAGTAGCTCATTCTGTTTTTCACCTCTTAACAAGGCTCACCATGAGGTAAATTTATGCTTATCCATACTAATATTATGAATCCAAAAGTAACTCATTCTGTTTTTCACCTCTTAACGAGGCTAACTATGGGGTAAATCTATGCTTATCCTCTACTAATATTATGAATCCAAAAGTATCTCATTCTGTTTGCCACCTCTTCCCGAGGCTTGTATAGGGGTAAAACCATACTTATCTATACCAATATTATAAAACCGAAACTAAGTCATACTCTTTGCCACTTCTTCCCGAGGCTTGTTAAAGGGTAAAACGATACTAAGTATGGAAGTTGGGAAAGGCTAGGCAGATGATGAGTATGGATAAGTCTTATCCATACTCATCATCTGCCTAGCCTTTCCCAACTACATTGGGGTCGGCTCCCAGTCAAACCGGATTCAGCTGAATACCAATGTTTTAAGTGGGGCGGCTGCCTATCAGACCTCCACCACCCATTAACTGGGTAACCCGGTACTTCTTGGCAAGACTGGGCTTTCCGAGGAACTGAGGAATCTCGATATGTTAGGATGGTCACCCATCCAAAGACCGACCTTGGCAAGCGTTGCTTAACCTTGAAAATCGACCCGTGCGGCTGTTATTATTTAGCCACGAACTTCTCATACTTATCCATACGAATCTTATAAATCTGAAAGTAACCACTTCTGTTTGTCACCTCTTCATATCTTAACGGCTTTATCCTAGAATAGAACATAGGTACTTTTCATCTCAAAATATCTGTTGGTAGAAAGCATTAGCTTCAATACATATTCATATTCATATTTATTTATTGCATTCTACAGTATTACAGGTGTCGATATAGGCTTTAAGCTAAAGAACATTGTAGACCCTGTTAGGGCACAGCAATATAACTTATAAATTAAAACAAAATTTACAAAAATTTGAAACATAAAATTGGAACATTATAAACAAACACAAAAATACAAACATAGAAATTAAAAAATTCAATTAAAATAATTAACAAAATTTAACACAAAATAAAAATCAAAGATAAAATCAAAACATAAAGTCAACAATAAAAGTAAATTATTAGACAATTCGAATATTAAATCAATTATATAATGTCATTTAGGTACTCATTTACAATATAGTAACTCTTGTCCAAAAGAAATACCTTTAATCTATTTATGAAAATACTATATTTATTTATGTTACTAATTTCTTCCGGAAGTTTATTATATATTTTTATAGACATTACATAGGTACTTAAGGAGTGCACAGTAACAGTAGTACAGTAATATATTGTAAAGGAGTACCTCCTTCACAATATGTTACAAAGCTCACTTAGAAAACATGTAGATTATAGGTAAGCTTAGGATTGCAGATTCCTAATTATCAGACATCGGAATAGGTAGACTATATTTACCTAATGTTCGTGGAAGTAATTAACATAGAGTTGATAATACCTCCTGTAAAATCCCGGAATCATAAATGGAATCATGACAATTAAAACCCGGGATTAAAAAAACATGAACTGGACTTTGAATATAGTTACAAATTATTGATTTGCAGAATCAAAAGAAGAAAGAGTTGTTCGAAAACAAAGCTATTTAATTTTACAGTTTTAGTAGGTACGGAGCTCTAACATAATAAGATGCTTCAATTCAATAATTTTGTTCAAATGTATTCAAAGCGCAATAAGAAAAATGCTATTTCTTAAATCCCGGGAAACAATCGTCATGTTTATGATTCCGGGATTTTAGAGGAGGTATTATCAACTCTTTGTTATTTACTTCCACGAACATAAGGTAAATATAGTCTACCTATTCCGATCTCTGCTAATTATGTTATAGTTTAATTACTCCCATTTCATTTCATTTCTCATTGAGGTCATACAAATACACGTAACATGTTACATTTTTGGCATTCCAACCAAACATGATTACTTACGCCTTGGAAAGGTATCCGTTGTAATCCAGGATTATCAGATTATATTCAGAATAAAATATATTTTGTACCGTGGAGCACATTATATATCGACTAGACTTAGGACGCATTACTAGAGAATCCTTCTATTTTTATAAGAGAAAAACGGATGCTTTTAACGCTGCTTCTGAGAAAATAAGACCACTTTGCATCGGTAAAATGTAAGTAAATAATGTTTTACATAACTATCGTTAGATGCAGTGGTTTTTTTTTACGAATGATGGTATTTAAAAATATCTTCACTTGACTTTTTTTTTTAAATTTAATATTTTTATTTATGTCTACTGCGCGTTCGAGTGTATGGTACCCGGGGGCTGCAGCTGAAAATCAGCGTAAGGTGGTAATACCCACTGTTGCCACCTGACATTACACTGAGCTGAGGCCCTTTTGGCACATCATTGTTATAAATACTTAAAAATGTTGATATTCTCTATTTGTCAGGCGTTTTTTTAATTTTTTTATTGTGCTATATAATTGCAATAAATGCAATTTTCTTTCTTTTTCTTTCATCTCATAAGCTTCTCGTACAGATAGCTTTTTATGTCTTAACACAAAATACATTAAAATACAGGACACGATTTATCTACAGAAGTAGAGTAAAAGTTACTATTTCGCGATTCTGGAAGTTTTATATTTAAGTACGTTTTGATATATGTGGGCATTTATCACTGCAGTATAACGGCTTCATAACGGCCAAGCCTTCAGCTCGGGTTTCTATGTCACAGCCAACTAGCTTAATCAGCCGTTTCATTAGCGGCCTAGCCTTTTCATTGAACGGCTAGGCAAATAAATGGCTTGGTTCGATATCGTTTCATGACTTGCCTAGTCAAATTAAAGCCTCAATTTCCATACGTTTTTGACATATTGCGACTGGCATGTGAATGCGAACTTTGCTTAAACATTTGTAAAATTGGCACTGAGAGGCTCTAGGCAAGAGTCATTCTCACAGCGGCAGCGTGGTGAAGGCGATTGTCAAAACGACAAAAATATATGGGAATGACAAACGCTGTCGAAATGTCACTTGATCAATCCCTTATATTTTGTCAGATTTTGGCAATCCGACAATCGCATTCGCTAATAGAAAGGCACTCTGTACACCAAGATCAAAACCCTGGCGGCAAGAGTAACATAGGTTTGCTACGAAAGCGTAGCGACAGGTTGCTACGAAAGCGTAGCGACAGTTTGCTACGAAAGCGTAGCGACACTACGCTACCAAAGCGTAGCGACAGTTTGCTACGAAAGGGTAGCGACAGTTTACTAAGGAAAGCGTAGCATTGATGTTGGCTACGCCGTAGCAAATAAGCGAGTAATTTTTGTAGTAGATACGCTTACAATCTTCAGACCACTCTTATATGAGGAAAGAAAATTACGAAAAAACGCTAATACGTTCGTAAAAAATATTTGACTACTAAATATTCAATTTTGAATCGTAAGATAACTATTATCTATAGAATTAAAATGGTTCATCATATGCCTAGCCTTTTCCCAACTATATTGGGGTCGGCATCCAGTCAAACCGGATTTAGCTGAATACCAGTATTTTACGTGGAGCGGCTGCCTACCAGACCTCCACAACCCATTAACTAGGTAGCATGGTACTCCTTGGCAAGACTGGTGTCAGATTATCTGGCTTCTGACTATCCGTAACGTCTGCCAAAGATCTACAAATGACTGCCGGGATCAACGGCTTAACGTGCTTTCCGAGGCACGGAGGAGTCCCGGTATGTTAAGATGGTCACCCATCCACAGATCAACCTTGGCAAGCGTTGCTTAACCTTGAAGATCGACCCGTGCGGCTGTTATTATTTAGCCACGAGCTTCTCAGTTAAAATGGTTAGACAAATACATATATTTTCTGTACCTATAGGTAAATGCTATTCCACGGATAAAAATTATGAATTTGACCATGAAAATTGGCCACTAGTCTCATAATTTAGCAGTTCACAGCGTGCACCCTTGTTGACGCTATTAATAAAAAGTTGCTATGGGTATCCACAGCAATGATAAATTGGCTAAGTAATATAATTTAGATTGCCATCAACATGCTCAGATGAAGATGAAAAATGTAGGAAAAGAAATCTCAAACAAAAAAACTGCACTACAGCATAAGTTGATAAGATTAAAAACTTACAAAACTTCAATTTATATGAAAAATGAGATTCAACCGGCTTCAACTTGTGGGATCAGTTCAAGGGCTTCAGTTATACTTAAGTTATTCTAAGTTGTACGTGAAAAATGCATTTTTACGCTTATTCGAATGTTACCAGATCCTAAAAATCGGATAACGATTTTCTTGGAAGCCTTTTTTCCAGCTCCCAGTCTATCCGAATGCAACTTAGTACCAGTATTTCAGACCCAGTAGTATTAGTTTTTACCACAACCCAGTTTCTGGATAACACTTTACCCACTGACAAAACTAGTAGATCATTATCTGGCATACAGTATCTACAGTACAGGGCCATTTCAGAGACTGATCTGCATGGTCCTCACATAACGTATTGTGAATGTGAGGACCATGTAGATCGCAATATTAGGGGTTCATGTTAGTCTGGCTGTTTAAACTCTTTATGAGGCCTACCCAAATGTCCTTCATTTCAGACACTGATCTGCATGGTCCTCACATAACGTATTGTGAATGTGTGGACCATGTAGATCGCAATATTAGGGGTTCATGTTAGTCTGGCTGTTTAAACTCTTTATGAGGCCTACCCAAATGTCCTTACTTTGGTATTGTTCGTCAAATCGTTAAGCTACAAGATAACTGACAAATGCTTGCACTGTCTGGACAGGTCCACTCAAATCTGTGTGGTACTCAAAAGACCATTTCAGACATTAGTTAACCTACATGGTTCTCATATGATTTGACCAGTACGATTGTATGGACTTTCAAAGAGACTTTGGCCTCTGAGTTAGTTTCGGTGTTTCTTCTCAAGGTAGTCAGCTAGGAAACACCGGCCTCATCAAGTTTAACATTACCCGTAAGATTGACGTGTAAAAGTGTTATGTTTAACCTACTTACAAAATAAATAATATATTTTTATCATTTATCATTTACAGAGGGCCTAGCACGAATGTTTTTGACGTACAGTAACGTAACGTAAAATTATAATTGTAGGTGTAAAAGTAAGCTTTGTATCTGACAGCTTCATTTTTCTGTAGGAGCAGGCCACGCACTACATAATTAATATGAAATTGCGAGGTCGTGGCGGATCGCATGGCCTGCTAGCAAAACCCAACAGTGAGTTCGCTGCTAAACTTGTTATAGATTTTTCAACGTGGCCTGCGGCCCGAATAGGCAAAGTTGCGGCCACCGGCAGAGGACACGGCCTGCTGCACTGGAAAATTCTATATGTGGGTGGCGGTTAGTGTGTTAACGATACTGTGACGTTACAATAAGTCACAACAGGTGTGCTAGGCCCTGCGATCATCAAATTACAGCTTTATTTTAAACGTCATGGCTTTCATTCATCAATGTATATCATCATCTGCCTAGCCTTTTCCCAACTATATTGGGGTCGGCTTCCAGTCAAACCGGATTCAGCTGAATACTAGTATTTTACGTGGAGCGGCTGCTTACCAGACCTCCACAAACCAAGAACTGGGTATCACGATACTCCTTGGCAAGACTGGTGTCATTATTTGGCTTCTGACTATCCGTAACGACTGCCAAAAATCTACAAATGACAGCCGGGACCAACGGCTTAACGTGCTTTCCGAGGCACGGAGGAGTCTCGGTATGTTAAGACCAACCTCTACAAGCGTTGCTTAACCTTGAAGGTCGACCCGTGCGGCTGTTATTATTTAGCCACTAGTTCCTCAAATTCATTAATTTATATGTCACCGGAAAATTGCAGACTCCGTAAGATCGTAATAAATCCTTATTAGATTATAATTTCTCGATATATTGTGAAAAAATCGTTTCTTTACAATAAATCCCAACCAAATTCAATAGTTTCCAACATATCCGTGACTTATTTAGAAAAAATAGTTGACAATTTCACGCGATATTTTGTAATCTTACGGCGTTTGCCATTTACCGGTGACATTTATACAGGCTGTTTTATGAAGTGCATAGTCATATTTAAGATTGAGGTTCTGTATCTGATATACATCACCTTATATATGTAC
Source organism: Mamestra brassicae (assembly GCA_905163435.1). Classification (NCBI taxonomy): domain Eukaryota; kingdom Metazoa; phylum Arthropoda; class Insecta; order Lepidoptera; family Noctuidae; genus Mamestra; species Mamestra brassicae. Next base: position 2,696,412 of record LR990989.1, on the reverse strand, counting down.
ACGTACAAAAAGAACCAAAGTTCTACAACAGGAATACTTTCTAAACAGTTTGCAGAAAATATTTTTCTTTCTTTAATAATAATTAATTAGCATTTAATAATAAAAGTTGTGGCTGCGGAAGACATACAATGAGCGCTGAGCAATTAGGACCCGCCTTCGAATCAAATGGAAATTAAAAAATAAAAATAAAAGTCAGGTTCCGTTGACTTTGTTCTGAAACTTGACTTTTAATTAGTTATCCACTTTTTTCTTTTGCCAAGATTTTTGGTGTGTAGGTGTTTTTATTATTTGTTATTCGTCAAGGCTTTATAACATACTGAATATTATGTCAAACATGGAAAACATGATTTACCTTTCGTAGTCAAAGTCTAAAGCGGATATGATGAAGTGGGTACTTTCGCTATAACCGTGCGGACGTGTTTCTAGCGTTCTCCAAAGAAATACTCCGTAATATTTATAAAAATGTCGATGGACTGTCGAGCTTGTGGTGTTAAAGTGCCAGATGGACAATTTATGAAGTGCTCTAAAAAACAATGCAAGAAAGTGTACGATATTAAGTGTCTGGGGTTTGCGGAAGGCGAGTTCAATTCTTTCTCTAAGGACCGCAAACTCGACTGGATTTGTCCTGAGTGCGTTTGTTCCAAACCCAAGCGAAATGACCCGGATACACCAGTCCGGAGCACCTTCCAGATGAAGGCAGACGAGACTAGTGCTAACGTCAACACTCAGCGAGGCAGCCGTTCGAAAACAACAGCTGATGTTTCGATCGTCGAGTGTGATTACGATGCGGTTTTGCTGACAGAATTCAGACAGTTCAGACTGGAAGTACTTCAACGTTTGGACATGCAAAACAAGGTGGTGAAACATCTTCAAGAAGTATGTTGTTCTACAAAAGCTGAATTGCAAGAACTTAAGGCGAATATGAAGGTATTACAAGAAAAACCACCGCAAAAGAACTTGTTGTTTACTGGTAACCAACCAGGTAGGAGTATGGAGAAAGTGTCAGGCAGCTCAAAATCGGGTGATGAGGTGGCTATTCAACCCACTGCCACATCTTCATATGCTATTGTTGCCCGTACGGATATTAATGTAAAGAAACAAAACATTACTACTACCCGCGTCGCAAGGAAAACTAGTGAGGCCACAAAACCAGCGTCGGTGAGCGTATCAGCTGCGGAGTCTCCAACTATTTCGCAACCTGAGAATTCAACCAACACGGTTCTGGCGGTTAAATTGAATAGTTTAGAAGACAAGGACGACATTAATGAGTGGACCACGGTCCGAAGAAATAAGGGATGTCTTAAATCTAGTAATGTTAAGAGGGGAAGAAATTCGGATTTGGTAGAAATACAGGCTACAGAAAAAAAGAAGCATCTTCACGTTTGGCGATTAGCTATAGAAACAACGGTGGAAAAGCTTACATCGTATGTAAAAAGGGTTTGTGACTCTGAAGTGTGCGTCAAGATTGAGAAAATCAAACATAAAACCGAGAGGGACTATGCATCTTTTATTATCACGGTACCAGAGTCAGTATATGAAAAGTTGTGTCAACCAGAGATGTGGCCAGTCAATGCTGAATTTTGCGAATGGATTTGGTTTCGTAAATCGACCAGCAAGCCAATTAAATAGTATTAAAATCAGCATCGATTTTTATTACCAAAATGCTAGAGGACTTCGAACAAAGTTAAGCAGTTTTTGTAACAACATAGAATCATTAAAGGCCGACATATTTGCAATTACGGAAACGGGATGTAATGATTCTATAATGGATGCAGAGATCGTACCACCGGGTTACCAAATTATTCGATGTGACAGGGCTGACGGCCGCAAGCAAGGCGGCGCGTTTCTCGTGGCCACACACGGATTCGAGCTTCGACGAGTGAATACACCGGGTGACGTCAACGTCGATAACTGCTCATTTGAACTAGTTTGTGCCACCGTACATGTTAAATATAAATTCATGTTTTTGTGTTGCGTTGTTTACATACCACCAAAGACAAATGAGTATGAGTATATGATATTTTTTGGAATCATCGAACAATTATGTGTTAAATATAAGAGTGTCATTTTATTGGGTGATTTCAATTTAAACTCAAGTAATGAAAACACTAAAAATTATTTTGATTTTTTTATGTCTTTTTGCGAATTCGCCCAGATGAATAAAGTACCTAACTGTAGTGGGAGACAATTGGACTTAGTGCTGTGCTCGGTATGTTTGTGTGAGGACGTGCAGGTGTGCGAGGCGGACGAGCCCCTGGTGCCTGTGGACGCGTATCACCCGCCACTCGAGATAGCCCTGCAGCTCAACGTGAGAGAGGTGCGCGTTCCATCGGCCGCCGTGGCCGTATCTCCGGACTACCAGGTACCTGTAGGGGTTGTAGACCAAAACGAACCGCAATGGAACTTTTATAAAGCAGACTATAGTTTACTGTATTCCTCTCTAGTATCCACCGATTGGAGTGCTGTTTATAATATTCAGGAACCAGATGAAGCTTTGCAGTGTTTTTATAATGTTTTCAATGGTATTTTAGATAATTGTGTACCTAGGAAACAATCCAAACGCGCGCACACGAGTAGGTATTGCTATCCAGAGTGGTATACCAAAGAAATCATTTCTGATATACAATTAAAGGCGAAACTACACAAGCAGTATAAATCCACTGGTTTGCGCGCTGATTACAATGTTTTTTCCACATGCAGGGCGCGTATTAAAGAAAATATTGAACGGGAATACCAAAACCAGCAGGATAGAGCGCAGAGTAATTTAGCAAAGGATCCTAAGTCTTTTTGGGATTATATTAGGACTAAAAATAAATCCACCACTCGAAATAAAATTATTAAAAACGGGTCAGTGTTATCGAATTCAGAATGCGCGACGGAATTTGCAAAATATTTCTTTTCGGTATACAATGAGGAGCCAGCTCGGCTTGACGTAAACAAAGCGGTGGAGGCCGGTGGCGCAAACAGCGCGCGCGTGCACGTCCCTCAGCTGACACTCGAACAGGTGCAAGCGGCACTTGCTCGTCTCAAGCCCAAGCGCTCAGCAGGCCCGGACGGAATCCCTGCATTTGTTATGCGTGATTGTCGATCGGTATTAGCGGAGCCACTCGTTCACATTTTTAACATGTGCCTGAATACTTCCTACTTTCCGGAACGTTGGAAGGTCACCCGCGTAATTCCCATACCAAAAGAGGGAGATGGAACAGCAGTCGAGTCTTTTAGACCAGTAGCGATTCTGTCGGCACCAGCGAAGGTATTTGAATCTGCCATTCAGCGGGATGTTCGGGAACAGGTGGCTTCGCAACTATCAGACGCACAACATGGTTTCCGACCTGCGCGTAGTACAACCAGTAATCTTTTAAACGCCATGACGTACATGGTTCCTCATATCGATGCAGGGGTGCAAGTAGACGCCGCCTACTTTGATTTTAGGAAAGCATTTGACCTGGTGGATAATGACATCTTATTATCGAAGTTGGCGAGAGTTGGTTGCACACCAAAATTGCTCCACTTCTTTGCAAGCTATATGAGGGATAGACAGCAATACGTTGAGTTCAGTGGTTGTCGGTCTGAACCTTATTTCACTAGGTCGGGCGTGAGTCAAGGCAGCAATGTAGGGCCGTTACAATTTATTATAATGATCAATGACCTAGCTGACGTAGTACGTGATGCCAGATGTCTGCTATTTGCGGACGACCTCAAGTTGCTCCTGGCCATAAAAAACGAGGAAGACTGTCATCGACTTCAGCAGGACATTGATCGTGTTGTTGAATGGAGCCGAGAAAACAAGCTGCAGTTCAATGTTTCGAAGTGTTTAATTATGACATTCAGCCGTGCAAACACAACACTTCGTTACACTTACAAATTGGACGACACGCCTATGAAAAGAGAGGAAGCAGTGCGAGACCTGGGCGTTCGTATGGATGCGCAGCTGAGATTCCGGGAGCATATCGTGAACGTTTGTAAAAAGGCATACAAACGGCTGGGATTTGTGCTTCGCAGAGCGGCAGCGTTCACGAATGTTAAGGCCATCTCGGCATTGTACAACGCGCTAATTAGAAGCCAGTTAGAGGGTAATGCAGCTGTATGGGCCCCACATGAAGCGAAATATACTCTCATGTTGGAGCGCATACAAAATAAATATATGCGTTACATGTACCTTAGGCTGTATGGGGTATACCCTCTGTATCCCTTGATGTATCCAACCTTGTTTGTTTTGTGGGATACAACAGGTTGGAGACGAGAAGGGATCTAGCGTTGGCATCATACGTCCTTGGAGTGTTCCGGGGTAACACAAACAATCCGGGTGTGTTACAGGAAATAGGTTTGTGCGTGCCCGATGGGTACGTACAGCGTCGTAGACGGCCTGAGTTGTTCGCACTGCCGCGCGGTCGCACCAAGCTAATGGCCAGGGTCCCGCTCTCGCGGACATTGCGCACACTAAACCTGGTTGCCGATAAAATAGATGTACTCTCTTGTTCACTGAATGAATTCGCAAAAGTCACGTTACACATTTTATGTTACTATAGTTAGATTAATTTAGATTGATTAAAATAATTGTATTATATTGATTAATTTATTGTATTGTATTGTTTTTATATTATAAATGTTAATTGAATTAATGAACTGAAATGTATTTTTTATTGTAATTATTATTTTATTTTCTGCACTATCGCATTGGGTGACTGTAATGATAGCTGTATGTATGTCTGTAATAAATAAATAAATAAAAATGATGGATATTTTTCCAACCTGTATAAGATTTTTTTAATGTTGTATGCATCACCATCATACTTTGTACAAATAAGCTATAGCTTTCCTACTGCGTCGGGTTGGTTTCTAGCCAGACAGTAAGCAGCAGAATACCAGGATATTTTATGGAACAACTGCCTTTCCGACTTCTCCTGTAATATTTTAATGGATAGCACGATACAGCAGCAATTCTTAATCGGCGGCCCGCCGTTCTTTCTTCGCCGGCGGCTCGCCGTTCTTTCTTTGCCGGCGGCTCGCCGTTCTTTCTTTGCCGGCGGCCCGCTTTTCTTGTGTGACCCAGTAGCCCAGTAGGTAGGTATGTAACTGCTACTGAGACACTGAGTAAATAAATATAGCACCAATAATGTTGTTGGTACTATATTTATTTACTCAGTGTCTCAGTATCAGTTTTGCTGAGTACAAAACTACAAGTATTTATCTATTACAGATCTCGGGTCACTGATTCACTCCTTCACGATGCGCTGAGACATTTCACTAAAACTCCTCATATTTATCAGTTTAGTTTTTTAGCATATATATGTATTTTATAAATTAAAACAAAGTCCACTTGTTATTTATATATACATAAACAAACACATAAACAAAATACTACTTTAAATTTTATTTATGTGTTGTGCACCTACCACAGTAGTCTTTTCTTCAACCCAAAGGTTGACTGGAAGAGAATGCCTTGATGCATTAAGTCCGCCCATGTACCACTATTGTATAAGTTACCAGAAAACGGCAAACGCCGTAAGATTGTAAAATATCGCATAAAATTGTAAACAATTTTTTCTAAATAAGACACGGATATATTGAAAACGATTGAATTTGAATGGGGTATATTGTATACAAAACGATTTTTTCATAATATATCGATACATTATTATCTAATCAAAATTTATTACAATCTTACGAAGTCTGCAATTTCCCGGTGACATAAGTTTAAATAAATAGAACGAAAGAGCTGGCCTATACCATTGCGTGTTGCCATTTTATCGAAAAAATCATTTGTCACAAATTGAAAAATCCCACAAATGTAGAGTACAGTAGATTTTTTTTTATTGTACAATATTAAAATGTTACCCAACAAGACACTAATTAAATGTTGTCAGTAGGGAAAGTGGCCCAGGAAAAATAATGTGTATGGACAGACTCAGGGTTTCGGGTTTCCGACTAACCGTAACGACTTTCTAAGGTACGGAGATATCGGTATGTTACTTAATGAAATGAATAGTCATCCTTCATTCACGGACCGTCTCGGTTTGCTAAACTTGCAACCACTAAACCAACGAGGCAGTATTTGAATAACGCGATCTTAAAAAATGGACGTACTGTAACTTGTCTTAACGACTAAAATATAATCAGATTCATAATAAAGGGGATAGAACCTTTGTGGCATAGCCCCCGCCACCATTTTGATTTTTTTCAAAGTTGCGGCGCACGATGTAACATGTATATATGAGTTTCAACAAACAAAAAATGTTAAGAACATGGTGCCCTAAAGTATTACGTTGCCGAGATATTTCGAGGTAAAGTCGCCATAAGACAATAACGACTATCATTTAAAATTAAAGTGCTTATATGCATTAGATTAAATTCAAAAAATATTTTCCACCTTCATTTAATCATTTATTGGAAGAAAGCAAAAATAAGAACACGTGAAAACCACTTTACTCACCCGCATCGTTATCGCAAAATAATAGTATTTAATTTATATAAATAGTTACATCATGTCGAGAACTATTATTTGAATACAATCTACTGCATATCAGCACGTGACTAGTTCATTTTTAGATTTTGGACAAAAAAATCAAAATGGCGGCTGAAGGCTATGCCAGCTCCCATAGAAAATGTTCGAACCCCTTTGACTGGTCATGGAGATTTTTGCAATCTCCTTTATAGTACGAGTAGGTATCTATGCTTTCAACCGTTGAGCTTTATATTTTTGACTGCCTGCTAAATGTTTGATTAATATTTTTATTTATTAAGAGTTCATGCAACGCAAAGGTACACAGGCGGACTTAATGCCTGAGACTCTGTCTACCAGTCAACCAAGGGTGGAAGAGTGATAACACGGCAGGTGCACAAAAAATTAGGTCAGTTAGATGGTAACTGAGTTTTATTTCAGGCACAATTCACCGAGAAAACTAGCTTATAAACCCTTTGAAAAAGAGGGGCGTATCCGACCTGATTTCGGACGAAGCCGTGCGGTTCTCCTCCGGTGCCGGACCGGTTCTAACAAGCAGAGCTTTAACTACTACGCCGTCAAAACGGTCCGAGTGCTTAATTAGAAAATGTAGATTTTAAGTCGTCGGTTTAGCGAAGAATTGTTCAATGGTTTAGTGGCCCTTTGGCATTTAGAAAAACATGATTAGGGTGGAGTTCGGTTTTATAGATAAATCTGGTAAATATCTATTATAAAATAGAGTACATTTCAATGATTACTAAAAGACCCATGCGGAACTCAAGGTGAATATTCAGAGCTTCTGAAATGGGCGGAAGCTCTAAAACAAGCTTACCTCGATTCGAACTAGATATACTTATAGAGAAAAAAAAACTATAAATACAAAAAATATATAGGTACAGTTAGAAATCGCGTTTGAGTACAACAGGAGAAGAGTTATAGGTCTGTACAACAATATCTTTCACTAAATAAGAAATAACCGAATCGGCTGGACAGAACGGCTAATTTCAATAATATACATAGAATAGAATACATCCTTTTTTTTTTAATATACATTTTGTCAGCAAAATCATCCCACGACAATTTTCTACCGGGACAACCTTCTCCACTGTGTCCTTTAGGTACACTTCACCCAAGCTTTACTTTTTGTTTAACGATGAGAAATCATCAAACGATTTCTTTCGCTCTGGGTGGAGCGGAAGGGCGTGTCAGACTCTTACTGACTAAAGCCCGTCCGTGTTCCTTCTAAAGCCCTTTGCGTTCCAGGGCCGCGGTGACTCTTTCGAACAAATTCCACATTACTCCACCCAAGCTACAAGTTTATCAAACACCGTTGCCGTGTTTGGTTAACAAAGGAAAATAAATTATTAGACCAACATTTTTTTTTTTTTTTTTTCAAATCTGCGGAGACGATGACAACCATATGACAACAAATGACATCGTGGACGTATATATACACAGACCCCAGCCAGCTTCTTGAACTCGGTGTTCAAGAGAGTAACCCGGGTAGTTGAGGTACGCCACGTCCAACGGTGTTGTTATCTTCGTCTCGGTCAGGAAAAACAGGTGCGGCTTCTCGGCCTCAAGGTGATGATGGACCGGATCGAGATGGGAGTGCAACCCCCTGATGTTAGTGAGGTACACTTTGAGCCTCGAAGCAACTTATTTGTAAACAAAATCCAATTTTAAAAAATCCACTTCACACTAAATGAGAAATAATGAATCTTCCTCTAATATAGCGAAGAGTTCTGCGTAATAAAAACGACTTTGAAAGTTAAAATGCAAGGGACAACGCAACTAAAAAGAGCAGAGACTTAGTTCAGGTGGCTGGTACTAATTGTATTACCTAGTGTCAGACGCCCACTGAGACTAAATTGCTTGTAATTGTTACATTGTACGACTATTTAAGTCCGAGATTTTTACTTTTGAGTTAGTTGAATTGACTGATTTTGTTACGAGATCAGTTGCAATTTAATGTTACTGATAATTTTCAATCTCTTTTTGAGTGTTGAGTTCTACTTAGTGTATTATCTGCCTACTCTCATGTGGATATGTGAATGAAAATAGAAAATTTACGAAAGATTTACATACTAGAAAACACGGTTTTTCTTTTTAAAATTGTTATTTTTTTATTAAATCATAAAGTAAATGGGATCAGGTTATACAACGTGTAACAGACTATTACCTTAGCCTATTGTGTCCCACTGCTGGGCAAAGGCCTCCCCCATATCCTTCTAGATTACACGTTGTATAACCGTATATATCAGATCGATAATAGAATATATATATAATATAACAGCCGCAAGGGTCGATCTTCAAAGTTAAGCAACCCTTGCCGAGGTTGGTATGTGGATGGGTGACCATCTTAACATACCGAGACTCCTTCGTGGCCCGGAAAGCACGTTAAGCCGTTGGTCCCGGCTGTCATTTGTAGATCTTTGGCAGTCGTTACGGAGAGCCAGATATAATGACACCAGTCTTTTTTTTTTTTAGCATGACTGCTTCGCAGAAGGAGGTGACCGCTTCCCAAGCCTCCTCGCTCCGGACCATGGATTCAACCAGGGCCGGACGCGTGAGGTCGCCGCCGCCGATCGCCTCGATGAGGACACGGCGGTGCTCCGCCCAAGCAGGGCAGACCTCCACCGTGTCCTCCGGGCGATACTCACAGTGCTGTCACCCGGGCTTAATCCGAAACAGGTACCTCCCGAAACAGCCGTGTCCGGTAAGTACCTGCGTCAGGCGGAAGGTGAGGACGCCGTGGCGCCTCTCCAGCCACTCCTCAAAGAGTGGCCTTACCGCCGCAATCGTGGCGTGCCCAGCGCTGGGTCGCGATAGTCGCTGTCTCCATACCGCCATGGTATCCTGCCGGAGCTCCGTCCGCCGCGCCGCAATTTGCTGCTGCAGCGGAGTTTCGCCCCGGCGAAGCGCCTCCATGCGCCAAGCGTAGACGCGCGTGAGGGCTCTCGCCTCCAGATCCCATGGCGGTAATCCGGCAAGGAAGCTCGCTGCCTCGCAGGAGACCGTGCGGTATCCCCGGGCCAGCCGGATGGCCATGACCCTTTGGGACGAATTGAGTTGGCTGGCTGGTCGCGCCTTCAATGTGAGAGTCCACACTGGAGCTCCATAAAGGGCCATGGACCGCACGATCCCCGCATAGAGCCTCCGGCAGGAGGCATTTGACTGGAGCGGGCCCCGGCCCGCTCCAGTCTGGGAGCCAAACGTCGGAAGTGCTCCTCGAAGTTCCACCGGCTGTCGAGAACGAGTCCCAGGTACTTGATCGTCGACCCGAAGCCGATGTGAACCCCTCCTACCGTTATTTGGGATCCCGCTGGTGGCCTGTTCCGAGAACTATGAAAGCACATGGCCTCGGACTTGTTCAGGGCCACCTCGAGACCCAATTGCCGGATCCTTCCAACGCCTATCGCGACCCCGCGTGTCATCACTTCGGCCGCCGCCTGGTGTGACCTCACCTGTGCCAGAACTAGCGTATCGTCAGCGTAACAGATCACGCTGACGCCGCTAGGGAGGTCAGCACGCAGCACCCAGTCGTAGCCAATGTCCCACAGGAGCGGCCCTAGAACCGAACCCTGTGGAACACCGCACGACATCTCTCGCCGGTTCCACTCACACCGGTGACCGGGGTAGATGACGGCCCTGTCCGTCAAATAGGCCTCGACCACGCGACGGAGGTAGGTCGGCATCCGGTGATACCGGAGTGCCTCCCTAATGCAACTCCAGGGCAGGGAGTTAAAGGCATTGGCGATGTCAAGAGACACCGCCAAGAAGACCCTGCCCCGGGACACCGCATCCCCCGTCGTGAAGGCTCTCACGCGCATGATGGCATCCACCGTTGAGCGCCCCTTGCGAAAACCGAACTGGTTCTCCGCCAGATTCGGCCCCGCTCTCACCAGGTGCCCGACGAGGCGGTTAGCAATTACTCTTTCAAAGAGCTTGCCCACCTCGTCGAGCAGCACGATGGGCCGGTAAGCGTACGGAGAGTCCGCAGGGCGCCCAGGCTTCTTGATGAGGACCAGTTTACCAGTCTTCCAACGAAGTGGGAACTGGCCTCTCTCCAAGCAAGCGCTTAAAAACCCCCTTAGTCGATGCCCGAGAGCCTCCAAGGCCAGGACCCAGGTTTTCCCAGGTAAGCCGTCGGGTCCTGGGGCGGTATTTTTGGCCTTCAGCCTGTTTACCGCCACTCTCAGGTCTACCTCAGTCACCTCCGGAGCGTTGTCATCGTCGTCGCCGTCGTCAGTGTGGTCCGCATCGGGCACCGCAGGTGGCGGAGCCATAGGCGGGGGAGTAAGCTCCCCTCGCCAAATAATGACACCAGTCTTACCAAGGAGTACCATGTTACCCAGTTAATGGGTTGTGGAGGTCTGGTAGGCAGCCGCTCCACGTAAAATACTAGTATTCAGCTGAATCCGGCCCCAATATAGTTGGGAAAAGAAAAGGCTAGGCAGATGATGATAGAATATTATATATTTCAGCATTGGTCCCATAGTGCATAGTAATAGTTGTTCATAATGATGAGTAAAATTACCTCTTAAGAGGTATTGCGTTTATTGTTACACATTGTATAAGGAGTAGCACATCGGAGAAATGGTCTCCAAGGCTTTGCACACATACGTACTATTTTATCGAAATTTTCCATTTACCACTTTGCATAAATGTAGCTGAATTTCGTTGATTCAGCGTTGAATCTCCTCCTTCATCAATGCACTGGTGGTTGAGGGTTTGTTCGCATAGACTTTGGATATCAACAACGCAAAAATAAAAAATTCAGTTGTGTAAAACCACATGATCTAGGGGGCCAATTATTAGCGGAATTTGTTCGAAAGTGTCACCGCGGCCCTGGAACGCAAAGGGCTTTAGGAGGGACACAAATAGGTTTTAGTCGGTAAGAGTCTGGCACGCCCTTCCGCTTCACCCAGGGCGGAAGAAGTCATTTGATGATATAGTTAAAAAAAAAAATGGGCTCAATTCTGATCACTGTAATGATAGATTTTCTGAATGTTGACCAATTATTTTATTTAAATGCTATGCTATGGTTAGAACGGTGGAACCAATTAATTTTAAGTGTGCTACAATATCGCATTGGGTCTGGGTTATAAGGATATATGTTGAGAGTGAATAATAAATAAATATTGTTCAACAAAAAGTCGCTCTCTCCATTTTTACTAAACCTAAAGTACATATCAGCTATAAAACTGTTTTATTTTTTGGGTTGCCAACACTATCGCAAAAATGGCGGCAAATTCAGATGTTGCGTTAGTTTTGGGACATAGGGTGCTATAATGCAAGTAGGTCAATGAGAGCTGCGTACTTTTTTAGGGTTTCGTGTGTTTGTGTGAAAAACGGAACTATTAAGGTATCTTTTGTGTGTATGAAAGTTAGAAAGAAAAATTTAAAAAAAAAAATGTTAACTGCCTAAACGGATATTAGAGTCAGATCCATATGAATCGTCACTGGATTCAGCATCGAACTCTGTAGGTTAATAAAGTGTTTTGAATTGAATATCTACATAACATTTTAAAATAAATAACAACACTGATAATAAAGTGAACGAGAGATTTGCGCTGTGAGAATAGTAACGGTGAGTACCTACTGACCGGTGTTACTGTGTCAGGTGGTTTGTCGTTAGTAGGTAACAATATTTAAAAAATAATTACTGGACAATATAAAAACTTGTGCGGCGTACTAACTGAACCACGGAACACTGATTCGCCAAAAAAACGACAGCGGGCGGAGCACTTGAATCGAGCGGCTCGTTGCTCGCGTGTTCGTGCTGGTTTCACGTACCTACTGACTGCACGAATGCTCGCTTTATAAAATGTTACATTACGCTCGGTACTAACCGGCGGGTCAGTACCCACCTTTATCGATAAAATTGCATTGCATAATATTGTCAATGTCATGCCAAATGACAATTTGCTGACAACTTTCACTCGCAACGTGGTAGACCGAAAACAGACTCGGCCCTGTTAGGACATAACGCTGCAATCTGTAAAACGTCAACTTGAGATAAACGGGTTTAAAAGTTTACATCTTTAACTCGTTACCAAATTTTATCCATTAAGGATAACCGTTCAATTGTTTTTTTAACTAATCGGGCATAATATTTACTCATTTTTATTTAAAGTCATATTATCGTATTTTATAAAGAAACCTCACAATATTAAAAAAACATGTTTTATTACAACAACATGTAGCTAGCCAATATTCGTCTTTGTTGTGACATAACAATGTAATCCTTGATTACTGCATTTTGAAGTGATAGACTTAAATGACTGAGACTAAAATTTAAAAGAAATGTATTCAAGATATTGTGGATAGTACATACAAATATAGTGTTAAATTTTATTATTTAGGCTTTATTTACTATAAAGACATTAAAAAAAAAATGTAAAAGGTAATTAAAAAAACTTAGTTAAAAGTTTCTGAAGCAGACTCGTCCAAATCTTCGGTGATATTTTCATTGACCACCAATTCTTCATAAAACCGATGCCTGGAGTTCGGCATAAATTTTAAAAGTTTCATTAAGTCATCCTTCTTTTTTTGTGAAATTCCCACTGCTTCTGTTCTTCTTGCTACATTTATAAACATGTCAACTTCTTTTCCTACAGTATTCATCATTTCTTTCTTGAATGTTTTAGATAATATATCAAGCTCCTTGAAATCATTAGCTTGGTAATTATTTTTTACAAACAGTTTAGCTTTGCCTCTTCGGAATTCAACAACTTTAAAACTGGAAATGTTGTAATTTTTAGGGAAAACAGATTTCAATTCGCTTTTAAATAGCATAACTTCTTTGTGGTCATGTACATGGGATGTCAAGTTTTTTCGAGAGTTTTTAAAGGTGTGAACATAGTCATCTAAATCATATAAATTTCCTGACTTGTTCATTTTATTGGTTATGGCATCATGTACACTGTCAGCTGACATGTAGGTGTGACCAGGCTCCAGATATTCAATTTTGATGGTTTTGATCTCATTGCAGTAATCGTTGATTAGTCTCAGCAGCGCAGAGTATAAAATTTTATTTTTATTTTGCGCGTTGCAATTATCTGCATATAAAATAACAGTTTTATAATCTCTGCAATATGTTTTAAGAAATAGAACATATGCCGTTGCCACATCAAATGCTTTTCGACCAGATTCGCCTTCATGCCACAACATCGCCGTCGCCGGCTTATTTCCTTTACCTATCCCGGCAAAGGTTTCATTGAAAAGGTTCAGTTTTCGACTAAAGAAAAAATCTTTGTTATTTAGTTGTGGCATGGTTATACATTTTTGCATACCTACTGTAAATATCGCGATCCCCGAGTCCTCTCTTTCAGCGTCCTTGCTGTCCGCATTCATGTGAACTCTTGAAATATTTTTATTGTCCAAATGCTCTAGATACTGTATACAAACTTCACACTTGCATTCATGGCATGAATGGTCAGTGACTCTTTCATCTCTAGGCAGCTTAGGTTTAGGGTGCGCTACATCATGAGCCTCACACTTTGGACATTTATCCTGAACAGGTTGCTGAGTTGAAATGTTTTTCATTTTGATCCTTTTGTGGAATGCAGACCAGCTACATGGCTGTTTGTTTTTACGTTCTAAATGGTGTTTCAGAAATAGAAACATTTAAGAGAGCGTCAGTCCAGTTGGCAAATATCGTCGGTTGGGTGCATGCTCTAATCTATAATGAGATGATGTCGGGTGGAATAGTTCAATAAAGTCATCTATCTCTTTTAAATATTCATCGGAAAAAGAATGTTTTGGTTTGTGTCGACCTCTCAAATCTGGCGCTGCTGAGACCTTCGCTGAAACTGGTGTTTTAGAAATCTTGAAATTTGCTTTCAATACAGCTAGCACTGCTTGATCATTAGTGTAGCCTAAAGTCCTCAGGAACATAGTTTTACATACACGATGATTTAGTAATTTATGTATAGGTGTGGTTTCTTTTGGTGGAGTTAGAATACCGTACGGCAATTTTATTATTTTCTACGTTACGTGAAATAAAATCTCTTTTTCTTTGAATATCCATATTCCAGTAGCTATCCCAAATTGTGTGTCTTTGTTCTTCAGTAATATTTACTGTACACTTTCTTATGCATTTATCTTGACAAGCAGCGCCCATTGGATGTTTCTCTTTGCTAACTTTTAGTCTATCTCCAGGATCTTTGATACGTTTCTTCTTTGCAGGTGGGGGTACATTAATTTCATCTTCAGTTACTACAACCGATTGGCAGTTTGGATTTTGCGGTATATTTTCAAAATAAGTTACTGCAGCAGCTGCCGAAATTTCATCGTCTTCAATGAATCTATCCTCTTTCAGTTGTAAACTTTTTTTTTTTTTTTAAAACGTTGCCCCACACTAGGAATTTCACCTGTATTGTGGGTGCGTTTACAAACATAGAAAGTCACATACACAAACAGCCAGACCCGGAACAACTATCTGTAGGCCATACAAATAATTGTTCCGTGCGGGAATCGAACCCGCGACACGCAGCGCAGCAGTCAATCGCTCAACCACTGCGCCAACCGTGCTGTCAAACTGAAGTGATTGTGTTCTTCTACAGGGGTTATCGTGTCTTTATTACATTTCTCATTTATAGGTGGTAAGTAATCATTATTATTTTTGGATTGGCAATTGAAATTTTTGTTTGATATTGTTGTAGGTGTAACATTTCTCATTTCCGCAAAATCAGGTTGTAGATGCGGTGGTGATAAATCATTTTTATCTTCAGTTACTTCATCCAGGTGCCAATTTTGGTTTTCAAAATTGTCAAGATTAGGAACTGCTGCTGAAATGACCCCGTCTACATGGAGTCTGTGTTTTTCTGATTGTACGTTTAAATTTTCAGTCGATTGCTTGACAGGTATAGCGTCTTCATAAAATTTCTTGTTGGCTGGTGGTATGTCATCATAAGTTATACTAATTGTAGATGTATCGTCGCTTTTTAAATGAGGCTGCCGCTGACAAATTGGAATATCTTCGTATTCTTTACATTTTGATGGTAAACGAAAGTTATTATTTTGAATACTGTCCTCCTAAAACAAAACATGGAAAATCTATTTAAATAGTTAAACAAAAGGTTATTCTAACTAATATTTTGAATGCGAAAGCATGTTTGTTTGTTACGCTTTCACGCTTACGGATTTGGATAAAATTTGGCACATGGGTAGACCACAACCTGGAGAAAGGCATAGGCTTTTCATTAAGTATAAGGTTACATTTTTAATAAAACTGCCGTAAAGAAAAAGCAAAGTCCTTTCAATAATTTTTATTTAGGTAAGTACAGTCACACAGTACGCGTCAGCTCGCGAGTTTGGCGTAGGTAACGTCCGTTACCTACTCCAACAATGGTGGTACAATAAAAAAAATTGTTACCTAAAATGAATACATTTGGTATACATAATCATTTTTTATAAATTCCTCTAAGGGCCAACGTGGACCAGGTGAAACGCAGATTACCACGGTTTTTACTGGTAAGCAAATACCAACACTTCTTAGGTTGAAATAAAGTTGGAAACAAATGAAGTTCCATCCGACAGACGATCTACGCAGACATATAGTATGGGGTTAAGGTATTTGTGACTTTATTTTAAGAAGCGCAATGTTGATATTTGTTTGGCAGAGAAAACCGCGATGTACATACTGAGCTTCGCCAAGTCTGCGTCTGCCCCAAACTGCACTCCCGCGCATTTCCGAAGGTACCTACTGGTCTCATTATGTATATTGTATAATTATGTTAAGATACACAGGAACCTACCTACAGGTCATCAAGTATTCAAATTATGTTAATAAAACTGCCGTAAAGAAAAAGCAAAGTCCTTTCAATAATTTTTATTTAGGTAAGTACAGTCACACAGTACGCGTCAGCTCGCGAGTTTGGCGTAGGTAACGTCCGTTACCTACTCCAACAATGGTGGTACAATAAAAAAAATTGTTACCTAAAATGAATACATTTGGTATACATAATCATTTTTTATAAATTCCTCTAAGGGCCAACGTGGACCAGGTGAAACGCAGATTACCACGGTTTTTACTGGTAAGCAAATACCAACACTTCTTAGGTTGAAATAAAGTTGGAAACAAATGAAGTTCCATCCGACAGACGATCTACGCAGACATATAGTATGGGGTTAAGGTATTTGTGACTTTATTTTAAGAAGCGCAATGTTGATATTTGTTTGGCAGAGAAAACCGCGATGTACATACTGAGCTTCGCCAAGTCTGCGTCTGCCCCAAACTGCACTCCCGCGCATTTCCGAAGGTACCTACTGGTCTCATTATGTATATTGTATAATTATGTTAAGATACACAGGAACCTACCTACAGGTCATCAAGTATTCAAATTATGTTTACCTATTAAACCATAGAAATAATTTTAAACACACTTACCTGCTTACTGTGTGAATGAGTTCCAAGCACTGCCAAACTGCATATTTTTTTGATGCGTTCATATTTCAGCATTATTTATCACTAACTATCACACATCCAACTATTTAGAGCGATAGATGAACAATAAAATAATGCAAGCAATACGCGTGATGCGCGCTCGCTCTGTCGTTTATTATTATTTTGACAAAACGCAGCAAGCTAAGCTTGCAACGTTTTACCCGCCCGCGCCCCCGCTGTTCCTATCCCGGTAAAACGCTGCAATCTAGAGTACAGCGTTTAGCAAAAACATTTCATTCGAACTTCAGGTTACTATGAAGTGTTACATTGAGTTTTTTTGTTAATGGAAACCATTATTGAACTGTAGATCAAACCCGTACCAAGCTCACATCGCGTAGATTATTTTCTGTTGTATTACCATAAAACAATGTAACCCGGGTTGCAGTGTTTTGTCGTAACAGGGCCGAGTAGTATTCATAAAGCTATATAATTAAAAAAATACAACCGACTTCCAAATAAAAAAACTATAAAGTATAAAATAACTTTTATTCCGAAATTAAAGTCGGTGTTTTTGGTTGCTTCTTCGTATTTTAACACCGACTTCCGAAATTGAAGTTATTTTATACTTTGTAGTGTTTTTGAATCGGAACGTATATCATTTTACATGAAATAAGAATTTTTCAAATCGGTTCCTTAAAGACGGAGTTATCACTTAATGAGGTTAAAATGCCTCCTTTTTTGAAGTAAGTTAAAAACACAAAACCATCAATTCATCATTTATTAGTTAAAAACATTAACAGAACATAACAATACATTATAATATATAATTTAACAATAACAACGAAATACATCTAACAAACGTAACTCCGTAACAGAATAGATTAAAAGATAACATAGCTCCTTCCAAAGTTAATTGTTAAACGTCTTTACTAGTTCACAAAGTCACAACTAAACTTTGCATTGATAAACACAGCCTATCTTTGCCATTTACACGACATTTAACGGCCGGTTTCGATAACGTATCTACCTTTAACCAACTGTCAAATAAGCTACCAACGGTAGCCAAAACGTCATGTTTGCCTTTGTAGTATGACGTTTCAGCTACTGTTGGTAGCTTATTTGACAGTTGGTTAAAGGTAGATACGTTATTGAAACTGGCCGTAAGGCAACAGCAATCTTACAACCTTACAACCAATCTTACAACTGGGTAACGGTATACCCCTTGGCATGACTTGTGTTTGATTTTCTACCTTCTGCCTTTCCGACTGTCGAAACAGCCGTTCCGGCTGCCATAGATATAGATCTACAAATGATAGCCAGGACCAACGGCACGACGCACTTTACGAGGCACGGAGAAGTCTCAGCAGTGCGATGCTGTAAACCTCACCGTGTAAGCTTAGATGAAGTGAATATGGAGTGAGCTTAGGGTTGCCATCCGTCCAGGTTTCCCCGGATTTGTCCTAGTTAGGAGGGCGTCCGGGGAACGTCCGGACGGGGTTATCAAAACTTTTTGTGTCAATGAAAACTCGATTGATTGAAAATTAAAAAGATAAGCAACAAATGAAAACTAAACTTAGTTAAAGAATCATTCGTAATTGTAAGCCGCTTACAAGCTAATGCCGGCAAAATAGCCGACGCTGTAGTTTATATTGCAAACTTACACAAAAATGTTAAAATGTTTTTGTTTATTTAAAACGTTTTTTTTTTGGGGATGTCCGGGAAAGATTCAATTTCACCCAAATGTCCGGGGTTTTTAAGATTTTGTCCGGTGTCGGCAATTTTGTGATGTCAGCCCGAAGTGAGCTGTCAAACAAGATAAAATGATAGTTCCCTTCATGCACAACACGACCTAAGTTTATACGGTAAGATTTTGACAGAATAGACCGGCTGTACATATGTAATACATAGATGGTCACTTGACAAGATGGGTTTAATTATATATCTATATTAGAAAAGGAGCTAGTGGCTAAAGAATAACATCCGCACGGATCTATAAAGGTTAAACAAAGCTTGGAAAGTTGGTCTGCGGATGGGTGATCATCTTAACATACCGAGTTTCCTCCGTTCCTCGGAAAGCCGTTGGTCCCGGCTGACATTTGTAGATCTTTGGCAGTCAGTACGGATTGTCAGAAAACCACTAAATCTGACTCCAGTCTTGCCAAGAACTGTCGTGTCACCCAGTTAATGGGTTGTGGAGGTCTGGTAGGCAGCCGCTTCACGTAAAATACTGGTATTCAGATGAATCCGGTTTGACTGGCAACCAACCCCAATATAGCTGAGAAAAAGGCTAGGCAGATGATGATTAGAAAATCTGACAGCAGTCTTGCCAAGGGGTATCAAGTTTTCCATTAACTGGGCTGTAGAGGCAAAACAGGCATTCACTTCATGTACAATACTCAGATACATCCGGTTAGTATGAAATCCGACACCATAGTCGAGGAAGGGCTAGGCAGATTGTTTAAAAACTATTTATTAATATTATTCAGTCAAAATCAGTCTCATTTAGTCAGATAACGTCGCAAAGGAGTGGAACTCTCTGCCTGCGTCTGTGTTTCCGAACGCATACAACCCTAATCTCTTCAAAATTAGAGTCAACAGGCTTCTTCTGGGTAAGCTCGCTCCATCGTCGACTTTGTCTCTGTCATCTATGACCTAGACTAGAGTCAAGAGCAAACCCATCTTCAATAAAAAAAAAAGATGAACTTAACTGGGTAATTGTAAAACGTGTGTTTTGTTGCATGGTTGAATGAGTTTTCAACAGCCAACCGCATCACTTATCTTGCGTTTCATTTGTGACGGATCAATAATTTTAGGTAATAGCTGATTCTGTTAAAGTAACAAGGTAATACTCAACACTGTCATAATTCAACTCATATTGGGGCATGTTGGCATTATCCTTCTTGAACTAGTAAGTTAAAGGATATGCCCCACCTACTTTCCTGCCCTTTTCCCCCAGCCATCTGTTCCTTCCATTACCTGAACGTGGCTAATGGACACAGCCCAAGGCCAATGGCGGTCCAAGTGGCCATAATTACTGGTCGAACAAAATTTGAGGCTTCAAAAGACACGAAGAGTAGAAGAAAAAGTAAAAAGAGACCTAATAATCGAGCGCACAGAACAAAGCAACGCCTCGCTTGATCCAGTGCATTTGCGGCTTATGCGTGGACAGTTCGATGGTCATGACGTAGTTGGTGGAGTGTCCCGTGGTGGACAGCGTGCCCGCCCGGAGTAGAGTCTTGTATGTGGGGCACTCGTACAAGTTCTGTAGCAGCTTGTGGTTCTGTTCGGGTTTCATGTACAGAATCGCCATTTCTGTTGAGGTAGTAATAAAATTGCATAAAAATCATCAAACATAAATTGTAAAAATCATCAATGGGAGAAATAATGTAGGTCATGTTCCAGCGCGCGCCCTCCAGGTATAGTCCGCGCACGCAGCACCCGTCCTCTGGCTTCTAGTTAGAGCTTGTAGACACTTACGGACATGCAGCTCCTTGGGATTGCTCTCCTCGAGCGACATGTCGCCCATGTTCCAGCGCGCGCCCTCCAGGTATAGTCCGCGCACGCAGCACCCGTCCCCTGGCTTCTAGTTAGAGCTTGTAGACACTTACGGACATGCAGCTCCTTGGGCTTGCTCTCCTCGAGCGACACGTCGCCCATGTTCCAGCGCGCGCCCTCCAGGTATAGTTCGCGCACGCAGCACCCGTCCCCTGGCTTCTAGTTAGAGCTTGTAGACACTTACAGACATGCAGCTCCTTGGGCTTGCTCTCCTCGAGCGACATGTCGCCCATGTTCCAGCGCGCGCCCTCCAGGTATAGTCCGCGCACGCAGCACCCGTCCCCTGGCTTCTAGTTAGAGCTTGTAGACACTTACGGACATGCAGCTCCTTGGGCTTGCTCTCCTCGAGCGACACGTCGCCCATGTTCCAGCGCGCGCCCTCCAGGTATAGTTCGCGCACGCAGCACCCGTCCCCTGGCTTCTAGTTAGAGCTTGTAGACACTTACAGACATGCAGCTCCTTGGGCTTGCTCTCCTCGAGCGACACGTCGCCCATGTTCCAGCGCGCGCCCTCCAGGTATAGTTCGCGCACGCAGCACCCGTCCCCTGGCTTCTAGTTAGAGCTTGTAGACACTTACGGACATGCAGCTCCTTGGGCTTGCTCTCCTCGAGCGACATGTCGCCCATGTTCCAGCGCGCGCCCTCCAGGTATAGTCCGCGCACGCAGCACCCGTCCTCTGGCTTCTTAGCAGGTGGTTGTGCTAGTGCCTATGGAAACAATAATATTCATTTAAAATGGGGAAAGAATGAGCATTTCCGAGGGGTGGTTTACAGATAAATGTTAAAAAACCAAGTTTTTAGTGCGCTAGTGCTTGAGGTGCAGCCAGGTAAAAGGTTACTGAGAAATTTTATACCACACAGGAGGAGAGCTATGTTAACGGGAACTTTTATGACTGTATTCAGTGTTTGATTCTGGCTAGACCTGGGCGTTGAACTAACTCGTCGTTTTAAATAAAATCAGCACACCTATATACTCGATGTAAGCGACCCTTTTTATTTTAAGTCCTTCCAGTTCATTCAAAGGTTGTCTGATTAACATCGCTGCCAGCGATAAGACCGACACTGTACACATGGAATCAAGTTTGTTTTAAAGGGAAGTGTTACTATTTGTGGTGTATAGTAAAGTATGTTGTATTGGTTCATCTTAAAAATAATTGAAAAATTCATACACGGTGTGTGTATGAATTTTTCTCTGTCTATAATTTTTGAAACCAAAAAAAATAATAGTGGGATGAAACCCATTGGAAAAGGAGGAGAATATTATAAAAATTAAAGGAAAAATAATTTACGGGCGATCTGAGGTCGGGAAGGGGAAGGGGGTGAGTTTTAAGGGTAAAAAACGGTTTATCTCGATTTCCGGCAAAACTAAAAGTCCTATGGAAAAAAGTCAAATGGCAAAGTTGTAGGTAATAAAAAGACGTAT
Organism: Mamestra brassicae; assembly: GCA_905163435.1. Taxonomy (NCBI): domain Eukaryota; kingdom Metazoa; phylum Arthropoda; class Insecta; order Lepidoptera; family Noctuidae; genus Mamestra; species Mamestra brassicae. The sequence continues at coordinate 2,674,600 of LR990989.1, read as the reverse complement.
TCCAATGGGTTTTATCCTACTATTATTTTTATTCATTTTTCATTATTTTTAAAGGCTAAACCTAACCCTGGTCTATCCGCTTTTAAAGTCGGCTAAAAATAATTTCACTGACAAAACGCTGCGGTACATCAATAATATACTGAATTAATGTTAGAAGTTTTATTATGTCGTGTTATCCACCGTGTGTGTCTCTGCCGACACTATAATTATATTTTTTTCCCCTGCAGGCCAAAGGCCCCCTTCCTTCTATTCCTTCCGGCTTTGGAAGAGTGTGGACCAGTCCTGTCGATCGGCATCAAGCTCGTCTCACCATCTTCAGAGACCTATAAAACTAGTCAATATCCTGATGAATAAGGAACATACCTCAAACGCATAGGCGATGGTATCAATAGCGATGACATGTTTCCTGGCGTAGTTCTGCAGGGCTCCGGTGAGGAAGGCCTGCGGGAAGTAGAAGCCGGAGATCCAGAACACTTTTGGAATGCCGGTCGCCTCCCACTCCTGCATGAAATGGACGCGGAGACACAGGTCTTTGACCCACGCCGCTATTGCGGAAAGAAAATTTAGGTTTAGGTTAGGTTTTTCCATTTTAGGTTATCAACGATAGAAAGTAAAACAGAAAAAACCGGCTAAGTGCTAGTCGGGCTTGTGCACGACGGGTTCCGTACCATTATCTATAAAACGACAAAAAAAATGTTGTATGTACCCTTAAATATTTATTTAATTAATTCTGTTTTTTTAGTATTTATTGTTACCCTAAAAAAACACGTCTGCATGTCTAAAAATCCATTCGGGGGGCAAAAGCTAGTTAACTAATAAAACATGAAAAACAAGCATCGTGCCCAAATATTGAAAACTGAAAAACAACTTGTTATTTCAGTCGGGGAACAGTTTTTTGGAACATTAGTTTACAGAAGCACTAAAAAGTTGTTTTTAGGGCAGAAAATAAACACAAAATATTCAATGTAAATTGAAATTTCACTTACTAATAGAAAAATAAAAACTCGCCAAGAAATGTCAGGGACGGAAATTAGCTACACCTTATCCATGTTTACACCATAGACAATAAAACACACTATCGTATTGTCTATGGTGTGACATCCGAAACAATACAGCCACTACAACAATAACAATATAGCCCTTCGAATTTAAGCAAATAAAGTCGATTTACGGACGATAGTTTAACGTGACAACGTCACACCATAACATTGATGAAATTATCGTAATGTTACAATGAGTCATCCTTTTTCGTGCGTACAGCCGGCGTTTATCGATTTATTAGACGTTGTCACATCAAAATTCGTCATGGCCCGTGGGCGACTTCCCCTCCTTAAACTAACCAAGTGGTTTCAACGAAGGGTACGCCTTAGAACTCCACATTTCTGGCACCACATTCCTGGACAGGCTTCCTCCCATGTTCTCCAGGGCTTCAGACATCACCACTAAACCCTTCATGGCTTTCAGCAGATCTCTGCAACCATACAAGAGTTGTCGGAAGACCCATCAAATTAAATTCTTTGGAACAATGAACTCAATGTTATACACACGGAGCAAATACAAAGAGGAGACGGCCTAAACAACTGTGCACTGTGATTTTCAACTAGGTCCTGACGTCATCACGTGGGCGTGGCCTTAGTCAGTGTATTGTTGGCGTTCGTCCTGTGCACTTCGTAAACGTTCCCTTTTAACAGAATTACATTCGCGTTAAAAGAAAAAAAAAGATGAAGTGTTGTGTTTTATCTTGTAAAAACTATTCGGATAGACGTTCTGATGCTATGGACGGCATCACATTTCATTTGTAAGTAATTTTATGCGTAATTTATTAAAAAAGTTCTAGAAAAATCTCTTAGCTTCGGTGTTTTCAAATATAATTCTACCCGACATTAGATGGCGCCACTTTGTGTCATGGGAATTAAGAATATTTAGGTATGTAGAGCTCAGTATTTATATATTTTAATAATCATCAAAACATTTTAAATACCGTAAAACGGGGTGGATAGAAATGCAGGGGTGAATAAAAACGAAACTTTTATTGGGATTTTCACATACATACCATATTAAATGTTTGTCACAAAGCGTCCATTTAAATATAAAATAATTGTTAAAAAAATTGGAGTTCCTCATTGCTGCAAACAATATTTAAATAATGTGAAAATTACAATCAAAGTTTCGTTTTTATTCACCCCATAATTTCTATGCACCCCGTTTTACGGTACGCTAGACATAAAAATACAATCTCTTAAAACTAAATATTTTAACTACAATAATTTATTTAAGTACTTTCCCTCCGTGAGACAACTGGTATGGTAGTTGTTGTTTACTTAATTGAGGCTGAATAGGTGAGGCTAGATGAACGTAATTTTATGAGTTGTGAGTCGCGTAAAATGAGTCGGCGGAATTCCACTTCATACTAAAGTCCAACTCACTTTGCGTCGCCGAGTAGCACAAACACCCCGGGCTACTCTCTAAGCCCGAAGTTCGTAGTTTCGGGCTTAGTTGCGAGCGTATTCTACTCCATATCACCTACGGATTTATGTAATCCCGAACCCGAACTAAGAATGCATTCTTAATGGTTAGGTGATACGGAGTAGGATACGCCGAATGCAGCGTAAATTCCGCCGACTCATTTTACGCGACTCAAAACTCACAAAATTACGTTCGTTTGGCCTTACCCTTAAAGTACTTAAAGCCCACCTAGTTTATTTAGTTAAATTTTAAATGATGTATGTTCTAGATTTCCATCCGAAGATAATCTAAGACAGCAGTGGATAACAAAAATTAATAGACAAGATTGGTCTCCGACTAAATATACAAAAATTTGTTCTTGCCATTTTAATGATGAAGACTTCATAGTGACCAAAAAAGGCCTTAGAAAATTAAAGAAGGGAACTTTACCTAGTTTAAAACTTGATATTATACCGGTTTGTTTTAATGTAGTTTGTATTAATTACCAATTTCAATTATTTTGGGAGAATGAGTAAATTTCATATTTATTGTTTTATCCTTTATGTTACAGCTTAAAAGAAAATTTACAGAACCAACAACATCATCACCAAAGCCTACCACATCTACAAGTGATTTAAATGAATTTCTGATACTGCATGATACGCCAAGAAAGAAGAAGTTAAAGCAAGAAATAGGACAACTTCGATGGAAAGCAAGAACAGATAGGTTTAAGATCAGAAGACTTCAAATGAAAGTTAAGCGTTTGAAAAAGAAGGTACCTATCTCACATACTATAGCCTCACGCTGTGCGTTAAGATGTTTTTTTTTTCTAATTTAAATTGGTTTTCTTTTGTTTCAGGTTCTAAATTTAAGTACCTTAATTAAAGAATTGCAAAGCAAACATCTTCTGTTGGGAGAGGAATCAGAAATTTTAACATCAATAAATGTTAATTTGAAAGACTTGGTTGGACGTCAGTTGGCAAAAAAAAAAAAAAAAAACCATTGACGAAGGCATATTCTCCAGCTCTACGCTCATTCGCTTTGACACTCCATTATTTTTCGCCAAATGCTTACTCATACGTCAGAAAAACTTTCGATACTTGCTTACCGCATCCCAGAACTATTTCTAAATGGCATGAAAGTGTCAATGGTGAAGCCGAATTTACAGCTGAAGCTTTTAACATATTAAAACACAAAAATAACTCCTCAGGCAAACGCACTTTGTGCATTCTTATGATGGATGAGATAGCTATTAGGAAGCACGTTGAATGGGACGGAAAAAATATCACGGTTATGTTGATCTCGGGCTTAATGATGTACAAAATGATAACTCGGATCACGCTTCTCAGGCTTTAGTTCTATTACTTGTATGTCAAACTGAACGTTGGAAATTACCTGTGGGTTTCTTTCTCATTCGTTCTATGACCGGAGAACAACGCGCTTCAATAGTTCAACAATGTCTCTACAAATGCCAAGAAAATGGTGTAGACGTTGTTTCACTTACGATGGATGGCTGCGCTGCAAATATTGCTATGCTTAAAAAGTTAGGATGTTCGTTAGAACCTCAGAATATGAAAACTACTTTCAAACACCCTAGTATGGACTACGAAGTAGCAGTATTTCTTGACGCATGTCATATGCTAAAACTTGTGCGCAATGCATTTGAAAATAAACAGAAGTTTCTTGATTATCAGGGTAATCTTATTGAATGGTCTTATCTTGTCAAGCTCAATAACCTACAAAAGTCAGAAGGCCTCCATTTTGGGAACAAGTTAAAAGACAAACACATACATTTTCAGCGACAAAAAATGAAAGTAAAATTAGCCAGTCAACTTTTCAGTAATAGCGTAGCAGATGCACTCCATGTTTGTGAAAAAAGTAATGTTGAATTCAAAAATGTGGCGGCTACAATAACTTTTATCCGTTTAATAAACAATTTCTTTGACATTCTCAACTCACGAAACATGCGTCAGTTTGAATACAAAAAGCCCTTATTTGAAAAGAATATTTTGAAAACAAGGCAGTATTTAGAATTCGCTAAACATTACATAATGTTCATAGTAGCTCCCGATGAAGGTAAGCCCGTTATCACCACGAATCGTAAAACTGGTTTTATGGGCCTTTTAACGTGTATTAATAGTACACTTTTCTTGTATAACCGCCTGGTTGAAAAAGAACAGGTCCTTAAATATCTAACTCTGTACAAATTTTCGCAAGATCATTTGGAACTATTTTTTGGGGTGTTAAGAGCACATGGAAGGGCTAATAATAATCCGACATCACGTCAGTTTAAATCAGCTTATAAAAAAAACCCTGATAAATACAGAACTGAAAGAAGGCTTCAGAGGAAATTGTATTCCTTTAGAGGATATTTCCATTTTAAAGGTATCCTCTGTGATAAACAATATAAATATTACTTCAGAACGTTTTCGAATTTTGCATAATGACTTGAACGAGGCATCATTAAATGATTTGATGACCAGTTAAATACATCGATAGGTGATTATTTGCGCCGTCAAATAGTGACATATATTTCTGGGTTTGTTGTCATTTTTTTACATTCCAAAATCAAATGTGAGAGCTGCCAACAAGAATTATATGCTGATAATTACGATGATGATGACTACTATTTGATAAAAACTAAAAATAAAGGTGGTCTTACATTCCCATCTAAGGATGTCATAAATATATGTATACGAACCGAATGCAGCATCCGTAGTGTTAAATAGCAATCTTTGAATTCTCCTAATTTCCGTAAACATATAATAGTATCAAATACACTAAAATCCCTTATTGGACAAGATTATTTCAAACAATCGGTGAATCATATGTTCGACCAATCACCGACTGATAATCATATTATTCTTCTGACTAAATATATAGCTGAAAAATATATAGATATTCGTTTTAAGCATTTCGCAACCATCGAAAACGATAGAGCAACCAACCGACAGCAACTAACCAAATCAGTTATTTTTGCAGGAAATTGAATTTTGCTAATAAGTTTATTTCGTTGTAATTTGTCTATTATTTATTCAGCCTTTGATTAATTAACTTACCCACGATCTTACCTACTTGACCATATTAAAAGAGTCATGTTACTAGGAAGCTTCTTTCGCGTCATGCTTTTTTATTTAGTCATTACTTTTTATTTGACATTAATGGTTTCGGATAGATTGTCACGTAAATGAGAGGTCTTTTTTTTCTAAGTAGCCTTAGAAAAAAAGACCTTTGTACTTAAACAATCTTGATAAGTATTATTAACAAACTAAGTAATTTAAAAATATGAGATAAACAACTAATCTTCTTTCGTCATTCATCAAAAATCTTTTTATTCAAACATGTTTTTTTTTTTCATAAAAGTATCAATAGGAATTTCAATAAAAAATATGTATGGTTCGCAAAATGAATTAAAAAAAACAGATTACCTACTCCCTGCATCGAAAATCCTGAGTACGACCCTGTTGCATCCTGCACTTTTAGTGACATCTAGTGTGAGATAGTTGCGTAACTACAAAATAAAATCGACGGAACAAGCGAGTAGTTTTGCTATTAACCGGTAGATGGAAAATAAAGAAGTGGGCGGGATCTAACACCCCCTCACCCCGCAAAGTGTCACGCGTTTTTTCATAGGGAAATTAAATTACAACATCTCCTCTTTGTATTAGTAGTTGCAATGTTATAAGGATTTGGATCGTTTTATTACAGGAGCTTAATAATGAAGTTGTGGCTTAATAACTATAACCGCAAGGAAGCCGACCCCAATAAAGTGATAATATTAATTCGTAGAAAGACAACTTTTAGTCCACAGTAGGTGTTTTCTATTAAAATCAAATCAAAAGTCATTTATTCAAATTAGGCTGAGTGTTAGCACTTTTTGAACGTCAAAGTTCTACATAAAGCCAGTCCCCCAAAAAGCCACCACTTCCTAGTGTTTTAGCTGGAAAGAAGAAGTGGCGCAACAAACTCCCCAGCAACACATCTATCTGTTAAGTTATAAAAACTTGAATTTATACAGAAGTATGCAAAGTTTACAAGTTAGGAGCACTTCATACTATGTTAGTTTATTTTATAAATATGAAGTACAGTATCCCTCGATCAGTCTAAAATTGCATTGTTGATATAATTAAAATTGACAGTAATATAATAAAATTGTTAAAAATAATTCATTAATTCAAGTTATTAATAATTTAAAATGTCAACGAATTAAACTAAAAGAACAAAATTAAAATGAATAAAATTTAAATGTGAATAACTTTTCAAAAAATTTGCATTCGGGGTAACACATACGTTTTCACGAAATTTACACGTGTCTGTACAACCGTGTGTTGATGTTATATGATAAAAGAGACAGGGACAGAGAGAGAGAGAGAGAGAGAGAGAGAGTTGCGCACCCGGCTGCGCACTTGCTCGTGTGCTCATTTGCTTGAAGTAGGCTCGATACACACAGCATACGGCATTACGTTACGTGGCGATTTCTACTAAATCGAACTCACCACCCGTAAGCCGCGTTAAGGAACTTCGTTCCAAAAAACTTATGTTACATCAGATAATTAGTAAATACACATAGTTCATAGTTTATATACATAGTTTGGAGATGGCTAGGCTCATAGATTACAATTATAACTTACTTCAAAGATTGATTTATTACGGCCAATAGCTTGTTGTAACGGTTGGCCTCTTGAATGAGCACCGTGTTCAGAGACTCCTTGTACGACACTGGATAACTGAAAACAAATAATTTTATTAACAATAGTCAGTGAATGGTCATGTTTTAAGAACATGCTGTGGGGGTGAGGATCGCGTATGATTCGATGAGCGTTTTGTATTAGGATGACCCCATAAGGCGAGACTTTTTATCCCTAGTTAACGGCCCGGTTTCAATAACGTAATCTACCTTTAACCAACTGTCAAATTAGCTACCAACAGTAACACATGACATTACAAACATGACGTTTCAGCTACAGATATTCTATTTCACGAAGTCCGTTTGGCTCTGGTTGTAGTAGTGACGTGTAGTGATAGGCGCGCTAGTGTGTGTAAACGTAGGTAGCGTTAGGAAAGAAATCTGACACGCATTATATATTTATTTAATAAATTAAATAGACAATTTAAGTAAATAATATTTAGCTATTAGAATGATAAGTTGCAGAGAAAAGAAACAACAGTTGAAAGTAAATAATATTTTTATTTATTACAGAGAAGAAACAAAAAAATCAGCACTTAATCACTATCAAATTCAATTTCTGATTCGCTTTCGTCAGAATCGTTCCCTAAGTTAATTATGAACTCAAAATCCAGGTCGACGTATTTTAAGTATTCTTTTTCAATTTTTTCAACATGAGCACAGGTTTTTTGCCATGTTTCACTGGTTACTCTATCCAAGCTTTCAAAGATCAGTCTTTCCATGTTCGTCATGTTTTGTTCGATATTCTTTGATGCGATATAATTTTTTACAATAAGTACCCCAAATATTTTCAATAGCATTTAATTCTGGGTGATAGGGGGGAAGACGTATGACATCAAAACCCTTGCTCTTAATAAAATCATCAATTTTATACGTTATGTGTTCATCTTTGTGTTTTTTTATAATATCGTACAATTCCAATTTAAGGAGAGATTGCTCAATCCCTTATCCCAAACCCTTATCCCTGAGCCATTGCTGCATGTCTGCTTTCTTTGTAGCCGACGTCGGTAGTTTTTCAGTCCGTGTGTTGTGATATGAAGCATTGTCTAAGACAATGACAGAGTCAACAAAATTGGGTAAAAGTTTTTCGTTTAGCCATTTAACATAATCATCGTAGCTCATATTAGAATGGTAATCGCCAGCTGTTGAGTTGGCTTTATAAATCAATGAAGCATTTTCAATAAATCCATCCTTTGTACCCGCATGCACTAATATAAAGCGAGTGCCTGTGCTAATTTTTTTTAAGAATGGTGTACTCTCTTTCTTTTGTGCCCAGGTGTTGTTTCGCACGTGTGTTGAAAGGACATAACTTTCATCGGTGTACACAATTGGGCGACCTTGACTGCGATATCCTGACATCTTCTTCAAAAATTTTAAACGCCACATTTGTATATCATGACGCTCCGTCAAAACTTTACAGTTATTCTCTGTTTTACGCCACTTGTAACCTAACTTCAGTAACAATTGACGAACAGTTTCGATACAACCATCAAAACCAATTTTTTCATTTAATACAGTTTCTAACTTAGCCAACGTTGGAATTTCTTTATGGATGACATGGAAATTTTGTATAGTACTGCGAACAACATCGGCTGTAAAATTATCTATTTCTATCTTACTATCCCGCTTTCTTCTTTTCTTCATAGGAGAAGTGAAATTTGATGAGCAGGATGGCAATTCCTTCTCTTCTTTTAATATCCGTTGAACAGTTTTCATAGAAACACCTGTAGCCTCAGCTGTACGCCTTGTAATATCTCGTAAATGAGACAAATCACAGTTAGGTTCCGCAACTGATTTTGTGAATTCATACTCTTCTCGCAGGAAATGATAAACGCTAGCTATCATGCTTCGACCCTAGAACAAAACCAAATCGAAATACCTATTTAAGTAACAAGTTTCATAATATTAGATAGATAAACTCTTAATAGCACACAAAAAGTAGTAACAATAGTTAAAAAAAAATGTTACCTCACTGTGGACAACTTTTCTGCGTTTACTTGCCATGCTGACGTTACTCTTTGAATTTTTTAGCGCGGAAACAAAACACTAGTGACTCTGACCGCGTCGCGATCGTGACTGAGCGCTCCCGAGGTTACGCACACTAAAACAGTGTGCACTTACAGACCTTACAACATTCATAGTCAAACGGACTTCGTGAAATAGAATATCTGTACTGTTGGTAGCTAATTTGACAATAGGGATGCTGCCCGAGTTAAGAAATATGATTCAGTTTAGTCCATCAGTTAGATTTTCGAAAAATATTGGACACGTATTTTTTTAGTTTATCAAATCAATAAAAAAATACGAAGATAAAACGCATCGAAGATAAGGAGTGGGGGCTTGTGACGTCACTTTCCAGTAAAAAGTGTATTGGTAAGTGACGTCACACGAGTTTTCAACGCACTGTATCGTCTAATTTTTCATTTACGTGACAAAAGGAAAAATCGTGTCGAATATTTTTTTGGAAATCTATCTGACGGACTTATGCTATTTTTTTTTTGTCAAAAACCCTATTGGCCAAAGATAGGTACGTTATTGAGACCGGCCGTAAGTCAACCAATGATCAAAAATGGTGGGTAAAATTTCCGTTAGAATTCGTTTTAGATCAGTAATTAGTTATTAAATAACGTTATTTATTTGACCATTACTCAGGTCACAGTAATAATTGATGATGATCATCATATCACAATTTTCGACAATTGGTAAACGTATTAAAAAAATAACATTCCGAGAGTGCCGGCAGAAGTGAAAACTTGAACATTAACGTTGTGCATTTTTGTTATTTTGGAATTACATATTAGGAAATAATTTCGCACAAATTGCTTTAATCATCAGTATTAAAATGCAATAATATTCATTGATTGCGCTATCGTACAATTAATATTACATAAAAAATTTAACACTTACGAATTTTCGATCAGGTCACGTGTCCTGACGCGAGTTTAACATTTTTACCCATCCCAAAACGTGCACAACACCGCTAAAGAAGTTTTCACTTCAGAAAGCTCACCCTTATAGAATATTCATTAAAAACGTTCTATAAGGCTATAAGGGCTGGACATAGACCATGTGGTCTCTGTCCAGCAATGGCGTCTTTAAGTTGGAAGATGGTGATATCTCACGTGGTAGTGATGTGCTCGATGTCGAGCGGCTTGGGCAGCACTTTCATGATGTCGGTGGCAGCCAGCTCAATGATAGACTCGACGGACTCTCCGCCCGCCGCCACCATCTCCTTAGGTTGTAGGTCTCGTAAAGTGACTATAGAAAAAGAATACGAAATATTCTTAAATTCTTAAATAATATGTATGTATTTAGAAATATATGAGTATTTTTATCAGTTGTCTGGTTGCCATAGCACAGGCTCTGCCTAGTTTGGGATCGGATGACCGTGTGTGAGTTGTCCCAAGATATTATTATTATTATTTCGTTTATTTAATTTTCTTGACATTTAAACTTACATTTTAAATATTTATTTTTATAAATACAGTTGTAACAAAATGAAGAAAAAAAATATAAAAATAGTAGTCCGCCGGTGTCGGGAGCAGGGTCCAAGCTACCGGTGGTTAGGGTTCCAGAGAAAGGAACCTCCTCACAATACGAGCCGTATCGAGGAGTACTGCCTTCTGTATCAGGCCTTTTACCCCACCGTCAATCCGACAGCTTCGACAGATGGTCGTCGAAGCTTTTGGCCATCAGGCCATTATTATTATTATTATTTTGGAAAAACATAGACTGTTTCTTAGCTCTTTGGCTAGTCTTAAGCTACATTAACGGGCTAAGCCAAGTCAATATGCGAGGGTGTCCACTGTTACATGTTATTTTATGATGTATTTAATTTATTAAACCACTTACTCAAATAATTATTAATAATTTTATCCACGAATTGTATATCTTTGAATTTAATTTTTGTATTGTATGTTATTTGAATGCTTATTTTATTTTAATTTTTATAATTCTATGTTAATTCATGTAATTGGACCTGTGCCGTTTTAATTAACTATAAATAAATAAATATAACATGTGATGAAAACAATTTATGGTGTAGGATTGATGTTATGAGGAGAAATTTCATTTTCTTCTAACTGCATGAACTTCTTCTTCTATTTTAGTGTAATTAGCAATTTTGCTATATATTATTGTCATTATAATGAAAACAATTTATGGTGTAGGATTGATCTGAGATGTACCTGGATGACCAAGCTTTGCTCGTTTTTTTTTTGGTAAACGTTTCGTAAAATGAAACCTAGCTAGATCGATTTATCGCCCCCAAAACCCTGCATACAAAGTTTCATGAACATCGTTGGAGCCGTTTCCGAGATTCAGATTACATATATACAAGAAATTCTCGTTTAAAGGTAATAAATAAAGTTAAATAAATAAATACGAACAGATGCAAGAGTTGGTCTCCGTCATGGCGTAGCTGATGTTAGCGTTGGTGTGCAGGCCGAAGAGCGCGGGGTCGTCGAACAGCGGCAGCGTGCGGATGTACTTCGTGTAGTCCTCCATGTTGGACGACGACGGTTGCTGTGACAAGTATTTATTTAACAGATTTAAAAGCAACACAGGAGCTCGTGGTTAAATTATAACAGCTGCACGGGTCGGTTTTCAAGCCTTTGCCGAGATCAGTCTGCGGATGGTATATTTGTATTTATGTATGTAGGTGTATATATGTATGCTGATCTCTCTCTATCACTTAAAGGTTTGCTGGGACAAAACTCAACTTTGAGTTAAGCTCGCCTTTGTACATGAACATTATTATGAGTGTTTTATAATATAAGTTATTTTGTTGTACAATAAAGAATAAAGAATTATGATGGCTGACCGAGATTCCTACGTGCCTCGGAAAGCACGTAATGCCGTTGGTCCTGGCTCTCATTTTTAGATCTTTGGCAGTCTTTACGGATTGTCAAGAGCCAGAACACATGACTCCTGTCTTGCCAAGAAGTACCGTGTTACCCAGTGATACACTTGGTTGAGGTGGTTAAATAGGCAGTCGCTACACGCAAAGGTAGCTACACTAACCTGACGATAAGCTACACTAACCTGGCGATAAGCTACACTAACCTGGCGATTAGCTACACTAGACTGGCGATAAGCGCCGCTCTCGTCGTAGGCGTAGCGCTCGGACAGCACGGCCATGGAGTAGTAGTCGCTCAGCAGACACAGCAAGCAGCGCCGGTCCTTAAGCTAGCACTAACCTGGCGATAAGCTACACTAACCTGGCGATAAGCTACACTAACCTGGCGATAAGCTACACTAACCTGGCGATAAGCGCCGCTCTCGTCGTAGGCGTAGCGCTCGGACAGCACGGCCATGGAGTAGTAGTCGCTCAGCAGACACAGCAAGCAGCGCCGGTCCTTAAGCTAGCACTAACCTGGCGATAAGCTACACTAACCTGGCGATAAGCTACACTAACCTGGCGATAAGCTACACTAACCTGGCGATAAGCTACACTAACCTGGCGATAAGCTACACTAACCTGGCGATAAGCTACACTAACCTGGCGATAAGCGCCGCTCTCGTCGTAGGCGTAGCGCTCGGACAGCACGGCCATGGAGTAGTAGTCACTCAGCAGACACAGCAAGCAGCGCCGGTCCCAGTCGTCTGTCACGCGGCCGCCGTAGTTTATGTGACCCGCCGTGTACGTTAACATCTGGGAATAAGGTAAAAAAGTCGGATCCAACCATTAATATGGACACCAAAACGAATCGCAAGCGCGCCACCTGGCTTCGTTTTGCACAATTACATGTTGAAGCGCTTAATGGAATCCTGATTTTAGACTCGTCCGATCAGGACACAGAGAGTCTCATCGCCTTTAATATGAAAGCAGGTAATTAATTGGAGGGAGTATCAGACTCTTACTGACTAAAACCCATCAGTGTTCCTGCAAATGCTCTTTGCGTTCCAGGGCCGCAGTAACTCTTTCGAGGAATTCTGCTACCCTGACAGGCATTACCCGTCAACTATGCTGACATCTCTTTGAGGTGCGCGTGGAACACAAAGCGCCGTCGATCCAGGTCTTGTCCTTATCGGACGGCGAGCCACCCAACGTTCTATGTCCTTGCCCCGCGCAGCAGGAGACCGGGACTCACCCTGTGACTTCCGGCGGCGGCTGGTGCAGCAGTATTGCCAAAAGGACTCACCCTGAGAGGCACTTCATTGTACTCATTGAGGAACATATGCAGCTGTGAGATGCAGATGCGCAGGTCGCCGTCAGTGAACTCGTAGGGGATGTTGAAGCCCAGCGGCCCGAACTTGCGACGCTCCAGCACTACGCCGTGGAACAGGCACAGCGCGAATAGTAGCCACTGGAAAGAGAGTGCAGAAAATATCGTCAAATGTCGACCATGAACAAAGAAATAGTTCATGATCTTACTTGCAAAGGCGAGGCTTCTTTTTCTCTTCTAACCAAGATAATGCATGACTGTGTTGCTGATAGATTTGAGTATTCACTTGTAACAGAACATCGGGCACACACCGTTTTTTTTAAATTGTCGAACTTAACAACGAACAGAGTCCAGCATCGAGCCAAACATCGCTACGAACATTTTCACGATCAAAGTCAAAGTCAAAGTAAAAACGTTTATTTCAATTAGGCCATTAAACGGCACTTTTGAACGTCATCATTTACAGTTCAGTAAAATAATAGTATTACATTAATAAAGTGACTCTACTGTCCATTCGGAAAGGTAGATTCTTATGGAGAAGAACAGACAAGAAACTCCATAGTTACCTTTTCAAGAAATGGTTTTACAAAATTAGGTACACAAAAAATTATTGAATATTATGTGAGGACGATGCACCCAGAGTATGGTACTTATAGGAACAAAGTACTACCAGCAGAGGTAAAATTATTAATTTTCTAAATAAATTTACGTAAATAGTACTGACATATTTACAAATAACATTCTAGCGAACGCTTTAGTAAACGCTCGTCAAAAAAATTAATCTTCACGAAGGCGTCAACCAACAATGACAAAATTGCTCGCACAAAGCTCGAAGCAAATATTTTAGGTTTAAGAACCACTTTATTTCTCACTATAGTAGGCGCCAGATAAATGTGGAATAAAGTATATTGACCTTTCCCTAATAACTGTTCATAGGTACCTGAACAATTAAATATGAATCGTTTTTCATTATTAGACAATGTTAAGGATCACGAGAGATGATGATTCGGGACAGCTTTGTGTCATTAATTCCGTTTTTCAAATTAAAAATGTCAATAATTGTAGGTGGGTCAATGACCGTTATTCCACGATTATCTGGCGCCTACTATAGCTGTCGCCCGCGGCTTCGCCTGCGTTAATATCGAAAATTATCCCAAGGGACATACTCCCGGGATAAAAACTATTCAATGTCCTTCCCGGGACTCAAACAATCTCTATACTAAATTTATCGGTCCAGCCGTTTGCGCGTGAAGAAGTAACAAACATACACCCACACTCAAAAACTTTCGCCTTTATAATATTAGTGTGATGATAAAGAATTGCGTACATAATTTCACTTACTGAGAAACAATATCTAGAACTAAGATTAATAATTAGAGCGCACAGATGTACGTATATAGAATAACAAAGCAAAACAGCAAAGAAAAAACAAATATATAAATGGGATAACATAAACTTGATCGTAAGTTAACCAAACACCTGTCAGGGTTGCGGAATTTGTTCGACTTAAAACAAAAAGTAACCAAACACAACATGGATGTATGAATTTGATTTTACTAGATGTGCAAATATACTGTCGTTTGCTGGAAAGCTCGTTGAAACGCTCCTGTTTATTTAAAAAAAATGAAATATTCGCTAGAAGTCTCATTTAAAGTGAACGGTCAAGTTTATCAGCGGCTTAATTCGCACAAAAGTGTGGAAGTCTTCTGAATCTTAAGATTCCTTTAATTAAATATAAAATTCCGATAAATTATATTTATTTTTTATTTTGCTCTTGACTCTACTCTAGGTCATAGATGACATAGACAAAGTCGACGATGGAGCGAGCTTACCCAGAAGAAGCCTGTTATTTTAAGGTGATGCACCTGAATACCAGTATTTTACTGAGTCAATCAATCAATACAATCAATCAAGCTGCTGGGCTGAGTCAATAACATAGAGGATTTTTAGGGTTCCGCACCCAAACGGTAAAATGTGACCCGATTACTAAGACTCCGCTGTCCTTCCGTCAGTCTGTCTGTCCGTCTGTCACCAGGCTGTATCTCATGAACCGTGGTAGCTAGACAGTTGAAATTTTCACAGATGATGTATTTCTGTTGCCGCTATAACAACAAACAGTAAAAAATAGAATAAAATAAATATTTAAGGGGGCTCCCATACAACAAACGTGATTTTTTTGTCGTTTTTATAGATATAGTACGGAACCATACGTGCGCGAGTCCGATTCGCACTTGGCCGGTGTTTAAGATCTATTTTTAACACATGACACCTCTTTGGGATATTTGAAATAAAAGTGACCTTGTGACTGTTCCTTGCACAAGAGTATGCAAGTAACTTGCATGCCATAGTAACATACACCATACACTACTTGTTACGGCACTATTCAAGCTGCTCGTTTGTGGAATACATTTCCCATACATGTGAGGCGTGCACAAACGCTACAAACGTTCAAAAAATTGGTGAAGGAGCATCACCTCTCACTATAATTTTTCTTCTCCATTCCCAATTATATATTTGATATTTATTAGTATATTATTGAGTATTTTGTGTATTTTATATTATTGCCTAATTAATATTGTTTTTGATGTTTGTACACTGAACGCCTTAAATCTATCACCTTTCGTTCAGTTCATTCAAAGGTTGTCTGTAAGAGATTGCCCTGTGCGATAAGACCGCCCATTGTACACTTGTTTTTGTAAACGTTTTTACTGTATTTGTTAGAGGCGTACAATAAAGTAAATAATAAATAAATAATGAGATCCAGGCTCCATCGATCGTGCCCATTTAAAAAAATATTAAAGTTAGTTTTACCTTAAAATTAGGAACTTTGGAATCCGTTGAGTTGAAAAACTCCAGAAAATCAGGCACTTGATTCATGTAAGCCTTCAATAAGTTCGCTTTTATTCCCCTAGGTGGCTCCACTGTCATCTTATAACCTGGAATAACAAAAAAGAAAATATTCAGTTGATAAATGACAAATGATGATAAATGATATTTATTTTGCAATTATCTTTTTTTGGTAATTTTAAGCTAGATGAGGCCGGTGTTTCCTAGCTGACTACCCTGAGAAGAAACACCGAAACAAACTCAGAGGTCAGTCTCTTTTAAAGTCCATACAATCGTACTGATCAAATCATATGAGAACCATGTAGGTTAATGTCTGAAGTGGCCTTTTGAGGAAAGTGCCACACAGATTTGAGTGGACCTGTCCAGTCAGTGCAAGCATTTGTCAGTTATCGTGTAGCTCAAACTTAGAACTTTATGGAGCTCAACGATTTGACGAACAATACCAAAGAAAGGACATTTGGGTAGGCGGCATAACTAACTCAAACTGCCAGACTAACTCAAATGAAACCCTAATATGACGGGCGATCGACATAGTCCTCACATTCACAATACGTTATATGAGAACCATGCAGACCAGTGTCTGAAATGATCTTTTGAGGAAAGAACCACACAGTTTGAGTGGACCTGTCCAGTCAGCTTTTGTCAGTAGCCGAGTACCTCAACTTAGAAACATTAAGGAGCTTTAAGGAGCTGCGTAACAGTGTACATGTTACAAGCCATTCGCAGATATCTGAAAGTCGTTGCCGGTAGCTAGAAGCTCGAAAGTCAAAAACCCAAAGTCGGAGTTGCAACCGTAAATTTCTGACAATTAACTAATTGATTTCTAATTTTATTTAAAAAATATATATGCAAACTGAATTTTATGTTTCAACGAATTGGAGGTATAATTTATACACCTCTTTTACCAGCCAAAGCCACCATGATCCAAACTTCATAGTCGGGGACTGATCTTACCTGATTGGGGACATACACATAAACTTTCAGCTTTAATAAAATAACGAAGGTCTGATTGTCGCGGGCTCTTACTCTATCCGAGCAGTTGAGGAAAAATTGAAGTAGAAAGTGCTTCCAACTTTACTTTAAAATATAATTTAAATCTTTTGTTTTCTTTTGAGATACGGAACGATAAAAACAAAAATACTTCGGCTTACTTACCGTTCTGCAGGAGTGCTACAGGGAAGTGCGGCGAGGGCGTCGAGGTGAGCCACAGGCGGAAGTCCTTGTGCACCAGCTCCGGCTGGATGTGCTCCACGTTCAGCTCCAGCACCGGCATCCAGGATGGAGACAGGTGGCAATTCTGGAACACAATAATCAAAACCAAATTATTTACCTACATAAAAATTTAATTAGTTCGTGGATTCTTATTTATTTCAAATTTTGAACTGTCAAGGACGGTCAGTCAGAAACATGAAGCAGGTTCTACGTCACAAAGCGTGAATCTCTATGGAGAAGAACGTGAAAGAAACTCCACGGACACTATTTAATCATGTTATGTGTCCTGAAATCCTGTCCTTAGAAATCCTGGTTACGCGGTTGCTGAGATATAATCATTGAAAAGTGTCCCCGTTGTGAGAACGTTATAGGCTGATTATGTTGGTGTTAATACATCTACTACTCGTTTGTCGCAGGAACATAATAGTAGATTATGCACCGAGGGTATAAAGCAGTGTCCTATGTCACGAGCGCCGTAAAGGAATCCAGAGTTATTGTGCGGTGCTAGAGTTACGAGTGTTTGGTAAATAAAATCAATGTTGCGAGGTAAACTAAAGATTTATTAATTGTTCATAATGTAAACTAAATCTTATATCTTGTTAATAAAATAATGTTAAATGTTAATAATTGTTAGGAATGTTGGTAATGTTACGAATGCACCCGGTCGCGATGTGTCCGTGTGCACTAATTGATGTTGGGCAAGTTCATCGCTTTATAGGCGCGTGCGTCATAACCAGTGGTCGGATAATCGGCGCTAATATACCTAAACTTCACTTCTATACCCATGAAAGTATAATATGGACATGTTTTTCAGAATCCCGGATCCCGGAATCGTTCGAAATTCCTGAGATTGCTAAAAATGCCCGCATACAAAATATAGTTAGAACTCGTTGTGAACTCACATTGTAATTTTTTATAGGTACCTATTCCATTTGTTAGGAATTAAATAAAGATACTAAATCCACTGCTATAATTAAGTTTTTTTATAGTTGTTTTTACAAAATTGTTCAATCCCGGGAACCCTGGATTACTAATTTATTCAGAAAGGAGAATGTCCATATTATTCTTTCACGGGAGGAGGTTTAGGTATATAAGCGCCCGATTTTCCGATCACTAGTGTCCGGTTAAGCAGTTACCAGCCCTAGCGTGCTGAACTGCGAGTGGTCATGATCAAAAAAACAAAACAAAAAAAAAAGAAACGATCACTAGTCATAACTCATAACAATTAAAGTGTTCGGTGGCATTACACCACATATTATTTTGCAAACCTACTGCGACAAAATTTAAGGCAAAACTACAGGGACGAAAGTATTTTATTAGTTTAATTTTAGCAATCTTAGCAGAAATAATATAAAATTGGTAGGTCTGCTATCTCCTCGGTGCATAACATAACCTAATGTTTGAATATGGAAGTTGCGAAAGTACCTGGAAGAACACCCAATTGCCGAAGTCGCTGCCAGTCTTCATCATGGCTTCAGCGTACGGTCCCTGGCCCTGGCCCAGGGAGATGCTTTCGAATCGCTTGCCCATCTTCATCTTGTCCGCGAATTTCAACAGGTCTGCAAATAATACGTGAATACTTTACTATTTACTAGCGACCCGCCCCGGCTTCGCACGGGTAGCCGAGTATATATAGATACATATATCTATATATACTCGGCTACTCCCTCCTCCTCGCTCCCAGTCGGCATGATTTTTTCGGCTTCTTAAACAATGAAAGTCATATTTCAGACAATTTATCCAAAACCTATAATTTTGTATGGTGTCGGACGTAAAATAACAGCACCATTCCATCTCTTCCCGTGGGTGTCGTAAGAGACGACTAAGGGGTACACCAGAGAATGGGCAGCAGCATTCTCTGTGCATTGCAACAGCTACACTGCGATCGCTAACCCGCCTGCCAAGCGTGGCGATTGTGGCAACCCCCCCCCCCTTTGGGGGAGGCCTATGTCCAGCAGTAGACGTCTTTCGGCTAGTATGATGATGATCATCCAAAACCTTAATTAATTTTACACCTTAATCGTCCTCCGTACACACATACTGACGCGGCGACGGGGCTTTGTTTTATACAACGTTTAACAGAATAAACGCCTATAAATACCTCTTAAGGGGTCATTGTACATACACATTGTATGTAATAATGATAAGTATATAAACGTTATTTAGCGTTCGGTGACGAAGACGCGAGTTCCATGATTTTTTTTCACCCAAAAAGTACACATATATAGGTACACAGTATACATATAATTCATGGAAAGCGTTCGGTGACGATGACGTGAGTTCCATGATTATTGTTTACCCAAAAAGTGCCCAACGCGCCTAAAGAAGTTTTCACTTCAATCAATCTTTGTGTAATTAATATGGTCATCACTGCTCTGAAACGGTTAAGGGAACCGGCGTGTTGTGCTAAAACCAAATCTTTGCACACAAGCGACATCTACCAATCCGAACAGGGACCGCGTGGTGACTCCCTCTCACTGACATGAAGACTGTGTCTCAGGAATGGGAACATTATAAGACGGTTATGCATATTATGTACTATGAAGCAAAGTTGTAAGGTACCATACTACTAGTGACGACATCTAGTGTATTCTTCAAGAACTGGAGTCTTCCATCAGTGAGACTTTAGTTCTGTTCTTTGACTATAGATGGCGTTAAATTCAGAAACTAAATAGAACAGTTCATCGTTCATCTTTACCAATAATTTAGCAATCTTTATAATAGTACAAAATAAGGGATCGTAGATACGTACCGGCTGCGGGGTCCGTGCCGGTGGACAGCACGAAGATGATGGGCGCCAGCGGGTCGGACTCTGCGTACAGCGCCGCCAGGTCGGCCGGCTGCGGCTCCACGAACCGCGCGCCCAAACCCACCACTACGTAATCCTAAAACAGTTGGTTATGGTTAAGCAACGGTAACCAAGGTCAGTGTATGGATGAGCGACCATTAAGTTGGTCATGACGGTTGATAGTCACAGATAGTCAAGTAGATCTAGTACTAGACTGTCTACAATGATTGACAGAACCTCGAAAGTCTGCCAACCAGTCTTATACATGCAGATAACTGCTGAATTTCGCATTATGTTACCCAGTAACTGTGATGTGGAGGACAGATAGGCAGTTTCGTTACGAAAAATACTGGTATTTAACTGCATCCGTTTAGACATGAAGTCGACCCCATCGTTGATGGGAAATGGCTGGCAGATGATATAAAGAAAGAATAATATTTATTTAGCTTTTACATGAAACGCGCACGGTACATTGTTATAAAAAAATAAAGAGAAATGTAGGTATGCTAAGAACCAAGTGTGTGTCTCACGGCTGCACTAAAAAGGTCCATTTCAGCGATATGTCAGACAGACTGATGCCGTCTGACGCTGGTTTTCTAATGAACATTTCAATGGACGAGTGGCGGTTCATTTGAATCAATCTAATATAAGTATAAATATATATTTAATTTATACATATTATATATTTTGTATAAATATGTATAATATATATTTATTTATTTATAATAAGCACACCAACAGCACTGTCACTTATAATTCACATAAAATTACATTCAAAATCGGCATTTCAGTAACCATGCAAATGACAGGTATGCATGACATTGAACATAATGAATATTAGAGACAAAAGGAAAAATTAAAAACTGCGTCCAGTATACCTAGATCCTGAACACTACAAAAAAACAAAACAATTTGAGCTATTAAGACGTACATTGTTCACACTGTTTGAAGAGGGAACGTCTGTATGAAGCAAAACTCATAGAGAAAACTTCGATAGGGTAATCCGTCAAATTGGACCTTTCATTATATAACCTTGCCATACGTGTTAGGGGGCTATTAAAGGTGGTATTTAAGGTAGATATAGGCAATCGAAAAATGTGATGATGTCGCTTGCTACGTTGGCAAGTCCTAAAGTTAAAATAGTTAATCAATTGCGCATCTATGGAACCATTAATAATTTTATGAAGTGTAAGTAAGTCAGAATGGATCCGCCTTTCTTTTAAACTAATCATCTTATAATGCCTTATCCTGTCATTGTAATCAGGTATAGCTTTTCGGATCCCATTCTTCATACATAGATACCTTACAAAACGGGCCTGAACAGATTCAATATTATTAGTATAACTAGAGTAAAAAGGAGACCAAATAGTGGAACAATACTCCAAGGAACTCCTTACCAGTGCGTTCTAAAGTAGAATAATGCTAAAGGTTTGGACATGCGAATTATAAAGCCAAGCATTCTTTTAGCCTTAGCAACTACAGTATCTATATGATCACGAAAGGATAGGGATGTATCAAAGAGTACACCTAGATCACGGATGACTGATACTCTGCTCAGAACTGATCCATCAATATGATAATCAAATTTAACGTAATTCACTTTATTCGTGAAAGTAATAGTCTGGCATTTTTTAACATTGACCGTCTTTCTGTTGTTGAAACACCATTGTTGAAGGACATCAAGATCTCTTTGAAGTTTCATACAATCACCCAGGTCTGATATCCTGCAGTATAATTTTAAATCATCAGCATAGGCTAAACAATTGCAATTTATTAAATCTAAAAGATCATTCAAAAATACCAAAAAAAGCAAAGGGCCCAACTTAGAGCCCTGTGGAACACCAGAGCCAGGAGAAAAAGGCACAGATTCATATCCCGCCAAGGCAACTATTTGGGAACGATTAATTAAATAACTCTCGAACCACCGCAACAGAGAGCCATGAATGCCAGCGCAATTCAATTTCATAGAAAGAATTGAGTGATCAACACGGTCAAAGGCTTTTGCAAAATCTGTATAAACAGCACCAACCTGACCCCTAGCTTCAAAGGTGTTACCAATGAAAGTAGTGTAAATAAGTAAGTTAGACATAGTAGAACGGTTAGAGACAAAACCGTGTTGCTTCGAACTAATTATATGACGGAGGTGAGAGTAAACTACATTGTATATAAGGCCCTCAAACATCTTTGCAAATTGTGATATAATACAGATTGGTCTATAGTTAGTTACGTCATTCACACTACCAGATTTATGCACGGGGATAACGTGTGAGATTTTCCATAAATCGGGAAATGTACCTTCCTTAAGGGATTTATTGTATATCATCTGCAATGGCACAATAAGGGCGTCCATGCAGAGACGTATAAAAATAGGAGGAAGTCCATCCGGACCAGCTCCTTTATTAAGATCTAACTTTTTGATGCTATCTCTAACGTCATTTTCAGCAATCCCTATGGAACACATACTGTAATTGGACGAAGAGTAACCTGGAGACAAGTTACTAGGCTGTTGACTAATACCGTACACAGATGCAAAATAGTCTGCAAATAAATCAGCCACACCACTACCACCCTCCCCAACACGATCACCCCACGAAACCTGTTTAGGAATACCTCTGAAAGTTTTCTTTGACTTAGTATAACGCCAAAAAGCTTTAACATTTGTTTTTAATTCACTCTCAATCCTTTCTATATAATTTTTAAAACAGTCATCCATAGCTCTCCCAGCTCGCATTCGCAGGGAAACAAAAGCATCATAGTCCCGAGGGTTTTTGAACCGTTTGAAACGAATCCTGTACTTGTGCTTTTCTTTAAGAAGTTTAACTAACGAAGCCGAGAACCAAATTGGATAACAATTATTTTTAGGTTTACCCTTCGGCGTGTATTTATCTATATTTTCCTATAGTATATTATAAAAAGTTAGAACAAAATCATTACAACTCAAATGACAATAATCCTCCCAATTTACTTCACGCAGATCGCGAACACATGCCTCATAGTCCGTTTTAATGAAAATATATTTAGACTGTAAGATATTATTATTTAAATTAGAAGTTGAAGTTTTAGTAAGGGCTAATTCTAGCGGCGGATGATGCACATCTGGTTTACTAATGGGGGGTGCACAAGAAACAGAAAGACTGGAGTTTTCATCCACTAAGATGAGGTCTAAGATATTATTATTTTGATTGCAGATATTATTCATTTGAAGAAACCCGGTGATGTTTATGAAGTCTCTTAACGCTAAATATTTAGGGTCACTAATTCCTAGAAAGGGATCATTAGATTCAAACCAGTTCACATTAGGAAGATTAAAATCACCAAGAATCAAAGTAGTGCAATCCGTATAACGCAAACAAATTTCTTCAGCCCTGGCCAAGAATTGGACAAAGATATGGCAAGGTATATAAGACGGTAAATACACAACACAAATATTCATACAGACACTACCAGCACTAATACACAACCACATATCCTCAACGGAGGTTTGCCACTCAGTTTTATTAACAAAATTATATTTATTACTAATAGCTACCAGTAACCCACCACCATAACTTTTAGAGTACAAATCTTTAAACTGTGCACTACGGTCACGGCGTACAAC
This sequence comes from Mamestra brassicae, assembly GCA_905163435.1. Taxonomy (NCBI): domain Eukaryota; kingdom Metazoa; phylum Arthropoda; class Insecta; order Lepidoptera; family Noctuidae; genus Mamestra; species Mamestra brassicae. The sequence goes on along the minus strand of LR990989.1, from coordinate 2,650,856 downwards.
AGTATATCTTTGATCAAAGTATTCCGAGGATAAGAACGAGTCATCTAACCACGTTTCTGTCAGACATATTATGTCATAGTCAGAACTTAAAATTGACATTATAATTTCATGTGACTTCGTTTTCATTCTGATAAAAAATGGAAATACTATCCATTAAAGTAAATAAAAAGTGAACATGACAAGTAGGAACTAAACGAATTTTTCAAATAATTATACATTTTTTTCTAAACTCTGCTCATCCTTAATTAGAATAGTACCCGAATTCTCCCCTTTACATACAAAAATTTTACCGTAGCGAACCCAGACAAATTTATATGATTTTTCTTTGGCCTTAAGACGTGCAGCAGCATGTAAAGACTTATATGTCGGAGAAAGGTGCTCGGATACATAAACTGGCTCCTTGCTACCGCCATAACCCAAAAGACTTGTATTCAATTTATCCTCAGAGTGAGATTTATTGTATCTTGTTATTGCTGAATAAAATTCGTCGCGACATCTAGGACTACGCAGCTTCACTATAACAGAGCGCGGGCGAGACTTGTTGTTGTTCATACTGGCCACTCTAACGGACTTCTGGATATCGCAGTACATATAAATAACATATATTTATATGTACAAATATAATCTAAATAAAAGAATGAAGATGTGGTATTTGGTCTGACCTGAAAGCCTGGAATGATCTTGTCAGGCCGCAGACACTTGAGGATGAGCAGTTTCTGGAAGGTGTCGTACTGGCTGTCCATCGGCTTCGGGAACGGCAACCTGCAATATAATAGTATATTATGATACAAGTGAGCCAAGTTGCTTATGCTTACAGGCAGCAGGCGAGGGCGTAATTCAGCCGAGTGTGTAGTGGCACAGCTCACGAGTTTCATACGACGTTTTTCAACACATTTGCGAGGAAAAAACAAACATGTATTGCTTTTTATGGTTAGTTATTAAAACTATTGGTGAACGTACAATTTTCAAAGCGATATTGGATTGATTTGGATGGCAATTTCACAGTTTGTGTTACATTGATACTTGCCACTTCTTTAGTACCTACTTTTGTTTTCTTGTGAAAATTTCGGCGACAAAGGCAAATCATAGTAATTACTGGTAGCAGTTGGCACCAAATAACTCATGTTAGATGTACACGGTTGTGGTTCTGCAAGGTGTGTGAACATACAGCCTACTTCAAAATTATAATTTTAAGTGATACAATGCAAATATTTTAATATTTTACAACAAAGTAGGTATTGTGAATTTTGAATAATTTGATACTAATAAATGTTTGGTTGACTTAATTAAGGACGTACACATTAATTTATTCCGAAAATTTATATGGATTTTCAGCGGCTTAAAACCTCTTTAAAACTCAAGTTTCTAAAAAAATAACTGTATTACCCGATTAAATTGTAAATGCTTTGCTTTCTCACATATTACTAGCAGTAAGGTATTAATTTAACTTTGTAGGGCTAATTCTATTACGCACTAGTGTGTAATGTTATTATGCACGTGTGTTATAGCTCGGTTTATGGCCCTAAAAGCGACGTAATAAGGCTCACTTTACGAGCAAATGTGTGGAAAATAATTTAGATACTTAAACTCGTTACAAAATAAGGCGCCAACTCCGCTTAGATATATCGCGGATTCGCCTTGCTAGCGTTGAGTGATCTCCGCAAGACGATTCAAAATCCTTTATTTCAAATAGACCATTTACAGGCACTTTTGAAGTTAACTTAGTTCTGTCACATTTTCAACGTCTCTTAGATAATATTGCCTTCTCATAACGTCGGCTAAAAATATACGCAATATTTGTGAAATTATACCGTCCATATTTGTTTAAAACGCTTACTTACATTCGCTTTTACGGCTGTAAAAATATATTAGCATCAGAATAAGGTTAATATTTAAAAAAACACCTTTCTAACCTGTCAAAAGTTTAGGTATCGTCTAAGAAGACAAATACAAAGGTTTTTTAAATTATTCTACGTGCTTTTCCATGATTTGGAAATCATTTGAAGTACTGAAGATGCTCCGTGATGGAGATATGTCGGCGGAAACCAGGATGAGACAATTAATTAGCAAAAAGACAAAATAGCTTGAGGATGGGGCCGGGGTTACCCTACGACCCCGGATTTGGCGTGCCGCATACAACAGCGGCGGCGTATCGCATACAATTAGCAGTGGCGCGTTCTGCGTCCGTGCGGCGCTCATGTATACCCCCAATGGATCTTTGCAGAAATGGTATTTGCATCGCATTTAGGTTCTAATCTTGGTTAACCCAGTTAAAATCGCTTGCTAAACGCTTAGTTGACACTTCGCGTGACCCAAGGGCTGGCTTTTACCTCGGACAGAGGATAAGCATCGCCATACAACGTGGCAATCCGCCCGTCTTTTAGGCTCACTTCCAGTCGATAGCGATGCGGACGAATTTTTAACGTCATATTTTAGTTAGGAGTTTTTATTTTAATTTTAAGTGTATATAGTTAGATTAGTATTTACAATTTTTTTTTTCACTGATATAAAACTGTGGGTGCCACAGGCTACTTTTTATCCCCGAAAAATGCACGGTTTCTGTGGAACACACTACGTGAGGGGAAAAAACAAACAAATAATCTGCTTATAATTTCATTCCTTTTCCATGACATAAATAATAATTTCAATAATTATAAAATGTTTTTTTTATACAACTGGTCTACTCATACCTTCCGAGTGCAAAAAATCTGTAGTGCTTTCTCTATCGCACAATTATGGCCATGTTCATAAATAGTCTATTGAATTAGTAGTTTTCAGAATAATTTGGGAGATACAAAACATGACATGATATTTACAATAGACTAACAAAGAATATTAATACAAATAATAATTTGTTTGCATTCAATATTTATTTTATTCTACGTCTAAAATCATTGTTTATAAGAGTACTGGGGGGCTACTCTCTAAGTCCGAAGTCCGTAGTTTCGGGTTTAGTTGGGGGCGTATTCTAGTCCGTATCACCCACGGGACTTACGATTAGACTTCGGGCTTAGAGAGTAGCCCCCCTGATTTCTGTTAATATTTTGACAGCAGTAGTTTATGAAGTTTGCGTGTGAGCAACACTGAATCAGTTGGCGGTTTGAATTAATTTGCTGTTTTGGCGCTAGGTTCTATATTTCAAACTTTCCGCGGGGAAGCATGCGGGAACCACAGGGAAGCATGCGGGGACCGCGGGGAAGCATGCGGGGACCGCGGGGAAGCATGTGGGGACCGCGGGGAAGCATGCGGGGACCGCGGGGAAGGATGCGGGGACCGCGGGGTGCGCGCGGTGAAATCGGTGCTTTCGATCTATCATTTATTTTAGAGGTACGGCCTCAATGAAGTCGTGGTGTGGAGGGTCGACTAGTTATGGCTATAATAATTTACTTATGCGGCGTGTGCGAGTCATAGTAAGTCTTGAAGAACTTGATTTGGGTCTCGAAGTCTGCGAGGATGGTGGACATGGTGGTCACCGTTGCCAGCTGCTGCAGCTCCAGCCACATCCGTGGGGAGATCCACTTCGGGTCCGGGTTTTCTGTTTCCTGTAAACCATCAAGGTTACCTATTAAAATACAAATCGATTGTCGCATGTATGTAAGATAACGAGACGTACTGCGATGCACCACCGGTTCATGGTGGACATCCCAATCTACCCTCAAAACGTTTTGGGAACACATTCGTTGTGCTTATAGCTAAGGAGTGGAATTCTCTGCCGGAGTCTGTGTTTCCTGATAGCTACAATTTGGGGGTCTTAAGTCAAGAGTGAATAGGTTACATCCAGGCAAACGAGCTCCATCGTCGACCACATAGTCGAGTTCCATCAGGTGAGACTAATCAAACGCAAGCCAATATCCACACTCCGTTGTATTAATAAACTGATAGGGATGTTGCCTGGGTTAAAAAAATATGATTCTATTTAGATTATCGAAAAATATTAGATACGTATTTTTTATTTTATCAAATTAAAAAAAAAATTACGAAGATGAAACGCATCCAAGATAAGGAGTGGGGGCTCGTAACGTCACTGTACGTGTACTTTGTATGTTTGTAATCGCATCTACGATACAGGAGAGATTCCTAGTGTGGGGCAACGTTAATAAATATATGTATATATACATATATATTTAAAAAAAAATCCTAATAAAAGTTTCGTTTTTATTCACCCCTGCATTTCTATTACTGTAAAACGGGGTGGGTTTTACAGTAATTAAAGTTCGGAAAAAAAATACCACGGACTTTCTCTTTAGAGGCCCGACCGAACCCGTCGGCTACAAATTTTAAATATTTTCATACAATATCCAGCTTCGCCCCGCTCAGCAGGAAGTTGAACTCGGCTCCTCTGATCACGCCCTTGTCCAGTAATATCCTGGCGCAGAGTAGGAACGCGAACAGCAATTTGTGTCGCTCGAACAAACTGCGGCACACGTTCTGGTACAGGAGGAACGTGAAGTGGACTATTATCACGTCCACTCGCTCTACGATGTCCTCTGAAAATAAGACAAAAAACTCATTTTAATAGTTGTTGTAAAACGCACCGTTTCCGAACGTCTCAAAATGCTTCACGCCACGCCGTTAAGTTGGCAGTATGTGCGCCGCGAAGGCGCCAACCGAACAACCGCGTCCGGCGGCCCGCGCCTCATTCCTCTCTAGTTCTTCCTTCTTCCCCGGGAAAAACAATGAGACAGACGTGCGCGCTTGACCGCGTCCCGAACTTTTATCCCTGTAAACTTCCACTTTGTGTCAAACTGTTTTGGTAAAACAGCTGTAACTGTGTCATTGACAATAAACCATTTGTTAAAACGAGTGTGTGAACAATGTTTTATGTAACGAACCCCAACAATATTTATTTTTTTGTTACGATGTCACGTCTAAATCTCTTAACTGATTTTGATAAATTTTGATGCGGAGGTGGATGGGACGGCTGTAGGCTAAAATCAATATAAACGCGAACGAAGACGCGGGCAAAAGCTAGTATTATATATGTCACCGGAAAATTGCAAACGCCGTAAGATTGTAAAATATCGCGTGAAATTGTAAACTATTATTTCTTAATAAGACACGGATACTATGGAAACTATTGAATTCGGATGGGATTTATTGTACAGAAAACGATGTTTCAATAATATATCGAAAAAATTATAATCTTATAAAGATTTCTTACAATCTTACGGAGTCTGCAATTTTCCGGTAACATATACATCATGACCTTAGGAAAGAATTCCGTTGCCGAGTAGTGAGACAGATCGATCCCCTTAGCATTGGGCTCTGTCTCGGCCATGGCCCTCACGAAGAGCTTGGCGAACTACTCCAGCGAGTACTGGTACATGGGGTCCACGTTGGCCATGTCGGACAGACAGAAGACAGTTCGTTATAATAATAACACACTTACCATTGGGCTCTGTCTCGGCCATAGCCCTCACGAAGAGCTTGGCGAACCACTCCAGCAAGTACTGGTACATGGGGTCCAAGTTGGCCATGTCGGACAGACAGAAGACAGTTCGTTATAATAATAACACACTTACCATTGGGCTCTGTCTCAGCTATGGCCCTCACGAAGAGCTTGGCGAACCACTCCAGCGAGTACTGGTACAAGGGGTCCACGTTGGCCATGTCGGACCGACAGAAGACAGTTCGTTATAATAATAACACACTTACCATTGGGCTCTGTCTCGGCCATGGCCCTCACGAAGAGGTTGGCGAACCACTCCAGCAAGTACTGGTACATGGGGTCCACGTTGGCCATGTCGGACAGACAGAAGACAGTTCGTTATAATAATAACACACTTACCATTGGGCTCTGTCTCGGCCATGGCCCTCACGAAGAGCTTGGCGAACTACTCCAGCGAGTACTGGTACATGGGGTCCACGTTGGCCATGTTGGACAAATAGAAGACAGTTCGTTATAATAATAACACACTTACCATTGGGCTCTGTCTCGGCCATGGCCCTCACGAAGAGCTTGGCGAACCACTCCAGCGAGTACTGGTACATGGGGTCCACGTTGGCCATGTTGGATAGACAGAAGACAGTTCGTTATAATAATAACACACTTACCATTGGGCTCTGTCTCGGCCATGGCCCTCACGAAGAGCTTGGCGAACCACTCCAGCGAGTACTGGTACATGGGGTCCACGTTGGCCATGTTGGATAGACAGAAGACAGTTCGTTATAATAATAACACACTTACCATTGGGCTCTGTCTCGGCCATGGCCCTCACGAAGAGCTTGGCGAACCACTCCAGCGAGTACTGGTACATGGGGTCCACGTTGGCCATGTCGGACAGACAGAAGAACAGGATGGAGCCGCGCTCTGCGACCGGCACGTAGCCACTGCGAGCTTCGTCTATCTCGAGCGAAGTGCGCTCTATGTCTTCTACTTTAATCTGTAAAAAAAAAAGCGATAGTGTTTATTTCAAGTAAGCTGAAAATCAGGAGTTTTTAACTTTCTAGACAACAAGATGCTAAATGTACCGAAAAAACAAGTACTTATTACCTTATAAGTACTTGTTTTATCGGTCATTGTGATCATTTTTGTTTCGGATGTTGAAGAGCAAACAAAGTAGGAAATACGATTTTGAAATGTTATAACTTAACATGAAATAATCCCATGATTTAAGGCCTCGGTGCTAGTTTTATAACGTGCTCGTTTGCGTTAACATGAACGTTTGCTTACCTACGTAAAAAAAAAAAACAGTTTTCCGTTATCGTCACCAGACGGCGCTTAATAAGTTTTCAATACAAATTAACGTTTACGCTAACGCGATCGAGAACGTTAAAAAAACTGTACGGTACTGTGGCACACACGTTGAGTAAATTACAAACTTCTTCTATGTCGTTCCTCACTACTGCTGAGGATCGCGACTGTAGCACCAAAAACAAAAGACAATTTCTCGATGAAGCCTTCCACGACGACGCCGTTTTGTCCTCGGTCTACCGTAATATTTATCTGTGACCGCAGGGGTAAGGTGTCGTCCAAATATAAAGCGATCATCGCACGAATACACGATCGTCGCGTTCATTTGTATGGCAAACGCGAATGCGACTCGGCCATACAAATGGGTGCACTATTTTGTATTAGTGCGTACGAGCCTTCTTTCTAGATGGTTTTTAATGTTCTACTCACAATAATTTCAGCGCTCTTAATCTTGATGGCTTCCAGCGTCAGAATGAGCGGCAGGTCGTCAACAGGCGAGCCCTCACTATTAGACAGGCCGTACAGAATATCTGCTTGCATCTCGGCGAGCTGCGCCGCCATCTGCGCGCGTGACACTATCAGTTGTCCACGGAGTTCTTCCAGATCGGGGCGTTCTTGGGCTACTACCGTGGACAGCAATTGTTCGGCTAGACCACTGCACACAGTTAAAATATAATTAAAATTGTTTAAAAAACGAACGAGATTCAACTATTGATCTGTCTCTCTCGCGAAAACGCCGTTTTCTAAGGCAGTTGTATGGGCGACATGGTATTTGACGTAAGAGTTCGTATCGGACTTCTCTTCCTAACCGTTATCTTTGAAGCTTTCTAACTTCATTGGTGATGAAGGTATTTTCAAAATGATTTCATATTTGTTTACAAGAGTTTACAAGTATTTCATTTTGGGAATAAAAAAAATCATATCCCTATTGGGAGAATGTTCTGTAAATGGTCGGATTGTCTGAGAAAATAATACATGATAGGTACGCTTCTTCAAAGCAAACAGCATAATTCTATTAAAGATACAAAAAAATGCGAAAGTGAGGTTGTTACGCTTTCACACATAAATCGCTAAAACGATTCTATGACTTTTAGTGGAGATAGATGGGACGCTAGAGACGCAAACGAAGCCACGGGCAAAGGTTAGTCAGCATTAAACGTTCCTGTACAACTCGAGGCTCCTTTCAAGCGGGTTTTGGGTTTATAGACGGGCGGGCGTTTTAGGGGACTGTCTTTATGTAGAACTTTGACGTTCAAAAAGTGCTGGCACTCAGCCTAATTTGAATAAATGACTTTTGATTTTGATTTAAAACAAACGATTTAAACGTTTTAAATAAAATGTTGTCGTTTTAAACTCCAAATAAATCGTTTTAAACGGCTGAAAACTCGTCTACAAAAATAATATGTAGAACACGAGTGACGACGACAATGAAAGTGCGAGAGTCTGAGTTTGGTTTTAAACCGAATCAAATTGATTATTTGTATCGTTTGGAAACAATGAAAAAAAAAAATTATTTACCAATCAAGAGTTTTTAACTTATCAATAGTTTTTATAACTTAGGTAGGTAATACCTCCGCTTGATCAGACGGACCAACTAGAACTAAACCCGCTAAGTATATCAATATCAGTATATCACTAAAGAGTGCCCGTGGAGTTTTTTGCACGTTCTTCTTCATAGAGATCTACGCTTTGAAACGTGCTAATAGCTTCATCTCTTTTGACTGACCAACCTTGACAATTCAAAAGTGCCTGATAATGGTTTATTTGAAATAAATGCTTTGACTTTGACTTTGAACGCATCTACGATACAGAAGAAATACCAAGTGTGGGGCAACCAATTAAAAAAAAATATCTAAAATTATCTATTGAGCAACTAAAAACATCACATTTTTAAGATCTGTCGATCTTACCTGGGCACCAGTGCGAAGTTGACGACCATGACCTTGACAGAGGTCTCCGGCTTATACTTGGGGTTCGGCAGCTTAGTCGTTATGTACAGCCTAAAGCCGGCCATGTACGGGATTAGGGAGTCGCCTAACTTCAGCACCAGCTGACCAGCTTGTCTGAAGTATTGACGCTAGAATGGAAAACAAATGTTTTCTGAATGAAGAAAATAATTAATTTAAACTAAGCATTTAAAAAAATATTTATAAATAGCTGTTATATCTATTTGACCAACTTCAAAAAAGAGGGTATTCTGTAGTAACTTCTAGGTATATCCTTATGTATGTACAGCCTGAACTTCATTGTTTATTTACAAACAGATTTTATTTCTCAATCTTTTCTTTAGCCTTCCCCTATTCGATCAAATAATATTCACCAACCTCTTTTTTTTTCAGGATGGGAATTCAGCAAATGACTTCTTCCGCTCTGGGTGGAACGGAAGGGCGTGTCAGACTCTTACAGACTAAAACCAATCCGTGTTCCTTCTAAAGCCCTTCGCGTTCCAGGGCCGCAGTGACATAATTTGGTATCACATAGTCACCTCCTTCCTCACCATATAATCTTTCACACAATTCATCGTTTCTTTGGTCTTCTTCTAACAATAGAGTATTTGACTAAAAAAATCTAAGTAGTCCTTTACATAGATTTTTTTTCTTTTGTCACGTAAACAAAAAATGATGACGATACAGTGCGTTGAAAACTCGTGTGACATCACTTACCAGTACACTTTTAATTGAAAAGTGACGTTACAAGACCCCACTCCTTATCTTCGATGCGTTTTAATCCTCGTAATTTTTTTATTGATTTGATAAAATAAAATATACATATCCAATATTTTTCGATAATGTAACTGACGGACTAAATATAATCATATTTTTTAACCCAGGCAACATCACTAATGGGACATTGTCTGAACCGCACCACAGTCACACCGGGTGTTCGATGGATCAATACTCAACAGTCATTCTTACCTTTAAAACAGGATCTAAAGCCGGGTCCAGTTCAGTCCCAACGTTCTCTAAAAGGATCGGTTTACCGAACCTCAGTGCAGACTCAAAATTCCTCAGAAGATCTCTGTCGTTTGGCTTGCACACTACCAAGCCCTCTATTTTGCCCTGAAATAAGATTTATCTTATATTCTTCATTACAGCAAAAAAAAAATGTTTTTTTTGGGTACAGTAGCGGTCTCATCGCTTACAGCGATATCTACCAATCATATAAAAAAAAAGACAATCTTTAAATAGGTAGGTGGTAGGGTAGGTAGGGTAGGTAGGGTAGGTAGGTAAGGTAGGGTAGGTAGGGTAGGCAGGGTAGGTAGGGTAGGTAGGGTAGGTAGGGTAGGGTAGGTAGGGCAGGTAGGGTAGGTAGGGCAGGTAGGGTAGGTAGGGCAGGTAGGGTAGGTAGGGCAGGTAGGGTAGGTAGGGCAGGTAGGGTAGGTAGGGCAGGTAGGGTAGGTAGGGCAGGTAGGGTAGGTAGGGCAGGTAGGGTAGGTAGGGCAGGTAGGGTAGGTAGGGCAGGTAGGGTAGGTAGGGCAGGTAGGGTAGGTAGGGCAGGTAGGGTAGGTAGGGTAGGTTAGTTGGTAGGTAGGTTAGATAGTTAGGGAATGTAGGTAAGTAGGTAGGTAGTAGAGTAGGTAGGTTAGGTAGGGTAGGTAGGATGGGTAGGTAGGATAGGTAAGGTAGGTAGGTAGTAGAGTAGGTAGGTTAGGTAGGGTAGGTAGGATGGGTAGGTAGGATAGGTAGGGTAGGTAGGTAGTCAGTTGACGGGAGCAAAGCCACGGGCACAGCTTGTATACAACAAATACATACATAGGCCTCCCCTAAAAGCTTGAAATAGCTTGACAAAGGCGGTGCGTGGATGGGCGTCCATCAATTACGTACAGCAGTTTGGTTCCGGCTGTGATTCGTGGACTTTAAAAGTCGTTACGAGTAGTCAAAAGCCCTAAAATCTAGTCTTGCCAAGAGATATCGCAGTAGCGTGAACTACATTCAGCTGCGTCAGGTCTGTAAATCTACCCCCACATAGCATATACAAAGGCATCACCTATAGGTAGACTAGTAAAGATTGCCTCCGGCGTTGTTAGGCGTGTTAAGTAAACAAACATATTTAAGAGTATTTAAGAGTCGCAACATTTTATTTTAGTTACTTTTTGTACAAAATATTTTAGTTTTGTATAATTTAGGTGTCTATGTTTCCGAGCGTAGGTATGGCACTTGTGGGCTGCAGCTGAAAATCAGCGTCAGGTGGTATACCTTGTGTTGCCATCTGGCATTATGCTGAGCTGAGGCCCTTTGGCATTGTTGGTTTTCAGTATTTATTTTGTTTAATTTTATGATGTTTATGTTTTTTTATAATGCCAATAAACACAATTTTCTTTCTTTCTTTATTTCTATTTTGGCAGGCCGTTTTGCGCGAATGTGACGCATATATTTTCCTAACTTGAATAACTTTTGTAAATTTGTTTTTTTTTTTTTTTTTAGATGTCATGCTTGTCGCAAATAAACTCTTTTTCTTGCTTTCTTTTGGCAAATGGTATGCAGATGAGATGAGGTATTTTGAAAGCTTTAAAATAGGCTTGTTTTATTTTTTGCTAGCCTAATTTATGTCCAACGGTTGGGCAAAACAAACCATTTTCTATAACTCTCTTCTGCGATCTGTGGCCAAATTTGACCAGAAGACGTGATCGAGAATAAATTAAACTGATTTTTTGAGGTACCTATTGTCTTATTTGTGACATGACGCGCCACTTAAACATGATAACTGGCAAACACATCCAGCTGCTGTTGATAAGGTTAAAATTAACGGTGTTATTAAAATTTAAATAAATTTAACTTTATGATTAATTGGTGTTTCATTTAATTTATTTAAATTTTAAAAATTGAATTTATTTATTTATGGATGAAATTTTAATTTATTGGTTTTAATTTAATTTCTGAATTTTAATGTAATGTATTTGTTTGACATAATTATTTTATGGTATTATTCATGTTGTTGTCCGATGTAATGTTTAGGTATTTTTAATGTTACTGTGCAATGGCTGTAAATTACATGAATATATGAATTTATTATTATTATAAGGGCAAGACACAGAGATTACTACAAATATATAATCACCATAGCTCTGATCCACTTGTTGGCTTGCGTTTGAGGGTCGATGATGAGCGGCCATCTCCGCGAGTTGAACATCAGCACCGCTGACTCAACGGACATCGGGTCCCGAGGCAGGCCGTACATCTGCCATGTCCTGAAGTAATGAAACTAAGTAAACATGTATAATGAAGTAATGAAAGTATGTAAACATGTTTACAGAAGTAATGAAAGTAAGTAAACATGTTTACTGAAGTAATAGAAGTAAGTAAACATGTTTACTGAAGTAATGAAACTAAGTAAACATGTTTACTAAAGTAATGAAACTAAGTAAACATGTTCATTTAGAAAAGAAAAATGCTATGGGGCATGATGGAATGATGTGATGGAATGATGGATGGATAGAGGTGATGATGGCATTATGATGGTGGCATTTAATCGAACATTGTTTTTAGTTTTATTATTCCTGTTGAAAATTTAGAAAATCTGAATCCAGTCTTGCCAAGAAGTACCGTGTTACTCAGTTAATGGGTTGTGGAGGTCTGGTAGGCAGTCGCTTCATGTAAAATACTGTTATTCAGCTGAATCCGGCTTGACTGGAAGCCGAATCCTATATAGTTGAGAAAAGGCAAGACAGATGATTTCTGTTAAAAATTTAAGCAAAGTGGATTGTTATTGAATTAATGAAGTGAAATTATGAGCAAAGTTACCCGCGGAAATCACATTTTCTTCTGGAATTAAAAAACTCAGTATGGTTGTTTGATAACAAGTGCGACACCATAACAAATATTTATTCAAAGAATGCAACAACCCGCAACTGCCCGATAGTTGATATTTGGACTGTTGTATATGTTCAAATCGCACGGAGAACTTTGCTTGCGCGATGCAGGATTTCGATGTTAGTTCGTCGTAGATGGCGCTGCGGATATTTTTGTTGCCGTACAAATTTCGCTTCTTTGTTTTCCATGTGGCGGCATTGATGCCGCTACAATCTCTATGGTTTATTTTTGAATTTATTTTCACAATAATTTCAACGTCAATTTCAATAAAATCCTAATATAGGATTAGTTAAAGGTACCTGATCTGCACGGCGTCGCCCAGCGTGGACAGCGGCGTGGCGTGCTCCGTATGGGGGACTTGCACCTCCTGACAAAACCAACCAGAGGTATATTAACGACACAACAACCGGTCCTGTGCGTCTCGCATCTGTCTGCTACCGCGCCCTCACCAGCTGCACGCTCCACCTTGTGGGAGGCCTACCAACGCTGCGCGCACCGGTACGCGGTCCCGGTATGGTGTATATGTCACCGGAAAATTGCAAACGCCGTAAGATTGTAAAATATCGCGTGAAATTGTAAACTATTTACATCCGTATTGTAAAGGATGAATTTGGATAAGATTTATTGTATACAAAACGATTTTTACAAAATATATTGAAATATTATAATTTATTGAAGATTTTTAACAATCTTACGGAGTCTGCAATTTTCCGGTGACATGTATAATAAAGACTATTCTATTCTGTTTATTGTCGCTGAGATGATTTTCTTTTTTTTTAAGGATGGGAAATCATCAAATGACTTCTTCCGCTCTGGGTGGAGCAGAAGGGCGTGTCAGACTCTTACTGAATAAAACCCATCCGTGTTCCTTCTAAAGCCCTTTGCGATCCAGGGCCGCGGTGACTCTTTCGAACAAATTCCGCAACCCTGGCAGCGCTGAGATGATATTGCGACTTGTATTTTAACAGTTGAGCTACCATCGATAATAGAAATAGTATTTTCATTTGAATACTTCCAACGTGGTAGCACCTTCTTCACACTGATAGTGCCTTGTCATCATCGTGCAAATTGGAAGCTTTTTAAGTACAAGAATTAGCCTGTTGATCAACTGACGTCATTATTATCTTTTAAGGAATTACCGCTAAATTTAAAAAAAAATAAGAAAACTTGCTTTGTTTTGTGATTTTGGTATAAATTAGGTTTGTTCAGGGCAAAGGCTGACAAGTTACTTATACAACGTGTTACAGAATAAACGCAATACCTCTTAAAGGGTCTCTTAAAGGGATAAAATGTACTGAACAGCTGATTTGTTCGCGTTTTCGGGGTTGGTCCCATAGTAAAAGTTGTTCATAATGATGAGTACAATGACCTCTTACGAGGTATTGCGTTTATTCTGTTTCACGTTGCATAATATTAAAATTGTGGATATATTTTACCTCAATATGTGAAATCCAGCTAGCAAGTAGATCTCTTCTGAATTGATCTGTAAACGGTGTTATGTATCCCACAGCACCTGAAAACAAAATAGTTTTTAAAGTTTGGCATAAAACTGTTTGGTTTAGTACTGGTAAGTTTTGGTCATCATTATCATCTGCCTAGCCTTTTCCCAACTACAGTGGGGTCGGCTCCCAGTCAAACCGGACTCAGCTGATTACCAATGTTTTACGTGGAGCAGCTACCTACCAGACCTCCACCACCCTACGCATGCAAAATTTATATAAATTTTTAAAAGCCCACAAAATTAAAAATTAAAATTACAAATTAAAATGTCACAGTTACAAATAATACACTCAAAAACACACACAAATACACTCTGAGGGAAGGTTACGATCAGCAGTGGACGGCAATTGGTTGATATGATGATGATGATGATGATGATGATGAATTTCAAAACGTATGACTGGGTAACACGGTAGTTCTTGTCTAGACTCGGAGTCAGATTTACTGGCTTCTGGCAATCCGTAACGACTGCCAAAGATCTACAAATGACAGCCGGGACCAACGGCTTAACGTGCTTTCCGAGGTACGGAGGAATCTCGATATGTTAGGATGGTCACCCATCCACAGACCGACCTCGGCAAGCGTTGCTTAACCTTGATGATCGACCCGTGCGGCTCTTTTTATTTAGCCACGAGTTCAAAACCATAATGTGTGCGCTAAAATACCACCCAAACATCGTTCCGAGATCGTTCTATGAATAGGGATCGGTTATTCGCAAACATATTTGCCGAAAGTTAAGATGTTGGCTTTTATGGAAAGCACTTTTTTGTCGAAAAGTCCGTGATTCCGGGATCACCAAGTGTACTCCATGAGATGTTATAAGCCCGACTTGACAAATGACAGATGTCTAGTTAGAACGTAATATGCTTGCTTTTCCCTAATTTTATTGTCAGAAAAAGTATAAAAAAATGGCTTTAGTTGCAGGAACTGTGTTAAAAGGCCACTTGTGTGGGAACTAATTTATGTTTGTATTTACGATTTTTTATGCAATCCTGGGTTCGCGGATTATTATTTTTAATAAATTATCCAAAGAAGCCGCCTCCATAATATGTTGCCCAAAAATTCCGAATATCCGATCTTTTAGAATATGAAGTATAAAAAATACTTATCAAAAGTCCTGAAGCCAAAAAACGACTAAAACAACACTTCTACACATCCTGTATTTTACTCACATGCACTAAGAAGTATATCTCCGATCAAGTTAATAATAGCGACATCCAAATCCGCGATGGTTTTGATCCACCTGACACGTTCGCTGGACAAGCCGTTCAGTAACCTGTAACGGGATTAAAAACATTAAATCTATATCTATAACTATTTCTCCTGGTCACGCTATAACTTGAGAACGGCTTGACCGATTTGGCTAATTTCTGCTTTGTTTTGTTCGCCAGATTACAGGGAAGGTATAAAAACAAAACAGAATGTTAGGTAGGGTAAGGTAGGTAGGGTAAGGTAGGTAGGTAGGTAGGGTTAGGTAGGTAGGTAGGGTAAGGTAGGTAGGTAGGGTAAGGTGGTGGGGTAAGGTAGGTAGGTGGGGTAAGGTAGGTAGGTGGGGTAAGGTAGGGTTTTTTTTTTTTTTATCGCGGACATAGTCGTCTGCGCCTTTTTTTACGATTTTACATTTGTTTACTTTAATTTAATTTGTTACAGTATGTGCTCCTACATTGGACACAATTCTCTTAATCTACGCTTAAAACTACGTTGTTGCTTACGATCTACGTGAGTCCAACAATTTTTTTTTTTTTTTGTTATATATTCTATATTGTATTCCATGAATTTTACGGTATCTGAATATTACAACTACAGTTTTACACACACTAGACACTGGGTATACGCGGTGAGCTGCATGGCAGTGCGAGCCGACCAGCCCCGACTGACGGCATCCGTTCACGGACATGACGCGCACATCTGCGCCGCTTAATTCAACCATATCTTAGGGAACTTAACGGCCAAATGCGCCCGTCACCATCGACAGGACATTTACGTGAGTATGACAGACTCATTCTGCCATGCAGCTTTACACATTATATTTTATTATTTTAAAACAGGGTGGAATTTAAGGGAGGGAGTTTTTTCTGCGGGACTTTTAGGTGTTATTTAGATGAGGTCTGATGACCAGGGACTTCGCCAGCCTGAGCAAAGCTTCCATAACAGCTGCGTCTCGATGCTGCATGGCCATTTTAAGGTTGTAATCGACGACCGTTTTAGTCGGCGCATCCATCGCTCTCTTCGCAAAGCGGCCCGTGGCGTCATCGGCGTCGTCGGAATAATAGACGCAACTGACTGTATGTCTCGACACCGCCACTACCGCGTGGGAGATGCTGTCATGAATTTGGAGCCTCCTGGACTTGGTGTTAATGATAATAACGCTGTCGTAGGTCAAGCCCTGAGCGTCGTGAATGGTTAATGTGCGGGACCCCTCGCCCGACCCGTATCCCTGGCTCACAAGAGAAGCTTTCTCTTCCTGTGTGTGAACCAGGAATAGGGTATTTTGGGCGTTTCCTGGTATTTGCGCACCAGTGTACCTTCTACCCTCAGGGAGTGAACCCGCGACAGCGACGACTTGGAGGAGTATATACCGGAGTATATTTCGCTCAGAGCAAATGCCACATCCATCGGATTGCGATGAGTTCAAAGGAGCTCCTGGGTGATGCCAGCCGACATATTTGGACGGGTATACCTTAACTCGAATAGGTTCTCTCTGTCCAAGAATGGTAGCTGGTTTATGTCTCCGATAAGGACAATCTCGCTAGCTCCTGACAACTTAACTGCCATAACTATGGCCCCAAAATGGTTCATAAGAGCCTCGTCTACCGTGAGGCGGTAGCACTTCTCTTGCTTCTTGAACCCGTTGACTAAGATTGAGGACATAGTGCGCACCTTTGTCTTTACTCGGTCTCCTAAGCGGTGCGCAAGCTTCTCTCTAAGATCTTTGGCAGCTTCAGTTGTCGTGGTGGCTACGACGTCCTTCTCCTCATCGAAGTGTTTCACCACCCAGGTTGTCTTGCCGCAACCCGGAACTCCGTTCACCCACCTGATCCTGGGTACCGCCCAATGTTCGTGGATGTCTGAAGTCTCCATGATGGACTGAGCCATTTCAAGGATCTTGTCATCCAGCATGATTTTGGTACATTTGGCGGTAACCAGTACTGGGTCAGTGTTCGGTGCTCTGAACTTGATTTTGCCTGAACGCTCCGTTTCCTCCTCGTCCAGGGACACGAAGCCACTCTCCGAGCTGAACGCTGCCATGTACGACCCCGTCATTTCTCCTATAATGACCTGAGATTTGACGTTGTCGTACACGGCCGCCCCGGCCTCCTCGAGCAGTACCCCTAGCAGTCCTTCAGTTTTTCTGTGGAAGGTCTGCAGGATCTTTCTGCATGTCATGAGATTGACCTCTCTGGTCGCTCTCGCGATTGCTACGTACTCGAGAAAAGCGCTCTTTACGTGGTCCGTAGTGCCTGACTTGACTGCGAGGGTCGGCGGGCTGACTTGCCCTTTGTCGGCTCTTGTTGGCGAGGGCTTCTGCGGTGCTGGTTCTTTCGGTGATTTTCTGAAGAACCTTTCCACTGCTGCACCCTGCTTCTCCACTGGTGATGAACGGCTGGTGCTAGGGAGCAGAGAGCTGAGGAAAGTGCCGAATGCTTTCAGGCCACTACTCGTCCGAGCCTGGTCCTCCGGGCTGGTTGTTTTGCTCTGCTCCTTTGCAGCTTTTTCGGCGGCTGCCTTCTGCTGGGCCCTCTCAGATCCGCTTTGAGTGGTCGGGCTTGTTGTCGGGATCGTCTCGCTGACTGTTGGGTCTCACTTCCACTCTGTCCTCATAGACGATTACCTCATGCTGTTCTGAGGCTTTTAAACAGCCAAAGCGGTCTGCGACGTCTCCTCTTTCCCCTCCGACCATCATCGCGTCAACACTTATGGCACGGGCTGTGACTGCCGTGCGTTCTCCTACCTCTCTGATCTTTTGAAGCAGTGAGCTTGCCTGGGCAAATGGAGTCTCCTCTCTCCACTCGAAAAGTGCGATCGTCTTGCCTTTGGTTCGCATTAGACGGCATCGGTGAGTGGCAACTACCATTTGGGGCAGTGCAGCATATTTGCTGCCTTTCATGCTCGTTTTGCTGGTACTTCCGTTGATCAGGGTGGCAAGGCCAGGTGATATATGTATTCGGGCCCGAGCTCGGCTTGAGCCTATGCAGAAGCTTATGCCCAACTTTTCCCTTTCTCTGTTCATGAATAGAGCGACACCTCGCAGTCTGACGCCTGGGACTCCGTCTCCTCCGCATGCCAGGAATTGTGTGATGGGCATGGTACTACGGGCTGGTTGCAGGCTGGCTTCTGCTGGTGCCGCTGCTGGCATGACTTGTGTAACTTGTGTAATGGTTGATGGTGTGCGTGTTGTATTATGTGCTGTTGTTGACAGTGCTGTGGTTACTGAGGTTGTTGGTGTGGTCGTGACTGGTTGTGTGGATGGTAGTCGGTTCCGCGTCTGTGAGGTTGCGTCTGTTTTGTTTGCCGCAGCTGCGACTAGGGCGACTTTGCTCGCGAATGCCAAGAATGGTTTCCGGGTAGCCGGTTTCCCCATGATGGTATGGAGTGTGGACTAGCTTAGCTGGGTTTCGATCTTGATTTCCAGCTCCATTCTATCATGACTGAACCTTGGGCATTCGAAGAGTAGGTGCCAGACTGTCTCGTCGCAACTGGGATCACAGACGCAGGTAAGCTAGTTAGGTAGGGTAAGGTAGGTAGGGTAAGGTAGGTAGGGTAAGGTAGGTAGGTAGGAAGGGTAAGGTAGGTAGGTAGGTAGGGTAAGGTAGGTAGGTAGGTAGGGTAAGGTAGGTAGGTAGGGTAAGGTAGGTAGGTAGGTAGGGTAAGGTAGGTAGGTAGGTAGGGTAAGGTAGGTATGTATACATGTAGGTAGGTAGGGTAGGAAAGTAGGTTAGATAGCTAGGGTAGGAAAGTAGGGTAGGTAAAGTAGGATAGGTAACGGTTGACGGAAGGTGACGGGAGTGAAGCCACGGGCACAGCTAGTACTGATATAACAAAGCTGAAGAGTTTGTTTGTTTGAACGCGCTAATTGAAACTACCAGTCGGATTTGGAAAAATATCTTTGAATATGATAGCCACATTCGTGAGGAAGGCTACAGGCTATACGGGAACCATGAGAGAGCCATGGAGCGTTCCATGCTTGGCATACGTCTATTAGATCGAGTTCCAAACGTCGAGATCCGAAGACGTACGAAGGTTTTCGACATCGGCAAACGAATTACGGAACTAAAATGGGGCTGGGCAGGACACCTGGCAAGGCGCGGTGATGATAGGTGGAGTAAGACAGTGAGCGAGTGGCGCCCGAGGACAGGAAGAAGTGTTGGTCGGCCGATGGCGAGATGGGCGGACGACAATGTTGCCATCGCGGGTAGAACCTGGATGAGGCTGGCACAGGAACGTGGGGATTGGCACAAGAGAAGAGAGGCCTATGCTCAGCATTGTGCGAAGTCGGGCTGTGGATGATGATGATAATGACCTTGTTACCTGGTTACTGGGTCGTGAAGGTAAGACAGGCAGTCGCTCGTCGTGAAATGTTGGTCAGCATCCGGTCAAAGGTTGAACCACGTAATTATATCAGGGCCGTGCCCAGGACGTTGACGGACCGTGGCCCTTCATAAAGCTGTCCGATACGTCCGTGTCACAGCTCGTACACGTCCGTGTCACAACTCGTATAGGTCCGTGTCATAGCTCGGACACGTCCGTGTCGGACCGCTTTGTGAAGGATACGAGTTCATACAAAATGAATGCACCGATGTTTATTTGAGCTCTCAGCGAACCACGGCCCGACCACGTGCCGGGGCCCTGATGTAGATTAAAATGGAAGCCGACCACAACATAGTTATGTTAGGGCTCAGCAGATGATAAGAGAGACCTGTTAGCGCGGTCCATCCGCGCGAGGCACTGGTTGATGTCCTCCTCCATGCGCTTGCGTTCCTCCTCCTTCTCCATGAGGTACGCGTTGAGCTTGGCAATGCCCTCCAGCAAAGCTTGCATCTTCGCCTTCGCAGCTGCCAACATAGCTGTAGAAGACAAATTATAAAATAAGCTGAGAAAAATTATTACAAATAATACTAATTTTCCCGCCGATCAAGACATCCTGCAGAGTTTTGCCAGTTAAAAGGATTCGAACATTTTTCTATGGGAGCTGGCACAGCCACCAGCCTCCATTTTTTTTTTTAAATCGCGTTTTACGATGATATTGGTACCTATATATATAAGTCCACGACATCGAAATGGCGGCCGGGTAGCTATGCCACAAAGGTTCTTTCCCGTTTATTTGACTTTGTATTTACAACTAGTGGCCCCGCCACGGTTTCGCCCGGATGAATATTTTTTCATAAGAACCTTCTCCTGACAATAACAAACACAACAAAAAAAGGCCTTCGCCCCAACCGCCGCAACAGGAGAAGACGCCCCGGGCGTCGGGAGTCGCAGGGCGATTCCCGGCCACCGTAGGCGCGGGCCTGCGAACGGCGAGCGTTGGGTGGCTCGCTGTCCGATCACCACCAGGCCTGGGTCGATGGCACGTTGTGTTTCACGCGCGCCTCAAAGAGATGTCAGCATAGAAGACGGGGCCCGCCAGGGCAGAGGCTGCCAGGGTTGCGGAATTTGTTCGAAAGAGCTACCGCGGCCCTGGAACGCAAAGGGCTTTAGAAGGAACACGGATGGGTTTTAGTCAGTAAAAGTCTGACACGCCCTTCTGCTCCACCCAGAGCGGAAGAAGTCATTTGATGATTTCCCATCGGTAAAAAAAAAATATATATATATGTATATGGGTAGAGTCCACAACATCAAAATGGTGGCCGGGTAGCTATGCCACAGATGATTTTTCCCGTTTATTTGACTTTGCATTTCCAATATAAATAATACTAGCAACCCGCTCCGACTTCGCACGGGTATCTTCGAGTATATTTGTTCAAGCTCCCAGTCGGCAGTCAATGATTTTTTGCGAAATCTTCAAGAATCATCGTCATATTTTTAACCAAAGCTTTCTCATAAATCACTCCGTCCTTTAGTAGAAACAGTTTATTTGCGATAAGCATGATTGTGTAGTGGTATGTGATAAAAGTTCACCCAGGGTTTACGGCATGATGTCCGTCGCCCCCCATTCTTTGACGTAGCGGGGGGAGTCAAACACCTCACTCCCCCCGCTGACGCGAGGTGGCCCGCAGAGGCGGGCCGGCACCAGCCGGGGATTACGGAAGTCGCATACGTTCCCGCGATCCCCGGCGTAGGTGGGAGATGGAACACCGGGGTGGTTTTAGTCAGTAAGAGTCTGACAGACCCCTCCGCCCGCCTCAGGGCGGAGGACATCCATGAGGAGTACCCCAAGACATAAAAAAAGGGTTTACAGCATACCTTCCACGATCTGCAGGTCCCTGGTAGCCCTGGCCAGGGCTTCCTTCTTGGGCGCGACGCCCTTGTTGACGTGGTAGAACTTGTACATGGCGTGCACCCACATGCACAGCGACTGACAGGCTTTCGACACCTGGGGAACACGAAAAGTATTGCAGAAGCCGCTTAATACATCAACTCGAGAAGATACGTTTCTTATCACGCGATCATTTTCAAAGAGATGTAGAGCTTGCATTGCAGGTGAAAGCAAACAGTTCGAAAATTTGTTATAAAACTTGGTAAATCCTATTTACCAAGGTAATCCAACAAATGAATTTTATTTCAAACGCACCTAAACTAATAAATTACTTATTTTTCCTCAATTAAGAATTAGCAATTAGTAAGTGGCATACCATTTTGGAATCCAGACTAAACGCGCCATCTTTTAAAGTTACTTGCCAAAATAGTGTAGTACATTTTTTTTACAGTACACGCGGTTAAAGTTGGGTAATGTAATAATTTTAAAAAATATGTTGGGTAAAATCTAACATTTTATTTAAAAGTGAGGCATTTATGTACTGCATGACCAAGACTTTTTTTATATTTTTCTAATAACTGTCACGACTTGGCCTATTGCCCGTTTTCGGCTTGACGTTGATTTCTGGGACATGTTGTATATAAATTGAAAATAATAGAGTCGAACTTTGAGGTTCTTTCTTTTTTGTTCTAACTATCTGTAAGCCATACGAATATTTGTTCCGTGCGGGAACCGAACACGCGACACGTAGCGCAGCAGCCAATTGCTCAAACACTGCGCCAACCGTATCGTCTTTAATCGTGTTATTGATACGAATTGAAAATAGGAAAACATTTATTTTTAATTGCGGGCTTACATTCACATTTGGTAGGTTGACCCTGGAATAGGGTATTCAAAGGGATGTTGTGTGTTCTTCCATACTTCTCTACTGGCTGCTCCGTTGGTCTCGCGGTCGTTAGCGCGACTGCAGCATGGAGTCCTGGGTTCGATCCCCAAGTCGGACAAAAAGTGATATTGGGTTTTCTAATAGGAATTTCTTTTTTTTGTAAGTTGGTGGTGTGACAGCCTCGGTGCGCACGTTAAGCCGGTGGTCCTGCGCCAGATCTCTTTCTGATCGTGTCGGGTTGCCGTCCCATCGGAATATGAGAGTGATGGAAGAGGGAGTGCAGCTGTGTTAGCGCACACACGCCTGCACTATAATTTGTCCCGCGCCGGCTAGTCTCGGTTGAGAGTGGCCGCCATGGCCGAAATCGGTCGGGAGGACTATATTAATCGACATCTTAGTCACCTCATTTCTGAACTTTTCATCATTTTCAGTCCTTCTATCATTTCTTTGATTCACACACTTAGTTTTTGGCATTCCATTGCTTTTTAATTATGTCAACATACGCCAGCACACCATCATCTGCTAGCCTTTTCCCAACTATATTGGGTTCAGCTTCCACTCAAACCGGATTCAGCTGAATACTAGTATTTTTTTGCTGTGTCCAATTTAAATGACTGCGTGCGAAATGAAGGCGCGCTGTTCGGTGGGCTCGCGTTAGTTTGGGCCCATTAGCTGGCTTGTGTGGTACCATATCGCGTTCTTTTAACCTTCTCCGAACAGTTCGAGCGCTCACAGACACTCCGTGGAAGTCGCGAAGTTGGTTTTGTATCTCAATGGAGGTAAGGTGACGATTTCTCAAGCTGGTCGTCACGATGAATCGATCCTGCCTTTCAGTTGTGACCCGAGATCGTGGCCTTCCTTGGCGACGAACAAAGCTGGCGGCTCTCGGTCTCTAGGTACCTCCGATAAACATTTCGGACCTCAGATCGACTTAAATTAAGTTGAGCACTCACGTTTCTTTGGCTGTGTCCGGCCTGAATAAGTGCCACAGCTTGGGCGGCGACTTCAGGTGAAGTATCCATAGATTATTGATAGAACCTCACCTTAATGTTAAGAATAAGTAATGTTTGTTGCAAAACCAAAGATATCAATCACTTTTTCAAGAATTAAATCCAAGTAAACCAATGAAACCAAGTTTTCTTAGTATTCGATTGTTTGATATCAACAAACAGGCTCCAAATTTTCTTTTGTTTCTTTAAATTCTGTGTTTGAAATTCAAAAAAAGACTATTGAATGAAATTGTGAATGTGCCAGGTTCAAAACTGCATAAAAACTTTTTGCTCGACCTAATATAAAATTTTAGCTAGGACCTAGCGAAACTGAAAATACAAGGTGGGCCAATAGATGTGTCCAGAAGTATATAACAAAATTGCTAATTAAAAGCCTCCACACTTAAATAGAAGTTGGTGCAGTTAGAAGAAAATGAAATTTCTCCTCATAACATCAATAATCCTACACCATAAATTGTTTTCATCACATGTTATATTTTGAAGAAAATATTTACGAACAGTTTGAGGAGACATATTATATACAATACGAGTCGAATTTGAAGGAGGCTCTTCAACCGTTTTTGGATTCATCTAAGCTTCAATTCCCTACGTGTCCGCAAACATCTACACCTAATGAAGGTACACAAACACCGTTATTCAATTGCGATGTTAAGTTACCCCGTATTCAGATACCCACGTTTACGGGAAAATATGAGGAGTGGCAATCGTTTTATGACTTGTTTTGTTCCTTAAAACATAGTGTTACGAGCTTGGGGTTCGTGACAATAAAAACAGCCGATTAAATAACCAAAATGACACTTTAATTTAAAAACACTAATTACAACTTTAAACTCACTAATTATTAAACACAAGTTCACCACTGATCACTTTATTCGCACTTGAAGATCGCTTCCGAAGTATTCGCTTGTATCGCAAATTCAATACTGACCCGGTCGCGGAATACGCGCTCCTTTTATATAGGACAGTTAGTTCTAGAAACTTCTATTCTCGAAACATCTGGAATGTACTCGTAACTACCGCTGCCGACTGACCAGATACCGAGAAGTGTAGAAAGTTCTAGCAAAGAAATGTCTAGAAGGTACTTGACTCTACTAGTTCTGCTACTCGATACTAGATGGCGCTAGTAGTAACTTAATGTACCCGACATTAATTCTGGCGCGTAACACTGCCCCCTCCTAAGACATGCTCGTCCCGAGCATTATCGGTCCCATAATAACGCGCCAGTCGATCCACATGGACGATCTTAGGAGCACTTCTTGTACCTTTCTGTATACGGTAGGTCACGTCGTTAATTTTTGTCACAATCCGGTACGGCCCGTCCCATTTAGCTTGAAGCTTAGGAGATTTCCCTTTACTGCGAACTGGATTGTGCAACCACACTAGTGAACCTTCGTCGAACCCTTTATTGTTCATTTTGCGGTCATAACGGGTTTTCATCTTTTCAGACATTTGCTGGCCCGATTGTCTGACGTGCTCATAAATGTCATTCATTTTGTTCCGCAAGTCATTCGCATAATCGGTTATATTGCGTGGGGCATCAGGTGGTATTCCGGTGATCAGATCTGCAGGCAGCCGCAATTCTCTTCCGAAGTTGGCGAAGGCTGGTGTCACCGATGTACTTTCGTGAACAGCACTTCGGTATGACAGCAAAAACGGTTGTATATGCTTGTCCCAATCGCGTTGCCGGTTTTCCACGACTTTTGCCAGGTATCTCTCCAATGTCTGATTAAATCGTTCCACCATTCCATCCGATTGTGGGTGGTAAGAAGTTGTTCTCGTTTTATGAGTACCCATAACTCGACAAGTTTCCTGGAATATTTGGGACTCAAAATTCCTTCCTTGATCGCTGTGAATCTCTAAGGGTACTCCAAAACGACAGAAGACTTCATGAACTAGTTTATCTGCAACTGTTGAGGCTTCTTGATTTGGAATGGCGAAGACTTCCGGCCACTTAGTGAAGTAATCCATTACAACCATGAAATACTTGTTACCACTTTCACTTTCCGGAAAAGGTCCCGCAACATCTAGGGCTATCCTTTCCCATGGTGCACCGACGTTGTACAATTTTAATGCACCTCTACTGCGAGTCTGAGGTCCTTTTACAGCCGCACAACTTGTACATTTGCGACACCAGTCCTCGACATCGTCACGACAGTGGACCCAGTAAAACCGTTCTCTTATCTTCAGTAGAGTCCGTTTTACTCCTATATGGCCTCCTGAAGAACCATTATGGTACAGCTGTAGGACATTCGGTACTTTTGCTTTAGGGACAACCATTTGCAAATGACAGCTGTCTCCCCGAGCATTTTCCCATTTACGGCACAGGACTCCATCCTGAATCACTAAGCTGTCCCATTGGGCCCAATAACTTTTTGTGATCGAACTCATCGCTGAGACGTCACTCCACGTGGGCTTAGGAGCACTGGCCTTCATCCACTCCAGAATCGGCTTGATGTCCGAATCTTCCTGCTGTGCACATTGTAGGCTTTCCTTCCACTCGCTGCTGAGGTCTGTCTTGAGCATCCTCACAGGTACGACTTCTTTACCCTCTTGCCTAGTACAATGCTTGCAGTCTTCAGGGCAAGGTCTTCTTGACAATGCGTCGGCGTTGCCATGAGATCTTCCGCTGCGATGTTCAATCACAAAGTCGTATTCCTGAAGTAGTTCAATCCATCTCGCAACTTGTCCTTCTGGATTTTTGAACTGCAATAGCCATTTGAGTGCAGCATGGTCTGTACGTAAATGGAATTTCCGTCCCAGCAGATATTTGCTAAAATGCTGCAATGACTTTACCACAGCTAGCAATTCCCGTCTCGTGACACAATAGTTCCTTTCTGGTTTCGACATTGACTTGCTGAAGTAGGCTATCACAACCTCTTGATCGCCATTCCGTTGAGATAACACACCGCCAAGTCCGATATCACTAGCGTCTGTGTCAACTATAAATTCCTTGTTCGCGTCAGGATACCCCAAAATAGGTGTTCTGCACAGACGTTTCTTTAGCTCCTGGAATGCGACGTCGCAACTTTCATCCCAGCAGAAATGTCGCTTTTCCTCGGTTAGTTTGTGGAGGGGCTTGGCTATGTCCGCAAAGTTCTTGACGAATCGCCGATAATAGGAGCACAAACCCAAAAATGCTCTGACCTGCGTCTTGTCTTTTGGAATTGGCCAATCTTTAACAGCGGCGATTTTCTCTGGATCCGTGCGGATGCCTTCTTCCGACACAACATATCCCAAAAAGCTGACTTGACGTTTGAAAAGCGAACATTTCTTTGGACTCAACTTGAGATTTGCACTCTGGATCTTCATGAGCACGCGTTCCAGGTTTTGAAGATGTTCTTCAAACGTACGGCCTACAATGATGATGTCGTCCAAGTAGACCAAACAGGCATCGCCAATTAACCCGGTTAGTACAAGTTCCATCAATCTTTCAAACGTTGCCGGAGCGTTGCATAATCCAAACGGCATAACATTAAATTGCCACAGGCCCTTTCCTGTCGAGAATGCAGTTTTCTCCTTGTCCTTAGGGTCGATTTCAACTTGCCAGTAACCACTTTTTAGGTCTAGCGTGCTAAACCATTTCACTCCAGTAAGCATGTCCAGCGTGTCATCAATTCTTGGCAAAGGATAGCTGTCCTTCTTCGTGAC
This sequence comes from Mamestra brassicae, assembly GCA_905163435.1. Classification (NCBI taxonomy): domain Eukaryota; kingdom Metazoa; phylum Arthropoda; class Insecta; order Lepidoptera; family Noctuidae; genus Mamestra; species Mamestra brassicae. The sequence continues at coordinate 2,623,891 of LR990989.1, read as the reverse complement.
GTCGTTTAGACGACGATAGTCAACACAAAACCGCATGCTGCCATCCTTCTTTCTTACCAGCACAACTGGTGAACACCATGGACTGGATGAAGGTTCTATAACACCATCCTTCACCATTCCTTCAATCATGGTTTCCACTTCCTTTTCACGTGCTACCGGCAATCTCCTTGGTCGCTGACGGATAGGCAATTCTTCTCCTGTGTTTATTTTGTGTTGAACTAAGCCAGTCTTTCCGATGTCACCATCGTTTGAAGAGAAAACACTGGCGTACTTCTGTAACATCTTCTTTGCCATGACCAGTTCATTTTGAGACAGAGCGCTGAGACAGTCGTCTAAAAGTGTGGTCACTTTCGTTTGTGCGTCCTTGCTGAGGGTCCCGGTCGAAAGATATTGGCATCGACGCAACCAATCCACTTCCTCGCAAGTACCAATCAGAGTGCCTTTTTCTATCATCTGTTCCTTATCACTAAGGTTCAGCACACGTACCCCTGAAATGTCGGTGGCTCTGACCAAAGTTCGTGCCACTTTCCATGGAAGGTCATTGTCTACCTTTTCCACGAGTACACAACGATGATTCTGCCCAGGATTCCGAGGAAGACTAACCGGCACAATCGTTTCCGATCTCGGAGGAAGAACAATCTTCTTTAGGCTGTACACATTTCCTGGTAACGCCCCTTCCATGAAAAGTTCTTCTTGTCCACATTTCATAACTCCTTGATTGACGTCGATCTCACAACAATTCTTCCTCATAAAGTCTAAGCCCAGGATGCAATCGTCCATTATATCAGCCACGACAACATTATGCAGGTAGATTCCGTTGCCTAGCTTCAACTCCATCTCTCTCTCTCCTCGGACGGGTATACGCTGACCAGTGGCTGTTACCAAATTTATGCGGTCTCGGTTGAGTACGAAGTCCCCAAGGAACCGACTTACAAGTTGGGAACTGACGACCGTGCGAGAAGCTCCAGTGTCTATAGTCAGCTTACAAGGCATTCCGTTGACCTCGCCTTTGATGATTAGGCTATTCCCGTCATGGGTTTGTGAGATCGAAATCCTTGGGGCTCTTTGAACATCAGCCAGCACCCGCCCCGCAGTCCTGGCTTTCACTCGTTTCCCTGCTGTTGCTGGGCGGTGCTGTTAGCAGCCCTACCCTCTGGAGATTGGCTACCTTCCCTTTCTGCAGTCCGCTTAGGGCAACTGGATCGAAGGTGGCCCCTTTCCCCACAGCCGTAGCACCTAGGGCTGTATCCTTTTAAACGGTCGCGAACTGTAGCCGCTGCAACCTCCCTGACGCGATGGGAACGATGATCCTGCCGCACAGCTTCCACCTCCAGTGCATGAGCCAAAGCGTCCTTAAGCGTCCCGTGGTGCCCGAGCCTCACAGCAGCTCTAACTTCAAGATCGCGGATTCCATCGGTGAATGCCTGCACCAGGTTCCCTTCGATGAGCGCAGGTACGGACTGGTAAGCTTTTCGAACCAGCTTCTCCACTTCAAGGGCCCACTGCTGCAGGTTTTCACCGCTGCGTTGCACGCGATCCTTGAGCTGCGCACGAAACACGTGTTCCAGATGAGCGTCGCCATATCTAGCTTCCAACGCCTCAAGAAGCTGCTCATAAGTCACTTCCTTATCGAGAGCTTCTAGGACAGTTAAGGCCTGGTCGCGCAGGCCTAGGGTGAGAGCAGTCATGGCATGATTTTTACTCCACCCATTCGCCTTCATAACAGCCTCAAACTGTCTTTTGTAGGCTGACCAGGAAGATGTCCCATCAAACGGCGGCACTTTGAATCCACGTAGCGAAGGTGTAGTAGCTACGGAAGATGCAATTCCATCCCCTACTTTAAGGTTGTCCAGCGTTTTCTTCACGTCAGCAATCACGTTGTCAACCCGATTATTCATTTGGTCGATTCGGGTTTCGGCTTCCGTCAGGCGGTTCTCATGCTGGACCACCTTGAAAGTGGCGTGGAGATCCTTCATAATGAACATCTGTTCTTCCTGGCGGCGCGCCTGCTCCTCCTTGTCACGCTGCAGCTGTTCTTCCAGCCGCCGGGCCTGTTCCTCCTGTCGGCGGGCCTGTTCCTCTTGTCGGCGGGCCTGCTCCTCCTTGTCACGCTGCAGCTGTTCTTCCAGCCGACGGGCCTGTTCCTCCTGTCGGCGGGCCTGTTCCTCTTGTCGGCGGGCCTGCTCCTCCTTGTCACGCTGCAGCTGTTCTTCCAGCCGACGGGCCTGCTCCTGCAGCATCAGCATCAAAGCAGCAAAGTCTGGAGCTGCAGATGTTGGAGCTGCTGTGGACGGACCGGCCTCCATGATCGGCAGCTGGCCCTCTGACGTCTGCGGCGTTGTACCTCCAAAACGCCTCTGGTCCGTCTCCTGCTGACTTTGACTCCGGGTACGGATACCCTCCGTGTCGTCCTTTGGTAGAATCGGCATGGTTTAAATATCCACTCTTCTGACACCAATTGTTACGAGCTTGGGGTTCGTGACAATAAAAACAGCCGATTAAATAACCAAAATGACACTTTAATTTAAAAACACTAATTACAACTTTAAACTCACTAATTATTAAACACAAGTTCACCACTGATCACTTTATTCGCACTTGAAGATCGCTTCCGAAGTATTCGCTTGTATCGCAAATTCAATACTGACCCGGTCGCGGAATACGCGCTCCTTTTATATAGGACAGTTAGTTCTAGAAACTTCTATTCTCGAAACATCTGGAATGTACTCGTAACTACCGCTGCCGACTGACCAGATACCGAGAAGTGTAGAAAGTTCTAGCAAAGAAATGTCTAGAAGGTACTTGACTCTACTAGTTCTGCTACTCGATACTAGATGGCGCTAGTAGTAACTTAATGTACCCGACATTAATTCTGGCGCGTAACAATAGTAACAAGTCTTTATCGCCCGTACAAAAATTACAATACCTTAAGAGTAATTTATCGGGAGAACCAGAAGTATTACTACGAAATTATACCATCACGAATGCAAATTATGAGGAGGCGTGGAATGATTTAGAGAAACGATACAATAACAAGAGATACAATACTAACGAGATATTGAGAAAATTATTTACACAAAAAGCGATACAAATAGTTTCGGCGAGTTCTATCAAACAATTAGTAGACACGACTTCGACCTGTTTAAAAGCTTTGAAGAACATGGATGTGAACATTGACGCTTGGGACCTGGTCATCAACTACTTGGTGCTGTCTAAATTGGATTCCGAATCGGTCAAAGAGTGGGAACAACACTTGAGCACGAATAACAAGGACACGCCCACTTGGCTAGAACTACAAGATTTCCTGAGTGCCGGTCACTAGAAATGACGGATGGCCATAAACCAAGAGTGGTTCAAGCTAAGCCTGTCGCCAAGCCTAAAGCCTTTCATTCGAACATTACCAAGGACGAAAAGAAACATGAAGTGAAATGTGCGTTACGTAATGAAGGGCATTACGTATACCATTGCAAGAAGTTCGGTGATATGTCTACTAAGGAACGACAGGACTTTTTTCAACACAGCAAGTTGTGCTTCAACTGTTTGGCGCCATCGCATTCCGTAGTGAAATGTCGACATTCAACGTGTTGTCGGAAGTGTGGACGGCGTCATCACTCACTTCTGCATTTCGAGAGAGGTGTCACTGCTGAGAAAACGAGTGCGAACGAGTCTACATCAACAGGTACTGTGACCGAGACACAGAGAGGTAAGCCTAGTGCTTTGTCTAATGATACACACATTGTAACCAACTTATCTAAAGAGAATTTTCATACAAACAGGGTCCTGTTTGCTACTGCACAAGTGTTAGTAGATAGTAGGAATGGTTGCAAATTTATACTTAGAGCATTGTTAGACCAAGGCTCACAGGCATCATTTGTAACGGAGGCTACGGTTCAGTTACTTAACCTTACACGTAAATCGGCGAGTGGTTGGGTGTCAGGCGTGGGGGAGGAGCAAACGAGAATTAAACACATGGTGTCACTTATTGTGAAATCACGCTACGATCCCCAGGCAGTAGTTACAGTAAATGCATATGTATTGCGTTCATTAACGACACTTTTACCTAATACTAATCTTGTTACTCCTGAGTGGTCAGACATAAATAATTTAGAGTTGGCTGATCCAGGATTCAATACACCGGGTAAAATAGACATTTTACTCAGCGCTGAAGTATACAGCGATGTTTAAATTGTCATGTTGAGCCATGTTATAGTTTACTATCTAATAGTTAATATTCGCTCTGTACGCATATTGGAGTTATTTTTCATGTATGATTTATTACGGTGGGCGGTTAATTGTCTCAATAAAACCACACTTTTCTGTTGTATGTAGGATATTTAATTTCCGTAAATTCTGCAATGATTTTATCTTTAAAGTGCATCGCATTAGAAACATTGGTACTTAGTTACTTTTATTTGGCTCACTGTGTGTGTCACTTTATTATTAATGAACTTACTTTATGTTAAGTTGGTTGGTGTTTGGATTAGAATAGTCCCTATTAGAGTTATATTTGAGTTACAGGTTGTTGAAGAATATGTTAAAGAACTGCGTTCTTGGTGGGCGGAATGTCCAAAGCGGTGCCAAACACCAACGCAATGCATCGTTTAAGTCTTACACACACATATATCTAATACAGTCCACTTAGTTTAACGTTACACATTTGTAAAAAAAACAGTATTAAATCAGCTGTTAAAACAACGACACGTCTTCTCATTCGCAAAACAACCCTCAAGCAAAAGTGCACCTTATCGCCCTTAACAAGGTTGATTGGCAAAATTTGACAGTTCCGGGTACCTTGATGCGCTAGCGTCTGTACCGTGCGTATTTAAAGTAAGTGCTTAATAAATTAATAATTTTACCTTTAAAATCTTAGCAGGATCATAATCCGGGTTAACGACAAATCTCTTGAGTTTCTTGACCATTTCTTCTGTGATGGACTCCTTATCAAACTTGAGGAGCGAGTCCAAGAAGGCCGTGGGGTCCGACAACATAAGAGAACCTGGCTTCCAGTAGTTCAGGATTTTCTCACCGTAATTTGCGCCTTGTTCCTGCAAAAAAAGATAATAAGTACTACTATAATAAAGCTGAAGTTTGATTTGGAAAATTCTTTTTTATATGATAGCCACATTCATGAGGTAAGCTATACACAGGCAAAACCTAGTGAAATAATATGGTACATTTTATTTCGCGTTTTCGTAAATTTGATTATCAAATAATAAGTACAAAGACTCCTTTTCAGATTTAATCTATTACACCTTGTAATGTACTTTAACGGGCTTGATATAGAACACGACGCAGAGCTTCCTAGTGGGATATGTGTACCTTAACGGGCTTGATACAGCTCACGACGCAGAGCTTCTTAGTGGGATATGTGTGCCTTAACGGGCTTGTTATGGAACACCACACAGAGCTTCTTAGTGGGATATGTGTACCTTAACGGGCTTGATATCGAACAGGATCAGAGCTTCTTAGTGGGATATGTGTACCTTAACGGGCTTGTTATGGAACACCACTCAGAGCTTCTTAGTGCGATATGTGTAACTTAACGTGCTTGATATCGAACACGACGCAGAGCTTCTAAGTGGGATATGTGTACCTTAACGGGCTTGATACAGCTCACGACGCAGAGCTTCTTAGTGGGATATGTGTATCTTAACGGGCTTGTTATGGAACATGACGCAGAGCTTCTTAGTAGGATATGTGTACCTTAAAGGGATTGATATCGAACACGACGAAGAGCTTCTTAGTGGGATATGTGTACCTTAACGGGCTTGTTATGGAACACCACGCAGAGCTTCTTAGTGGGATATGTGTACCTTAACGGGCTTGATATCGAACAAGACGCAGAGCTTCTTAGTGGGATATGTGTACCTTAACGGGCTTGTTATGGAACACCACGCAGAGCTTCTTAGTGGGATATGTGTACCTTAACGGGCTTGTTATGGAACACCACGCAGAGCTTCTTAGTGGGATATGTGTACCTTAACGGGCTTGTTATGGAACACCACGCAGAGCTTCTTAGTGGGATATGTGTACCTTAACGGGCTTGTTATGGAACACCACGCAGAGCTTCTTAGTGGGATATGTTTACCTTAACGGGCTTGATATCGAACACGACGAAGAGCTTCTTAGTGGGATATGTGTACCTTAACGGGCTTGTTATGGAACACCACGCAGAGCTTCTTAGTGGGATATGTGTACCTTAACGGGCTTGATATCGAACACGACGCAGAGCGACTCTATGACCAGCACGACACCGCCGGGCGGCTTCTTCATGGCCTTCACCTCCACGATGTCGTTGCGGTTCAGCTCCTGAAGCGCTTTCTCCGCGGCGCGCAGCGCTGGCAGCGCTTCCTCTATAAGTTGAAAGCAAAAGGAATCAAACTCAAAGCAAAAATAATGCTACTTTCAAAGCTAACTACCCGTACGTCCTTTGGCAAGCCAAACTTAACGGCTGAATGGATTACACCAATGTGGTACCGTTAGATTTATCTTGACACACCGATTGACATAGGCAATAATAATGCTATTTTTTATCGATGTTCTAACATAGTTATAAGCATCATTAACTAAATTATTATTTTGCATTTTTAATTTGAACTACTTAGTTGTTACTAACCGTTAGGCCCTAAAAAAAGAATGGATTGCAATGGAATTTGATCTTAGATACTTAAATTGTACGAAATAGTTTTTTGTTCAAAAAGTTTGATAATTATCTCGAGTTCAGAATTCAAATATAAATAAACAAGCTGATGCTTGTGACTTCATGTGCGTGGATATCGGCCTCAAAGGAGAAAGACTCTTTCCTATATAGTTTCTAGTTCCATTTATCCCTTCAAGTTGAAATTTAATTTTAATTCTTTTGACTGTGAGTCAATATTTATTTGAACTTAATATACAATAGTGGTACAAGGGCGGACTTAATGCATCAAGGTATGCTCTACCAGTCAACCTTTGGGTTAAAAAGACTATACTGTGGTAGGTTTACATCAAATAAAAATAACATTTAAAATAGTTTTTTTTTCGGAAAGACTATGTATATAACTAATAAAATACATATATAATATTGATAGTCAGTCAGTCACAAACGATTTTATATATAGATGGATAGGCGTGAACCGACCTAAATCTTTCATGGCGTCTTCAGCCATGGCCGCGTTGATGGCAGCCATCTTTTCCGCCATTGCAGTCTCCTTCTCGACTTTCTCACGAGCTTCCTCTGCTATCGCCTGAAACATAAATGAGGACATGAATAATTCACGATGACGGACCTTGGTAACAGCATGTATAATTTCAACTCTATGGAATAAGAGGTAGTGGTTCTAATTCAACTTGTTAGGTTAAATCCATGGTCCGGAGCGAGGAGGCTTGGGAAGTGGTCACCTCCTTCTGCGATGCAGTAATGCTAGCGAAGGAGGAGGCGGGCCGCGCGAGGGAGAGACAAGGCCTTCGCTCTAACCGCCGCAACAGGAGAAGACGCCTCGGGCGTCGGGAGTCGCAGGGCGATCCCCGGCCACCGTAGGCGCGGGCCTGCGGACGGCGAGCATTGGGTGGCTCGCTGTCCGATCACCACCAGGCCCGGGTCGATGGCGCGTTGTGTTTCACGCGCGCCTCAAAGAGATGTCAGCATAGGAGATAGGGCCCGCTAGGGCCAGAGCCTGTTAGGGTACAGGAATTTGTTCGAAAGAGTCATCGCGGCCCTGGAACGCAAAGGGCTTTAGAAGGAACACGGATGGGTTTTAGCCAGTAAGAGTCTGACCCGCCCTTCCGCTCCACCCAGAGCGGAAGGTGGAAAGAAGGTGGAAGCGGAAGAAGGAAAAATGGTAGAACACCATTCAAAGGTGTTGCTATTTAGATCAAATTCTGGGAAGCATGTTGTCTAGTTGGCCATGTGGCCAACTAAAGGAAAGTGCTTATTTTTAACAAATTACTTTTAAGATAGGTTTTAGGTTCAAGAACAACTTTATTTGTCATAAAGAATTAGTACATAATTCACTTACTGAGAAATAATATCTCAAACTAAAATTAATAATTAGAGCGCACAGATGTACGTATATAGAATAACAAAGCAAAACAGCAAAGAAAAAACAAATGTGGGTATACTGATAACATAAACTTGATCGTAAGTTAACCAAACACAACATGGATGTATTTTGATTTTACTAGATGTGGCATGATGGCATAGTCTTTCATTAGCAAGTTTATTATATAAGACTATTTTATCTTTTGTTCCATTTGTATATATTAGGTTCATACATGGTTTTCGTTTAGTTCGGTTTTAGATTTCTGACTAAACCTACCTACCTAAACCGTAACTGATATTTTTTTGAAAAATCCAACGATCGCAGGTAGATTTTTTAAAATTTTATCAGATGAGATTTATTTTTCAAAATTAAAAGTGTTTTGCTTAAAATGAGCACTTGCCTCTAGTTTGCCATATGTGATTACTTCCCAGAATTTAATACTTATTAGCGACACTTCAGTGTTTTTCGATATTCCTCATAGTTTCGGACTTGGCCATACACTTTAAAAAAGACAGGATATTGATAGAAAATAAACATTTACATATGTTTACATTCTAAAATACTAAATGACGACCGCAGTACTCACCGTGTCAGTGGCGATCTGCGCGATGACCTGTCTGGTCTCTTCAGCCGCCTTCTCCATCAACGGCTTCAGTTCAGCCAACTCGATCTGAAGCTCCTTCACTTCTACCTCTGTCTGGTTCAACTTGAATAATCCTGGAAATATTATTGTCGTCGTATTGGTTTTTGATAAAAGAAACGGATAGATATAAAAATTTGCTACGATGACTTTTTAGTGGACAGAATTTGAAAGGATTTTTTCGGATTGTTTTCCAAAGTTGAAAGTACTAGAGACCAATTCCCTTCCCAATGACAGTTTAGTGTTGTTAAAAAGGTTAAATTTAAGGGGTTTTTTGTCTGCGAAAAATCGGGGGTAAGTTTTCCAGGAATAAAAAATTAAGATCTGGATTGGGCTCTTCAAGCCCAATCCAAAGAGCCCAAACTCGGCTGGTTTAGGATATCAGGTGACAATTTTAGACAAGCAGCCGCCATTTTGGACGCCATCTTGGAAAACTTACTTCCAACGTAACTCCGGACTCGTTGGTCGCAGTGAGCTGTCATTTTCACAGTAATACTTGGAAACGCAACGCCCTTCCTATCCACCTAGTTTTAAGGGTTTTGGCGCTGGGGAATTTCAGGGTCCTGAAAATCTTTTCGCGAGCTAAGGCGGGTTGAGCCAGACTAGATAAGTCCAAACATGGACGTTTTACGGTCACTGTAAGGGTAGTTAGGCCGGGTTTGGAGCTGACTTTGACAGTTCTCGAACTGTCAAACAAATTTTCAGACTCGGGTAATTCCTGAACTAAGGGTCGTGGAGCGCTCGGGTTTTCTTTGGGGACTTTGGTCTACATTTCCCTACCTAGCTAGCACCTTTTTGAGGGTTTTCAGGATCTGAAATTTTTCAGCTTGAAAACAATACGGGAGGATAGATTGCGTCGGGACCGATCAGGCGAGCCCAAGCACGGTAGTGTTTGGACTATCGGTGCCGGGGATATTAGCAAGTAATCGTGTTCTAGGCGCCATCTTGGACTGGCAACCTAAACTTCAGGCAGCTATATCTCGGGAACCCTTTAGGGAACCCTTTTTTTTTTTCGGGAGCCGTGTTTGGGTCAATCGGAAAGGGCTCGGAGGGACCTATCCCCTGGTCAGTAGAGATTGACTCTACGTAGAGTTTTTTTTTTATCATTTCTTACATAAAAATCTGTCGATGTGAGACGGATCTAAAGAGACCTTGACACCAAACAGAGGTCTGCAATTAGCTTATAAGGAAATTTTACTCAATACTTCTTCATAACTGTACTTTTGAGATCTGTATTAGTACCGGTTTGGACCCGGATAAATACCGGAACATAACTGGATCGGAATTTGGTCTGTATCGAAGCCGGATCGGACCGGAACTGCTCCCATTCTTATGAACCAAGCCTTTTTATGGGGTGCTTGAGAAACTCTGACTAGTTTATTAAAATAAACACCACCCTAAGGTCGACTGGTAGAAAATGCCTAAGGCATTAAGTCCGCCTTTGTACAGTGATTTTACTTGTGCATAAAGTTTTAATAAATAAATAAATAATTTCCTCTGTTCCTCTTCTTTACAAAATTTATTTTATTTTTATTCGCTATATGTATATTTCGTTTTGTCATCAGTCAAAGATTTTTACGATTATATCGACGCATCCCTGTGATTAAATAGGTAGAATGTTCGGAATCAGAACGCCGGCAAAGAAAATGACGAAAATTCGCGGATCCCCTGAAAATAACGAGAGGGCTGGGCCCTCGACGACACCGACGCAATCCTCAAATGTGAGGAGCATAGGGGAATGGTAAGCGGGGCAAAATCCGCAAAAATCACCAAACTCGCCTCAAAAAACCCAACCGCCAGCACCAACGAAGGCAAAGATAAAGGCTGTCACAATTGAAGACAAACCAGTGGCACGCCGACTATCTACAGAGATCACCATCAGCTCCCCTAAACAAAAAAGGGAATACCCCGACAGATTGACTGAAGCACGCGCCTGTATTAGATAGGCAAAAACAGCCCTAGGAGAATCCTGGAACCTAAGAGCTGACATCAAAACAGATGTAACACAGGTGGTGGAACGACTGTTCCAACTAGTGAAGGAGGCTGAAGCCGTGAAATCGACAACTAAGACCAGAGAAACAGAAGGGATATAGGCAGAACCGACTTTACAGGAAAATTGCGAAGAAAAGCAAGGCCATCTGACTCGGTTAATAGAACAACACGCAGCACTCCTTCAAGAAAACAATCACAATATGGAAGAATTAAAGAAAGAATTACAGATTAACAGGAACCAAGTAGAAAATAGAGTGACGTACGCCCAAATAGCAGCCACCGAACCCAAAAAAATCAACACCTGAGCACTCAGCTCTCCACTCAATAGTGGTAGCCTCGACCGACCATTTGGAAACTGGAGACGAGGTTATAGAAAAAATTAGGGAAGCGGTGAACGCAAAGGACGGTTTCATTACCGTGGAGCGAGTCAGAAAGGCCAGAGACCGAAAAGTAATAGTGGGGTGTAGAACGCAGGAAGACAGGCAAAAGGTCAAAGAAAGACTGATTGTGGGGGGGAACCCTATAGCGAAAGAGATGCAAAACAAAGACCCGTTACTTGCTTTGAAGAACGTCTTCAAATATAACAAAGACGAAGACATAAAGCAAGCATTCAGAAAGCAAAACGGAGACCTCTTCAAAGAACTGAAGAGTGAGGACGATAAGATCGAAATCCTGTATAAGAGAAACACCAGAAACCACCACACCCACCATATAGTACTGAGAGTGTCGCCGCAGCTGTGGAACAGAACTCTGCACAAAGGGGCCATACACATTGACATCCAGCGCATAAAAGTGGAAGACCAATCTCCACTAGTTCAGTGCACATGCTGCTTAGCGTATGGCCACAGTAAACGTTTTTCTAAAGAAACAATAGACAAGTGTAGCCACTGCGACGGCCCTCATACCAAAGCACAATGCTCTGACAGGCTCGCCGGAGCAGCCCCATCATGCGTAAACTGCATGCAAGCAAAACACGCCAGCACAGAACATAACGCTTTCAGCAGCGAATGTACTGTACGTAGAAAATGGTAGCATATTGCTAACGTCCACCACGTTAGCAATATGCAACGATAAAAACAACAGGGCAGGCAACCCCATCAGAGGTTACGCAATGGCCCAGGCCAACCTCCAGAGAAAGGAGTTGGCAACAAACGAACTGATGATAGAAGCTACCGAGCGCAAGATAGCGTTCGCTTTGGTCCAGGAGCCGTATGTGGGCGGGATTCGAAGGATGAAGAGCTACCGAGGTGTGGGGGTGTACCAGTGCAAGGACGATGGAAGAGGGACAGTGAAAGCGGCCGTGGTCGTGTTCGATCACGACTTGGACGTCATACAGTGCCCAGAACTCACTACAAATAACATCGTGGTAGTGAGGATTCATTCCAAAGCTTGGGAAATCGCAGTAGCTTCTTTTTACTTCGAACCGGACCAGCCCATAGAGCCATACTTGGAACAATTACGAACGACGGTAGAGAAAGCTGGGCCAAGTAAACTGCTCATTGGAGGCGATGCCAATGCTAAGAATACCTTTTGGGGCAGCATCGTAAATGACACCAGGGGTGTAGACATGTCCGGGACCCTGGAAGAGTCAGATATGCAGGTATTGAATAAAGGGAATATACCCAAATTTGACACAATAAGGGGCAACACGAGATACAGCAGCTTTGTCGATTTAACAGCTTGCTCGACGGATCTGCTGGGTCTCGTGGAAGACTGGACAGTTGACCAAGGAGTGACGTAAAATTAACCATTCATTGTATCTGACAATATATACATATTATGATGAAATATCTCAAAAATGTAGGTGAAGTGATCTTGAAGTCAACTGTCATTCCACCGCTATGAATTGACAGCTCACTTCACCTAAGTTTTGAGCGCGTTGGACTCGGTCGGTAAGGATCATACGTAGGCACCCAAGATCTCCAGTAATGGGATGGGTATGACGTAGTAGATGCGGTTCAGTTGTACCTCATCATCAACTCGCCTATTGCAGTCCACAACTGGACAATGGCCTCTCCCGAAATATACAACACCCTGGTCTACAGTTTTTAAAGACGTCTGTGTAGATACGCGATCTCACAACTATGTATTTGTTGATTAATTCTCCTTTTTCGCCATCGGTAGGTGTTGATTTTACCATAATGATAGTTTACTAGTTGCCGCCCGCGGCTCCGCCCGCGTGATTGTCGAAAATTATCCCAAGGAAACATATTCCCGGCATAAAAAGTATCATATGTGTTATTCCAGACTATAATCTACCACTGTGCCAAATTTCATCAAAATCCATTCAGTTGTGTTTAGTGAAAGAGTAACAAACATCCATCGATCCATCCATACTTACAAACTTTCGCGTTTATAATATTAGTAGGATGTATCGGAGAGAACCAAAGACTACTTACTCTTTTTCTCGAAAAACAAAAACACAGTTCTCGTTGGATTGACCATGGAGAACGAAGGGCCAAAAAAGCTAGTTGTGAACATTATAACCTTCTACCTATCCCGGCGAACTTCGTACCGAATCATAATTAACTTTTCATGTATCAGAAATGGCGTTGCGTACGAATTATTTTATGAGTTTTTTTTTGTGAATTTTTCCGATGTGTTAATAGTTATTCTGCTATTCGGGGCAGAGACAAATCTAACAAACTAAAGTTCTTCAAAATCGGTCCAGTCGTTCTTGAGTAATAAATAGTGTAACTAATCCGCCTTTGTTTAACATCGCTATTAAAAATAGGGGTTGGTGGTAGAAGGGTGCAAATTTAGGGTTGTATGTACTTTTTAATGACGATAAATAAATTAAAATTAAAAAAAATGTCCAAAATATTAAATTGTGGGTTGGATCACGTAGGGTTATGAAATATTGTTTACGTCCTATTCTCAAACCTACTGAATATACACACAAAATTTCATAAGAATCCGTCAAGCCGTTTCGGAGGAGTTCGGTTACAAACACCGTGGCAAGGTAAATATACTCTACCTATTCCGATCTCTGGTCATGACCTTCTCGACTATATTTATTGTTTTGTTTGACCTGTTTTGAGCGCGTTCGACTCGGTGAGGATAGCCTTCTGCTTCTTGCGGAACATCTCGGCGTAGGCGCCCAGCATCTCCATGTACGACATGGGAGTGACGTAGTTGATGCGGTTCAGTTGCTCCTTGAAGCGCTCGCTCGCTTCTACCACAGTTTGATGGGCGTAGCAGCATACGGACTGGTGATAAATATATAGTTACGGTCAGGCCTTTCACGCAAAGTGTGAAACGTACTTCACGCCGGAATAGCTGCTTAAACTTTATCAAGCACAAGTTCGATCATGTAAGGAGTACTGCTCAATGACCTGCTCAAGTGGGCAGCCTAGACCTAGTCTTTTCCCCGCTATACTGGGGTCGGCTTACAGTCAAACCGGATTCAGCTGAATCCGGTTGATTGGTCCCGGTTGTCATTTGTAGATCTTGGGCAGTCGTTACGGATTAGCAGAAGCCAGGAAATCTGACTCCAGTCTTGCAATTCTTAAAACACAAAACGGTACTTCTGTACCACTTTTCCCCATTATGTGGAGATAAGATCAGTAATTGCTTCTTGTCTTCAATTGCATCCGGCTAGACTGGAAGCTCAACATAATTGGGAAAGGGCGAGGCATAACTTTCTGTACGTTTACTAGTAAAACATGTGACAAAAGTAAAGTAAAAATTTACAAAAGTAACATTTCGGCAACACTGACACACTGCTACGTCAAAAAGCGACGCTGCGTCGTCGCAGTGCGGTGCGTTGCGTCACCGTGTGGCACACTATCCGTCGAAATCATTGCGTTGCGATGACGCAACGCACCGGCAACGCGGGTAGGTTTCTAGCAGTACTAATACTAACCACCATAGCATCGATGATGTCATCGGAAGCCACCGTGAGCTCGCCCATTGTCTCGAAGAAGTGGTGCGCCACAGACTCCAGCGCGGTCTTGGGCCACTCGCTGAACCAGTCGATGGTGCAGCAGTTCACTAGCGACGGGAACTGGCGAAGGCGCGCGCGGAATATCTGTGGATAAACGAAAGAAAATAGAACCCTTCATACCACCATGCACCATTTAAGTTACAGAAAATATAGATGAAGAAAACACTCCATAGGGTGACACAATGGGCGGCTTTAATGCTATGTTCAAAATAAAACTTTTGGATGGGTTTTAAAGTGGAAAGGAAAGACAGTACTGTACTTAAGTAAATATAACGTCTTTAGCTATGGAATAGTGTATTTTAATATATGGAAAATTGACAATTCTATTTAACCGCCCGTTAGATTTTCAAAAAATAATGGACTTGTTTTGAACGTGAACTCTATAAACACAAGGTTCAATTTAGCCCTCACCTCTGCACTCGACGCTGGTAGCATGCGAAAAGGTTGGTCTTAATGGCTTCCAAACTCCTCCCCATGATGTAGGAAACTACCTTAATACACAGCCTGAAAACACAAGGTTTAATATAATCCCTCACCTCTCCAATAGGGCTCATGACGACCACGATGTGCATGTTACTCCGCACACGACGCTGGTAGCACGCGAATAGGTTGGTCTTAGTGGCTTGAAGGCTCATCTCCATGACAGCATGGCGGACTGCTTGGTAGATCTTGTCCAAATCTTCGACTTCGTAAATGTTCGGGACGTCGCCCGAACTTAGAATGTTGTTTAGGTCTTCGAGGAAGGATTCCATTTTTATCTAAAATGCGAATGCGAGGACTTTTATTAACTGGCTAGAAAAAGATTAATTGGTATGACTATGAGATGGCGGACTCATAGAGAAATATGTAGAAAGTACACATATGGGGCTCACCCCAAATTAATTAAGATGAAGGAACGGTGATGGGCAAACAATAATCAAATCATTTCTTTAACACGTTAATACATTCAATTATTTGATAGCAGACGGTGATTGGCAGATAATGGTGTTCCTTCAAATGAACTTCATGGTTTTTTCATTCATGGTTTACTATAAATAAGCTAATAGTACAAAGACCAAAATTATGTTATTCAAAACAACTGCTCGTTATAAAGACACCATGGAAATTAGACTAAATTATGACAAAATAAAACTCGTAAGAGAAGCTAAATTCTTGGGAGTACACATAGATGACTCATTAAATTGGAAAAAGGAACTTGCCACCATAGATGCATCTATATCATCTTCGTGTTATGCGTTAAGAACACTAAGAGACGAAATTGACATTAAACAATTAAAAATAGTATACTACGCGCTAATTGAATCTAAATTAAGATATAGTATACAATTTTGGGGGAACAGCTATAATTATAATTGCCAAAGAGCTTTTGTCCTTCAGAAAAGAGCTATACGTACTATTGTCCGTATCACACAACGAGAGAGCTGTCGCCCACATTTCTTAGATTTAAACATCCTTACAGTACCCAGTCTCTACGTTCTAGTACTCCTGACTAATCTTAAGAAATACATAGATGAATATGAGACCGATGAGGAAAGACTGGTTAGGGAAAGCACACGTAGGAAGGATTTGAGAAGTAAGATCCAACCTCACTTCAACATTGTGAAGCACAGTTCACAATATCAAGCAGTGCAAATATTTAACAAATTACCACTACACTTAAAAGAAATGTTCTATACATCTTCATTTAAAACAAAGCTTCAAACATTCCTATCAGATAAGTGTCTGTACTCTGTTGACGAAATGTAATATTATGACCATGCGTTTTTCTCCTGTAAAGTTGTAAATTTTTGTTTAATGTGTTTGTGTAATATACATACATATGTTATGGACATTATTTTTTCATTGTGTTTTCAAGTTGACATTGAACCATTTTATATTGATTTAATTTTTATATGTTTTCTATGCTTAATTTTAGTAAGTCGACATTGAATAATATTGTTAATAATGTAAAAATACTATGTTGTCAGTTTTTAAAGTGTAATTGTATCTACGTGTATATAGGAGTATTTTTAATGTTTATTTTATAGAATTATTTCAAACACAATGTGAATTGTTAATGAATAAATTGAATTGAACTCATGGGTTCTTAGTACAAATTATCTTTAAAAGTTTTTATGAATAAAGCTGTTAGAATTTAAAATCTGCTAAGGCCTCTCCTCAAGGCCTATGCTCCGTCACTCTTCAAAGCAAGAGTAAACGGCATCGTCTGGACTGGCACGTTTCATCGCGTACTATTAGGCGAAATCAAGGTCAAAAGCGGTATTCATATTAATATTATAAAGGCAAAAGTAACTGTGCTTGTCTGTTTGTATGTTATCTCTTCACATCTTAACGGCTGAAAAGATTTAGATGAAACTTGGCACACATATTGACCAAGTCCTGGATCAGCACATAGAATACGTTTTAATCCGAGCAGTGCAATCACTTGAGATAATTTACAAGTTTCACTAGCAGAAGCTGGTGACCCTAACTGATAATATAAACGCGAAACTAGGTTTGTTTATAACGCTATGAGGCCTGAATCGCAGAACCAAATTTTGAAGAATGTTGGCACAGAGATTAATAGGATCTTTGAAACGGTTATAGGCTACTAAACGCGTGCGAAGTCGAGGGCAGAAGATAGTCAAAATATTTAGTACGAGTCACCTGTTGCGGACATGTTCGAAACAATCACCGCGGCCCTGGAAAGCAAAGAGCATTTGGAAAAACGCGAGTGGATGTTAGTTAGTAAGAGTAGCGGAAGGAGTCCCATTGTGCCATATAAAAAAAAGTTACCTGCGCATCTGAGAACAAGAACACGATGCCCCTGTTGTCGGCGCCCGCCTTCAGCATGGTCTGCTTGAGGTCGTCGCGCCACTCTGTCAGGCCGTACGCCTTCGTGATCTCGATCTGGAAGCACGCCAGCTCCGTCATGTGCGCCGCCAAACGCGAAAGGGACTGACGACCTGGAAATATTAATAGAATGGGGGTTTCCGGGTTAATGTAAGCCACCAGTTGGCGCCATATATAGGCGAGAGCCGTTTCCTCTTCCTTGAAAAAGTGATGTTGAAGTCAATTTAAGTCATGTCGGAATAAACATC
This sequence comes from Mamestra brassicae, assembly GCA_905163435.1. Taxonomy (NCBI): domain Eukaryota; kingdom Metazoa; phylum Arthropoda; class Insecta; order Lepidoptera; family Noctuidae; genus Mamestra; species Mamestra brassicae. The sequence continues at coordinate 2,606,212 of LR990989.1, read as the reverse complement.
TACCATCTTTATACCATGTTTTTGGCAAATAAATGATATTCTATTCTATTCTATTCTATTATATTCTAACATTTAATCGTTGTGTATTGCAAGTTAATTTATATGAGATCATTTGTATTAAAAGGCTCTAAAAGTATGGGTTGCAATGGAATTTGAACTTTGAATGAGATATTTTTCTGAATGTTTCTAGTACCTAAGAATTGCTTATGTATTCTCTTCGCTCCTTCAAAAGTTATAGTAACGCGATTTACAATTTTGAAAGTTGAACACACAGAAATTCTTAAAATACAAAGTTGCAGAGTAAAACGACATTTTTTATTTCTCGACATTATTCTCAGCATTAAATTCTGACATTTTTTATACCTTATTACTAAACAAAATAATGAATTCGTTCATCGGCTACCGACTCAGATCCTGAACAGCTGGTTCACGAAGCACAAAATTCAGGAATAGAATAGACTATAAAACATTTAGTCGGCATACAGGAAAAGTCAAGGCAGAAGATGAACTGATTGACGAGGCTCGCTAATGCCAGCGCCTGCCAGGGTTGCCGAATAATTCGAAAGAGTTACCGCGGCCTTGGAACGCCAAGGGCATTTGGAGGAACACGGGTGGGTCAGAGTCTGACACTCCCATCCGCTCCGGCCAGAGAAGATGGAGGGATGGATGGATGGTCATTAGATGATTTCCCATCCAAAAAAAAAAAGATGAACTGATTTGATGTACTCACCGGAGCCTCCCATGCCTAGCAGCAGCGCATTGGCCATGGGCTGCCTCATGATGCGCGTGACCCTGCACAGATGCGCCACCGCGTCTTCGAACAACACCAGGTCGAGAGGAGCTGTGGTCGACAGGTTGTAGTCCTCAAGGTAATGGCTTAGTACGTCGTCCAGCTGAAATAAACAGTGTCGAGGTTTTTTACAACTTTAAGAACATAGGCGGAATTGATGCAACGAGGCATCTATAAAATCTAACCGCTGAGTTTCTTGCCGGTTCTTATTCATAGGAAACGTATAATTCGAACCATGCACTAGCTTCTAACGTTTTATAAGTGCTCATGTAGACTTCTGTGAAATATTTGGAATTTTGAGGCATTCTCTACCACTCTACCTTTAAGTTAGAAAGGCTACCATGGGGTAGGTGTACAACAAATAAATGATACTATGTACGTTTTGTGTGTTGTTTATGTTCACGTATGTAAATAATAATAGCAGTTAGAGCTTCAAGGTTAAGCAATAGAGGTAGGTGTGTAGATGGATGAGTATCCATTAAATACCGAGACTCCTTTCTTTTTTTTTAATGATGGTAGGTCATCAAATGACTTCTTCCGCTCTGGGTGGAGCGGGCATGTCAGACTCTTACTGACTAAAACCCATCCGTGTTCCTTCTAAAGCCCTTTACATTCCAGGGCCGCGGTGACTCTTTCGAACAAATTCCGCAACCCTGGCAGGCTCTATACCGAGACTCCTACGTAACGTGCTTTGAAAACGCTCGTTAAGGTGTTGGTCCCGGCTGTCATTTGTAGATCGATTGACGTTTATGTTAAAACAATGGAATACGTCATTAAAACTCGCACTTAGGCCATTGAGGGTTTTAACGTGGCGCTTATCAACTTATAGCGTTCTAAGCAAGCGCGCTCCAGCGTCGATCACATAATCGCTTTTCGTCAGGTGAGATTGCGTGTCAAACGTGAGCCTACTAATATTAATAATGAAGTACCTCATCCTTATCGTTGATCTCGACGTACTTCTTATCGTCGGCGCCGATGTCCATAAAGTCTCCGAACAACATCAGCCTGTTAGCAAGTAGCTCATCCGGGTCCTTTTTAAATTCGGAACGAATCTTTTTTTGCACCAAACTGAAAGGTATAATTTTATTTTTTTACTTCAACTTTTACTGTCCCACTGTTGGGCAAAGGCCTCCCACATAGCTTTCCAGGTATTTGTTTCCCGAGCCACCTCTAACCAGCCCTTGAAGCAGGCGTTTAGGTCATTCCACCACCTCTTCCTAGGTCGGCTTGGGCGGCGCCGCCCGTCCTCAGGCACCCACTGTATATTATTTATTTTCCCTCCTCACGTCAGCCGCATGATTGCACAATGCTCCCTGGGCAAGAGTCTACGCAATGGATTCCCAAGATGGATTGGATCCGAGATGATTTGGACGCGTACCGAGGGCTGATTTAAGATGGCGCGAGAGAAGAATATTTGGCCTTTGTCCAGAAGTGGGACAGCAACGACCGGATAAAAAAAATCTTCATAGTTGGCTGAAATCTATCGTTACGTTGGTGTTTCAGTGGCATTACAACAGGCCAAAATACAATAGCATAACAGTAATATTTGATATGCTTTGGTATCGGAGCATTGTGCAAAAATACCGGTGTGCCTCACAGAGGTACCCTTGATATTTGTTAGTTTAATTAGCTTTAATTTATTCTCGATTGCATTTCCTACGTCCGAAGTAAATGATTTCTTTCTAAAGATTTATTTTAAAAATAAACTGAAAAATCGTAAGTACCTATATAATTTTGAAGGATAACAAAGAAAGCGTAACATCTTTATTATTTAAGGTCGGTATAGCACTTCTTCTTACTTTATTTATTACTAGTTGCCACCCGAGGCTCCGCCCGCGGTTCCGACCGCGTGATTGTCGATAATTATCCCAAGGGAACATATTCCCGGGATAAAAATCCTATCCTATGTGTTATTCCAGACTATAATCTACCACTGTGCCAAATTTCATCAAAATCCATTCAGGCGTGAAAGAGTAACAAACATCCATCCATACTTACAAACTTTTGCGTTTATAATATTAGTAGGATAGGATGGTATAACACCCGTTCTCACCAAGTACCAGCAACGGCTTTTACCGATGCTGATACCCATGATTTCATGCATTAACGGCACATGTGTGTACTTTAAACCACTTTTATTTAATCTTTCTTTGACTTGAATGTGCCCTGGCGGTTGGGGGTGTCATTCTCACTCAAAAGTCTAGCTGATGGTGGCGCATGTGTTGAATCATTTGGCTCGCTTAAATATGGTTGAGCCGAATGGTGCTAGTGCGTGCCGTCAGTTGAGACTGGTCATCTCTTAACTGCCATGGTTTATTTTAATAATTTGTTATTTGAATTGTTGTTTTTCTTACTCCAGACGTATTTATCGTGCAATTCTTTCTATATCGTTCTCACATATATGTATGTATAATTTCAACAAGAATTATGTAAAAAAAAGAAATATTTAAAAGAGTGTCCGTGGAGTTTCTTGCACGTTCTTCTCCATAGAGATCTACGTTTTGGAACGAGCAAATAGTAATCTTTGACTTACACCTTGACAATTCATAATGCCACTACTCAGTAGCACCATCTAAATGTCTACGTTAATAAGAGCGTGATTTTGGATTTTTCGATAAGCAAACTTAGCAGTTGGGTGAGAAATGGTATTTTTGCGAAGCCGTGGGAAAGAGCAGGTCTATCATAAGTAAGGAGGATTAACTAGATACGTACTTAGTAAACCATTTGCGATCAGTATCGTTCACGAGCCGGTCTTGGTACACCCTCTGATGCTCGTGGTACCACAGTCTGATGACGTCATCTTCGTCCTGAAGCAAGGCTTACGTAGAGGAACAAGGACAGGCACACAAAAATATTAGAATACGCTGAGCGCGGAGCGCGGACTAGAAGAACTGTCGGTCAACGGCAGCGAGATGGGCAAACGTCATTGTTACCATCGCGGATTTAGATGAGACTAGCACTGGAACGTGGGTATTGGCACAAGAAAAGAGAGGCCTATGTTCAAAAGTGGGCAAAGTCGGACTAGGATGATGATGAGAGCGTTGCGCACTGCATCTCATACGAATTCGAATTTGACTAGATCTATCCAAATTGAAAATGTATATAATGTATACCGACGGATGGAGTTCAGATCTAGTGCGCAACCCTTCGTACAAGTAGAACATTAACTTGGGACCAAGATTTCTCAGACTAAGCCCGGGCCCGCTATAAGGGAGATTTCAGTGGAACTTATATATCAGTAACTTTATGTCTACGAAACTGGATCGGCTGGTCCTGCGCTACCAAGTTTCAGTCTCGGTTTATAGTAAGTCTTCAAACAAAGAAATTCCAAGGCACTAAAACCTTGGAATTTCTTTTTAATCAAAAGCCTCATGAGCTAATTTTAAGTGTGACCATCAGTTGATACGTTGACAGTTTTTGTGCCTATGAATAGAATGTTTAAACTATCATCAGTTGTAAGAATCTGTCTCCTTAACCATCACAGTTATATTTTTGGGTTACACAGATTTTTAGGAAAACAATTATATCAGTTGAATTCACCATCATCATCATTTCAGCCAAAAGACGTTCACTGCTGGTAAGGGTCGCCCGCCACACAGTCTTGTGAGTCTCGAATCCATCCGATTTCCGCGGCCTTCACCAGGCCATCGGTCTACTTGGTGAGAGGCCTTCCAACACTGGTCCTGTGCGTCTTCCGATACACGGTCGCCACTCCAGAAGCTTTCGGCCCCATCGACAATATGTTATGCGTGCAATGTGTAGTTGTGCATTGCAGGCGTAGTGAAAATTATAAATTAAAAAGTTCCAAACCTCAACATTTTTGGCATCCATCATCAGTATACCCTGGAACACTTTACTGAGGTCTCTCAAATTGAAGGTGTAGTGTGATTTGGTTGGCGTTGGAAGCAGTTCCTCCACTAAGGCGTTGAAGATCTCTATGGAAGCCTTGAGGAAGGGATGCTGGCGAATGAGCGGCGTCACTTGCGGGTTCATGTTGTCACACCATGATTTGAGGATTGTAGAGAAAATGCCGTACTGAAAGAGGTACAGGAGAGTTGCAGTTTATTTCACTAGTGTTAAAATGTATAATTGGCAACCAACAACCAGCAGTTTTGCCAAAAGTACCGTTATACCCGGTCCATTGACCGGGTATAACGGTCTAACTTGCCTATAATATGAACTACAACCAATGGGTTGTGGAGGTCATATTATAGGCAGGTTAGAAAGAAAGAAGAAGAAAATACGTTTATTTTGCCCGATATGACGACATAGAAATTAAAAGAAAATAACGTATCAACTAACTAAAAACCTGTTTCACTGTCAAGCTATGTCAGGACCGAACGTTAACTACCACGAACCTCTGGTTATACCACAGAACAGAACACATTTCGACAAATAAGCATGCTCTACGTAAAATATTGGTACTCAGCTGAATCCGGTTTCACTAGAAGCCGACTCCAATATAGTGGAGAAAAGGCTAGGCAGATGATTGTCAATCAATTACGCTTTAGCGGCTGATTCAATCAACACACAGGTCGAGCTATATGATCCCATATAAAAGCGGTCAGTTTGTACTTTTCATTACTAAAGTTAAAGAAACACTGTTTAGTTCACATGTTCAGAAACCAACATCGCGAATACAAATAAGGTACCTTGCTGGCATACTCCATCTCAGTGAAGGAGATGTAGTGGAAGTGCCGCATGAGGCGCATGGTGACGGGGTTCCGTCCGCCGCCGGGCGGGCCCATGGCAGCCACTATGCCCACGTCCACCAACGTCTTGAACTCGCCGATGTTGTCGCGGTCGTACCAACCTAAAGGATAAATCTCTTAATTAGCGATCGTATTCGTATCGCAGGCGCATCGCAAACTGACGGGAATTAGGATGAGTGGCAGCACTTTTTGAACGTCATCGTTTACAAAAAGTCAGTCCCGTGCCCCAAAACTACCGCTAGTCACCAATTTCTAGTGTTTTAGATATCACCATAATATATTTTTAAATCATCTCATTCATTCTCGCTGTCGACTTTGTAGCTGCTGTAGTGTCTCTTTTCTTGTACTACGCTCCGGTGTAAACTACATTCTGATTAATTCTAACTACAACACCAACAAATATGAAAATAAATCTGAAACCAGTTCGATAAGTACCATAATGCCGTACCTGAAAAATCCATGAACTGTCTGAGCAGTTCTATGGGCGGCTGCGCGCCGAAGACTTCCAGCGCGGGCATGTTGAGGTCATCGATGAAGAATACCTGTCTCTTGGTGGGCGGGGGGCCAAACACGCCTCGGCGGCGACGCTCCAACTTGTTGTCTATCACATCCTGAAACATAAAATCCTGTATTCCCCTAAACGCTTTCATTCTGGGACGAGTGCTCCAAAAAATAGGGAACCTGACAGTTTTTTTTTTTTTCATTTGAGATGGGTTTGCTCTTGATTCTAGTCTAGGTCATAGATGACAGAGACAAAGTCGACGATGGAGCGAGCTTACCCAGAAGAAACCTGTTCACTCTAATTTTGAAGATATTAGGGTTATGCGTTTGGAAACACAGACGCAAGCAGATACATTTCTCAAAACCTAGAGAAATGCCAAGACATAATAAAATAAAATAAATGTAAAAAAATGTTTTAAAATTAATGAATAACAAAAACAGCACTTATTGAGTGTGACGTCACTCGCAAGTTAGTTAGTATAGTAAATTTGCACCATCCAGTACAAACGACATATTGCGTGACTAGGACAACTAACTTCTTAAACGATTCCTTTATTTCCCAACGGGTTTATCGTTTCGTTTTGATCAGAATTATTTATTTATTATATTAGATATTAATTGGAATTTGGATCTATAAAAATGCCTAAAAAGGTCTAATTTATCTTATTACTCAACAGCAGCGAAAATAATGAGAACGATTAGATGTCAAGATTCTAATGAAGAAAGGCAGGCGCGACTCAGCGCTGATCGTGAGCGCCATAGATTGTCTCTATCCTTGGAGACTTGGAGACCCATGCTAATAGGGAATCACGATTATCTGCTGATCGTATGCGTCTTACTCTATCTCGCAGCTCGGAGACTTTTACTGAAAGGGAGTGTAGACTGAGCGCTGATCAAGAGCGCCATACATTGTCACTCGCTTCTCAAACATTTACCCAGTATGTGGAACGCTTAAGTAGCGATTGTGTCTACCACAATAGTGCTCGAGCTTTAGAAAGCGATTCCTAACACGAACAGCGATTAGGAATAGCTAGAGGTAACTACGATCGCAGGTCTCAAAACCATGAAATGTTTGTAGAATCAGAAAGGCACAGAGTCGGTACGATACGACGCGCAGAGACAGAGGAACAACATCTGGCACGCCTAAGTGCCTTATTTTACTATGGCTGCAGGACAAATGACGTTGATATGTTAATAAGCGCAGAATTTCCAAATCCCAACGAAGATCCTGTACTTTACGAAATCATAAAAACGCAAATGGTGCATGGGCCCTGTGGTATAATAAATAGGAGCTCTCCTTGCATGAAAAATGGTTCTTGCACAAAAAGATATCCCCGTGCACTGATAGAACAGACGGTTACAGGCGAAAATGGATATCCCTTATATCAACGTCATTCACCACGACACGGTGGTTTCACTGCAGAAATAATAATTGGGTCATGCCCTACTCGCCCATACTCTGTAAAATATTTGGTGCATATGTTACCGGCAATCTGTATAACTCGGCATTACATACAATGCCTAGGCTATGTATAGAATGCCTAAGACGTCCAGGCCATGCATGAAATATTATTTATTTCGCACTTGGCCTAGGCATTGTGTACAATGCCGTATGAGCAGCCAGCAATGTGTTAATTAGACGAGAGTAGACTAGAGCGGGGCGGGGCCGCGTCAGGGGGGAACGTGCAAGACGCGACGCGAGCGAGCGGTCGGCGGGCGGGCACCGGGCAGTCAGTTAGTACACTCCCTGCGTTCTTGAGGGGAGGATGCGCGCACTCAGCGTATGATCAGGTCGTTGCGTCGTTTTGTGTTCAGTTTTGTGAGTTAATTTATTTTGAAATGGCAGCTGACCAACGAGTCTCTCAGATGAAGGAAAGATCTTATTCGCAATTGCGAATCAGAAGAGAAGCATCAATACAAGCATAAAAATCGTATATTTATTGACGATCAACGGTATGATCAATTGTTAGAGGAAATCAATAATGCCAAAACAACCGAAAAGAAGCGTCCCCGAGATTATTGGATATTGAAGCATTATGATTATATAACTGTTGGTCAAAAGCGTAAGTTGATATTTCCTGTGGATACTCCTAATATGAACATCTTGTCAGGCCTCCGTCACTCCATGTACTTGCGCGCTATAAGTGCCTACCGCCCAGCCGAGCGGTCTCGGTCCGCCGGCGGATCAAATTCAGTGCGATTTCGCAAGCGAAGCGCGCGCACGCCGTTCAATTTTAATAGTGCTGTTCGTTCGTACGCATATTACGATGCCGTGTGGTGCCTTATGTGCTGTAGATGGGTGTAAATCAAGCAAAAAAAGGGATAAACACCTAACATTTTTCCATTTACCTGTCAACGAAGAAAGGTAAGTGACAAATTATTACTAGTTTTTGTCGTTTACATTTTTTTCCATTCACATACCGTCATTAGAGACATAATTAAAAGACAGTAGGTGTGCGGACACCGGTATCCACTTAGAATTTGACAGTTTAATAGGTATATACTAAGCATAAGCTTGCCTTTCAGACACAGATTTACATAATTTTGTTACATAGAAACGTTATACCACAGAATAATTAATAGTACAGTGCCCGGCACGTAAGTTGGCAAGAGTCGTTAGATGCGCAGAAATCGTTTTTTAGATCTATTTGGTGGTCAAGCGGGACGCGGGGTATGCGGTAGCGCCGATCCGATCGCGCGATTGGTGCGTTAGTCGACCCCTGCCCCCCGCACTGCGTTTACGTCCCGTTCGCTCCCGGTTACACTTGCGTTCACGAAAATTGAACCCTTTGTTATTGTTTTTGTTAAATTTAATTTTTGTTAAGAGTTGTTATTGTTTTAAATTTAGTTTTTGTTACGAGTTGTTGTTTTTAATTTAGTGTTTGTTACGAATTGTTGTTATTGTTTTAAATTTGGTTATTGTTACGTTGACTACAATGCCAAATACAGTTTTACGCAGACATGCCAGAAAAATGGTATACGATGTGTACTGTTTTATGGAGAAGGAAGCTCGGACTGAAAAAGAAACTGTACAACGGACTGCAGAAGCTACTAAAACGTCAGAAAGGACAGTAAGACGTATAGTCAAGGAAGGCAGAAATTCCGAATTCCTCACTGTCTTTAGGACACCGGGAAAAAAGAGGAATAAGGCAAAGCCGATCACAGAGATTGACACATTTGACCAATCTGTGGTAAGAACATGCATCCATAATTATCATATTAACAATAAAGAGCTGCCTACAGTAGAAAAGCTACGAAAAAAGCTAAAAGATGACATCAATTTTAATGGGTCAGAACGCAGTCTCCGTAGAATGATTAATAATTTAGGTTTTCAATGGAAAAGGGCCGAAAATAATAGAAAAATTTTAATAGAAAAAACAAATATTAGATTACTAAGGATAGAGTTCCTTAGAAGTATAATTAAATTTAGAGACGAAGGGAGACCGATTGTTTACACGGATGAATCGTATGTTGATTCAACTCATTCAGGTATGTACCAATTATCATATATTTTGTTCTCGCATATGTTTCTTCTGTGTTTCCTTTACGTTCCAGGGTCACGGTAATTCGGTAAGTCTCGCAACCAAGATAAGAAAAAATAATCATTTTTATGTCTTATTACAGGCTCTAAAACGTGGACAGATGAATCATTAAAAGGTCTTAAAGAACCTATATCAAAAGGGCAGCGTATTATTATAGTGCATGCTGGATCAGAAGCTGGATTTGTTCCCAATGCGCTGCTCCTGTTTAAAGCTGGGACAAAGACTGGCGATTATCATGACAATATGAACTATGAAAATTATACAAAGTGGCTACGCACCCAATTGATACCAAACCTGCCACCAAATGCAGTTTTGGTCATCGATAATGCATCGTACCATAACAAGCAGTATGATCCTGCACCTACCTCGAATGCTAAGAAAGCGGACATGCAGAGGTGGTTGGCGGAAAAAGCATACCATATGAGGATTGCATGCTTAAACCAGAACTATATAAAATTATTAAAATAAATAAACCAAGATTTAAAAAATATAGTATCGATCAAATACTGGCAGAACACAACCATAGTGTTCTGCGATTGCCGCCCTACTATACGGACTTAAATCCTATTGAAATGGCATGGGCGGCAATCAAAGGTTATGTTGCTAGCAAAAATGTAACATGGAATGTCGCCAGGGTAATGGAGCTGGTAAAGGAGAAAGTGATGTTGATGAATGCCAATGAATGGTTAAAGTTATGTGGGAGGGTAAAAAAAATTGAGGCAGACTATGTACAAAGTGACCATATAGTCTACAGAGTCACTGAAAGTTTTGTAATTTATACCGGTGATGACAGCGACTCCTCCAGTGATGAGAGTGTTGACAGCTTCATTGAGGATGAAGAGCCAACACCTTCCACCAGCTCAAGCGGGTGTTCGAATTTAATGCCTGGGGTAACATTGTTACAGGATACTGATGAAGAAACTGATTAATTAATTAATAGAAAAAATGTCTTGTATATGCATACATTTTATTTATAACTCCTAATGCATCTCACGTACACACATAAAAAATATCATAATCGCGCAAACATACATACATACATACCGGTCAAAATCATAACCCTCAATTTGACTTTGCTGTAGTCGGGTAAAAAAATTGCGATCGCATTGAAAAATCGAAATCTTTTTTGCTACGGTAAACTTATGATTTTTTCTTCATTTAAAATAAAATATAGATTTAGATTGTAAAAGAGTTCAGTAAATATACAAATGAACATAAACTTTTTTATTATGCGTATTTCTCCCCTGCGCATAGTCATATTAATCATATCTGTTTAGAAGAATCTAAACAGATATGATTAATATGACTAGGTACGCGTAAATGATGACGATAATCGTAGAATAAAAAATAAGAAATAAAAGTGACCAGTGAGTTTTCTGCCACGAAGTGCACCATGCGCGTGTTTACCCCCACTACGTCAAAATCTTGCCAACTTACTTGCCGGGCACTGTAAAAGGTACAGAAGATGCACTCTTCGAAAGAAAACATTCGAATATAAACTGCTAAACTAACAACTGCAATAATGTTCATAAAACATTGCAAAGCACGGACGTGACCTTCAAAAAATGTGCCTACAAGTCCTTGACGCGTTCGTAACGAATCAAAATGCGCTTTAAGTCTGTGTAGCGAGAGTTCTTTTTCTTACGCCCGATGAAAACCTTTGAACAAGCTGCGTCTGTTGTAAGGTTACTTGTTGCGAGAAAACGAATCAAATTTATTAATCTTAATAAATTTGATTCGTGATAATTGGTAGTAGTACAATACACCTATATATGTACAACTAGGAACTAGATATATTTTTTTATTTGAAGTCGGTTCTCTGTTTTTAAGGCTTTTTTTTTTCATTTCTAGTGAACATCTCCGAAGATCATCATCAAACTAAGAAGTAATATACTTATTTTAAAAAGTTCTCCTAAATGTAACAAATCCTTTTCTGAAAACCGCATCGATATCGGTTTAGCCAAACGCGAGATTATCGCGCACAAACATACATACCTACAAACCATACAAGTCAAACTTCTCAGTTTGGCCTGAATGTCTGATCACCTCCTTTTTTTTAAGTTGGTTAAATATTTTATAAATAATAAAATTTTTAACTGCCACATAAAAGTCAGAACATATTCACAGTTCTCAATAACATAGATAAAAAGTTATGTTAATTTAATTTTATCGAAGAGGCAGCCCTGCGATTACTGTGGAATCGCGCGGTGCGAAGCAATCACTGCTGTACGCTTGAGCATTTAGGCGCATTTTAGCATACAGTGGTTGTTGACGCGAGGGAGTAGGCAATTATCGTAATAGGTATTGGAAATTTTCTACTGAGTGAAGTATCTGTTACGTAGTAACTATTCAGTAATCTGTGATCTTGTACTACGTCTCTGACAGCGAGTTATTCCAAGTACTTCATGATACACATCAAAAGTATCGGGCACAGAGGGCGAGACCGAATGGAAAAGGACCTTTCTACACGATACAAAAATATAACTCGCCAGGATATTGTACTATATCTGCAACTTTGTGAACCGTGCCAACAGAAACAAAAAGGAGTTAAAAAAGGTGTCGTCGTTAAGCCCATACTTTCATCCGAATTCAATTTTCGTTGTCAAGTAGATTTGATTGATTACCAATCTCATCCTGATCGAGACTACAAATTTGTAATGGTTTACCAGGATCACTTGACGAAGTTTGTAATATTAAGAGCCTTGAAAACGAAACGCGCGCAGGAAGTAGCGTACAATTTATTGGATATTTTCACATTGATTGGTGCGCCAGCAATCCTTCAATCTGATAATGGAAGAGAATTTGCAAACCATATTGTTAATAGTCTCAAAAGTTATTGGCCTACTTTGAAAATCGTGCATGGCAAGCCCAGGCATTCGCAAAGTCAGGGCAGTGTAGAACGGGCCAACCAAGATATCGAAAACATGATAACAACTTGGATGCAAGACAATGACAGTGAATGTTGGAGTGATGGTCTGCGATTTGTACAACTCATGAAGAATAGAGCGTTTCATCAAGGTATTAAAAGAACGCCTTACGAAGCTCTTTTCGGATCTTAAATTAAGGTTGGTATATCTTTGCCTATCGATGATACTTACAACTTGGAAAGTGAAGAGGATCTAGAAAATGTGATTGGATCAAAGTATTCAAAACCAGCAGGATCAACATCAAAACAGCTCTGCTATCGACAAATCTGAGATCTGTGACGAACCTTTAATTAAAAGCGCGAATGATGAGCTCAAGACTGCCAATGTTGAAGATCTCATCTCTGAGGTAAATTGTCAACCTGCTGATCCTCCAAATTTAGTAGTAGAAAGTGAGCAATCATTGAGTTCCCGTCCAGTGTGCTGCGTTTGTACGAAGGAGACAACAGGTGCTCATTCGTGCAGAAAATGCAACAGATCTATATTCATGCTATTTGTGCTGCTCCGGAAAAAGATATGGAAGAAGGGTTTGGTTCTAAAGTTGTTTGTCCTTTATGTGCAAAAAACGCATTAGTTGTAGAAAACCGCATCAGTTGCAAAGAGAATCTAACAGAACAAGCTCAGAAAATGCTTAAAACTTCTGAAAAGAAATTTCCTCCTGTGTCGGCGGGTACCACTATACGAATACCTGTTCCTGAAGTAGACAGAGGTCGTGGTGATGCTCGAAACATACTAGCTATAGTCTTAAAAAAAACAGACGACGAACTTTATCAACTGGGAACAAAGCAAGGTATAGTGAAGACATTTTATTCCAGGCAGCAGTTTACAGTTTGTCGTCAAGAATTGCTAAAACAAGAAGATGTCCCTAATCAAGAAACTACACTCCGTACAGTTGACAATCTGCAGTCTACAGGGACGGGTCAAGGGTTTGTTAAATGTACTTGCAAAAAAGACTGTAATACTAAAAAATTATCATATCTGAAAAATAATATTTTGTGTACTTCAAAGTGTCACAATAGTTTCTCGTGTAAGAATAAGTAAATTATTTTTTATTATTTGATTTGAAAGTAAACACTAGACCTACTTTTTGTTTTGACCGAATTGTTTTGATTTTAATTTCAATATTTTTGTTTTAACTTGTTTAACTACTTAGGCGCGGAATACACGGAACAAGGATCCGTCGTCCAATGGGCACTTTTGTATGAAAAAGAAGGGACAAGGGCGCGGAAGCGTTGTGGCACTTTCATACAAAAGTGCCTACTTACTTTTAAGCAAATGAGACTGATTGTTATAGTTGAGCCAAATAATTTTAATAAAAAAAAAGGTTGTGATATATGTTATAGGAAGGTACTATAAGTTACTTATTTTTATTAATTATATGACTTGATTATTTATAAGCAAATGAGACTGTTGCTAACCCAAATTATTTAAAGTTAAAGTCTCACTTAAATTTTATTCTGATTTACTTAGTTAAGTTATAGAAAGATACGAAGTTCCTTTTTCACGGGTATTGCAAATTTGCAATGAACATTTTTTTGGTGTGTAACTCAAAAGTAAGTTTATAATATTAAAAAGTATGTTTGAATATAAAAATCCTATTGCAAAATGGAGAAATTTTCTAACATTATCATTTAATAAAGTTGATTTTGAGCAATCTGATATTATATGGTGTTTTATTGGTTCGTCATTTTGATTTAAGTATAGGGACACATCTGTGACACGCGTGTAATGTATTTTTCATTACACATACTCTACAAGTAGGTCTGAAGTTGTCTGAGGGGCGGGTTGAAATTAACAGTTTTCAGCCCTACGGAGAATCGAACACTCGAGGCGTGTCACCGAATCACCGAAGTCCAAAACAAAATTATTGATTTTCTATTGGTCAATCAGCATTAGTGCTCAAAATGCGCCACTCGCCAGGCTCGCTCTTTTCTTTCTTGTCGCGACCTGCAACACATCCGCATCAGCTCCGCATCGATTTATATGCGGATGCGAATATTCGCTTCATTCCTGATACAGACTAATATCAATTTATTTCACACATTGCTGGTGGACCAGCAGGCATTCTACACAATACAAGGCAAAGCGTCTAATGGATATTAATATTTCATACATTGCCTACTGGTCCAAGGCATTCTATACATAGCCAAGGCATTGTATGTAATGCCTGTATTATACAGATTGCCGGTAACACATAAATTAATGTCGAAATGTGCAACAGTGTACAGGCAATAAAGTATATATGCAAATATGTAAACAAAGGAAACGACCAAGCAACATTTGCTCTGCAGGGATCAGGTCGGGATGAAGATACCAGATACCAAACTGGACGCTACATAAGTACTTCAGAAGCTATATGGCGCATATTGGCATTTTCTATCCATGACCGACATCCCACGGTCATGCATTTGGATGTTCATTTGGAAAACGGCCAAGGAATATACTTTAACCCTGAAAATGTAAAAGACCGCGTAGAAAATCCTCGGTAAACAACACTTTTGGCGTTATTTAAGCTATGCCAAGATGACGACTTTGCAAGAACATTAACCTATGTGTGTTGAAGTGCCCTCTTGTTACACTTTCGATAAGCAAAGAGGTGTTTTGTCCTCAAACGTGAGGAGGAGTATAGGGGAATGGGAGGCCGGGCAAAACCCGCAAAAATCACCCAACTCGCCTCAGAAAACACAACCGCCAGCACCAACGAAGTCTAAGATAAAGGTTGTCACAATGGAAGACAAACCAGTGGCACGCAGAATATCCACAGAGGCGCCAAACAGCTCCTCGAAACAAAAGAGGGAGTACCCCGATAGAGTGGCCGAAGCACGCGCCTGTATCAGGAATGCAAAAACAGCACTGGGTGAATCCCGGAACCTAAGAGCCGACATAAAAACGGACGTCACACAAGACTGCGTTTCATAGTTTTAAGATCAACAAGTCATTTACAAAATGTTCTCCAAAAAGAAAACTTTCAGAAAATTTGATAGTTGTAACGACTGTGTTATGTTATGTCTAGTCGCAAACTTTAGGTAAACAACACGAACTTATTCCAAATAACATAATTTTTTAATGTATTTAAGTGTTGTCCGGGCAGATGTCCGGGAAAAAATATAGTACTAAGGAAGTCTCCGTTTCTTGTCTCTCTTCTTCAAACTTTAGGCTAATAAGCACTACCTATTCTTATCACTGCTCATGATAGAGGCTACCGAGCGCAAGATAGCGTTCGCTTTGGTCCAAGAGCCGTATGTGGGCGGGATTCGAAGGATGAAGAGGTACCGAGGTGTGCGGGTGTACCCGTGCGAGGACGATGGAAGCAGGACTGTAAAAGCGGCCATGGTCGTGTTCGATCACGATTTGGACGTCATACAGTGCCCAGAACTCAATACGAATAACATTGTGGTAGTGAGGATCCGTTCCAACGCTTGGGAAATCGCAGTAGCTTCTTTCTAGTTTGAACCGGATCAGCCCATAGAGCATACTTGGAACAATTACGAACAACGGTAGAGAAAGCTGGGCCAAGAAAACTGCTCATTGGAGGCGATGCCAATGCTAAGAATCAGGCAGCAGGGTCATACTCAGAAAAAGTGTACATTTGGTATCTTTTCTTGTCCCACTACTTCATATTAAAGTCAATATCTAATAAGATGAAATGTCTCCTTTTTTCCCCCGTAGTTGTTTTATTAATCTATTAATATGAACATATTTCTGGTATTTTAACCTTAATTGTCGTTAAAAGAGTATATTTTTTGACTGTCAAAACATTGTTACAAATATCATCATACATTTTTTTAGTGTCCCAATGACCATGACACATTTTCAGAGATGAATTGTTACGAATATTCATCTCTATATTTAACATTGACTATGGCTATATTATTCTTGATGAATCAAGTAACTAAATAGGACCAATTTTATTCGCAAATTATTTATAGAAAAAATTATTTTAATTAAACTAATTTAGTCCCAAAATTATGAAGTTTCGTTACTCAGGGTTAGTAACGCGCAATAAAATTTGAAACGCAATTATTTAAAGTGGTATGAATATTTTGTTTTATTCTGGCAACACTATTACTTACGTCAAAATCACTGTCACGACAGCCATTACGTTTTCGCCGTAGTCGTGAAGTCGAGACGTGTATCAAGTGAATATTTACAAAAATACCTCAGGGTGATAAACGACTATTATTGTGGTAAGTTGATTATATTTTTGTTTACTTACTATGTTATTTTCTTATTTTTTGTATTATGTTAATGAATACGCGCAGTGCTTGCGTGGTAAACACGTGGTTTACGTAAAAATATTTTTAGAGGTTATAATTTCTCAGATTTTTTTCTCATTTTCGTTATATTGAGTTACGTTACGAAACTGAGAAATTTTAAGCTTAATTCACACAAAAAAAAGTCCGTTACTATAATTACCGGCACGTAAGTTGGTCAAAGATTTTGGAGTGAGGGAAGTTCGTGCACTGTGCGTGCACGAACTTCCCTCACTCCAAAATCTTTGACCAACTTACGTGACTTGTCTTTGTTTTTCTGTAGGTCCAATCTTTACTTTAAAAATAAAATAACGATGTCAGGAAAATAATTTAATTAATAAATAAATTTCATACATTTTTACAAGCGCAAACTTTTTCGACTACGAAAATCTTTAGCCAACTTACGTGACTTGTCTTTGTAATCACCACATCGACATCGATGTGGTGATCACAAATAGGTACCTAACTAAGTTTTCTGTAGGTCCAATCTTTACTTTAAAAATAAAATAACGATTTCAGGAAAATAATTTAATTAATAAATAAGTAAAACAAAAGAATAATTTGTTATATACAACTTATATTCGTTTCAGTAAAATACCATGGCTCCAGTGTCAAATGCCGAAAGACAAAAAAGATACAGACAGCGTCTTAAACAAAATCCAGTTAAGTATGAGGAAATGCGGAAAAAACATTTAGAGAGAGTTAAATTAAATAAATTAAAAATTAAGGAGCAGAACCAAAGCCAAAAAGAAAAAACAAGACAAAAGTGGAGAGAATACTCTGATCGTTACTATAAAAAGAAGAAAAATAAATCTATTAGTGACCCGACTGCAGCAAACACAGTAACAATTCCAAACGAGCATATTATAAAGAAGTGGAAACTTAAGACAATCAAACTTCGAAAAGAATTAAAACGTTGCCAAGATGCATTAAATTTGATGTTAAAAAAACAACAAACCATGAGAAAGCAAATCTACCGGCTAAAGCAAGAAAGGATTATTTACAAAAACCAGTCAAGACGACAAACAATTGAAGAAGAGCAGCCATCGACACCTACTGAATTAGAAATTCTATCAGAGTCTCTCAGCTCAGTTTACAAAGAGTCTACACATAAAGAAAAAGGTGTTATTAAAAAAATTGTAAATAATTCTTTAACTAAGAAGTATCGTATGGCCACAAAAATGGGACTTGCTATCGGAGTAAAAGGGAGAATTCGCACTAAAATGTCTTTTTCAACAAAAAGGAAGTTACTCATTCAACAGATTCACAATTTTTATATGCGAGATGATATAAGTCGTGCAACAGCGGGCAAGAAAGAATGCAAAACTAAGGAAAAAACTAAAATGCAAATACGTTTTTTAACTGACTCTATATTAAATTTATATACTATCTATAAAAAAGAGGGAGGCAAAGCATCTTATTCCACGTTAGTAAGACACCGTCCGTTTTACGTGTTGCCTCCAAAACTACATAACAGAGAAACGTGTGCCTGCATACGCCATGCAAATATATCTTACAAATTAACAAAGCTTTACAAACTTAGACTTTTAAAAACAAATAAAATTGAAGAACTTTTGAGAGATATTGCTTGTAATCTAAATTCTAAAGAGTGCATGTACGGAGATTGCCAATTATGTGTCACTAAGAAGATTGAAATAAAGGATTCATGTAATGAAAAAACCGTATGTTGGCTACAGTGGTGCGTGAAAACGGTTCCCTACAGAAAGAAAAACGAAGAAGGCGTAGAGATTGAGGCATTAACTAAAAAATTTATAAGAGAAGTGGTGACTGATGATTTGAGAATTTTAGTGCAAAAATTTCAAGAAGAGGCTAAATTGTTCAAACAACATTATTACAATATGATACATCAACAAAAATCATTTCGAGAATGTGTTGATAATATTAAAGAAAATGAAGCTGTTTTTATAGTTGATTTTTCAGAAAACTACCAATGTAAGTATAATGTAGAGATACAGAGTATGCATTTTTCTTCTTCACGTAATCAAATAACTTTGCATACTGGTGTAGCATACCTTAAAAATGAAAATCCAGCAGGATTTTGTTCAATATCTCCGAATACTGAGCATAGCCCGACAACCATTTGGGCTCATCTTTTGCCAGTTCTACATTCAATAAAATATCAAAACCCTGAGATAGATACTTTACATATGCATTCTGACGGCCCAACAACACAATACAGGCAAAAGAAAAATTTCGGACTTTTTGATAAATTAACTAAACAATTGGGGTTTAAACATGCTACATGGTCTTATTTTGAGGCTGCACACGGTAAAAATGCAGCAGACGGTATAGGTGGAGTACTAAAAAGAACGTTAGATATGCACGTAGGATACGGGAAAGATGTTCCTAATGCCATTGAGGCTTTTAAACTGCTTAAACAAGAGACCAACGTAACACTGTATTATGTATCAGATACAGATATAAACTTTATAAAGGAAACATGTCCCGTACCAAATTTGAATCCTTTAGTGGGAACTATGGCTGTCCATCAAATTATAACCACCGATGAGCCTGGAATAATAAAACATAGACATGTGAGCTGTTTTTGTGGCGATGTTAGAGGTAACTGTTCTTGTTTTGACGTAAAAATGCATAATCTGTTTAAGAAAACCCCAAAAAATACAAAGACTCTAGCTAATGTTGAAGGAAAAATAAATATTGCATCGCCAAAGATTTGTTATAGGAAGAAAGAAGATAATGATAGAAAAACAAGTGTTAAAATACAAGAAAAGAAATCAGATAATGTTCAGAAAATAATTGAGCCTAGTATCTCTGGTATAATAAAAACCAGTAAAGTTAATAAAATACCTGTATCTCTAGGGAAAACTACTCATCAAAAACAAAAATCGACGCCTAATAAATATAAAAAAGTCTCAAAGGAAAAAGAGAATAAGCCACCAAAGAAAAGTAAGAAGCGTATACGATTTGATTGCGACTCTTCTGATAGTGAAAGTGATAAAGAAGTCGTATATGCTGAAAGTGACGAGAGTCCCTATGTTAACGAAGATAGTAACTCAGTTTCACCGGATAATACAATTAAACCCAAAAATAAAGTTGTTATTTTGTCAGATATACGATTGCATGCAGACAATCAACGATACATTAATTTTGCTTCGCCAGGACTTTCGTCCATGCATATGATTGATCCTTCCTAACCATGACATATCTTTGTTTAAAAATAATAGTAACGATTCCAGTGATGATGACTCAAACTTTGAAATTTTTTAATAATTCTATATTCATCTATATGCATTAATTTTAGTTGATTCCCACTATTTTTACTGCTTAATTAAAACATAGTTTCAACTAGCCACGAGTTCTATTTTTTTCGAGAAATACTTAGTTAACACCTAAGATTTCGATAATGTCGTGGTGACTATGGACCAGTAGGGTCTTACTATTCTCATTAGTTCTACTATTCAGCTATTCCAGTACTAAACCAATATAGTATGATTCTCAATTTTATACTCAAGAATATATGTTCCTTCCATATTATTAATATTTGTGATTTTTATATTGATATTTATTTTATGAAAAAATAAATATTTGTTATGTTAAGAGTGTTGTCAATCATGACATCTACTGTGGTTCTAAATTAAGTCGTTCTAATTTAGCCTTCATATTATTTCAAGTTTTTCAAACCAGATATTATGTATTATCTATTTAGCTTACTCACGTAAGTTTCATTAAAATTAGTTCATTAATTCGGAAAAATTAGGGTTGGAAAAAAAGTTGGGAGACTTTGATTGATAAACTCTTAAAATACGATTAAGAAAAATTTTGTACCCGTAACAATAAGAAGAATTCCTCTCCCCTGTGCGTCGGCAGGGGAGAGGCCGGCCACCGAGAAGCTTGGGATCTAGGGGCCAACCGGCCCTGAGCTGGGTCCCCGCTGCCGGTGGTTGTGTGCAGCGCATGCGATGGACTCAGTCCATGAACGAGAACGTCATGCGCGCATATTACGGGTCTACAGAGGGGGGAACTAACCTCACTGCGTATCGTGTCAGGATGCTGTCTCTGTTTCAGGACCTGGAACCAACTGTGAACGTCTCGGCCCAACGATTGTCGGATCAGGTGCGGGTCATCCAACATAATTGCAGGTTGGACGATGCCGCACTTGAAAGGCTGCGCTCAGAGGTACTGAGCAACCTTATCATCTCGACCCCAACACAGACCGTGGTACAGGCGCCAGCCAGTGGCGCAATCACACCGCGGCCCAACAACGGTAGTGATGAGGTAGATGATAGGGTTGTCACGGTAAGTAGCCAGTGCAACGATAGACTGAGGAGCGCACTGGAGGATGCGCTTCGCGAGTATAGATTGACACCGACCGAACTTAGGCCCCGACTACCACGTTTACCTATGCACAAAAAGAATAGGGCGTTGGTGTGTGCTTTGGACTCGCTGCTGCAGAACATCTTTGAAAGCAGCGAGAGCCTCGTTGATACGCACTCAATCCTGTTTTGCGGGGCTGTTGCGGCATGTCGTATAGCAAACGTAAAGTTTCCTAGTTGTGACGAAGCTATACGACCGAAGCCTGCTGCACCAGCCTGGCAGTGCAGGATCGAGCGGCGTATCGATGAGGCTAGGGCACTCATCGGCAAACTATACTGCTTCAGGGAGGGCAACACACGACCACGTGTGATGCGCTTTGTGAGGCGGGCGTTTTCGGGGACTGGAATCAGCCCCCGAGAATACACGTTCCGTGTCACAGAGCGCATCGACTTCCTGAAGCAGAAAGTTTGTGCATGGGCAAACCGTATTCGGCGGTATAAGCGGCGGGTTGACCGATACTCGCAAAACCGCATGTTCCAGAGCGATGAGAGGTGGGTATACAGAGCTTGGGAGCGACCTGAACAAAGTGTGACAGACGTTTACCGCCCGGATGATGTCGCCACGAGTACATTCTGGCGCAGCATCTGGTCGGTGCCCATCCGTCACGCTGAGGGTGGCTGGATGCGCGATGTCGAGCGCGTGTGCGAAGCTATACCACAAATGGAAAAAATTACTATAACCACACTGGATATAGCCAAAGCAGTCCGTCCGTTACCGAATTGGAAATCTCCTGGACCGGACGGACTGCACAACTTCTGGCTGAAGTGGTATAGCAGCTCACACGCGCTCCTGGCATCTCAATTCCAGTCATCCTTAGAGTCTGGGTCGCTACCACAGTTTCTAACAACTGGCATTACCCACCTGCTCCATAAGACAGGTAGTCCCGCGGAACCCAAGAATTATAGACCGATTACTTGTTTGTCGACGGTCTATAAACTTCTTACATCTATCCTGAGAGCGAAAATTAATGAGCACATTGAGAGTAACTCAATTATGTCCGCCTCTCAGAATGGATGTAGGAAGGGGTCCCGCGGTACTAAGGAGCTACTCCTCATAGACATGGCCATAAGCCAACAGGTTCGTCGATCCCGCAAGGATCTGTCGACATGTTGGATAGATTACAAGAAGGCCTATGATTCTGTGCCACATACATGGCTCATGAAGGTGTTGGAGTTGTACAAAATAGATGCAACCCTACGCACCTTCCTTGAGTCATGTATGAGGCAATGGAAAACAGTCCTTCGCTATCCAGGATGTCAACCGATCCAAGGGAGTGATGAGCCTGTTTGGATTAAACGGGGAATATTTCAGGGCGACAGTTTGAGTCCACTTTGGTTTTGCTTAGCTCTGAATCCTCTAAGCACACTGCTGGAGGATTCAGGCCTAGGCTATCGGTTGAGAAGAGGTGGTCAGGCCATATCTCACCTTCTTTACATGGATGATCTGAAACTCTTTGCCCCCAACAATTTGCGACTGATGGAGCTACTAAAGGTAACTGAAACCTTCAGTAGTGCCATCAGGATGGAATTTGGTGTGGACAAATGTGCAGTCATGCATGTAAAGAAAGGGGAAATTATGGAATCTGAGGGAATTCAACTCTCGGATTCCATACAGCTTAGATCCCTCAGCTCAACCGAATCCTACAAGTATTTGGGTATGTCGGAGGCGTTGGGCATTAACGGTACTGACATGAAGCAATCGCTGAGGGAGCGCTTCTTTGGCCGCCTGAAAAAGGTTTTAAACAGCCTTTTGTCGGGTGGAAATAAGGTGCGCGCCTTCAACGGTTGGGTCATGCCGGTATTAATGTACACTTTCGGCATACTCAAATGGACTCAAACCGAACTCGATGCCCTGGATAGGAGGGTCCGCACACTGCTGACCGCAAACCGGATGCATCACCCACGATCGTCGGTGATGAGACTGTACATCCCACGGAAGTGTGGAGGTCGAGGCTTTTTAAATGCTAAGACTCTCCACAACCGTGAGATGTGCAGTCTCAGAGAATATTTTCTCAAAGCCGATGTGGGTATGCACCGAGATGTGGTCGCAGTGGACAAGGGACTCACTCCGTTGTCCATGGCTAAAGAGAACTGGCGCAAACCTGTGATACTTACTACAGATGACCGCAAGGAGGTATGGAAAGGCAAGGAGCTTCACGGGCGCTTCTATCGGGCTCTTTATGGGTCCGATGTAGATTTCTCAGCGTCCGTGGCCTGGCTACGTTTCGGTGATCTCTTCGGGGAAACCGAAGGTTTTGTCTGTGCGATTATGGACGAAGTTATCTTGACGAACAACTACCGGAGACATATTATGAAGGACGGGACGGTTGACGTGTGTCGGGCATGCCACCGTCCGGGTGAGTCCATCAGACATATTATCTCTGGTTGTTCTCGTCTTGCTAACGGCGAGTACTTGCACAGGCATAACCAAGTGGCCAGGATTATCCACCAGCAACTTGCTTTAAAATACAAACTTGTAGATTCCGAAGTACCGTATTACAAGTATGTGCCCGACCCAGTTCTCGAAAATGACCATGTCACGTTGTACTGGGATCGGTCTATCATCACTGATAGGACTATTGTTGCCAATAAGCCTGACATAGTGGTGATAGACCGATTAGCGCGCCGCACAATGATAATCGATGTTACCATCCCGTATGACGAGAACCTCGTAAAAGCTGAGAAAGAGAAGCAAATCAAGTATCTCGACTTAGCACACGAGGTTGTCGACATGTGGAATGTGGACTCGGCTGTCATTGTGCCGATTGTCATTACGGCCAATGGCCTGATGGCCAAAAGCTTCGACGACCATCTGTCGAAGCTGGCGTTACGCGGTTGGATAAAGGGCCTGATACAGAAGGCAGTACTCCTCGATACGGCTCGTATTGTGAGGAGGTTCCTTTCTCTGGAGCCCTAACCACCGGTAGCTTGGACCTTGCTCCCGACACCGGCGGACTACTGCTTTTTATATTTTTAAATGTTTTTTTTTAATGTGTGTGTGTGTGTGTGTTTTTTAAGAAATATTTAAAAATATAAATTAGTATGTAAGTGAAATGAATAAAGAGAAGAAGAATTGAAAACTCGTTTTGATATTTTTAAACAGCTACTTAATTTTATATAAATTATTTTTAATTCGTTAATTTCATTACCGATATGTACACTATTTCCCCTCTGACTAATAAACACAGAATAAAGTGGTTTTTCCTTTGTTATTCCTGGAATAACTTTATTCCATGTTTATTAGTAAGCAGGCAAGATATATATTTTTAAATTAATCTAAATAAGACTGATAAGCCAAATATAATCACGTGTTTTATTCGCCCAGTTCCCGTTCCCAATCCATGTGTACTATACCTTATGACATCAGTTTCGTGACGGAGATTTTCAGTATCGTTACTTATCAGTTTAGTTACAAATTTGAAATGTACACTTTTTCTGAGTATGACCCAGCATCGTAAATGACACCAGGGGTGTAGATATGTCCGGGACCCTGGAAGAGTCAGATATGCAGGTACTCAATAGAGGGGATATACCCACATTGACACAGTAAGGGGCAACACGAGATACAGCAGCTTTGTTGATTTGACAGCTTGCTCGATAGACCTGCTGGGTCTCGTGGAAGACTGGACAGTTGACCAAGGGGTGACGAGCTCGGACCACAACACTATACTTTTTAAAATAACGCTGCAAAAAGAAAAAGGGATCAGCATCCAAAGGACCACTCGACTTTACAACACTAAGAAGGCAAATTGGGACCTTTTCATAGAGAAAATGGACCCATTCCAAGCGGAAAAAAACATCAACGCAATCGAAATAAGTAGAGTCAAGTCAACGCAGTAGTTGGAGGATATGGTGAAACTAATAACAAAAGGAATAACTCTAGCCTGTAGAGACAGTATGCCGCCCAAGGCAACAAACACCAGATTTTCCATACCATGGGGGTCAGAGGAGTTTGCACTCTTAAAAAAGGAGGTCATCACAAAAAGCGGAGAATACATAACGCAGCCAGTGACCGCAAAGATAAAGTCTTCAAAGAGTACCTGCAAGCAAAAGAGAACTACGAATGCCAAGCCAAGAAAGCCCAAATAGCAAGCTGGAAGACCTTTTGCCAAAAGCAAGACAGAGAAGGAGTATGGGAGGGGATATACAGAGTGATCGGTAAAACCGCCAAACGTCAAGAAGATCTGACCCTAAAAAAGGACGATGTGTTCGTAAACCCAAAAGAATCGGCAGCCCTATTAGCCGAAATATTCTACCCAGAGGACTCCGAAGAGAAGAATAACTCGCATCATCGCCATATAAGAGAGCTTGCGAAGCAAGTGAACGCCCTGTGTCATGATGAAACACATGAACCGCCGTTTACGGTAGAAGAACTAAAGACCGCGAGTAATAGTTTTAACCCAAAGAAGGCACCTGGAGCGGATGGCTTTACGGCGGACATTTGCAGTCGAGTAATCTCCAGGAATATTGACGTGTTCTTTGTCCTTTACAACAAGTGCCTAGAGACAGGCCACTTCCTGGACATCTGGAAGGAAGCCACAGTGGTGGTATTGAGAAAACCGGGCAAGGACGATTATTAGAATCCCAAGTCCTATAGACCGATCGGTCTACTACCAGTCTTGGGCAAGATCCTGGAAAAGATGATAGTAGCAAGGATCAGGTGGCACCTAGTACCGCGAATTAGTACTCGCTAGTACGGTTTTATGCCACAGAGGAGCACCGACGAAGCCCTCTATAATCTAGAGAAATCAAGGTCCTGGGACTAACTCTGGACGACAAATTGACTTTTAACACCCACGTCGCGAAGGTCTGCAAAAAGGCGGCAGACTTATACAAGCAGCTGTCCAGAGCTGCAAAAGTTAGCTGGGGACTGCATCCGGAAATCATCAGGACAATTTATACGGCAGTGGTAGAACCGGTCATCGTGTACGCGGCTAGCGCATGGGCACCAGCAGCCAAAAAGATTGGGACGCAGAAGGCGCTTAATGCAATGCAGAGGGGCTTCGCACAGAAACTGTGCAAGTCCTACGGCACGGTTTGACTAAACTCGGCACTGGTACTGGCCGGGATACTGCCTCTCGTCCTTCAAATACAGGAGGCAGCCGCCCTGTACGAAGCAAGAAGAGGGTCGTCTCGGTTAGTGCTGGGAGATAGGGAGACCTAACGTGTGGTGGGATTTTTGTGAACGTGTGGTGAGTTTGACCACACAAGATCAGGTTGACAACAGCAACGGGCAGGCGGTGAAAATATACACCGACGGCAGCAAGCTTGAGGGCAAAGTTGGCGCCGCGCTATCGATATGGAATGGCGAGGCAGAGATCAAGGCCATCAAGCTAAGCCTGTCCGCGTACTGCACCGTATATCAAGCGGAGATCCTCGCTATACGTAGAGCCACGAATTGGATCCTGAAACGCCCAGAGACGAAATTCTGTATATACAGTGATTCAAGATCAGCCCTTGAGACCGTCACCAACTACAATGCATTGCATCCACTAGCGGTAGAGACGCGCGAACACCTACAAGAAGCTTTCAACCGGGACAAAACTGTGAGCTTGTACTGGGTGAAAGCGCATGTAGGGCTAGTAGGTAATGAACGCGCCGTGGGGTGTCCCAGTACTTGCATCGAATCAAGTGCAAGGAGAGCCCCGCATGTATCTGTTACCCCGACGCCTTGGAGACGGTGTTTCACGTATTGCGGGACTGCCCAGTACATGATAGGGACAGATTTGATCTAGAGCAACAATAAGGTGGAAAGATCAAAACGGAAAGCTTACAGTCACTAATGAGCAATAAACTCACATGTGAAAATTGTAAACAATAGAAATAAGGTGGTACAATAATCGGCACGGATCTTGAGCGCTGACCTTCACTTGCGCAAAAGTGAGTTATTGGGTCCCTTTGGTGGTATGAAGTGAGGCGCGGGAGCGGGGTATATGTATTGTCGTACAGTGATTGGCTCGTCGCGCGTCGCGTCATAGCCGCCACTCGGGATGAGTTGTGATTCGTTCTTCAGTCTTGTTGCACGTACCTCACGACGACGAGTACACTTCCAGCCAATTTAATTGACACCGCTGATCGCTTTTTAAACGACAACGTTTTAATTCTCTGGTAAGTTAGAACTCAAATATTTTATGTGAATACGTTATTAATTAAACCTTTGTAATGATAATAAAAGGAAATATTTATCTTACTGATAATCTAAGAGACAGAGGTAGGGGGTAAATAGATATATATTTTTTCCTGCGGGATGCAGGACGGGAATAATATTTATTAATTATTAAACTAAAGGTCGGAAAACCGAAAAGGAAAAAAAATCCTATTATGTCGGAATTAGTTTCTTGGCTATAAATAAAGATTTATTTTGGACAGTACATGTTTATTTTAATTCCTTTTAGGTGTAAGATGCCAAGAAAAAACACTGTTTTAAATAGACAAGCCAGAAAACTGATTTACAATGTAAACAGTTTTATGAAAAAGGAGGCTGAAGGAGTCAGAAATTTAAAAAAGTTCAAAAAAGAACAGCGGAGGCTACGAACACATCTGTTGCAACTGTGAGGCGAATTATGAAAGAAAGTGGTGGCGGTGAGTTTCTTTCAGTATTTAGAACACCAGGAAAAAAACGACCGAGAGCAAAACCTATAACAGGTGTTGATAATTTTGACCAGGGTGTAATTAAAAGGTGTATTCACAGTTTTCATAACACCGAAAAAGAATTACCCACAGTAGAAAAACTGCGAAGAAAACTGCAAGATGATATAAATTTTCAAGGCTCCGAACGAAGTTTGAGGAGAATTATCAAAAGTTTAGGGTTCAAATGGAAAAAGACTGAAAATAATAGGCAGGTACTTATAGAGACCTCAAATATTCGATTAAAACGAATCGAATATTTAAAACGAATGAGCCAGTATAGGCATGAAGGAAGGCCTATAGTATATACGGATGAATCATATGTAGATTCATCTCATTCAACTCCCAAAGCCTGGTCAGAAGAGTCAACTAAAGGTATTAAACAACCTATTTCAAAAGGACAGCAGGTAGTCATTGTTCATGCTGGGTCCGAGACAGGTTTTATTCCAAATGCATTACTCACATTTAAAGCAGGTATCAAGACGGGTGATTACCACGACAATATGAATTTTGATAACTACGAAAAATGGCTGCGAACTCAACTAATACCTAATCTGCCAAGTAATTCTGTCGTGATAGTTGACAACGCTTCCTACCATAATAAACAATATGACCCAGCACCAACATCAAATGCCAAAAAGTCTGAAATGCAGGCCTGGCTAACTGAAAAAGGCATAGAATATAGTGAGGATATGTTGAAACCTCAGCTATACAACCATATTAAATGTCACAAAGACAAATACAAAAAATTCAACATAGACAGAACATTGGCAGAACATAACCATGACGTACTTCGTCTACCTCCTTATCACCCAGATCTCAATCCGATTGAGATGGCATGGGCTGCCATTAAAGGCTACGTATCCAGGAAGAACGTGACTTGGAGCGTTAAAGGAGTGACTGATTTAGTTAAAGAAAAAGTAGATTTAATGGGTGCAAGCGAGTGGAATAAGTTGTGTGAAAAAGTTAAAAATATTGAAGAGGAGTACAAAAGAAGCGATCATGTGGTTGACATGTTAACAGAAGAATTAATCATTCGGATTAATACCGACTCCGATAGTGATAGTGACGATTTTACTGACAGTGATGACGACGAGGAAGATGATGACGAAATGCCAACCGCTAGTACTAGTCGTATTACGGAAAGCGATTTAATGGAAGGTGTCACACCTATATCACCGTAACGGTTTTGCCACTACCCGACTACGGAGGGTATAAATAATATCTTATAAAATAAATTGTTCTTTTAAAAAAAAATGTATTTCATTAACGAATAAATGAATTCGAGATGAAAAATGTCAATAAATAAAATGTTTTTTAGTACTTTTCGACAAACTACAAGAACTAAGTTTAATTACCTACATTTTTGATTTTCCATTTCTTCATTTATTAAATCATTGTAAAACCATTTTCTTTTCAACCATACAACCAGTAAGAAATTACGTAGGTAACCTAGAAAAAATAAATAATAAATGGGTGTGCGTTTTATTTTGCCATAAGTGTAGGATGCGCAAAGCGATCCCCACTCTACCGCCGAGCGCTCAAGATCCGTGCCGGTATCTGTATAAGCATTTACTACAAAGTATATTGTAAAAATATATCACCGTAGTAAAGATTAGGCAAAACAGTAGATAATAAGTTGATAGAGGTTAAGCAGAAGTGTGTATCAAGTTTTTATAGGAATAAGAAAACATGTTATTTAAGTAAAAGGCACCCAAAACAGTACTGTCATGTGATAGCAATAAGTGATAGAATGTAAGACTAAGAATTAAGATAGAATAAGAAGTAGGCACAACTAGTGTTGTCAAGAAAATGGAAACTGATAGTTATAAGATTAGGCACAAGGCATGTCTGAAATGTACAAATGACTATTTTCCATTACATTTTTTGTACAAGGCAAAAAATGTAATGGAAAATATAAGATAAGGTAGACTAATAGGGGCAATTATTTAATTTAATGAATAGAGAACTTGTTAAAAACCATATACCGTAATAGTACAGCAGCTATAAAAATTACTACCACCGGACCACCCTTTCCTATTGAAAGAGGTGTCAAACAAGGCGACCCGCTGTCCCCCAAGCTGTTCACTGCCACCCTTGAAGAGGTTTTTAAAAAGTTAACCTGGTTCGATAAAGGCATTGTCGTCGGCGAAAAAAGGTTGACCAACCTACGTTTCGCCGACGATATTGTCCTGTTTTCATCTTCAGCAGCTGAACTAGGTGAAATGCTGAGTGACTTAAATAAGGCAAGCCTCGAGATTGGACTTCGGATGAACATGTCAAAGACCAAACTCATGACTAACAGCGCCCAACAAAAACTGTATTTAGAAGGCGTGGAGATTGCATATGTACCAGAATACATATACCTCGGCCAAATAGTCTCATTCCAGACGAGACAAGAAAAAGAAGTTGCTCGTCGCACTGACAACGTCTGGAAGAGCTATTGGTCGATGAAGGCTCTCATGAAAGGAGGCCTTCCAATTTGTCATAAGCGCAAATTGATGGACATGTGCATTCTCCCTAACCTTACATACGGGGCTCAAACCTAGTCTTTGACAGTTCAGCAGAGGTTCAAGCTTGAGGTTTGTCAGCGAGCAATGGAGCGCAGCATTCTGGGAGTCCGATTAATGGACCGCGTTAGGAACACAGTGCTGCGTTCCAAAACAAAAATCGCCGACGTCACACAAAAAGCAGCCAAACTAAAGTGGGACTGGGCCGGCCACGTCTGCCGGATGTCGAACGGTTCATGGGCTAAAGCAACCACAATGTGGGTCTCAGAAAATGCCCGACGACATCGCGGGAGACCCAGGCGAAGATGGCGGGACGAGCTTGACGCCTATCGGCCAGATTGGTCCAGACTTGCCCAAAGCCGGGAGGGATGGAAGGAAGAAAGGGAGTCTCTGCAGTGGGACACAATTGGCTAAAAATAATAATAGAGTTAGGCACAAGGAGAGTCCGAAATGTGTTAAAAAGACCCCTTGTAATAAAAATGTCAAACCACCAATAGAAAATGATAGACACAAGCGAGTCTAGAATGTTTGAACAAGACCGCCTGTAAAGAAAATGTAGAAAGAGTAGAGCGGTAGAAGAAGTAGAGTAGGAGTTTAACCGGGTCACGTTAATAATAAATGTTACATAGATTTAGTATTTAGTTGTAATCACTATCTGTGAAATCTGATAATGTCACAGGCACCAGAAAAAAAAAAAGAAAATACCGTCGTCGACGTGGCCAGCCCGTGCAGGAATTTCTGTGAGTGTTTAGAGACGCTGCTTTAGGGCGAGTATATACAGTTCATCCCAACAATAGTGAATGCTATTACTTCCGTCTATTGCTGCATACTGTTCGAAGGCCTACTTCTTTCACCTTTCTCAAAACAGTTGGAGGTGTAGAGCATGCAACATTTCTAGCAGCATGTAGAGCACTTCACTTGCTTGAAGGTGACCAACACTGGGACGATACTCTTGAGAAGGCCTGTGTTAGCGATAGTCCCAAACGCTTGCGTCATTTGTTTTCAGTGATGTTGGTATTCTGTAGTGTTTCAGATCCTTTGACTTTATGGGAAAAATATAGAACATATCTATGTGAAGACTTCTTACGCCTTCTAAGACGCAATTCAGAACAGGAAATTAATCCAACAGACGACAGGGCGATAAATAGTCCCCTTTGTTCTATTCAAGATATCGTCTTTTCAATTGAAGGGAACCCTTTGGGTGACTACGGCCTGCCTGTTTTCCAGACACCTGAGCAACACCGCGTCAATCGTGAATATACAGCTGAGACAAACTACAGCTCCATTGAATTGATCAACGTAGTTAACGAACGTTTATCAAATTTTACATCGGAACAAAGGAAAATATTTCACACAGTCGTCCAAAGTGTACTTCACAATGAAGGGAAGCTTTATTTCTTAGACGCTCCAGGCAGAATTGGAAATACCTACCTTACAAAAGCAATTCTCGCTGAAATCCGACGACAAGGAAAAATTGCGTTGGTAGTGGCTCCTTCAGGCATCGCAGCCACATTACTACCTGGTGGAAAAAAAGTCCACACAATGTTTAAAATCCCAATCGATATAGACAGCCAAGAAACACCGACATGTTCAGTAACACGCAATTGTGGTAAAGCATGAGTGTTTCAAGATTGCTATCTAATCATTTGGGATGAATGCACAATGGCACATAAGAAAGCCGTCGAGGCAGTGGACAGGACACTACGGGATATTCGCCGAGATGAAAGGCTAGTGGGCAACATCACATTTCTTTTTTCAGATTTCAGGCAAACCCTTCCTGTCATAACTCGGGGCACTAGAGCCAATGAGATCAAAGTTTCATTAAAGCATTCTTATCTTTAGTCTCGAATAGAAAAACTGCGATTAACCATTAACATGCGAGCTCAGCAGGGTGGTCATTCACACGCGTAAGAATTTTCCGATGTTTTGTTAAAGATTGGAGAAGGTGAAAGACATGATACATCCCTGAAGAACATGGTTAGGTAACTCTTCCCGATACACTTTGCCGAGTTGTTTCCTCGGAAGACGAACTTATATGTTCAGTATTCGGAGATCTGTCAAGTATAACACATCAAGAAAATTCTTGGTTGTGTGAACGTGCTATATTGGCTCCAAGGAATGATCAAGCCGCTGCAATAAATGAAAAAATCTTAGCAGAAGTTGTGGGGGATGAAGTTGTATATACATCTTTTAACAGCGTCATTAATCAGGATGATGTTACAAACTACCCACTTGAGTTTTTAAATTCGCTAAGTGCATGTGGGCTTCCTGTACACAAAATTAAACTTAAAGTCGGCGTTCTAATAATGCTTCTGAGAAACCTTACTCCACCCAAGCTGTGCAATGGAGCCCGACTTAAAGCGATTGCTCTTCAGAGAAATGTTATTGAAGCCAAAATTCTCACTGGGTGTGGCTCAGGTGAAACAATTTTTATTCCGCGGATACCTCTCATTCCCAACAACTTTCTATTCCCCCCCCCCCTATTCCAGTTTAAACGCACACAATTTCCGGTAACCGCTTGCTTCGCGATGACCATAAATAAGAGTTAAGCACAGACTCTAAAGGCCGCTGGTGTCGACCTAAGTTCTAATTGTTTTTCGCACGGCCAACTACGTACGTGGCTTGCTCGCGGGTTAGTTATGCGGACCAACTATTTAAAATGTATCTTACTCTAAAATAAAAGCCGACACTTGGGTCATGGGATTTAAAGTTATCAGCGTTGAGGGTGAAGTTTTTGATGATATGTTTTAGTTTATTTTATTTGTTGATTATTATATAGTCTCTGGCTGTTGCCCGCGACTAAGTTCGCGTGTATGTACAATCAATATTAAACATTGCCTGACCCTCTTAGAATTTGAAATTTGGAAGAGTAAGATAATGCAAGACAATGCCTGTTTTACCTCTGCTCAAAATCGCCACCAGCTCTGGCCATTTTTGGGCATGAGAAATTTTTTAACAATAGAGCTCATTTACATACGATATTACAGGTGGAATCACTTGGAGAAAACACAGAAATGTTGCTAAGGGTTGTCAACACGCGATAAAGCTAGATAAAGTTGGAGATGGGTAAAGCCCCGGGCTGTCATGACGTATCATAGGCTCACCGGGAATTGAACAAATTTGAAACTCAACAGAAAATTCTTGGGAATGAGGGGGATTTTGGAAATGAAAACAACATCACCAGAGCAATCTGCCAGGATTTCGGCTTCGAAGACAGTTAGTTAGAGATTTGTTACATTCAGCAGAATGTCATTGTTAAGTTTAAGATTAGTTTGTAAATAGGTTAAAAATAACGCAGTTAAAATAATAAAAAACGTCATGAATAAGATATTTTTATTTTAACTTATAATACTTATATTTTCGAGCCGTTTGGGGTTGAAACTCTCGGGTCTTGGGGTCCAAGTGCACATAACTTATTTAAAGATCTCTCAAGGCGCTTAGCCATTTTACTGGTGCAGGCAATATTCATGCCACCAACTTTTTTATTTTTTTTCTCATACGGCAATACTACTACTTTTAAAGTACCAATTCTGAGTGAAAAGGAACGAATTACAGATTAAAACTAAACTATGACATTACCACATTTGACATTTGACATTTATTTGTCAGTTAATGTTTTAACTGTTTTCGTAAGTTAGCGATCTGCACATAAATCCAAGAAAATCTTCAAATTGCAACATAACCACGGTAAGATTTTATATTTATTGTAAAGTAAATGGTATTCTAATTATGTTTTACTGTATATTTTCAAATAATAATTACTAATTGTTCTTAAAAATGGCTTCGAACATGGTGGCCACATATTTGCCCCTACCAGTTACCATTACCATTGCATTTGTGTAGTTTTTTTTAGATTTGTATAGAAATGTACAACTAACTTTTACTTTTTACATTTTATTAGACGATGAGTAAGCGAAGACAAGTACTGGTAGACCAGCAAATAGAAGAAGAGCTTGAAAGTCTATTCGGTATGCCAGATGGCTCTATATCTGAAGATGATGAAGAAGTGACAGATACCGAGTGTGTAGAAAAATCAGACTTGCTTTCTGTATTATTAGGTGAAGATGTTCTTATTAGCTCAGCAGCGGAGCGTCCCGGCGAGAGTCCGGCCTAGCAAATTCACCTCAACCTTCTACATCTAGAACAGAAGTTCATAATTCTCCATTGGAAACTGCAAGATTTCAGTCACCTGTACCTGAAGACGGAGAAATCCCAAACATTTCAGACTTTTCTTCTTCATCAGATGATGAATCAGATGCTGATGAGGTCCAATGGAAAAAGCAATCTTGGCAACAAAGTCCCAACTTGGAAAACTTCGATTGTCCACCTTTACGCTGTACCAAAAATCTACCAAACAGAACAAGGCCAGTTACATATTTCGAGCTGTTTTTTGATAACGAAGTAATGGATAATATTATAGTACAGACAAACAGATATGCAGAACAACAAAATGCAAGAAACTGGACATCTATAACTGTACCCGAATTGAAGGCATTTCTTGGAATCATAATACAGATGGGTATTCATGTACTTCCTACAATCGAGGACTATTGGTCAAGTGATCCATTATTACATGTAGTAGAAATAGCTGAAACGATGACATTGCAAAGGTTCCAGAAGATATTGAAATTCTTGCATATCAATGATAATATGGCAATGCCGAACCGTAATGACAATAACTATGATAAATTATATAAATTGCGTCCCCTTATTGATCGTTTGAATAATCTATGTCAAAACAATGCAATTACAACTAATTCTCAGTCCATAGATGAATGTATGATAAAATTTAAGGGTCGCTCTACCTTGAAACAATACATGCCAATGAAACCCGTGAAACGAGGATATAAAGTATGGTGCAGAGCTGACAGTTGTACAGGGTATCTATATCAATTCCAAGTATACACAGGCAAGACTGATACCGCAGAGACAGGATTGGGAAGTAATGTTGTAAAATCACTATGCGAGCCCTTATTGAGAAATAATTATTCTGGTCATGTGGCTTTTGATAACTTCTTTTCAAGTTTTGAACTAATGCAAGAATTATATGAACAAGGTATCTACAGTACGGCAACGATTAGAAGTGATCGCGCCGATTTACCTGTTTTGGTAAAGAAACCAAAAAAAACGGGAAACAGAGAAGAAGATCAGAGAATAGCTGAAGCTTCTAATAGAGCGAGTACAAAGCTCAAAAAAATGAAGAAAGGAAAATGGAAGTGGAGAGTCAAGAAGAACGTAGGATTTGCTGTTTGGAAAGATACCAAACAAGTGAATGTTGCAAGCACAGCATTTCATCCTAAAGAAAAGAGAACTTGTAATAGAACTCAAAAAGATGGGTCAAAAAAGTCTATCAAATGCCCATTACTAATACCCGAATACACGAAACGTATGGGTGGTGTCGATCGTTTTGACCAAAAAAGAACATCATATGCCGTGGGTAGAAGAAGTCGCAAATGGTGGCCCCGAATATTTAATTTTTTGATAGATGTTGCAATAACCAATGCCTATATATTACATAAAACGAACACCAGAGTGCACAATGTTATGAGTCAAAAAGAATTTAGAATTACTCTTTCAAGGGAGCTGGTGGATAATAAAACCTTTAGAAAAAGATCATTCCAATCAACGCCAAAATATTTAGGTAAAAAAATGAAACGAGTGGAAGAGAGTGATGAAAGACAGAAAATAATTTTTCTGTCTTTCATCACTAGGGGTACCAGAAGAAATTAGATTTGAAAGATTAGGAGAACACTGGCCTATAGAAATAGAGACATATAAGAGGTGTCGCTACTGCAGCACTAAAGTAAATAAATAATAAGAGATCTAAAATAGAATGTGAACGATATAAAGTGGCACTATGTATGCATCCCTGTTTTAAAATATTTCACCAACTGCCAGAAAATCAATGAAGGTGACCAGACTCCAAACTGGTGCTGGCAACCATATTGCCACCATGTTTTTTTCTTATCCAAAACATGTCTAATTTTTTTTCTTGAACATTTATTATTAAACTACCCACAATGATTCCATAAAACGCGATTTTATTTCTTTGACATAAAAAAATGCATCTACCAGTAAAAGGGTTAGTTGACACTTCACGTGACCCAAGGGCTGGCTTTTACCTTGGTCAAAGAATAAGCATTGCCATACAACGTGGCAATGCCGCCAGTCTTTTGGGTACACTTTCAGTCGACAGCGATGCGGATGAATTTTTTGACGCCATATTTTAGGGTTTATTTAGTTAGGAGATTTTATTTTTATTTCTAGTGTATATAGTTAGTTAAGTATTTATGGATTAAAGTTTGTACTCAGAAATATAGTAATAAATAACCTAATGTGAGCGAACTTAAGAACTAGGAAAGTAGAAATTATAAATAAATACCAGCTTATGTGTATTGTGTTCCATGGCCGAGTTTATGGAAATAATTATTCTCTATTTTACCCAGAAATATTTGTCAATTTCATGCGTATTGATAGTTGCTGCTTGGTTGTTGCGAGAAACCAAAATAGTTCGTTGGCATAGCCAAGAAGCTTTGCAGTTTCCGAGCTCGTTGGAAACCCCGCTCACAGAAGAAATGAATTCATGCTGTAAAGCAACGGGACAGCACAGACATAACATAATCATCTGCTTGAGTATGGTGTGTGCCTTCACCACTTTTTTGCGTTATTGAAGATTAAAGATACCATTCTGATTCTTGGGACTTATTTAGTCCATTAAACATTTCGAAAACAGAGAAATTAGAATATCGAACGACTGGTGATTCTTTAAACAATGATCGTAGATCGAAACAATTTTAAGTTTTATTTGATGTTTTTAGAACACAGATACTTTGATGTTTGGCTGATGACGGGCGTCGCGGTGTTGTCGCGTCCCAGCCAATCAGCGTGCGGCGAGCACACCGCTCTACCAATAGGACTTCACACGTGAATCGCTTGCGCTGCAAGTCTTCGTTTCCTGACGTACTGCGTATGAAACATCCGTTGAGCCAACAACGTTTTTTTTATATATATACTACTACTTTAATGAGAAAACCTGTAATAATATTAGCGTTCACACTGCAATAAATTCAAATCAACAGTCTTCGAGTCTCAATTATCTACGTCGTTCCTACAAAAACCCCATCACCGAGAGAACAGAAAAGACGGAAGGAGCTACGACCACGAGGGCATCGCATCGTTCGCAAACAATGGTATTAGATAGATAGATTTATGGTATGTTGTTGTTGTTGTGTTTTGTTTTTTTATTGTAGTCAAATACCCTATTTCGAACCACTGCAACTCCTGAAAGCCGGAATGAAGAGTGACGAGCATCAAAATCATGCCGAAGTAATGAAGCCTCATGAATTCAAGAAGTTTCGTTTCAGATGTGGATTCGGCAGCAAAATTTAAAATTGGATTGAATATCGATTGATTTTGTCAAAAAAATCTAGTGATGTTGTTTTAGTTTTCATCAATCTTGGACCTGAGACTTTGAGTATTTTTAGCCCACCAACGCCCACTTAAAAAATACTCTGTTAAAGTTAACATTACCTGAGTCTGATTAGCAGAAGTCCTGGCAGAGAAGACCAGGAACTCGCAAATGAACTTCTTGTGTAGCCCTCTGGACAGCTTGGAGGAGATGGTGACTGTCTTGCCGGTGCCCGTCGGGCCCACACAAAGCACGTGGTTGTAGTTGATCACCTTGTAGCCCAGGATCGCTGCGCTACGCACGTTGTCCATCGTTGGCACTTCGATATCTGTATTATACCTCTTATTGATGAAGCAGGTCAATTGAACAGTTCAATAGACCGTTCAATAGTTTCTATCACGAACTGTATTGAACTGTGAACTGTCATCCCTTCGAATAGAAGAGATTGACAGCTCGCTTAAAGCTCACTTCACTTCATGTTGTGAGATGTCAGCATTGCACTGTAAAAATTTAGGTATTGGGGAGCGTGAAGCGAAATGTTTTTCCTCGAAAAGCTTTGAGTTGATAGCTTTCTTCACCTTTGTTTTCACGTTGATATTTTCAATGTATGTGATTGATTGATTTCTGCACATCTCCGCTTCACTGGAAACGCACCTTCATGCACTACGAGAACAAATCATACGGCGACTTAATGTCACTTGGCATTCTCCACAATCCGCCACCGATGTTTTTATTTTTTTTTTATTAAAATAAAACCTCAAATTTTACTACAGCGTGATGATGATTTCTCAAAGAACCAAATTTTTTTTATTGCTATTGTTTTTGAACTTAGGTCATGTCTCGTTATAAATTTTGTTTACATTCAATTCAAATATCGGTACTAACCCGCATAGCGCCACTCTGGGTCCACAACGTATGGCTCTAAGTTCGCCATCCAGTTGCACCAGAAAGGGTTTGCGGGCTCCCCATCTTCTGTCGGGTCAGTGAACCCGCCGTCGTTGAGTCTGATGCAGATAGAAAAACTAAGTTATAAAATAATATAGCATTATTTTACGCGGAACTTTAGCTCTAACATTGTCTTCGCAGAATGAGTATTTAAGCCGAAAAGCACTTTGCACGATTTGAATATTGCGCCCCCCAAGACATATTTTACTCGACTGCCCCAGAAGGAGTGTGAGTTACGTTTTTCCAGAGTATGTATATTTCTGGCACGCTCTTAAATAACTGGATAGATTTTAACAAAACACATTTGGTGAGAATTAGATTCGTTTCGAAATGACAAGGTAACAGGAATTTTGAAAAAAAAATTACACCGTTAGACAAGTGAAGTCGTCTTTTCTCGTGACTTCATCATTTGGCTCGAGGAGACGACTCCAAAATATAACTCAGTGAAATGTAGTGAATAAAAAAAATGTCTAGTACAAAACACCCGACCACAAATAAAACTACAAAGTTCCAAACAAGTCATTTTTCAAGAAGTCTGATACGTTTGGGGGCATCGAATCTGTGAAAGAACTAAAGAAATTGCTACGATTTATATAAGATGCAAGAGCGAGCAAAGCGAACTCGAAAATCTCTATACAGCCTCTGAAAGGTTAACTATTCTTTAGTCTAGTTATACGAAAATTGGACACTGCTTACGAATGAGACCAATGCAGTAAAATGCAAGAGCGAGAACAAAAAGAAAATCGAACGCGATTTGTGAACTTAAACAGGCAACTTAAAGATAAAACGAACGAACTCACTCGCAGTAAAATAAAAGTAGTATTACTGAATAATTGTCTTGACAGCGAGTCTGCACTTGTTATATTTAAGTGGGTACATTTGCTTGTTGTGTTTTGTTAGAGTACCCACAACAGTAGTAATTAAAGCACAATATTATTATATTACTAAGTAAGACACAATATTTTAAGCCTGATTGTCAAAGTTAACTGATTAGAAAATGAAGTGTTTTAACTAGAAGTTTATTTATTTGTACTTTATAAAATTATAAAATAAACATTTTGTAATAACTGTTTCATTCTTTTTTTCGACCGTGAACTTCGTCGCGAGTGGACGTGTTGTACATTTATTTAATATTTTAATCCTTGACTGTTGTCTTTCTTGTGGACTGATTGCTTGTCGGAACTCGGTGCCTCTCTTACTATCTTGTTGAGGTGCCCATATGCGGCCGACGCCATCTTTGGATTTGTATTGCGCCATCCCGCTCATGTGCCGGTGAGATATTGAACTTTTACAATTTGGAAACATTCGAAAAGTTTTGAGTGCCCTGAGGCTCGAACCTGCGCCGCGTCGTGTGTCGCGGTGTTGGTGCCGGTGCGTTGCGCCGCTAGACCAACTGTGAGTGAGGTGCCCGGCGCGAAATTGGTGACCGCTATCAACAACGGATACGCAACGCAATAAGCTCAGTTACCTGTTTGCTGTTCGATTTCCTTCTACGTATTCTAGCACTAAATTATAATGTTCCGATCACCCGATAAGAGTCACTCTAATCCAGATATTGCGGGCTCGCTTGAGATTGTGGGAAACGTCACTCAGAGAAAGCGTAAACAACCTGAGTCAGAGGTTGCCGAGGCCATTAGGACATTGTCACAAGACATTAACAAAAAGTTAGATGACTGGCGTGGTGAGTTGGACTGCGCAATATCTAAAATAACTAACAGTGTAACAGCTATTAAAGCTGATCTAGCCGCTGTAACCCAAGTTACTTGCGATATCAAGACCGACTTAGACAGTTTGCGTTGCGAACACACTGGCTTGGAGAATAAGGTGTGTAGCCTAGACGCTAAACACAATGGGCTGGTGAAGGACGTGGAAACTCTCAGGAATTCTGTTCAGTATACCATGGACGAACAGGACGACCTTAAGAAAAATATGGAACTCATTCGGTCTGTAAACACAGAAAATATTGCTGATATGATTACTGGCCTTGAAGCGAAGATCGATTCTCTTGAACAACAAGCCCGCCAGTGTAACCTGGAGCTATGCAATGTCCCGGAACTGCGTAATGAAAATTTGATTACTCTTATGGAAAATATTTGCATAAAAATAAAGTGTACAATATGTCCTAAGGATATCCTTGCTATACATAGAGTGCCACACGCACACGCAGAAAATAAAAAGCCGAAGAATATCATCGTAAAACTGAGCTCGCGCATCTTAAGGGATAACTTATTAAGCGCTTACCGACTAGCAAAAGGACTAGATACTAACCAACTGCAACTTACTGGACCTTCTAATCGCATTTATATGCATGAACACTTAACGCTCAAAAGGAAGCAATTATTTCGACAATGTAAGGATGCCGCCGTCAAGAACAACTTCAAATATGTATGGGTTAAGCATGCTACTATTCTCGTGCGCGAAATTGACTCCGAACCAGCTTTTGCCATACGATCCGAGAAAGACATTTCTAAAATCAAGACCAAAATGGCAAAATTCAAACCGGGTACCGATCATGTTTAGAAGTGTTTTTTATACATGCTTTGGCTGTTTAGTATTTCACAACTTTATAGAATCTAAGTATTTTTTTGTTTATTTGCTTTGCTCTGTACAGCTATTAAGGCTCATATTATGTCTTCATATTTTATTTCACAACTTTATAGAATCTAAGTATTTTTTTGTTTATTTGCTTTGTTCTGCTAAACAGCAATTAAGGCTCATATTATGTCTTCATGTTTTATTTTTATTTTTACATAGTGTAATTCTTAAACAATGGCATAGTAGCTTTTTTAAAAACTTGTTATACTTGTTGTCATCACTTTTCATAAAAATAGTCATTTCAATCATACATATCATGCATAATCTGGACTCAGGTCTCATATTGGTTACGTGCATGTTTACTACCGATTTATTCTTAGTATTGTTTCACTTTCACGGTGTTAGATAAGTTAACAGTATACTACCAAAATTGTAGGGGTACTCGTTCTAAACTGATTCTCTTGTACATGAACATATTATCAAATTGCTATGACATAATTATCTTAACAGAGACCTGGCAAACCCCTGAAATATTTGACGATGAGTTTATTGATGTGCGCTACGTAGTTTACAGAAATGATCGCGATCGTATTGCTACCAATAAGAAGGATGGGGGAGGTGTTCTTATAGCTGTATTAAAAACGTTACATTCCACCTGTGTACCATTCGATTCCCAGGCCAGTTCTCATATTGAAGATGTTTTTATACAACTACCGTTTGCTGGACGCGAAAAATCTCTAATTAGCGCGGTATATATTCCAACCAACACGGCCAAAGAAGTCTATGTTGATTATTTTGAAACATTAGAAAATCTGATTGACAAATTCGGCTTTAATCATTTTCATATTTTCGGAGATTTTAATCTCCCGCATATTGAGTGGCTCCCTGCTACATACAATAACACGACTGCACTTATTAGTACTGGCACATCATTTGTTTGTAGACATATGAGTAATTTCCTATCTTTGCTTAGCGCTTATCAATACAATAGTTTAAAAAATTATAAGGGGCGTATTCTGGATCTACTAATATCCAATAGCGAGTGCGCGACTTATACACCTTCATGTAATCTGTTACCTCCCGATATAAATCATCCACCCTTTTGCGCCGATATAAGATATAAAATGACGTTACAGACAATCAATCCTGTAAAAATTGTAAAGTATAACTATTATAAAGCTAATTACGAACTCATAA
The DNA here is from genome assembly GCA_905163435.1 of Mamestra brassicae. Taxonomy (NCBI): domain Eukaryota; kingdom Metazoa; phylum Arthropoda; class Insecta; order Lepidoptera; family Noctuidae; genus Mamestra; species Mamestra brassicae. The sequence goes on along the minus strand of LR990989.1, from coordinate 2,563,913 downwards.
ACAAAGAATTGGCCGATATAGATTGGACTAATCGTTTGCAGGGGTTGTCATCGGAGGATTGTCTGAATACTTTTTACGATGTTATTTTCAATGTTATAAGAACTTATACACCCTTTTCTAACTCACGGTCATCTAAATTCCCTGTGTGGTTCTCTAAATCACTAATTCGCATTTTCAAAAAAAAAGAACAGAGCCTGGGTTAAATGGAAAACGTATAATAACATTTCGGACTATGAACAATTTTCGCTTCTAAGGCATAGGTTTCAGGTCTTATGCAAGTCAAATTACGCTGATTACCTGAATTCTGTTGAGGACAATGTTAAAAAGAACGTAAAATACCTATGGAGCTATGTCAATAATCGTAAGGGTAATGTCGGTATTCCTTCCACTATGTTTTTTAAAAACCGGACATCCAGTGATCCGGATGTGATTTGCGATATGTTCATGGACTACTTTCAATCAGTTTATGAACCCTCAAACCTAAATTTGAACGAATGGCTACCCCCTGAAGAGAGTAGTGACCAATGCACTCATATTACTAGCATTTCGTTTAGTGAGCATCAGGTCTTGAAGTCATTGCAAGCTTTAGATTCCACTAAAGGTCCTGGACCGGATCAACTACCCCCTTATTTCCTTAAAAATACTGCTAAGAGTATATACAGACCCCTGCACATTATACACTTCTCATCAAAAAAATCGAAACACCTCGCAGTTTATGATTTGATAAGGATTATCAGAAAAATGTGTATATTTAGGAATAAATGTAAAATGTCATTTAATAGTGAGTAGTATGAGGTTTTTAAATCCTAATTTTAATGTTCTAAATTCAAATTAAGTCTTCATAGGTTTCGTATTTTGTATAATGAGTAATTTTTACCCTGTATGGAATATGAAGGAAATGGGTAAAACAACACGCGTAAATGAAAAAAAATGTAAGAAACGTTTATTTAATAACTTGTATTCCCTCCGCGAGCTCTTATTACTGCTTCCATACGGTTCTTCATCGATCGGATGAGAGTCACGATCACATGTTGTGGTATATTATCCCATTCCTCTTGGATTGCATTTTGCAGCTGGCTAAGTGTTTCTGGGGCTGGATCTCTTGCTCGAATTCGTCTCTTTAATTCATCCCATAGATGTTCAATGGGATTCATGTCCGGGCTTCTTGCTGGCCATACCATAATGGAGATACCGACTTCGGTAAGATAATCTCGTACGACGCCCGCGGTGTGAGCTCTAGCATTGTCGTGCATGAATATGAAGTCGTTGCCAATAAAATGTGCATAGGGCATCACATGAGGTTCAAGACACTGTTCGATGTACCGATGAGAGTTTAGTGCAGGCAGCCGTGGCCCAGATACAAAGGCAAGTTCTGTCTTACTGTCGGCGCTGATTCCTCCCCAAACCGTCCACGAACCGCCACCATAGCTGACCTTTTCTTCAATGCAGCATTGTGCAAAGCGTTCTCCATCTCTTCTGTAGACCTTGTTCCTTCCGTCGTTACCATACAGCATAATTTTACACTCATCAGAAAACAGTAATTTGCTCCACTGAAGGTATGACCAAGTTAGGTGCTCGCGTGCAAAGTTAAGGCGCGTTCTTCGATGGTCTGCAGTTAATTTCGGCCCATTCGCTGGCTTATGCGGTGCCAATCCGCGTTCCTCAACCTTCTTCTTATTGTAGAGTCACTTACAGCTACTCTTCGTACAACGCGAAGCTGTTGCTGCAGTTGAAAAGCGTTAAGGCGTCTATTTCGTAAAGAGGTTGTTACAATAAATCGATCATCTCGCTCAGAAGTGACCCGATTCCTGCCAGATCCTGAACGGCGCGTGAACGAACCAGTCTCCCGATAGCGTTTGTAGACTCTATGAACAGATGATAAGCTTAGATGCAATCTTGCAGCCACAACACGCTGACTAAGTCCAGAATCCAGCAATGCCACCACTTGGGCGGCTTCTGCGGGCGAAGTATCCATATGTTTTAGAAAAAAAAGTTTTTTCAGACGTCCCAAAGTCACAGTAAATGAAATAAGAAACAAAAAGTTTAAAGACAAGCGCTAATTTTAGTTTTTAAACGAGAAACGTACTCCAACCCTAAATACACATTTGTCTCAAAACAGTGATTAATTTCATTTATAGGATAAACAAATGAAATTCTAATTTCGAATTTTGATTTTTTTCTTCTTACTGTAATGACCAAACTGCCAGCTACACAATAATGTTTTTTTTTTCATGGAATTAATTCTCTTTTGTAAAAAATTAGAACAAAAACAATAAAAACGAAAGTGTTTCGATTTTTTTGATGAGAAGTGTATTTAATATGTTTATATCAGAGGGCACCTTCCCTGAACAATTTAAAAGGGCTAATATAACTCCTGTATATAAATCAGGGTCCAAACAAGAAGTCGAAAATTATCGCCCCATATCTATTTTGTCTGCTTTGTCGAAGCTTTTTGAAAGGCTCGTTTATCAGGAAATACATAAGCTCATTTACAAAATTATAATAGAACAACAACATGGTTTTATTAAAAGTAAATCTACAACTACTAATCTATTAATATTTACCGACTTTCTCTTTAACAATATGGATCAACAAGTACAAGTAGACGCAGTGTACACAGACTTTCAAAAAGCGTTCGACAAAGTAGACCACAATTTGCTTTTCACCAAACTTGCATTTAACGGCATACGAGGAGATTTGCTTCGCTGGTTTGCATCATATGTTAGTAATAGATCACAAAGGGTTGTTATCAAGGGATTCCACTCGGCGACTGCTGTCCGTAACATCTGGTGTACCCCAGGGCTCAATTTTAGGGCCTCTTTTATTCATTTTGTTCATAAATGATATTGGAAATTGTTTCAGACACTCAAAATTTTTGCTCTATGCTGATGACCTAAAAATCTTTAAAGCTATAAGAAAACCTGCAGACTGTTGTCAGTTACAAGAAGACTTAAATCGATTCTCTGAATACTGTGTTCAAAACAAACTTTACCTTAGTATTTCTAAATGTTTAACGATATCATTCACAAAAAATAAAAACGTTTTAACTCATAATTATAATCTAAACAGTGTTACTTTATTGAAAGCTCCATCCGTGCGAGACCTAGGGGTACTGCTAAATAACAAACTTCACCTTGATCAACATATTGATAACATCACCAAAAAGGCTTATCGTATGTACGGGTTCGTTATGAGATCAGCTACTGAATTTAAACACGCAAGCACTTATTTTCATCTCTATAAAGCACTAGTTAGATCTCAACTCGAATATGCAGTGGTGGTGTGGAACCCTTTTTATAATAAATACGTTGAGATGCTAGAAAGAGTGCAGCGCAAATTCCTTAGATCGATGCACTATAGGTGTTGCCACAATTTCCCAACCTATAAAAATCTTCTTAATAAATACAATCTAATGAGCCTGAAGTCTAGACGTTTATATCTAGAAATTATGTTTCTTTTCGACGTATGCTATAACAGGTATAACTGCTCTGAGATTACTAATAAAATATGCTACTGTGTCCCAAGAACTGTTATTAAACGAGAGGTGCGCGCACGTCCTCTTTTTGCTGTGTCCCATTGCCGCACCAATGCTGGTCTGCGGGCGCCTCTACATCGCTTGTGCAAAAACTATAATGACTTTTGTTCAGAATTAGATTTATTCTCATTGACAGCAAATGGATTTCGTTCTGCTTTGTTAAAGAAACTTAAGGATTCCGATGTATAGTTATTCGAGCAGTCTAATTGTAGTCTTATTCGCGTAGATTGTTTATAAGTATAGTTTTATGAATTGTATATGCTGTGGATAACGGTGTGAGTTTCACATTTATATAACATCTTTATTTATATTATTTGTGCTGATATAATGTGATACTGTTTGTTGTCCCAAATAAATAAATAAATAAAAAATAAATAAATAAATTCATTTTTTTTATTATTTCTGACCCCTTTTTATAACAATATAATAATAAAAAATATTTTTACATTATAATTCTCGTTTGCTAATTTATATAATAATAAACGAACATGTTTAGATTATTGTTGAAAATAAAAATAAAAATCTCATATGTAATTTGGAACGCAGACCTACGTGTTTCTTAAACCTATTCGATACGTTTCCAACTATCAAAACTTGTGAAAAGTTGTGAATTTTAGCATTGCTATGAACCGACCCAGGTCATCATCCTACTAATATTATAAACGCGAAAGTTTGTAAGGATGGATGGATGTTCGTTACTCTTTCTCGCCAGAACGGCTGAACGGATCTCGATGAAATTCGGCACAGAGACATAACACATAGGATACTTTTCATCCCGGGAATATGTTTCCTTGGGATAATTTTCGACATAAACGCGGACGGAGCCGCGGGCGGTAGCTTGTACGTAATAATTACGTACCCTGCGTGTGTGAAAAAGCGACTAGCTAGATGTTTTTGTTTCGTTCGACGCCAGTGTGAATAATTAGGTTTCATTCGTTTACTAGGTTTCTAGTACATAGAAAATAAATTTTCTATATGTATACTAAGGGCAATAACCATAGAAAAGTAGAGCTGAGGCATGCTGCATAGATCAATGAAATAAGTTATTACGTCACCCAATACATAATTTAAACTGTGCACAAGCACATCATATACCAATTAAAAATAATATTTTTCAATCAAATTATAAAAAGTGTCAGAGAAACGAGAAATAAATAAATTTACTAACTTATCGAAAAATCGATGTGATCGATATATCGTTCACATATCAAATGCACGAACAACTCGTTAATAATGCCAATTCCATCGAAAGATGTGATTGGGTCTAAAATCAAATGTTTCAGCAAGTAATCGTTAATGATCCCAATTCCATCGAAAGATGTGACTGGGTCTAAAATCACTGTTTCAGCGAGTAATCGTTAATGATGCCAATTCCATCGAAAGATGTGATTGAGTCGAAAATCAAATATTTCAGCGAGTAATCGTTAATCGATGCCAGTTTTATTAAAAGATATTACTGGATCGGGAAAAAATGTGCCAACGAATGTGTCGTTAATAGATGCAAATTCTACCAAAAGTTATTATTAACATAATAACAAAATAAGTACCAACGAACACATCGTTAAAACTAAATTTAAGTAATGCAGTGCCTAATTCCTTGGTGCTGTCTTCTGTTAAAACTAAACAAGTGTCATAAAATCTATCAAGGCTAAATAACAATAAAATAAAACGTATTTTGGTCTGGCTATAGTTGAACAAAGAATTCGTCACATCTTAGTGACCCCATTATGCCCCAATGTTTCAAGTATCCTTTTTACTTCGGTTGCACTTAGCGGGCATTTCTTATCAATGGTCTTTTTGTGCGGCCTGCTAGCTCAAGTTTGTTTATTTAAAAAGTTACCTATGTAAACAGTACCCACACAGAGCTCTTGTCATGAGTCGAGTATTGGAGTGCAAACAATTCAAAGTTAATTCAATGAGTTGATTCTATTGTTTAAAGTTATTTTAAATCATTCGTATCGGAAATTGAAATGTAATGAATTATTCAAATGGTATGCTTTTGCATCAAAAGCATACCATCTCCCTTATTTGCAGATCTACCAACATGTCTCAATCACAAGTGCCCGCAATAAAACCATTTAATTGTGAAGGTGATCCAACCTCTTTATGCTGTCGTTGGGATAGATGGAAACGTGCTTTAAAAAATATACTTCGTGGCGACAAACACTGAATGAAAGAAAACGAGCAATGTTACTGCATTCCGGAGGCATGGCACTACAAGACATTGTTAGGTCTTGTTCCTGATAATAAATAGTACCTTATGTTTTTAAAGATAATTGTTAAAATGAGTTAAAATTGTAAGCATTTTGTTTTATATAAACATTTATTTTAAGTAATATCTAAGATATGTTGTATAAGAGATTAATTTCTATTGTTTGGGAATGTTAACCCTTGATCTATACTGATTACTAGAAAAGTGGCTGGGTAACAAATCGCTCAACGATTGGACCACGATCCTGGCATCACCTGATATCGTGGACCAATTGTAGAGCGAGGTTGACGGCAGAACCGTCGGGGTTTTTTTGGGAGTAGCGGGGACGCGTACGGGCATTCTCTCCCGGACCGCCGTTTTGAGACATCGGATTAGATTGATTGTTCTGAGCAGTGAAAAGATTAAGAATTGCATAGTTGTTTGTACTTAATGTAATTAATAAAACTAAGTGAACAGTTTGAGTTTAACTTTATACAGTCCTCCCAGTTGAAATAGTTTCCTCTTAATAATAAAACTGTGACCGCTAAGGCAACGAGTTTTATACTTCAGAAGTGACAAGTGTACCCAAAACGTAAGTATGCGCCCAAATTGTATCTCCACTTTTTATAATTATGGATTAGCTTCTGAATTAACCTGAGACATATTAGTCTTAAGATAGGTTGTATATTGTGTTAATTAGGCACCAATTCGATTTTGCTTTTTAATATTGTCATCATTAATAACATTGTTGAAAGTTTTCTTGCTAAAATGCACATTATGTTTACTCTTTTTACTATTATTTTTCGTGGGACGACAATATTTTAGCGAGCGAATACTCGTTTACACTATTTCGAATCTTGCTATGGAAAGCATAATAGCTAGCAAACAATCGATTTGACTAGTGGTCCAGGTTCGAATTTCCGTTAGTGCCAAATCGCGAGCTTAAAATCGAAAGATTTATCTGTGTTGTAGTTTTACGTTATAGGACTTTTTAAATTTCACAAGAAAGTTACTATTGGGTTGTAACGGCGCTTACCTATCAAGAGCGTCACCCAACACTTCCAACAAAAAGTTCTACCGAGGCGAGCGAAGCACTTGACGCCGCATACCGCATCTATCGCTTATCGGACTTAAGTGTTTACATTTGGAACAAAGGTGCCTATGTTTTATTTTTAGAATAGGACGAATTAGATTTCATTTCCTATTTAAGAAATACCGATTTAGATTCCAAAAATAAGGTGACTTGCACATGCTCAACTAAAGCGATATATCTGTACCTTAGTCCATTTTTCAATGAAATAATAAACAACGGCATAGAGTTTTAATCTGACGGCAATCACTAACTCCTCAGTTAGAATTTCAATATACGGCTCTCAAGTTTCTTTGCCGTGAGATTTCAGGCAATGTCGAAGTCAACGGGTCAACGAAGGCTCGTGACTCCGAGTCGCGGTGAGCCCCACTCTGCCACGAGGAGCCGAAGTCGGCTGCGAAGTCGTAGCCCCGAGCCAGACATCGAGCTGCGCCGTGAGCGGCTTCGAATGCTGGAGGCTGAAGTACGCCGGGAGCGCGACCGGGTGCGCGCCGCCGAAGATCTCCACCTCGCAGCGTGTCGCAGCGACGAGCCGCGAGTGGACAACCGTCTCCGTAGCGCCTCCACGGAATCGACACGGCGCCGGGACGCCGAGCCACGTGCAGCGCAACGTGAGGAGCGTGACCGTGTACGCGCCGCCGAAAATCTGCACCTCGCAGCACGTCGCAGCGACGAGCCACGAGTGAACAACCGTCTCCGCAGCACCTCCACGGCTTCGACACGGCGCCGGGACGCCGAACCACGTCCAGAACGTCGTGCAGAGCGCGGACCACGGCAGCACGACGGCGCGGAACGGATTAAAAGGTCACGTAGCCATTCATTTTCAAAAAGAGATTTATTTAATATTATTAGGGACTTGAGGGATAGTCACGCATCTCCACCTGTAAACCAAGGGGCATCTCAACAACTACAAAAAGTTAACCACGAAAATATATTGCCAAACTTTGATCCCTCATCCAAAAACCAGCGAATGGATGTGTGGTTAAGAAAGGTAAATGAGTGCGCTTCGGTATACGGTTGGGATGAAAGAACCACCACTCATTTTGCAATGCAAAAGTTGCAAGGTCTGGCCAAGACGTGGTACGAAAGTCTGCATACCATCCTATTTACATGGCAAGAATGGCAAGAGAAGTTGCTAAGCGCGTTTCCGTGTGAACAGAATTACGGTCAGACCTTGGAGGATATGATTAAGAGAAAGAGCAGATATAACGAATCTATTGAGGTTTATTACTATGAAAAACTAAGTCTAGTAAATCAATGCGATATAGTAGGTACCCGCGCGGCAGAATGCATAATACATGGTATTACAGATAAAACACTCAAATCAGGAGCTTTAGCATTGCGTTGTACGCACCCTGATCAGCTGTTACAGTATTTACTCAGTAATAGGGACTATAATCAATCTGGTCCGGACCGTTTTCACGTTAAAAACAGAAATTTTGATAATCAAGTTTCCAAAACAGCGAGCAGTAGTTCTGGTGCCCGACCGAATCAACCTATTGGATGTTATAATTGCAAGGAAAAGGGACATCATTTCTTGCACTGCACTAAGCCGTTGACGAAATGCACGCGTTGTAATAGGATTGGTCACATCGCGAAAAAATGTTATATTAAATCAGATGATAAACTACTGACAAACGCTAGTGGTTCAGTGCAGAAAACTATGCGGATTGATTTTATAAACAACGAAGACGCAAATATAGGCAATTGTCCTGGCTCTAAGTTTATAAAAGAGGTAACAGTCAATAGTTGTGTACTTAGAGCATTTATAGATTTTGGGAGCGACGTTACCCTGATTAGGGAATCTACTGCCAGCCAACTAGGTGTATCTCACGATAATGTACCTACACTATTGAAAGGATTTGGCAACACCGTAGTTCAGTCGCTAGGAAATTTATCTCTTGATATGATTGTCGATGAGGTAGAGGCTAGAGTTGCTTGTAAAGTAGTGCCCGACTATCTATTGGAGGTCCCGGTGCTTATGGGACAATCATTCACAGAGCAATCTCACATAGCTGTCTATAAAGATAGAAACAAATTGAAATTCCACAATATCGGGAACGAATTGCCTTGTTCTGAACTTGTTGTTGACAGTGATAACTTGTTGAGGTTTTCTGCCGTTAATACAATAGATATTTACGGTGCGACGACAATTAGAGTAGAAACTCAACTCGCGTTCGATGGAGATGTTCTTTTGAAAAATATTATAGCGGGAAAGCCTAACAATCAGTATTTCATTGTTGGAGGACTTCATCGCTTAATCAATGGATATATTTATGTATTGGTTGTGCCATGTTTAGGTTTTTGCCGAATTTCATCTAAACCAATCTTTTGTCGCGCTGAGAGAGTCGATGTTGTGAATCGAGTTATTAATGAACCGTCAATTGAATCAAAAATTGGGCAGCAGTTCGATGAGAGTCAGGTGCGTGTAGGTGGAGGAGTATCTGAACATGCAAAACGAACTCTTATGAAGATACTCGAGAAATATCAACATTGTTTCGCCTCCTCCTTGAAGGACTTGGGATATACCAGCGTCACTGAGATGAGCATAGAACTTAACAGTCAGCGTCCAGTCGTTTATCGCCCCTACAGGTTGTCACACCACGAGCGGGAGAAGGTGTGTTCTACATATGGTTGGAGAGATGTTAGACGCTGGCGTGATACGAGAATCCGTTTCCGAGTATGCTAGCCCTATTCTACTTGTACGTAAAAAAGATGGCTCTTCAAGATTGTGCGTAGACTATCGTATGCTGAATTCAGTGACGGTCAAAGAAAGGTATCCAATGCCTATCATCGAGGACGAAATAGCACGTCTTTCTGGGCAATCATGCTTCATAACCCTCGATCTTGCGTCTGGCTATTATCAGGTACCAATCTCGGAGCAGAGCAGGCATTTAACATCTTTTGTAACACCGGACGGCCAGTACGAATACAATCGTATGCCGTTTGGCCTAGCCAATGCACCGGCCGTCTTTCAACGCATGATTAACACAGTACTAGGTTCAGCTCGATTTAGTAAGGCAACAGTATATATCGATGACATTCTTATTTATGGGAAGGATGCTACACAGTGCTTAGAACGCCTTGAGGAAGTACTAAAGATGTTAGAAAAGGTAAATCTAACCCTAAACTTGTCAAAATGTGAGTTCTTACGGGATAAGGTTGACTATTTGGGCTACGAAATTAGCGCCAGCGGTATCAGACCCGGTGAGAAGAAGACATGTAGTGTGATCAACTTCCCTCGGCCGAAAGCGTGCACAACATCCGGCAATTTCTAGGCCTGGCTAGTTACTTTCGCAAGTTTATACAAAACTTTGCACAAATCTCATACCCTCTTAGTAAGCTACTCAAAAAGGACGCAGCTTGGGAGTGGAATGACGATCAAGAGCAGACATTTGAAAAGCTGAAAGCGAGTTTGGCTAATAGGCCGGTCTTAGATATATATGACCCTGCTGCTGAATTAGAATTACACACAGATGCAAGTAGGTTAGGAATCGGTGGAATTCTCCTTCAACGAAAGCGAGACTTGGAGAATTTTCATCCTGTAGCGTATTATAGTCGGCAGACTTCTCCGGAAGAAAAGAACTTCCACTCTTATGAGTTAGAAACCCTAGCAGTGGTTTGCTCCCTTCGTAAGTTTAGAGTGTATTTATTAGGGAAAGAGTTCAAGGTTATCACCGATTGCAGCGCACTGCGTTCTACATTCTCAAAGCGGGACTTGATTCCTAGGATAGCACGGTGGTGGCTGACATTACAAGAATTCGACTGTACTATCGAATATAGGGCTGGGACTAAGATGAGTCATGTCGATGCATTGTCTAGAAATCCTGTCGAACCATCAGAATCTCTCGAGGATCAGTTTCCGGCAATAATGACGATTAGTAGTAGAGATTGGCTTCATACGCTACAATTGGGTGACTCTGAGTTACGTAGGATAACAGACGTTCTAAATAGTAATCTAGATGAAAAAGGCCTACAATACATTAAACAGAATTATGTCATTAGGGATAATAGGTTATTTCGCTATTTATATGGCGATGAGGAGAAGGTCAGGTGGGTAGTACCAAAAGGGGCAAGGTGGCAAATATGTAAGCTTAATCACGACGACATCGGACATTTTGGCATTGAGAAGACTTTGGAGAGGGTTAAAAATAATTATTGGTTCCCTAAAATGTCCAGGTTCGTCAAAAAGTACGTAGGCGCTTGCATTGAATGTGCATATGCAAAAAACAATTCAAGCACTCGCGAAGGTTTACTGCATCCCATCACAAAAGTAGAGATCCCATTCCACACGCTTCATGTGGACCACCTTGGACCCTTTGTGAAGTCGAATAAGGGTTTTACTCACTTGTTTGTAGTTGTGGACGGTTTTACCAAATTTTGCTTCCTAAGACCCGTTAGAAACACCAACACCCAAAATGTAATTAGGGTTCTAGAAGACATCTTCAGTACATTTAGAAACCCTGATCGTCTCATAAGCGATCGTGGCAGTTGTTTTACCTCGCATACATTCAAGCGATTTTGCTCAAATAAAGGTATAAAACATGTTTTAAATGCGGTAGCCAGCCCCAGGTCAAACGGTCAGGTCGAGCGGTACAACCGCACCATTCTCGATTCCTTGAAAGCGTTAAGCATTAGATATGGTGAGAAGAACTGGGACAGCCATTTGGGTAACATACAATGGGGGCTTAACAACACCATTCAAAAAACCATAGGAAAGACACCCTCGGAGGTAATGTTCGGCACCTGTATGAACGGTGAAATTAATCCTATGCTTAATGCTGTCACAGTACCCGCTCGTAATGAGGATGATTTACCGGACATACGTGACGAAGTTAAAGCTAGAAGAGCATTTCTCAAAAAAGATGTACTTTCTATCTAAATCTCTGTCCCATATTTAAAATATTTTTTTCTATATATAAAATAGACCAACCCCAGTTTCTGTTAAATTATATACTTAGTAAGTTAAATAAACTAAGTACAAAACATTTACAAATTAGAATTATTTTAATAAATTATTTGGTATAAAAATACTTTAATAATCGGTCTAATCTAGTTGTATGAAAAGTGAAGTGTCCCAATTTCATACCTTCCCAAACAATCGATTGTAATTTGTCAGGACTTGCGGAAATTATAGAAATAACTAATGTATTTATTTAGAACTTTATACCATAGTCCATTTATAAATTAAATATTGTGTCGTTTTAGAACAAATTTATTTAATTAAAAAAGGTTTTATTTTATCGCGTAAAAAGTTCCTCTTTGAAATTCCTCTTTTGTGACCATATTTATGAAAATTATAGAATCAATTTGGTATAAAACATGTTTTAAGATAGTGGCAACATTGGCAAGATCGGCATCCATCTTGTTTACGTTTTGATATTTCTTTTACGTTCCATGTGCGCGAACAGAAGGTAGTCCCTTAGCGTAGTGGTCCGAAAAAGATCCAATCTTTGTTACCCAACAAACGCAGGTAAGCTCTAATATTATTATTATTTCGCATGTAAAACCATTAAAGCTCTCAATCTTGATTTCGTAAGTCAAATCATAAACTAGTACTAGTTTTAGTTGTATGCGTTTACAATTTTAATAATTTATTTAACTTGATTTGTTACCTCCTTTTTTGTTACTCTTGAGTGGTAACATATACATGGAAAAGAAGGTAGCAAAATAGGAAATTGTTAGGCAGAGTACTGACTATGTGATTTTAATATAATAATTACGACGAAGTTTTAATTAAATATAATATTACCTATATTGAATAAATTTTAGTAGGTAATATGCGAAATTGAATGGGAGATTTGTGGTTTTGTTTTCTGTCGTGTTTGTATTAAGTTTTTAGGTACCTACTAAAAATAACATTAGACATTAAATTCTCATACTGGCTACTACTACTCGCTCGTACTCATTACATACTTATCCATTTCTTCATTAAGAGGACATATTATTTTGAATGGTTGTAACGAAATTCAAAAACCGATAGATACCGTTTTCATTTTTTTTTTGCTTAATAGAAACCTAAATTTTTCGCTGTATAAAGACTGACACCGCATTTGTTTAGATCTACATTGCACCATTGCGAAGCTGGGACGAGTCGCTACTATTTTATAAAGTGGTGGGCTGCTTCTATTTTGACTATGAAATTGTTTTTTCTGGTGCTTCAAATTATATTTATTTAAACAATGTTTGGCCTGTAACAATGTGGCTGCTAATTAATCATGTTTAAAAAAAATGCTTTTTATGTGTGTTCGCATGGTAAATGTAAGATAAGGTGAACGGTTATAATATTTTACAGCTCCGATTTAAATATGCCTCTAACCCCGGCTGAAAAAATGAGGCGTTATCGGGAAAGATTAAAAGAAAATCCTGAAAAGATGGAAGAACAAAGGAAAAAGAACCTAGAAAGAATAAAATCGAAGTATGTATACAAAAAAGTCAAGGATATGACTGAAAAGGAAAAAAAGGTAAAAAGAAAAAAGTGGCGGGATCAGAAAAGGAAGACAAAGCAGAAGACGAAGAAAGACACTGATACAACGATGGAAAATGAAAATTTAGAAATTAATTTGATTCCAGACAAATTGCAAGTAATCAAACGTTTAAAAAAATCCAGAAACATGTATAAAAATCAATGGAACAATGCTCAAAGTCGAATAGAATACTTAAACCGGCTTACAGAAAATTTAAGGAAAAAGATTTATCGATTAAATCAGAAACACATGAAGACGGAAGAAGATTTGAAGAAACAAATAACTATGTTAACGGCTAGGAATGAAATCTTGGAGCTATCACTGAAAAATGCTTATAAAAGATGTCATAGCAACAAAGAAAAAGATGTTTTCAAGTCTATCGCTAACAATGATACAGTAAAAGTAAAAAGAGCTTCATCATTCATTCAGAAAACTCTTGGCTTAAAAGGAAAAATAAGAAAACGAAAAAAGGCAGCCAAAATACTGCGATCTAAGAATGCTATTGAAAATTTTTATCTTAAATTTTTTAAGAGACGATATAAGCCGATCTACTGCCGGTAAAAGAGAGTGCAGAACTTTACATAAGACGAAAAAGCAAATCAGATATCTTAATAATTCATTGAAATGCCTTTATGAAAAATTTAAACAAGAAGGCAACCTGGTGTCATTTTCTTCGTTTTGCAGATATAAACCATTTTTTATTCTATCACCCTCTGTTAAAAATAGAGATACTTGTTTGTGTGAAAAACATAGCAACATTGACTTTAAATTTTATGGTTTAAAGAGAGCAAATGTATTTAACTACATCAATATGACCGATCTATTAAAATCAGTTGTTTGCGACATTTACTCTTACGACTGTATGTATAATAAGTGTATTAACTGTAAAACTAAATCCCCGAAATATAACACGGAAGAATTTATTCCTACAGAGGAAATTAGTTGGCAGAAGTGGGAGATGACTGACCATACCTATAAAAAAAACAGTTGCAGACGGTAGCCAAATTTTAGTTAAAACCAAACGGATGACAAAAACTTTAAAAAAGAATACTATTAAGCATTTAATTGATATATTTGACAATGATCTTAAACTATTTAAAATTCACTCTTATAACATGTGGCACCAAATAAAAGAATACAATAAATGTTGTGCTAACCTAAACCCCGGAGAAGCAGCCATTCACTGTGACTTTTCCCAAAATTTCGAATGTAAATTAAGTTCAGAAGTACAAGCAATGCACTTCGGTGCTTCAAAAAATCAAGTTTCCCTACATACTGGCGTGCTTTTTATGAATGACAAAAAGCAATCTTTTTGTACTGTTTCACCCTCAAATATCCATCAACCAAGTGCGATATGGGCACATCTTTTACCGTTAATAGAATTAGCACAATCTCTAAAACCAAACTTAAAAGTTATTCACATATTTTCAGATGGCCCAAGCTCGCAGTATCGCCAAAAAAATAACTTCTTTTTAATTAATCATTTTGCCACTGTTAAACAACTTAAAATTACTTGGTCATTCTTTGAGAGTGGCCATGGAAAAGGCGTTGCCGATGCAATTGGAGGGGTGGTTAAAAGAACTTTAGATAGACAAGTAGCATACGGTAAAGATGTAGCTAACGCGGATGATGTATATAAAATAATTTTAGAATGTGTGAGGTCTGTAAAATGTTATTACACCAAAACAGAAGATATTGACGAAATTTCAAAGTTATTACCCCCGATACTCAAAACTATTCCGGGTACACGATCAATTCACCAAATTGTTACTTTAAATTATAATCAAATTAAACATCGAATACTTAGTTGCTTTTGTATGGATGATTGATTTTGTTTCAATCCGAAAATACACACATTTAAAATTTTGCAATCATCAACGGATGATATATCCAATGTGATATCGTCAATGGACGAGGTTGGCGATGTTTCCAATATAATATCATCAATAAACGATGTTGACGATGTTTCTCATGTGTTATTATCATTAAATGACGTTGATGATGTTTCTAATGACATATCTGTTGCCGATTTGGTTACTAGTCGCGATATAGTTGGCCTAGCAGATATCGAGAATGTGCCCACAACTTCTAACACTGTTGATAAAAATATATTGACATATGATACATCCTCAGTAGCATCAATTGATAATAAATAACACAGTAGATACATCGGCGACGCCATCTTCATCATCTTTAGACAAGGAAAATGCCGGTAATATTAAAATTTATGGCACGCCTCATACTTCTGTAGGAAGTTGCAAGGGAATAAAAATTATATCAACGGTTCGTATTGATGCATGAAGTCTCAAAGTGCATGGCATGCAATTTTTACTTCTGTAAAGAGTGTAGTGGTAGCCAAACTTTTAAAGATTTTATTATTTGTTCATCTTGTTTTAACATATAATTTTGAGTAACAAAGATATTTTTAATTATTATGTAGTAAGATTATGCAAACAATACTTTGTTTCAGATATTTTTTACTAACCAAAGGATCATAAAGAAACAGAAAAATGATACTCTTAGATATAACAGATTTTTTGCGTAAAGATGATTTCCTAATGTGTTTACGCCTTGGTTTGTTATGGCCGTGGTCTTCTACACATTTTATTGCGGCACCAAAATGTAACGGCTGCGGGTTTATTCCAAATTTGTCTAATTATCCTCTGCATTTTGTATCTACTATGAATGCAGAACAAATAAAAGTGTTATTGAATTGTCAGTTTTTTTGGTGCCAAATATGCAACTTTGCAATGTTTGACCATTATCCGACCGATGAGTGTGAATATTGTAATTAATTATATTTTGTTGTTTATGCAGCTACTCATTAAGTTAAAATTGAGGCTGTTGTTTCTGTGATTGTTTGCAATTTAATTTTTGTTACCAAATAAACCATATTGTTATTTTATAGACTGTTAAACGTATGAAGCTAAGGTACGTACTTCAGGGTACCTACATTGTAGGTAGGTACTTAAGTTTCAATTAGTGTTTTTTTTAACTAGATAAAGCGTTGTGTATTACGAAATAAGAGAGATAGGAAAACGTCTAGAAATTATTTATAAGATGTTACTATGTAGAGATTGATTCTGAGGAATATTCACGCTAACAATGTTTAGTCCTAAGTCCTGAAATTTTTAAACCTTAATTATTAAAACTTAATTTTCTAGTCGCCTAAAAACGTATACGCGGCGCGGTTATTCATACAAACTTACAAATCTCAATATATATAAATTATAATAAACCTATTTTAATGAAACTTGAATACCTACTTTAAGCGAGCAGTAAGACGTGGTTTTAAGTTTGTTAGGAAACTTAAAATTGTATCTCTCTATCTCTCTAAACTCTTATTTGAAATAGTTTTCTAGTAACTATTTAGACCTTGTTGAATTCCGTATGGGTACCAAGTTTCATTAAAATCGGTTTATTTCATTCCCATAATTTGGAACTTGTAAGTTTGTTTGATAAACCGCGCCGCATAAACGCCGCGTTCTTAACGTTCCCAATTATTAGATTTAATAATACGAATCGTAGAAAATGTCTCCTGACAGAGGTTTTGTTATTAATATAATTAAGTCAAAATAATTATCTGCACTACTGTGTAGGCTAAGCTTAAGAAATCCTATTTTGTTACCAGAATTATTTTTTTGTTACTGTCCCATAAAAGCGGGCTCATATTTCTTCACTTTTTTAAATATTGTATAAGATATTAATATATTTTTGTGATAAAAACAAAAACATATAGTTCGTTTTTGCATTATGTATGTATAAAAAAAACATACAAAATAAAATAGACGCAATAATGTAAAGTTATTCAAGAGTTGTGGCCGAATAGTAACGTAAAGGAAACATTACCGCCTATATTTTAAGATTTTTCTGTTAATATAGACTGATTTTTTTAAAAACAAATTAGTATTTGTTTTATTATCCCATTTAATCAAATAAAACTTCTAGTAAAATAATTGAACATTAAATTTACGTAATCTAGTGAAGGTAACAAAATAAGAAATTTTCTGCACCTTGGGTTTGTTTTAATAGATTTTGCTATTATTTACGTTTTATATATCTGAAAACAAACCTCATAGTTATAATCTTTAGACCTTTACCCATAGCTTAAAATAAAGAAATCAGATAAATTTCAATATGTTCATTTTATCATATTTTTTATGCAATGGTACATTTTTTTTGAGAAATGCTCAGAATAGATAGAGAGCAGGCTAAACAAAAGGAGAGGTACGACAGGAATAGAAAACACGCACGAACATACAGTGAAGGTGAGCTTGTAAAAATTACAAAGACTAATTTTAGTAACGACGGACAGAGCAAAAAACTTATGCCTTCTTTTGTAGGGCCGTACCGTGTTAGCAAAGTTCTAGGTATGGACCGTTATGTCGTGGCTCCGATACCAGGACTAGTCGATACAGAAAGCAGACGTCCGACAACTGTTGCTGCGCATGAAGCCGTGGATCCATGTGACCGCTCTAGAGATCGACGGAAATGATGTTGATGATAGTTGCAATAGAGACGACAATAATACTGGGAGCAATTCGAGTTAGATCAATTAATCGATCGGTTGGGTTCACCTTGTGTTGGGGTTCTAATGCCCAACAGTGACCTTGTGTTGGGGTTCTAATGCCCAACAGTAACCTTGTGTTGGGGTTCTAATGCCCAACAGTGACCTTATGTTGGGGTTCTAATGCCCAACAGTGACCTTTTGTTGGGGTTCTAATGCCCAACAGTGACCAAGTGTTGGGGTTCTAATGCCCAACAGTGACCAAGTGTTGGGGTTCTAATGCCCAACAGCGACCTTGTGTTGGGGTTCTAATGCCCAGCAGTGACCTTGTGTTGGGGTTCTAATGCCCAACAGCGACCTTGTGTTGGGGTTCTAATGCCCAACAGTGACCTTGTGTTGGGGTTCTAATGCCCAACAGTGAATGTACAGCATAGCTCGTACACCTTGTTTCGATCCAGCAAATCGATTGCTGGTGGATATCGTAAGAGTAAAAATGTGTACTAGAATGTTTATTTGTTATTATAGTACTTACAAAATTTGTGTAATAAAACCAAAACATAATTGTAAAAAAAAAAAAAAACACGTGCTTGAAGTTCATTATGTTATGCTATTTTATCTTCACTATTTGTTTGATCGTTGTTAGTTCATAAAAACTAGTTGATATGTAATTATTAATCATTTTTATTATACAATAATAGTAGTTATTAATCATTATTGTAATAAGTTCAAACAACTATTAATAGTTATTAATTATTATTGTAAAAAAAAAATGGTCCAATTGTTAGGTTTCCACTTGGAGTCGTGTGCAGGGCCGCACACGATGTCAGGACGGACGATTGTTAGGTCTTGTTCCTGATAATAAATAGTACCTTATGTTTTTAAAGATAATTGTTAAAATGAGTTAAAATTGTAAGCATTTTGTTTTATATAAACATTTATTTTAAGTAATATCTAAGATATGTTGTATAAGAGATTAATTTCTATTGTTTGGGAATGTTAACCCTTGATCTATACTGATTACTAGAAAAGTGGCTGGGTAACAAATCGCTCAACGATTGGACCACGATCCTGGCATCACCTGATATCGTGGACCAATTGTAGAGCGAGGTTGACGGCAGAACCGTCGGGGGTTTTTTGGGAGTAGCGGGGACGCGTACGGGCATTCTCTCCCGGACCGCCGTTTTGAGACATCGGATTAGATTGATTGTTCTGAGCAGTGAAAAGATTAAGAATTGCATAGTTGTTTGTACTTAATGTAATTAATAAAACTAAGTGAACAGTTTGAGTTTAACTTTATACAGTCCTCCCAGTTGAAATAGTTTCCTCTTAATAATAAAACTGTGACCGCTAAGACAACGAGTTTTATAACATATATTTTAATTTACCCGGAGCTCACGTGACTGACCTTTATGTGACTGATGTTCATGACATCGCGATTAAAAAGCTAGAAGATTATTTCTCTCCAAAACAAAGCTACTTGTATGAAAGGCATATCTTTCGGTTAATGAAACAAGAACTGAACGAACAGTTTGAAAAATTCTTAATTCGTTTAAGACGTCAAGGTTCAAAATGCAATTTTCCTAATGACGATGAAAATCTTATCGACCAAATAACGGAAAAGTGTGGCTCAATTAAATTAAGAAAGAATATTTTGATACTTGGTGACACAGCAACAATCGAAAAAATCATAGCAGGCTCAAAATCATCAAGGTGCAGAATTGGCTTTGCCAGCAAATTATGTCTTAAATCTTAAGTTTATTAAGAAAATAAAATTACTAAAATACTAAAACTAACTTTTTTTGAGTATACATTAAACAATACAATTCATAAATTAAGTTAATTTTAAAATATATCAATATACATGTATAGAAAGTCAACTCGGGAACGCGTCTTAATGTACGATCTTCAACAAACATTTCAAAATATTTATGTAAAATTTGAGCTATTTAACACCTGTCATTACTTGAAATATCGTTATTTTTATGCAAAATCTAGTTTTTACAAAGTAAACAAAAAATATATATATATTTAATTATAAAAATGCCAAAATAGTTCGTCTGATAGCGCACAAGTCATTTCAGTGAACGCATCTTTATTCGTACAAAAATAATTTTAAGTGATCGCAGCCACAGAGTGTCAAACGTCAGTAGAGGAAGAAAACAATAACAAAACCGGCAGTTAGTGCATTTCTCGTCAAATAAATTGAAAATAAGTGGTAAGTACCTTTCAATTCATTATTCTTAGAGCGTACACTAATAGTCCGTCAATTCGGGAACGTGTTTATTACTTTTAATTATTGATGAAAGTCGTTTTACGACACAAAAAAACAAAGTAACCTCAAATATTTTACTGTTGACAAATTCAGGCCTCATTTAAGATGGCCGCCGTATAACAAAAGCGCGCGTTTATTTAAAATCGTCATTCCATTCAACGGTCATTTCGGACACGTTTCCGGGCATGATGGCTCGTTCCCGAAATGATGGCACGTTCCCGAAATGATGACTTCGTTCTCGGAATGATGATTTGATGATTCCAAAGGCGATGAATTTACAATTATTCAATGATTTATTTTAAAATTTCGTCGTTTTTTATTAACAGCATTATGAAGACTCCCGATAAAGAAAAAAATAAGAAAAAGACTCAAAAAAAGCTTCAAAAGGATGGTGCAGCTTATCTGCGTCAAAGAGAAAAGGCAAATGCTAGAAAAAGAAAGTTTTTGGATAAGATGACTGAAGAACAGCGAGAAATTAAAAGAGCGAAGGACAGGGAATATTATAAAAAGAAAAAGGCAGAAAAGAAAGTGAAGAGAGTTGCTGATATGACCGAACGAGAGAAGCGAAAGCAGAGAAAATGTTGGAAAAATGCATCAAAAAAATACAGGGAAAAGAAAAAAGGTTTAGCAAATATAATAAGTAATACGCCACCACAATCAGATGACGACTTAGTCGCTGTACCTTCAGAGAGAAGACAAGTAGGTAGAAAAACCGTACGAAAAGATAGGGCGAAAGCATACAGAAAAATTAAAAAGCAGGAAGAAACTATAGTTCAAATGAAGCGGAAAATTCAATCTTTAAAGAAAAAATTACAAAGAATAGATTCAAAAATGAAAACTGTACCAAGTCCCATAAGAAAAGTTGATGCCTTAATTAAAGATGTTCAAGTATCTCCTGAAGTACGCAAACGACTCATATATAGCGAAGTATTGACTACTCAATTGCAAGAAAAGGTTGATGCTCTTCCAAAAAATTCAAAAGAGAGAGAAGTCTTTCATAAATGTATCAGCGGAAACACTTTGCGGAAATACAAAATGCTACATATGGCCAAGAGGATTTTACCAGCTAGACAAAAGGAAAGACACGAAAATCGTTTTTAAAATCTGATGCCAAAATTCGAGAAGTCGTTTTGAAGTAAGACGTTCGTTATTTACAAAAAGGTGACAATGATTTGAAATAAAACTCTTTTGCCACAGTAAGTGAAAATTTAGACCACCAAGCACATGCAGTATGGGCTCATATGAAACCAATAATATCAACAATTTTAGAAAACACACACATTGACACACTTCATATTTACTCTGACGGTCCAACATCGCAATACCGGAACCGTACAAATGTAACTCTTTGGATACTAACATTGATTAAGGATTTTCAACAAGTAAACAAATCTACTTGGACTTTTAGTGAGGCTGGGCATGGTAAGGGCCCTATGGATGGCGTAGGTGGATACCTTAAAAGAACAGCTGACAGTCACGTCTTGATGGGTAATGACGTTAGAACAGCCTCAGAATTCGTGGACTTGTTCAAAAACTCCGTTATCGATGTAAAAGTAATCCCTGAAGACGACGTGATTGAGGGTAAAAACAACGTACCAAATGCTTTGGATGCCATTCCAGGTATTATGGATATCACAAAAATATATTGGCAAAGAGGGATAGACGTAATACAATTATATCGATACGAACATCTTCACAAAGAGCTAAAACTATCGAAGCTTTCTAGTCTTTGTAACGTAAGTTCAGTTGAACCTGACGATGTTGTTACGCTTGAAATTGAATCTCCAGTTGACGAAGAGCCCATGATAACAGATTTTCAATTTAAGAATAGAATAAGCATTTATAAATCTATATACAGCTCATCTTCCTCGGATGATGAAGATTTAATGGCAATATCTCTTCGCCAGCAGATTAAAGAAAAACAGATTGATGTTGAAGCAAGTACATCTTATGACAAAGAAAATATACATCCAAATCTCGTATCCCCTGGGACATTTTTGCTTGTAAAAGTTCCTACTGAAAAGCCAAATATTTGCTTTAGATATGTAGCTACCTGCAAGACATGTGTCGATGACGATGATGGGGAAATCTTAGTTACCTTTTTGAGATCTGTGCGTAACAATATCAGGAAATTCAAACTGGAACCAAAGGATGTGTCATATATTAACTTTGAGCAAATAATCAGTATTATTTCGACACCGTTACTGAAAAGAGAACAAAATAGAGAATATTATTATTTTGATAATGATATTGACGTTTTAGAAAAATAATAAGTTTTGTTGTATTTTTTAAATATTTTTTAGTTAACTTGTTTACTTATTATTACTTATATTTTTTCCATTATTTGTAGAGTTTAGTGAAGTAGACTGTGATTTTAGGTCAAAGGACTCAAAGATTTTAGAGTAGAGCTCTTAGATTAAAACTATAAGAAGATTATAACTATGATTATAGAAGTTCCAATAGACTGATTATAACACACCAAAAGACTTACTTAATTATAAGAATTTATTAATATTAAGAGTGATTTTTCTTATGTGCAAACAAATAAATAACTTTCTTATTTAAACCGTTGTCTATAGTTCAATCATTTCCTCACTTTACCTTATAATATCAATATCGTCATTACGCCGACATTTTTACGGGAACGGTTGATCATTTCCGGGAACATCACTAAATTCAATAAAATACGTATAATTTGAGCAATTTTTAAGAAAAAATAATAATTTATTACATTAACAAACTTCATTCTGTTCATTTAATGTTAATTCCATTGTAAAAGTTTTGTATATTATGAATTTTTTTTTTAAATTTTATGCACTGTAATAGCAATTTGTTTAATTGTTTTAACTTATTTTGCTAGTAGAAGATTTTATATCTTTTGTTTTCATTATTGATTATATAGTACAGATACATTATATACCCATGCTATTTGACAACGCTTAAATTATGTGTTTCTTTTTGTTTTTGGTCATTTTATCCAACTTAGAAAAACGTTCCCGGAATGATAGTTTTCTGCTAAATATCCATTAAAAAGCAATATAACAAAAAAGTATAGAATTCTGTGCGCTGCCCTGTCAAAGTTTATTAATATATAAATTTTCCGACAATATAAACCAAGAGTCATCATTATAGCTATCATTATTTTTTTTCATAAAACCAATTCTGAAATTTGCAACCTTGGTGATTTTGAGCCAGCAGAAGCAAACTCACTGGAAACTGTAGAACGGCAGTTATGCAAGTTCCACGAAAGTCAGCGCCAAAATACAACAAGTACCAGCCTTAACAAAATTGACACTAAAATAACGAAACATTACACTAAAAGAGAGTTAAATCTCTGCCGTCGATGTGGCAGTTAAAATCACAAAAGTGACAACAGTTCCTGCCCTGCAATTGATGTAAATTGTAAAATGTTAACCACATTTTACAATTTCCTGAAACACTGAAGAACAAGAATCAGTAAAAGACATAGTTTAAACCACTCGAACGAAAACTATTAAACTAAAAAGCCCAAAACAGAAAATAAAGAGTCTACTACTGTAGACTATGTTTTCCACATCGACGACGATGCAACAATAGATTGTCAGGTAGATGGAATTGACATCAAAATGCTCATTGATTCCGGTAGTAGATTTAATATTATAAATGATCAAACTTGGAAAATCATGAAGCAAACTAAAGTTATATTATCCAACCAGCAATCGTCCCCAGACAAAATGTTCATGGCTTATGGTACCAAACATCCACTTAAGGTGTAAGGATCGTTTGATGTACAAATAAAAGCTGGTTCAAAATCATTACTAGCAACATTTTATGTAATTGAAAATGGTTCAAAAAATCTTTTGGGAAAAAAAACTCATTTCTCTCAATGTGTTAAAACTAGGTTTTGACCAGAATTCCATTGAGGAAAAACAATTTCCCTAGTTCAAAGATGTTCTATTAGAGATCACTATAGATAAAAACATTTCACCAGTTTTTCAGCAAACTACAACTCATTCCCAAATTAGGCAAAGCGACATTTTTCTCCAAATTAGATGTTAAAAATGCCTTTCGTCACGTTGATTTGCATAAAAATAGTAGGGAAATCACAACTTTTATTACAAGCAAAGCAAAAGACTAATGTTCGGTATAACGTGCGCACCTGAACATTTACAAAAAATCATGGAAAAGATGTTATTGCCTTGCAAAGGTGTTGTAAACTTTATAGCCGAGGGGTCTAGATTCAAAACCGTCACAAATTATCGTCATGCGATGTTTTCATGTGGCAACATTCTTTATTATTTCATTTTGCATTGTACTAAAACAGAAGTGAGCAAAGTCGCCTCTATCCTATACAAAAAGTCCCTTGAAATACTTGCTTAAGTGCAAAACCGACTCTATTCAAAACATTGGATGCAAAAGTGACACTGTCGAGGCTCGACCAATGACAGCTTAGCATGTTGTTGAGAGATTTAATGGCGCCCGGCTATTGTTTTTGTGAACTGCGTGTTAGTTTTAATTTAATTGTGTGTGGAAAAAAGTGTGAAAATGGAAATTAATATTGCCCCTGTCGAAGGTAATGCAGCAAGGAAGAGGATCCGTAACAAATCGCAATGGAAAAGAAATGTGAAAAAGCGTGAGAGGTATGTTTCTAATGCCCTGTATTGAGCTGTAAATGAATCAATAATACAGAACATAACCAAGATATAAAATAGGTACTTTTTATGTTTTGAACGAATGTAAACAATCATTACCTATTGTGAATTACCTTTAGAACGATCACATTTTACTTTGTAGGTATATAATACAGGATTTTATTTTATTTTTAAAGTGTGTTCGTTCGTTAATTTCCGACAGGGTGTCAAAAATAAGTTTAGCATAGGTAGGTAGTGCGTGTTGTTGAGCACATTATTGAGAAGGTTCTTAGCTGTGTCTTATCGAGATTGTGTAGAGGTAATTCATATTTTTTATTTCATTTCAGGTATTCATCGTTAAAACCGCCAAATAGTAATCAAATTAGGGCATGCAAACATAACTCCGATAAGCTGAAGTGTAATAATTTGAATCCACAGGATATTCGAAAATTTCACAAAACCTTTTATTCAAATGCTGATAAAGTTTATCAGGATAACTTTATGTTAAAATATATGAAAATACATTCACCCGTACAGCGACATCGTAAAGTGGGACAACGTGCTGCCTCCTTAACATATACAAAGTTTTATATAAGAACATACGTAAAACCATACAAATTGTTACAAGTTTGCCAAAAGACTTTTGCAAATATTCTTAACGTTGGTGTGCACAGACTAAGAAACATTTAAAAAAAATTTTTGCTAACCGGGGAGTTTCCAAAAGAAAATCGAGGTGGTGATAGGATATCGAGGAAAAAGGAAAAAAGAAAACGTAATGAGATTTATTGAGACATTTAAATGTATTGAATCACACTACTGTAGGTCTGCAACTTCTACAAGAAAATATGTCCCATCCGATTTAAACATTAAAAAAATGTGGAAGATTTACGAGGAAAAGCAAGAAGATGTGACGCTTAAAGTAAAACAATGTTACTTTAGAAACATATTTTTAAAACATTACAATATCGGTTTTAAAACCCCAAGCACAGATGTCTGCTCGAAATGCTTGGAGTTAAAGGAAAAACTTAACATCGAAAAAAATGAAGCTGCAAAAGTCCAGCTCATGGCTGCGTTACGAATTCACAAGCTGAAAGCTAAAATGTTTTTCATAATGTTGCGGGAGTATGACGACAGAACCTTCACAATATCCTTGGATTGTCAAAAGAACCAGGCGTTACCAAAAGTGGCAGTTCAAGCTGCCTATTACAGTAGGCAGCTATATATCTACAATTTTACCATTGTCATTGGAACATCAACAAATAAGTTTCCTAAACGAAATGTACGCATCTACACGTGGACCGAAAACGTTCACGCTAAGTCATCGAATGAGATAGCATCGGCAGTTTATCACTTGTTGACACAAACGAACTTGACGGGCAAAACTAAACTTCGGATTATGGCGGATGGCTGTGGATCACAGAACAAAAATAGCGCGATGATAGCAATGTGTGCGTATTGGTTAACCACCGCTGCCCCAAAAGAAATCACTAGAGTTGAGCTAGTTTTACCTGTTCCTGGACATTCTTTTATGCCCGCTGATCGAATTTTCGGGCTCATTGAAAAAGAAATTAAAAATAAGAAGCAAATCATCAATCCCACAGAGTATCATGAAATATTTTCCAATTACGGCATTATTAATCATCTGGGTACAGATGTGCCAGTAAAAGATTGGAAAAGTTTCGCCAGTGAAACAATGAAAGCACCTGGTCAATACCACTTCCGTTTTGCAGAATGCAAAAGGTACTATTTGTCGAGAGTTAAAAACAGGTCAGGCCGTTTTTTATTGCGAGGTGAAGTAAACTATAAAACAGATCTTGGTGTTGCAAAAAGTGTAATGAAACGGGGTGTGACCACATTATCTGATTACAATATTCGAGATGTACCACCTTTACAGGTGAATGTCAGTGCATTGAAGCTCAATGACGTTGATAAGTTGTTATCGAAACATTTTGGTGATAACTGGAAAGCAGAGGAACAACTTTCATTCTATAAAAACGCTCTTGAAACAATTCCCGATGTTGGTGGCGATGAGCAAAACGAGGACATATGTGAACACTTAGAAGAAGTAGGCATGAGTATTTGATTTTAATGATTAAATAAGTGACACTTCCTTATTTCGTATGAATCTTTCGTTTTATTTCAATATACCTACCATATAAGCTAATAAAATATTTTGCATGTCTCCCTTTTACATAATATTGCATGAAGTTTCAATTAACTGCAAAAGCGCTTCTATTAAGAACACTGAGTGACAGAAGCGCCTCTATCCATTGATGAATTTCAAAACCGCCTCTATCCAATTTTCGAACTTGATTAAATAACATTACGTTCCACGTATTGGAAAATACTCTTAAATTTTACTTTTAATCAAACTACAGTAGTTAGTTGGTAAATTTAGATTGTACATTAAGCAATTCTACTAGAAACTATAGCGTTTGGGTCTCTAGCTCAAAATCGCAAAAAGTGAACAGAGGCGGTTTTGCATCTATACCCCCTTGATATAGTGTCTTCGGACGCGATGAAAAAGAACATGACGCCAGGCTAAGGCACGTGTTAATAGTTCTCAAAGACAAGAATGAGTTATTAAACAAAAATAAATGTGTTTTAGGTTAAAAAAATATTCAGTTTCTGGGCTACAAGCTTCCATCATCAGGCATTAAACCACTCGACAAATATATCAAAGCAATCGAGAAATTTAGACCACCGGAAACTATCGAAGAAGTCCAAAGTTTCCTAGGATTAATCAATTTTGTTGGAAAGTGGATTCCAAATTTGTCAACCTTAACAGATCCCATTCGAAAATTACTTCGACAAAAAGTGCATAAAAATGCTTCAATAACGACATTGCATAAAGGGCAAGTAATGGCTTTTGACAGATTAAAGCATTGTCTATTTAAGATTCCCACTCTTGGCTACTGTGACCCTAAGGATCGTACCCAAATAATAGCTGACGGAAGTCCAGTTGGTTTAGGAGCTGCATTAATTCAGTATGATAACAAAGGACCGCGCATAACTTCCTTCGGAAAAAATAGTCTGACAGATGTTGAAAAACGCTACTGTCAGAATGAAAAAGACGCATAAACTTCGGTAGGTCAATCGAAAACTTTCATAATTGAGGCGTATAGTTGCAAAACCCCCTAAAACAGTTGTTTTTATAAATTAACTTATTTACATCAACGGCCAGTATTTCAAATTCTCTTTGAAATGAGTAAAAAGAAATCTTAGCAAATCCCACTATAAGCGTACAAATTTACAAAGGCTAATTCGTGTTTAGTAGCAAAAACCGCTATAACGACATGTTTCACTTTCAAACACCAAATACACCAATCAGAGCGCTTCATTCATTCATTCGCAGTATGGCGATTTCTGTAGTTGTTGTGGTGAATTACGTGAGATATTATTACTTATGTTTGAAACGTCCTGTTATAAAATCTAAGTGGAAACGAGAGGTAGAACGTGAAAAAAGGTATGTTGAATGTTTACTAGAAATGTACGTTCTGTTAGTTTAGGATAGGGTTATACAAGACTGCGATAGTAGCACTAATAAAAAAAGCTTTTTAAATATTATTTCATTTCATTGGGAAAAGATAAATGATACGTATAAAGTTTTTTTTAAGATTTTATTAGTTCTTTGTTTAGTGAGTCGAGTTTTAATTTAATTTTTTATTCTTTCAAGTACAAGGCTCCGGGTTTTCCAACATATCCTTCATATAATCACAATCAAAAAGCATTTAAATGTAAGGAACTAACTATGCAAATGATCAGAAAATTTTACGAGAAATTCTACAAATGTTCCACCGAAAGACAATGGGCAGATTGGGACCACCCTCCAATAGCAATAAGATGTATGTCGTTGGATAGGTATTTTCATTTGGAACAACAATTGTTATGACAGTTTTTTTGTTATAGCTGTCCGTTCGGAGTTATGAGACTTATTAGCTCAGATAAATAAATATATTTAATATTTTTTTATATATGTTTAGTATTTTTATACCCATGTGCTTTCATCTCGCTTACACACTGTATCCTCGGGACAAGTCTGGGCAGACACGGCGAGCCCTCCCCTCCAAAGTGGTCACGTGGAGCGCGCGCGGCGCAGGCGCAGGTAGCCACCCTTATCAGTAGTCAGTCGTTCGTTGGTTTTGTTGCACGTCAGTTATCGTTTGGTTCCGTTTTTTCACTCGCTTCTTTCTAACGACTTTGACCTGGCATTCTTCTTGGACACTGATATCGCTCTACTTATTGAATTTGGCTATCACACTGGACTTTTGAATTGCATATCGATCGGATAAGATGGAAGATCATCGAAACTGTGTTATGTGTCGGCGAGGCCTGTATCGCAGAAGATATCAGCAACACGTTCTATCTGATAATCTCCCAAGAGCGCGACCAGAGGTTGCTGCATATATACAACAACATTCAGTTTTAGAGGTAAGTGTATTTACTTACTTATTGATATTTTTCTAGAGTCATAATCGATTATAACAAAGGGACAACTTAAAAAAGCCATTCTTACTCATTAAAATAAAATCACGTTTTACGTGTTAAATGTGGTATTTTATTGAATGTTTTTCGTGGTTAGATATGTCAAAATAAACTAAAAGAGCACTTTTAACCCGTAAAATATCGTTTTAGTTTTAAGAAAGCCGATAATAATTAACTGATTCGTCGGGCCAAAAATGTCAATGGTTACAGGAATGTGCAATGCAGTGCACAAACAAATCCCTTTATCGGCAACAATTACTAAGCGCACATGTGTTCGATGAGTCACTGTGACCCTCATTATTTAGCCTCCTTACAAGATAATACAGACAACGGAGACTCTGATAAGGACGAAAGAATTATGTATTTATATTAGTTTTTAATTATTTTATAACACAAATGAGTTAATACTCATATCTCAGTTAATATCAATATATTTACCTCGTCAATTAGCACTTCTATTATTCTTACGCACATCGCTATACTGCTCCATAAGACTCGCAAGTGCGAGGGAGATAAACATAGAGAATTGATTTATGGCCCGACGACTCAGTTATTAACGCGATGAGTGGCATTTCCGGTATCAGGCTTAAGCTCATTATATTAACAACCCTTAATAAAAGTTACAAAAATCTTTAAATGTGTTATTATAATAGTTTTTTTTTTACATTACAGGTGGTATTCGACAACACACGAAGCGTGTGCCATAGGTGCTGGCAGATAGCAGCAAATGCCGCCAGACCACCTGTTGTAGTAGAAGTGCCAGAAGCTCGTGAAGAGAATGAACAGAATGTTCATGTACTTCATGTTCCTGATTACATCAGAGCGCCAAATAATCACAGGCACTGTATTTTTAACAACTGTGCTAATAACACCCGACACAGAATACCAGAGTCTATTAAAGTTCACATCTTTTGTGAACACAAGTTATACATACCCGATGGCGCCAGAGTATGTAGAGAACATCTGGAAAGCAATAATTGGAATGAGCTGCCTGATTTTTGTAACACAACTCATAATTTTACTGCTTTCCAATTCAATGATGTTTGTGACATGCTACGAACAGCTCTTCAACGTGGTTCGAGGTTCGATTTTAGAATTCGTGGAGCCCTGACCAACGAAGAAATGCATTTTTGGGTTGGTCTTAATGGAGACCAGTTCGATGCCATTTTGGAGCAAACTCCATCGCTGAGCGAGAGATCCAATGATCCAAGGACTGCGTTAGCCATATTGTTGGTAAAACTTCGCACGGGAGATTCAAACGAAAGGCTTGCGACATTATTTAATACGTCAAGAAGAAAACTTGAACGATATTTAGCTGTTGCTCGTGAATGCCTAACTAATGAATACGTTATACTACACTTAGGATTGGATCACATAGACAGAGAAAATATGTTGGCGAGAAACCTAATGATACCAAAAAACCTCTATGGAAATGCAGAAAATAGCAAACTCATACTCATATGTGATGGAACCTACATATATATTAACAAAAGTAGCAATTTCTTATTTCAACGCCTAACATACAGCTTGCACAAGTACCAAAACTTGTTAAAGCCATTTTTAATCGTTGCCTCAGATGGCTATATTATTGATGTAGTGGGACCATTCGCCGCTACGAAAACTGACGCGCAAATCATGCAAGATATCATGAATGACGAAGAACACCCTTTACATTTTTTACTACAAGAAAATGATGTATTTATCTTGGACCGTGGATTTAGGGATGCTTTGGAGTCTGTAGAAGCTTGCGGTTATGAATACTACGTGCCACCAACTAAAGATCGTCGTGAGACACAACTAACTACAGAACAAGCAAATGAAGCTCGGGCTGTAACAATGTGCCGATGGGTAGTGGAAGTGGTAAACGGCCGATTTAAACGTGATTTTAAGCTTTTGCGGCAAAAGTATTTTAATAGAGCGCTGCCTCACATGTTCATTGATTTCCGAATTGCTGCAGCGATTATAAACCACTTCCACGTACCCATCGAAGACAGCGTCCACGCAGAAGATTTTTTAAATCATATAAGACGTAAAGTTGATACACCAAATCTTCTGTATACATATGTAGATAGAAAGCGCTTGAATAACCGTAGGGCAGATTTTCAACGGCTGGAAGCTAATGTACTAGAAAACTTTCCAAGGCTCACCGAAGACCAAATAATTCTACTAGCATTGGGTACATACCAGTTAAAACTGGCTCGAAGTTATTGCAGCGAGCATCTGCAGAACGGCTTATACACTATAGAAACATATAGGGAAAATCAGTTAGATGATCTGCTTGATTACGGTATTCAGGAAAATGTGTGGCTTTTGCGTGGACGCATTCAATCACGTCATGTCAGACAAAGGACGTACAATTGTTATATATTAATAAACTACAGCCAAAATGAAGGCAACGATATAGTACAACACTATTGTACATGCTTATCTGGACGGCGAACGATGGGCACATGTGCAAACATTATATCCATATTATGGTATTTAGGATATGCGATTCACGAAGGATTTAATACGCCTGCAATGTTCTTAAATGATGTAATTATAGATAGCCATTAAGGCCCTAGAGGTATTATAGATAGAGCAGGGGAGCCCCGTCAAAAAAAGTAAGGGAGAGAGAGAGAGATATATATAAGGTACCGCGATCTTTTCTCACTTTTAAACGTCTCGTCTCGTCTTTTTGTAACCGGACCGGACGTTTCCGCTTACAGGCAGCTGTATGTCCTCCCTACTCTATCTGTAATACCTCTATGGTTAAAAAACGTCGATATGTGGACACCCTTAAATAATTGTTTATAATGTACAGCAATCAATCATGGAATTTAATTGTAATAATAAATATTTAAATGATTATTAACGGTGTTATTACTTTCCCTTTAGAACAATTTTTTTTTCATTATATCAGAACTTACAAGTCTTATAACTCCTAACGGACAGCTATAACAACAAAACTGTCATAACAATTGTTGTTCCAAATGAAAAGCCCTATCCAACGACATACAATTTATTGCTATTGGAGGGTGGTCCCAAGTTCCATACATTTTTGCCCATTCTCCAAAACCCAAGACAATTTGATTTTAAATTTCTGCTCAGTACAAGAAGCAAAACGTATTAAAAATGAAAGCAATCGAACAAAGGCTATGAAATTCTACATTTTAGGGAATAAAGGTGTAAAGTTCCAGTGTGTCAGAAAACATTTATAGGTGCTCTGTTAGTTAAGAAAGATCAAATCCAGGGTGTTTTGAAACGATTTCATGAAAGTGGGGGACAAATGCCTCAAGAAAATCGGGGCGGGGATAGGAAAACTGACAAGTTTATTGCTAGAAAATTGTCTGTTCAGAGGTTCATTGAATCATTTAGGCCATGAGAGTCACTATTGTCGATCTAAAAATATGAATAGAATGTATCTTTCGTCAGAACTAAACATACGCAAAATGTGGCGTATGTATAATCAATCTCATGAACCGGACTTACAAGTAAAAC
Organism: Mamestra brassicae; assembly: GCA_905163435.1. NCBI lineage: Eukaryota > Metazoa > Arthropoda > Insecta > Lepidoptera > Noctuidae > Mamestra > Mamestra brassicae. Next base: position 2,531,276 of record LR990989.1, on the reverse strand, counting down.
AACATTTTTTCAGAAAAATCTTTAACCAATGCTCTAATAATATCGGGTTTGGAAAACCAAGAACCGACATTATGTTCAACGTGTACAGAGTTTGGGGAATGTTTAAAAACAGAAACAGATAAGTCAAAAAAAATATCAATTAATTATTGAAAAACGTATTCACAGATTGAAATACAAAGCATTTTACAGCATACTGCGGGAAGAAGTTGATGGGCTTTTGACAATTTTTTTTGACTGCTAAAAAAACTAAGCACTTCCTAAATTACCGGATCAGTCTGCTTATTATAGCAGACAATTTAGTTTCTACCACTTCGCTATAGTAGCAGAGAACTCGAACTCGAACTCCGCTTGTCATTTAGTTTAGAGTATTTGTAACCAATGTCTATCGTTGATACTTTTTGAATGATTTGGGTTGGGCGGGAGGGAGTTACTGATCTCTTCGAACGAAGCACTTCGTATAATTATGATCGAACTTCACGTACAAGTAAGTTCGTTTAATCATCAATTATATTATTTTAAATTCCCACTATAACATTGTGTTAGTTGGTACGCACCTTGGGCGGCCCACGCAGTACACTGATACAGCATTCGCGGTAACGTCGAGATGTTATGGTTAACACCCGAAGACACGCATCCTTAGTGATAAGGACTTTGTATCAGTTTTATCTAGACAATATTATGATGGACAATGGGGTACCGGGACTATAAATGTCTCATGTCACACATGAGTATGGGGTTACTAAAAGGGGTGAAAATTTTCATTAATTTTGATCTCTAAGACGCGCCCGTCTTCGAGATAATTATTTCATTATCTCTTTTCCTTTTTTTCATAATTTACGGATTGACGTTTCTTTATTTGGTGGCGAGTTTCAGGAAATAAACTGAGGAAGTGAAAACGCCTCGGAGCTTGGATTTTCCTCGGCGTGATAGCTCGCGCTCCAGGCACAGCCAGCTAAGCTCACGCCAGAGAAGCCGCACCCGTAGTCGGCGCCTGCTGGAACGAGAACAAGCTTTGTCGCGGGAGCAGGAGCGAGTTCGCCGGATGGATATCGACCTACAAAAGGAACGCGATATCGAGCAACGGCGACGGAGCGAATGACGTTTGTAGGGAATACATGTATGTAAATATGCTGGCAGGGCAAAATGCAACGCTCCTCGCACATGAAGTAAAGTGGCCAGTCGTCTGTCCCACGCCGTGACAATAACTAGTGTTCCTTATTACGTATTATAGAAGTATCTCTGTGCCCGGTGTAATAACCAACTAATAAACGTTATCCTAAACACGGTGACTTTATTTACGCTTCCTCTCCAACCACGATACAAGTAAAGCCGCAACATTGGTGACCATCAATGTGTCAGCATCAATGTTGCTGACAGGATTCCGATGTTTTGGACTGACATGCCTCGGATGTGGTTCGCACAGTTCGAGTACGCCATGGAACCGCAGAAGCAAGGGAATACAAGTAAATATCATTTGGTGATATCAAGGCTGACCAGAGATGCGTTACAACAGGTCAGCAATTTAATTTTTAAGCCCCCTCCCTAAAATAAGTGTATCAATAAGTGAAACTGTGTAACTATACCTATAAGAGGATTTAGACTAACTTGAACCAAGCGCCGAATATTTAAATAAAAAAACTTTGACTTGTATAAACAACATACTGTATTTAATGTAATGTGGTCGATAACAATTCTCCATAATGTAAACACACGTCAGCAAGATGACCGAAATGATAAACAGATTAATGCATATTAAATGCGGTGTTTAATGTTAAACTTGTGGGTTATTCATATTTTAATTGTTAAATATTATTTTTTTAAAGGGGTGAGGTATGTAGGGACTACATGTATGTAAATATGCTGGCAGGGCAAAATGCAACGCTCCCCGCACATAAAGTAAAGCGGCCAGTCGTCTGTCCCACACCGTGACAATAACTAGTGTTCCTTATTACGTATTATAAGAAATATCTCTGTGCCCGGTGTAATAACCAACTAATAAACGTTATCCTAAACACGGTGACTTTATTTACGCTTCCTCTCCAACCACGATTCAAGTAAAGCCGCAACAACGGGGCTCACCTGAAGCTGAGACGAGCTGCGAGCGCAGTCGCAGAGGGCTGCCGGGAAGTTGCAACAGAAAACATCGAGGTACTACGAGCGCGGATCATCACACCAAAAGGTCATGTAGTCCCACCTTTTCTTCGAGAGATTTATATGTATAATATAATAATAATATAATATCTTGGGACAACTCACACACGGTCATCCGATCCCAAACTAGGCAGAGCCTGTGCTATGGCAACCAGACAACTGATAAACATACTTATATATTTCTAAATACATACATATTATAGACAAATTACACCCAGACACAGAACAAATGATCATACTCATCACACCAAGATTTGTCCTGGGTGGGAATCGAACCCACGACCTCCGGTTTAGCAGTCAGGGTCACTAACCACTCGACCAACAGGCCAGTTTAAAACATATAATACAATCCATTAAAGATGTCTTGCCATCCGCAGTCTCAAAACCAGAGCACTGTATTTAATAACAGAAGCTTGGGTCATAAAAATATGATTCCTGAGTTTAATCCTTCAGAAAAAAAAACATCGTATAGAAGATATATGGCTGGGACGAGAAGGCTGTGGTTAATTTTGCTATGCAAAAGCTGACAGGTTTAGGTAAGACTTGGTATGAAAGTCTTAACACTATATTGTTTACCTAGGCAGAGTGGCAGGTAAAGTTAATGGATCTTCTTATTATAAGCATATTTACCTAAAAAAGACCAACATCATTATTGCGCTCAATTTAAACACAAATCACCAGACGAGAAACACCAAGAACAAAGTAATTACGACTTACACTTAATCAGAAAAAACAAACTAGAAAAGAGAAAACAAGGCAAGAGCTAAGACTCAACGTTTCGTGTTACGCTTTGGATTTAGAAAAAATCTTACTTAACCCACTGTTAGAGATTGGTCAATTGTATTGTAAAAATAATAAATAAAATTAATAACTTATAACTTTTATGATCGTGCTAAAGGCACCGCAATTAACTACATGTGGCATGAAACAAATGGCACCAAAAGGAGCCTTTTTGTCCCAGACGGATAGTATACTCTACAAGTCTACAGTATACCATCCGTCTGGGACAACATCGTCAATCAAGAACTGTGAAGACCATTCGGCCACCATACGTTGTAAAGGAGACGGATTTTAGTCAATTTCTTGATTTTAAGTCATACATACATATAATAAACTTAACCGCAACATAAAACAACTAAAAAAATTGTGAGCCGTCACGGGACACCTGGCAGATGTCGAAATTGAAATCGAAATTGTTTTTTACAAGTAATATTCATAAGAACCATAGGCATAACGAAGAAAATACATATAGATAGACTGTATATATACCATCGTATAGTTTGGCGACGCGTCGCCACGGCATGCATTGCCACGACCTACGACACCGCTACAGCTTTATCTTTAGCAATGACATACAGCTAGAAATGGAACGAAGAAATCTGACGGTTCTTTACTTATTCGATTTTAGTAATGCATTCAATACTGTCGAATTCGATTACTGCTTGGCATACTTCGCTCACTTAATATATCTCCAACGCCAATTGACTCGTTTCGCAGTTACCTGTATGGCCGCCGGAAATGTATACGCATAAAAGAATTTAACTCTTCCTGGTGTAATATAACTGCCGGTGTACCTCAGGGTAGCGTTTTAACTCCTTTACTCTTCACAATAATGGCGAAACTAATGGTGGATAGAGAGTCCATAATCACGCCTAAGCATGTACATCCAATCATTAACAATAATCGTGGTGGGCTAAGAGATCTCATCGTAAAAGTTTTCGAAATTCCAATGCTGGAATTGAGCATGTCTGCTAGCGATGGTAATTACAGTTCCGAAAGGTGTGCTATCCAAACCATAGAAATTCAGCTTAACTTCATTTAAGATAAACTCAGTAATTTCTCAAGAAAAATGGCGAAACTAATGGCGGATAAAGGGTCCATAATCACGCCTAAGCATGTACATCCAATCATTAACAGTAATCGTGGTGGGCTAAGAGATCTCATCGTAAAAGTTTTCAAAATTCCAATGCTGGAATTGAGCATGTCTGCTAGCGATGGTAATTACAGTTCCGAAAGGTGTGCTATCCAAACCATAGAAATTCAGCTTAACTTCATTTAAGATAAACTCAGTAATTTCTCAAGAAAAATGGCAAAATTGTAAGCCACAAGAAAAAATGTACGGTAAGCTATATTGGAAATTGCGTCAAGGATCAGCAGATGTGATAGCTGAAGCTTTGTGAGTACAACAGACAGGATTTTGATATTGTATTAAAAAATCATAACATTTATTTATTAACTCGTCCTACATATCTACGGCCCATTTAGGGACGACTTGCAGAAAATCAAAATAAATAATATTTTCATTCTGAAACCCGATATAGAAGTATATAGTAAGACACGATATATTTTTTTTTTCTAGAATACAATTGGGCAACAGCCAAGTTCTTTTTAACAGTGGAGGTATACTGCCGAGAATGTCACGCGAAAATTATTTGCACACTTAATAAAAAGCTTTCTTGATTATTCAGTGTAGTTTAAGTATACTTAATATTACATTCGCAAAATAACAGAAAGCAGTTGAGAGGAACCCGTCGCCTGGAAGTTATGGATTACCTTATTAACGGATGTAAACATGCGATTACATGGCGAAGAAAGGAAGCCGGCCATATTAAGAAATTGGGCGGTAAAAATTCCCCGATTTTACCTACCAACAAAGTTTTTCCCAAAGCCAAAGAACAGCGATTGTTATGTTAATATGGATAGTTTGAAAACCTTTCACTCATTTTGCTTAATAGTGCTGAACGTGGCAAATTAGTGAAATGAAAATACAATCTATAGGGCTGTTTATATTCAACTGCATGTTGGCTGCCCGAACAACTGCATTTTTATATTTCTCGTTTCCGAAAGGATCCCATCGCAATGCATCGGTTGCAACCGATGCTACCGGTGGTATTGCAGTGAGACAAATTGCAACATCCGCACATTTTTTATACCATTGCGTGCTCGTGACCCGAGAAGGTAAATTTTATAAGCGGTACATAAAGCGGTAACGCTCACAAAATTACGAATTTGACCGAACTGTTGTTGCTCTGAGTAAATACTATGTATATCACAATAACGAAAATGGGTAAGGTCATAAAAAAATGTACTATTTAAAAGATTTGAGGTGACCCTATGTTTGATTGCGAATACCATGCGCTAACTAATAATATCTTAATATTATTATATGATAATATATAGTTAATCATGCTAAGAATAATGTAGAGATAACGAGAATGTTTGACAGTCACAAACTTAAAAAATAAAAAATATTTTTGAGCCCACAAAATTCAGCTGCATACTAAATTTATTTGTCTCCTATCAACCCAGAGGACGAAAAAATTGCATAAAAAAATAAATATAAGAATTATGGAATTAGATTTGTAGTTTACTTTTAAAACAATAAAGATTCCGTATCATAATGCATAAATTATTGTAATAATACAATGCTACTGAAAAAAAAACCTATTATAATTTGTGTCTCCAAAAGTTATCCAGTGTGTTATTCCGATTCGGTATGCGGTAGATTTTTTATTTTCAACAGTAGGCAACATCATCTAGTCAATTTTGATGTGGCAACACCTTCACGGTACGGTCAAATGTCAATTTTGACATATTTTTTTGATTTGTGGTCTCGACAGAAAAAAATTGTAAATTCCGTAATTTAGTGCTCATATTTCTGGCTGTGTATCTGTGAATTCTACGCGGTAAGTACAAAGATATTGTTTACAAGGTTCCTAATTCGAAATGTATAGTCAATGACGAGAGTATATCAAGTTTTATTAGGAAAATCGCGCTTGATTTGTGACCGGTATGAATTGTTTTAGTTAGAATTTTCGAGTGTGTTTGTTCCAGTTCGCTATGTGTGTTATGGTGTTCGTTATGTAACACACTGGAATTTTATAAAGGAGACTATTCACATACCTTAACCGACTACGGCGAAATAAAAAAAGGGTAACGTTATTCTGACGGACCTAGAGAATTCTGACACTTCACCCGAGTGTTATACTATTCTGATTTTACTTGTGGTCCCTCAGTAGTCGAAATTCGTCTGTTTTTATTTTAGCTTTCTGCTCTTCATAACAGGAACTCACTTTAACTGGAACAAATCGTAAACTCCTCTGTGCGCGCAATATTCGTAAAAAGGATCCGAAGTTTTCGCTAATGGTGTGTATTCATTTAGGTTTGTAATTTATTATTTTTATTTTTTACAGATGCCTACTCAAGCAGAAAGGCAAAAACAATATAGAGAACGTTTAAAACGTGAAAACCCTGAAAAATATGAAGCAATTAAAAAGAAAAATGCAGAAAGGACAAACAGAAATAGGAAAAGGATCAATGATTGTCAATCTGAGAAGGAACAAGAAGAAATGCGAAAAAAATGGAGGGAGGATAAAAAGAAGGAAAAAATCAAGAAATCTAATAATATTGAAGACGAAAATAAAAATACGCAAAAAAAAATTAATAGAGTCAACTATAGATTAAAAAAGGAAAACATAGAATTAAAAGCTAAAGTAATATCAGTAACTAAGGAGATGAAAAAATATAGAAAAAAAATCAACAGAATGCAGCGGAAAAACAAAGAATTGCTGAAACATATTGAACAGCTAAAAAACGTAAATAATGAAACACAAGATATAGATAAAGCAGTTTTTCAACACGAAATGACTCCTTCAACGAAAGCAGATAATTTCATAAATCAAAATTTACCAAACATATCTATAGAACAAAAAGATTAAGTTAAAAAACGAATTTTAGAACATAATGTTTTAATAGATTCTTTAAAGCAGTGTTACGAAACCTCACAAAATAATTATTCGAAACGCATTATTAAGAGTGTAGTGGATGGTCCAATCGTAGAAAAATATAAAATGAAGGGTAAGATGTCTAGTAATTTAGGCTTGAAAGGCAAAATACGTTACATACAAGTGAAGAAAAAAAATTATGCTCTATTAAATCAACTTAAAGATTTTTTCGAAAGGGATGACGTAAGTCGGGCCACGGCAGGCAAGAAAGAATTTAAAACGTTACATAAAGACAAAAGACAGAGGAGGTATTTATTAAACACTTTGGAAAATCTTTTTATAAAATATAAATCTGAAGGAGGGAAATGCAAATTGACGACGTTTAAAAAATACAGACCATTCTACATTTTACCACCTAAAGTTGATAGGCGAGAAACATGCGCTTGTATAAAGCATGAAAATATTCTTATGAAAGCAAAAGTACTAAAATCCTTGGGTTTGATCAAAAGTCAGTCTCTTGATGAAATACTTTCCTTAATTTTATGTAATCCAAAATCAAAAGAATGCTCCTATGGAGAATGTTCTACTTGCGAAAAGAAGTCTTTAGAATTCAACTTAGTTGAGATAAATCTAGAAGACACTGTAAAATGGAAAGAATGGTCTATGCAAACACATGAGTATAATGATAAAGCAAATAAACATGAAAGAAAAACTACGAAAAAAATTACGAAAACTGAAAAAACTGGGCTATTGAAAGATTTGGTTAAAGGTTTTACACAAGAATTATCTAAATTTAAAAAACACGTCTACAACATTCATCACCAGTATATTGAACATCAGCGGTGTGTTAAAAATTTAGATGAAAACACCGTAACAATACACATTGATTTCTCCGAAAATTATGCCACTAAAATGAACACAGAAATTCAAGCAATGCATTTTGGTGCATCTCGAAATCAAATTACCCTTCATACTGGCTTAATATATAGTAATCGAGATCCTCTTCCGTTTTGCTCTATCTCTGCGAACAATTATCATGGCCCGGAAGCTATTTGGGAACACTTAAAACCGGTTTTAAATTATGTTAAAGATCAGTATCCCACTGTCGATACAGTCCATTTTTTTTCCGAGGGCCCCACCAGCCAGTATAGGCAAAATTTCTATTTATTAAAAGAATTTCTATTTATTTGCAAAATACACTACAATGTATGGCTTCAGAGCTACGTGGAACTTTTTTGAAGCCTCGCACGGCAAGGGTGCTGCCGACGGCATAGGCGGTACCATCAAAAGAAAAATGGATTCCTTAGTAGCTTACGGATCAGATATTACGAACGCTGAATCAGCATTTGAGTTGTTGAAGAAATCTGGGATTAAAATTAAACTATTCTACATCCCTGAGGATACCATTCAAATACAAACAATGGAATTAATACCAGTACCAGGTACCATGACATTACATCAAGTAATTAACATGAATTCAGAAGAGACAATATTATATCGCAGCTTAAGCTGTTTTTGTCCACAAACAGAAACTAAACCAGGTTTTTGTAACTGCTTAGATCTGCAACAAGCTACATTAACAAAACAAGCGACAGACACAGAACGTGTAATTACAAAACCGAAAAAACCAGCAATAACAATTCTAGCTGATATCAAAAACACATTGGAAAACAAAGCATTCTTTGATTTACATAAATTTAGCCCATTTTCGCTTACAGCTGTTAAACCAGACACTAAACTATTTAAAGCAAATCAAGCTCAGACCAACGCTATGCCATATGAAGATATTTACAAAAACCCCATCGCATCGTGTTCCAGAAAATTTACTAACCGAAAAAAGTGCATTACGCCGAAAAGCTCTACTGGATCAGTTGTACGTAAGGCAAAAAAATATTATCATAGTAGTACAGATACAGATACTGATGAACAATATTCCCTGCATAATTCTTCAGAAGACGATTATTTTATTTCTGATACTGAAAAAAACCAGATTAGTGAAGACAATGGCATGGAGTTAGAAAATACCACTTTCAATGATGATGTAAGGATGTCACAAAAACAAGAATATATTAATAATATATCAGATATAGGTATAGATAATGATTTAAACACAGAACATGACCAAAGAACAAATGATAATAATAAGACTAATAATGTTAAGGATATGACTGAAGAAAACGTTAGTATGAAATCGGCTTCAATGACACCATCAGACATACACATAGATAATAATATGGAATTACAAACAAATGATAGTGTGCTAGTAAGGTACTTCCAAAGGAACTCTTGGAAATACTATATTGGTTTTGTAGAAAACATAAATATTACAGATCAGGAAACTTACTACACAATACTATTTTTAAAAACTCAAAAAAAGCCCCAACCCCGTTTCGTTGTTACAAAGAAAATAGATCGAGATATCGTCACGGCGGAATCGATAGTAAAAAAAATTACATTGACACAAAATAATGAAAAACCCAAGGAGTATTTAATTAGCGATGACAATTATGTTTACTTCGATATTTGAATAAAATTATATTTTATTAAAGCTTGTCGCGATAAAACCTTAACCTTAAATATTCGTATGAAGAGCTTGTTTGTTTGTAGTGGCTTAAATTATAATGAATATTATTACACATTATGCCCATATTCGTATGACTTTTCTGTAGGTACTCTGCGCGTTCGAAACCTCATCACAGTAATGTTTGCGAATACGAAGGTTACTTGCGTAGATAAACTAGAAAACAATTTTATGTAACTTGATCTTGACGTATACGTATGTAATTCTTGTTTTTTTTTTTAAAATGTTTCTTTCCTTTTTTTTAACTATTAAAATTTGGAAGCACATTATTTTATTTAAAAAAGTTTTATAATTCTATAATATTGTATTGTGTTTTTTTGTTGGTGTTTAGTTTCGCAAACACAAACCCTGCAAGCTGTAATCTGTGTAAGATTAGTTTTTATTATTGGATTTTGATTTCATGGAAATAAATAATTCATATTTCAAATTGGATTTTACTTGACCCATTTCTAAGTGAACAATGACCTTTACATTGTTCCAGTGCGTTTTTGTGTTAGTGTGTTATATCTTCCAGTGCGTTATATTACATTTTTTGACGACCTTACCCAAATGACGATGACGAAGCTGCATACATGGACGACGAAGACAGTCTAAAGTTCGACAACGAATCCGAAGAATAGGGCTGCCATCCGTCCGGGTTTCCCTGAATTTGTCCCAGTTTGGAGTGCGTCTGGGCGGGGTTTTCAAAAGAGGTTCGGACACTTTTTGGGTCTGAGGAAACCCGATTGATGGAATAATTATAATAAATATTAGTAAAGCATTGATTCTTTAGAGAGTGAGATATATACGAGATACCATGTACGACCTGTGACAAAACGTACAAGTAAGTAAACTACAACTGCAGTAAAAGTAGTTTTTAGCATAGCAGTCCGACTAAAAGTAGTTTTTTTTTATAAAGACCGCAAAATGAGCCTCAATACGTAATTCATGATCTATGATCAAAGCTGTTTTGCTGAAGTCGATGTGCAAAATCAACACAGGCCTACGTATCAGAACTACAATTCTACATCGGTCCGGATCCGGCGCGAATAATTTTATTAAATTTTAAGTATCAAACTTCTGAAATAATCTTGCTCCTGGGGCAGTCGGATAAAAACCTAAAAATTAAGATCAGCCTCTGTCACCACGGCCTGGCATGCAGCCGTGGCGCGGTCCGCATAACCCAATGGTCTGGCACGCGATGATGGTAAAAGACCGGACAGCATGTCGTTATTTCCATGGAAGTTGGGTGGGCCATGAGTGTGGGACGCTACTTGTGTCGATACTCTTGCGCCATCCCATATTCCTAGCTCATCATGCTGTGCTAGCGCTGCCACTGCGGCTGCAGAGAACCTCAATCGGCGGAAACATAATAACCTCGTTGGTAGTTATATTTTCGAGCCGGTGCGGGTTGAAACTCACGGGTCGTGGTCCAAGTGCTCATAACTTGTTTAAAGATCATCAAGCATTGCTATACAACGTGGCAATGCTGCCAGCCTTATGGGTACATGACCAGTGGCCAGCGATGCGGAAGAATTTTTCGAAGCCATTTTTTAGACTATTTTTAGTTAGTTTAGTTTTTATTTAAGTGTGCTAAAGTAATACTTGTACATAAAAAGATAATAATAATAAATAATTTAATACAGCAAAACAAAAAATAAGATACCAGAATAAACATCGAAAGCTTAACGTTATGCTTTTCCAGAGACAATCGATGGAACATGTGACAAATGTCGAACGATACTTACGTGTAATCATAGACGCTTCCTGCGGCCGGGAAAAGCGGCTTAAATCCGGCCTCGGTGGTGGCTTTTCTGATGAAGTCGGAGAAGATGGTGCGACTGTTGAGGTCGCAAGTTGCCCCCACCGACCATATCACTGCCCACACCACCCATAGAGGAGCCAAGCGAGCTGTTTTAAAGTAAAAGTATAGTATTAATATTAGTTAAGTATTCATGGGGTCGCGGTAGACCACGAAGGAGATGGCAGGACGAGTTCGATGTCTTCCTTAGGAATTGGCAAAAAGCGGCAAAGAACCGGGAACGGTGGAAGGAATTGAGGGAGGCCTTTGCCCAGCAGTGGGACAATTCGGGTGTATGTATAATAATAATAATGTAATTCATGCGATGCGTTAAGTGATTTTGAGTTATTAAAAAAAAGGGTCTTTGTAAAGTCAACTTTAACGGATTGGCATAAAGCGGTCACCAGCATCAAGTTATTACAAGTAATGCGTGGTTGACAGTACTCATAATATTGAACAACTTTCAACATAGGACCTCGAAAGGAATAGCTTTCAAAATAGTAGTTTTGTTCGCTGAATCAACCAAAGATTTGGAACGGCTGATTCTATTTGATGAAATGTCATACCCTTAATTTGATAATGTATGCCCTGACATACATAAACTTCGAAAAAATATTTTTTCGTAAAAGTAAAAAAATTACGTGGATTTACATTTTTATCGTCTTGCAATACTAACAATTTTTAGAAGAAAATGTAAATCAGACGTCTGACAACACTAGTTTTGACATAAGTCGAAAAAAATGGCGACACGGCGTCAGTCAGTAGTGCTGTCCAAGGTATTTATATTATTTTATTAATTATTACGTGGTTTAGGACAAATGCAATAGCCAATTTTTATTCTTAACTTTATGATAATATATTTTTGGTAATAACTTTCAACTTTTTCCTTTATAAAATGGCTATATATTGGGTACTTACACGATGCATGTTGTGACATACATCGCCAAGTTCATAATAAAAAACCCTTCAGTTTATTTGTATGTCATGGCATACATTGCCAAATTAGGGGTCTTGCTTTGCTTGTTTTGTGTTTTAGCACGTTTTTTTCTTTGTCGGCAGCAAAAGCTTCAAACTCGTGGTGGTAGAATTTTAGCGCTTGTCCCTACTCAAAATGCTCCTTCTGACGATAGTGAACGTTCAGATGTTGAAGACGAGATTCGTGTGCACACTCCGCTTTCTATGTCTAGCTCATCTGTACCCTCAGTTGACAGCTCCTTAGAAAGGCTAAACCTACTAGATGATGAACAAGACCCCACCAGTGAAAATGTTTGCCTTACACCCATTTTTCAAACGGTTTACTCTAGCCCGTCCCTAGAACCGAATTGCAGTAAAGTACCAATATTGAGTGACATTCCGTCATTTCCTGCAACACCCGCAACTCCCGCAAATCCTGCAACTCCTGCACCCCATGCACCCCCTGGCTTGGTAACACAACGCATGATGGCAAATACCTCTTCGAAATCAAGTTTTTCCAGACAAACAAGATCACAGCGTCCCACTGTTCAAGTTGCTAAACGACCGAGGCGAATTCAAAAGTTCACTCTCAGTTATCGTTGGAAAAAAGCTGTGTTTCGTCATATAGCAACTGTTGAAGAGGAATCGGATCCCACCGACGACGTTCAAGTCCTATCTCCACTGGAGTATTTTTATAAGTTTTTTTCCCCTGACATTTTTACAGACATTGTTGAACAAACAAACGCGTATGCAATATCTAAAACTGGACGTACCCTTGGATTGACCGAAGACGAATTGCGAGATTTTTTAGCGATACATATCATCATGGGTGTTGTGAGCATGCCATCGTACACTGATTATTGGAGTTTGCGGTATAGATACAAACTGGTGGCCGATTTGATGCCTCTAAAACGATATCAACAGATCCGTCGTTACTTACATTTCGTTGATAATAACATTCAAGACTCTGATAGATATTATAAAGTTAGGCCGTTACTACAAAAGATTAGAAATAATTGTTTAGCTCAAGACAATGAAATGAGATACAGTATCGACGAAATGATGATACCATACAAAGGGACAAAAGCGGGAAAGCGTCGCCAATATATGAAAGATAAACCCAATAAGTGGGGGTTCAAAAATTATGTCCGAGCTGGTGTGTCAGGGTATGGTGGAGAGGACACGTTCAGATTCCATACTTTTACAGAAAAGGAAGCCTCTATTGGATTTGGAGCGCAGGTGGTAATCGCTTTATGCAAAAGTATTAAATCTAAACCTGCTTTTGTTTTCTGCGACAATTTTTTTACCTGTCCGGAATTGTTTTATATACTTAGGGAAGACTATGGAATCTTTAGATTAGGAACCATCAGAAATAACAGATTGAGAGGCGCAGAAAAAATTCTACCTTCAGAGAAAATATTGAAAAAGAAACCCCGGGGTAGTCATGCTCAAGTTACCTGTGATAAAAATCGTTTGGTCGTAGTGCGGTGGAATGACAACAAGGCTGTGACGTTGATAAGTTCCTTTGTAGGCGTGGAACCAGTGGACACGATAAAAAGGTACTGCAAGGACTCTAAAACTAAAGTCGATGTACAATGTCCGCAAATAGTCAAGGAATACAATAAACATATGGGAGGAGTAGACTTAGCCGATATGCTGATTTCATTATATAGAACCCCATTCAAAACTCGAAGATGGTATATTGGTATATTTGCCCAACTCCTGGACATATGTGTAAATAACGCGTGGCTCTTACACAGGAAAGATACTTCAAAATCAGGAAAACCATCAATACCTTTGAAGGACTTCCGATTTGAGCTGTATGAAGGGCTCAGAAAATACGAACGCACTGAAAATGAGGTCAAAAACAAAAAAAGAGTACCACAGGCCAGCCCAGTCGAATCGTCACGTTTTGACAACGTTGGTCATATCATGACAATGACTACTCAAGGTCGATGTCGACTGTGCTCTAAACTGACGGTTGTGCAGTGCATAAAATGCCAAGTTCGCCTTTGTTTTGTGACAGGAAAAAGTCCTAGAAATTGTCAACTTCAGTACCATTTACGATCGTAATGTCTTTTTTTTTCCAACTGCTAAAATTGTTTCGCTTATTTTTTATAATTTTATTAATAAAAAATACTAAATAAAATAATTATCTTTTTTGTACATAGTCCCTAAAGTTATTGGCAATGTATGTCCATACATACAACAAATTTACAAGATGTATTCTTAAGGAGTTGGCAATGTATGTGGTAGCATACATAAGTTTTCAGGAAAACTAAACTTTTCAGAATTTTTCTTTTATTTTTCTAGTATAGCTTTATGTGTACCAATTACATTTTCAATAAAAAAAATCTGTTACTATTGCATTGTATGTTTTGCCAAATTAAGGGTTAATCATCATCATCATCATACATCCAGCCGAAAGACTTCCACTACTGGACATAAGCCTACCCCAAAGGGAAGGTTTGCCATAATCACTACGCTTGGCAGGGATGGTGCTATTCGTCCTATTACGTCCGATAGCACACAGATGTCATTAATAAACTTGTCATATCTTGAGGAAAATTTTGGACAAAAATGTCTCACAGAATAATTTATGTTAATATAATTGCTGTTGCCAATCCAGTTTCAATAAATCTGCCTAGTCTTTTCTCAACCTTTTCAGGATCGACTTCACGTCAAGTGACTGCCTATCTGAACACAACCAACTCACACACTGTTTCATTAATGGTTCCAATATTTGTAAATATGTAAGTACCATTTACCTTAATTTCTTTAGAAAATTAATAAGTTTACATCTGCTGCTGGCAATACTTTATTCCTATAAGTATATACTCTGGGTGCATCGTCCTCACATAACATTAATTTAATTTTTGTATACCAAATTTTGTTAAATCATTATTTGAAAACAGTAACTATGGAGTTTCTTGTCCGTTCTTCTCCATCCACCTTTCCGAATGGACAGTAGGGTCCCTTTATTAATGTAGGTAATAATATTATTTTACTGAACTGTAAATGATGAAGTTCACAAGTGCCGTTTAATGGCCTAATTGAAATAAACGTTTTGACTTTGACAACCCAGTAACTACGTAATACGATACTCCTTGGCAAGACTAGTGTGACATTATCTTTCTTCTGACTACC
Organism: Mamestra brassicae; assembly: GCA_905163435.1. Taxonomy (NCBI): domain Eukaryota; kingdom Metazoa; phylum Arthropoda; class Insecta; order Lepidoptera; family Noctuidae; genus Mamestra; species Mamestra brassicae. The sequence goes on along the minus strand of LR990989.1, from coordinate 2,515,939 downwards.
CGTTTACGTATGTCAATGGTGTTCATATAACAGCCAGGACCAACGGCTTAGCAAGTTCGCTGCCACACAAGTCGGGGGCCGACCCGACCACGCGGTACGTGTTGGCGAGAAGTAAAGTTTATATAATCAAATAAATCATCTGCTTTGGGACGTTGAGTTTAAATTGGCACTGTGCTTGAAATTTCAAAAAATCGTTACGTGTATGTGGTTTTTTCGTGTCTTCAACGTTTGTGTTTTTACGTGGGAATAACATGTAACGTGGCCTTGGGGTTGAACTTATATTTTGTAGGTAGCAGCGAACCTGAACGTGCTTTCCGAGGCATGAAGGAAACTCCGTCAGTAAAAGATAGATGGATGGATGATTTAGCGTTCCAGTACGATGATAAATTAAAAATAAGTCGGTAAACTCACGCATTAAAGCTAAAATGTTGGCCCCTGGCGGAGGCCTGTCGTCCTTCCCCGTGAGAGGCCTAAGGCGGTAATCGAGTAACTCCAGAAACTTGAGTACTAATGCGCAGTCGATAGACACCACAATCTCCGTCAGTCTTGAACGCAGAACTTCCAGGGCAGGATATACATAAGTCTGTATAAGAGGCGGCAGCATTTTGCGGATGGGATCCGCTATCTGTAATGGTAGTTGAAGAAATCCTTAATTTTTCGAATGTGGTCAGTTTTATAATGAGAATATCACACACGCGAACAGCACCTTTAAATCCTAATTTTAACGACTAAAAAGAATTCCAGCAATTTATGATTTTATATAAGATAATTTGAAGAGAGTGAGAAAATTTACTATGACAGACGGAGAAACAACCAAGTGATCCTATAAGGGTTCAATTTACGGATGTTCGGAACCCTCAAGAGTATTATAAATCGTTAAAAAATGGTTTGGCTATCAAGAAGTACTGGCAAATTCCAGCAAATACAAAGAGACCTTGCTGCTGACCCATCCAAGAAAATAAACCATCATAAAATATGTATAAGTAACGAAATCATGAAATCTATTAAAACTGTATAAACCAACCGATTTGAATATGCTGTTTTAGTACTTGAGAAATCCGTTCAAGCTGGCGGTACTTTAGTCGTCTTATATATTCTTGCCATTGCCGTTTGTTCGACAAAGACTGTATCTAATTAAATCTATTATTATAAATTCAATCCTATGTTATTTTATCCATAATCCAGGTTATGGGCCCAGGATACGTGATAATTAAAAGTACGAGCGTAGTTTCTTCGTTGAAATAATTAAATACGAGATGCCGAACAGCTACGATCCATATCTGCCGTTGCCGGCGCCTGCAGCCACGAGTTCCGCAATAGCAGCTCAGTGGTATATCAAATTTTGGAAATTGGAATTTTTTGATGCGGATGTACCTACTTGATTCACGAAGACCTGTGGGACTGCATCGAAGAGTCCGAACCAGGTGTTCCCAAGGTCAAAGATTGAGTCGCAAGCAACTACGGGCTCTTGCAAAAATATATTTAATGGTGCAGCCGTCATCGTTTTCCCATGTACGAAACGCAACCACGGGGTTTGAAGCTTGAAACAACCTAAAAACGGCCTATGAAGATAGGGAACTATGCAGACTTTTACGTACAATGTTAGGATTGAAATTGGAACAATTTAATGATATGGAAGCATATCTCTTTAAGATCACGGAACGAGATCAACAACTACGAGACATAAACGCGCCATTAGACTATGATTGTGTGTCAGTTCTAATGTTAAGCGGTTTATTGCCGGATTACAACCCGCTCATTGTGGCATTAGAAAATTCGAACATTAAATTGTGTAGTGAAACAGTGAGAAGTAAATTACTATAAGAAAATTTACGCAGAGACAATGACAAGAAGTAAGAAAGTGAAATATTTACAAACCGGCCTACAAAAAGGGTTAACAAACATTCCGCGAAGGTCAAGTGCACATACTCTAGTGTAAACATACTCCCTGTGTAGCTTGTATTGAGGGGAAGCAAAGTAGACTGCCATTTTCACAACAGCCTTATAACATAGCCACAGAGAAACTACGTCTAATATATTCCGATCTATGTGGACCTATGTCAGTTTGCTCATTTAGTGTCAACATTTATAGATGATTTCACAATCATGACATTTGGTTACTTTATTAAAAGAAAAGATGGAGTATTGCCTGTGATTATGATTTTCAAAAGCCTGGTGGAAAATCAGCTTGGCTCATCGCCGCAAGGTTGCCTGCTTGTCGGTCTTCTACAGATTGTACTTCGGGGAGAGTGTCCAGGAACTCCACGACCTCATCCCACCGGTCCCCTTCTACCATCGGACTTCTACACGCACTGCAAGTTACCATCCCTAACTTGTTGCTATTCCACCAATTCGCACTAAACGTTTCCAAACGTCTTTTATAATGCGCATAGCAAAGGAGTGGAACTCTCTTCCTGCGTCTGTGTTTCCAAACGCATACAACCCTAATCTCTTCAAAATTAGAGTGAACAGGCTTCTTCTGGGTAAGCTCGCTTCATCGTCGACTTTGTCTCTGTCATTTATGACCTAGACTAGAGTCAAGAGCAAACCCATAATAAATAATAATTTAAAAAAAAATGCTCAATAAAAAAAAATCTAAGAACAGACAATGGTCGTGAATATGTTAACAAACAGTTCCAGATATTTCTACAAGAGCATGGCATCGAACACCAGACAACTGTGCCCTACTCACCACAACCAAACGGTGTGGCAGAGCCAGGCCAATCGCACAATTACGGAGACAGGACGATGCATGCTGCAAGATGCAGGACTAGACCGGAGGTTCTGGGCAGAGGCATTGAATACTGCAATATTCATTGAGAATAAGTCACCGAGTATGGCAGTGAAAGGCACAACACCAGAAGAAAAATGGACTGATAATAAAGTCAATTTATCTAATTTGGCTGGGTAACCTATGTACCTACTGATCTCTGTTGAAAAACGTATTATTATAAATTCAATCTTGTGTTATCGCCACGACCAAATGCTAGCCTATTATTGCTTCAAACAAAAATTATGAGAGTAAATCACTCATGTTATGCAAGTCATACTAGAAAGTTTATGGTTTTTGTTTAAAAACAGTTAAAAGAAAAGAAAGCTAAATCGAAAATTCTGCACAGACAAAACGCACATTACAGCTTTTTTTTTTCACGATTTCCGGTTTTCCTTTCATGTACTCTTTTAGTCTAACATTAAATTAGAGACAGATGACAAGTGACAGAACTTTAAGCAGAAAATGCGCCCTTTGTTGGCGCAAAAATGAGGATGCTACTCTATTCGCTGATTCACCGGTTTATATTATAAATAATAAAATAAAGATAAAGTGACATAGTGAAGATTTCCTTATCTTATTATTTAAAAAAACGGTCCGACGAAGTTGTAACGTTATTTTATTTGGACAGTCTTTTTTTGTTAGGGACTAGCCCGCCAAACTATTTCCAAACACTGCACTCCTGCAAGTCAGAATCAACAGAGGCGACCACCAGAAAATCGAGTCAATGAAGCTCGATAAGTCTCGGATCCCGCAACTAAATAAATCAAAAAAGGACAGCGAAGAAGTAGGAAAAAAAATTTGGACTGTCTTTAGCTCACCGGTGGCAAGTTACTCTTGATCCAGGCATTGACAAGCGGTGGTAGACCGACCACTTGGGCGTCTAGGTACACCATACCACATCGCGAGACTGTGGCAGGAGAAGCCACTATCAAGTCTGCCACCTCGAATATCATGCGCTGGCGATCAGTCAGCTTCATTATCTCTCCACTTGATAAGCATAGTTTCTTGTTGTCGTCTAATACCTGAAATGCAAAAATCGCATAAGTTTTGGGAAACCAAGTTGCGCAACATATTTTTCTTTTACACTACAAAAATAACTGTTGAGTCGAAACTAACAATATTCGCTACGAGTGTAACATGAATATAGTTGCCGAAATTAACCTGAAATATGGTGTATTGTTCGAGTATTTAGCTGTAATATAAACAATCTTTGCCCTCAGGTAGTACCACAAACGAATCAAAGTAGCAGTAGTAGGCGAGAATTGATCTGCCAGGGTTGCGGAATTTGTTCGAAAGAGTCACCGCGGCCCTGGTACGCAAAGGGCTTTCGAAGAAACAAGAATGCGTTTTAGTCAGTAAGAGTCTGACACGCCCTTCCGCTCCACACAGAGCGAAAGAAGTAATTAGATGATTTCACATCCTTAAAAAAAAAAGAAGGCGAGAATTGATGAATAACAACGACACGTCATCTGATCGATTTCAAAACCTAGTAAACAGAGTTTCAGAAATTTTACCTATTCATTAGAGTTAGAGTAAGACATCAAAATGTTAGGAAACCTGGTGGACACTAGAGACGAAACGTCAAATTTAACTATTTCAAGACCAAACGCATCGAAAAATTGAAGAGAATAAAGCATTTATCAATGCAGCTTTTGTCGAAATTTCTATACAACACCATAAGCAGTATAGCTACCGAAGAAGGCTATTTCATACATAGCGAATTTTTAAGACGGGACAGTAAGGGCAGGTACCATAATCGTTGTAATTACATAGGAAAACGTTTCTCTAGAAGACCATCCACAACTTTTTGAGATATTCTGAACTTTATTTTTGAAAAAAAAATTGTCAGCGAAAAAAATGATCAAATATAAAAAAAAAATTATGATGATATATACGATCCTATTTCATGTAGGGACCAAAAGACAGAAATCGCCAAAACTTTTCCTATACATTTCGATAAGAGAGTCAAACTTATGCAAAGGCCATTTTTTTATCGTGGTTAGATCCGATATAATCCCCTATAAAGAAGACGGGCCGAAAAAAATAAATAAAATAACTTTCAAATTTCATGAACGTCAGAACCGCGGGTGTACTTTTAAATCTGCCTAAATTTATTGCAATTAGGCAAAACTTGGCTATTTCGTGATATGCAGCTATTCGGTGATAGATAATATGTGTTTTATTACCAAGTTACGACGTAGAGATGGAGTTTAAGGTTAATACCAGTAGATGGCGCTGTTCTTAAACTCTTTAATCCATTGGAGTGTGTATCCGAACATTTTTTCAGAAATTAAAAAAGTTAATGTCAATGTCTGTCACTACTGTCAACCTCACTTTCCATACATTCGGTGGAAGAGGTATGTAAAAGTTTAAATTAATTTTAATTTAAAATACATAAAAAATGGCCAAAACAAATAAAGATACCAAAAAGGTGAGTTTCAAAATTATTATTGTTGCATTTGTGATTATGTGCGTGTACATTTCAGTAAATAAAATCCATAATTTGGCGCGGGAAAACTTTAAGTTTTTTTCGCAATGTCAGTCATTTGCTATCACAGTATAACCAAATTCATTTCATTTTGTAAAGTAGATTAAACTTCAACGTTATAATTACTCTATTTTGTTCAATGCACAGTGATTTAAACTTTCATTTTCCTTTGCAGAACAAAACCAAGAAGAAATCTTTGCGAACAATTGATAACTCTGCCAAAAAAGAAAAGGCTTACAACTCATCCAGTTTAAGAGCAGCTGTGATAGAAGTAAAAATGGAAGCACTGTCTACAAGGCAGCAAAAAAATTTTGTGTCCCTTGGAGCACTTTAAAAGCATATTGCAGTCGCTATCATCAAGATCCTACATCTACATCTGAACTGAAACGTGGTAAACCGTTTATATTACCAGCTAAATTGGAGGTTGATCTTTTGAACTACATAAATAAAATGCAGGAACTAGGTTTTGGTTTAACTGTAAAGCAGATTCGTCTTGTGGCATATCGTTTAGCCGAACAGAGCCAAATAAAACACCCATTTTCTAAAACCAAGCAATGTGCAGGTTGGTATTGGTGGTCTTCCTTCAAGAAGCGCTATAATTTAAGTTTGAGAACACCAGAAAGTTTGTCCATGAATCGAGCCCAATCTGCTACTAGGGAGGCACTGAATAACTTCTATAAAATGGTTGAAGATTTATACGCAAAGCTGGAAATACAAAATTATCCACAAAGAATTTGGAATTTAGATGAGAGTGGGTTTATGTTTGTTATGAAATCTGGGATAATAGTTACATTGACTGGAAAGTCACATGTTTACAAACAAACTTTTGGGGAAAAAGGAACAACAACTACGGTATTGCCCTGTGTGAATGTTGCTGGCGATTTTTTTTTTTTTTTTTTTAAGGATGGGAAATCATCAAATGACTTCTTCCGCTCTGGGTGGAGCGGAAGGGCGTGTCAGACTCTTACTGACTAAAACCCATCCGTGTTCCTTCTAAAGCCCTTTGCGTTCCAGGGCCGCGGTGACTCTTTCGAACAGATTCCGCAACCCTGGCAGGCTTTGGCCCTAGCGGGCCCCGTCTTTTATGCTGACATCTCTTTGAGGCGCGCGTGAAATACAACGCGCCATCGACCCGGGCCTGGTGGTGATCGGACGGCGAGCCACCCAATGCTCGCCGTCCGCAGGCCCGCGCCTACGGTGGCCGGGGATCGCCCTGCGACTCCTGATGCCCGGGGCGTCTTCTCCTGTTGCGGCGGTTGGGGCGAAGGCCTTGCCTTTCCCTCGCGCGGCCCGCCTCCTCCTTCGCTAGCATTACTGCTTCGCAGACGGAGGTGACCGCTTCCCAACCCTCCTCGCTCCGGACCATGGATTCAACCAGGGCCGGACGCGAGAGGTCTCCGCCACCGATCGCCGCGATGAGGACACGGCGGTGCTCAGCCCAAGCAGGGCAGACCTCCACCGTATGCTCCACCGTGTCCTCCGGGCGATCTCACAGTGCTGACACCCGGGCGTGTCCTCCCGCTTAATCCGAAACAGGTACCTCCCGAAACAGCCGTGTCCGGTTAGTACCTGCGTCAGGCGGAAGGTGAGGACGCCGTAGCGCCTCTCCAGCCACTCCTCAAAGAGGGGTCTTATCGCCGCAATTGTGGCGTGCCCAGCGCTGGGTTGCGACAGTCGCCGTTTCCATATCGCCATGGTATCCTGCCGGAGCTCCGTCCGCCGCGTAGCAATTTGCCGTGGCAGCGGAGTTTCGCCCCGGCGAAGCGCCTCCAAGCGCCACGCGTAAACGTGCGTGAGGGCTCTCGCCTCCAGATCCCATGGCGTTAATCCGGCAAGGAGGCTCGCCGCCTCGCCGGAGACCGTGCGGTATCCCCGGGCCAGCCGGATGGCCATGACCCTTTGGGATGCGTTGAGCTGGCGGGCAGGTCGCCCTTTCAACGTCAGTGCCCACACTGGGGCCCCATAAAGGGCCATGGACCGCACGATCCCCGCATAGAGCCTCAGGCAGGAGGCGTTTGGACCCCCTAGATTGGGCAGGAGCCGCTTGAAGGCAGCCCCGGCCCGCTCCAGTCTTGGAGCCAAACGTCGGAAGTGCTCCTCGAAGTTCCATCGGCTGTCGAGAACGAGCCCCAGGTACCTGATCGTCGACCCGACGCCGATGTGAACCCCTCCTACCGTTATTTGGGATCCCATTGGTGGCCTGTTCCGAGAACCATAAAAACACATGGCTTCGGACTTGTGCAGGGCCACCTCGAGACCCAGTTGCCGGATCCTCTCAACGACTGTCGCAACCCCGCGTGTATCCACTTCGGCCGCCGCCTGGTGCGACCCCCCCTGTGCCAAGACTAGCGTGTCATCAGCGTAGCAGACTACGTTGACGCCGCTAGGGAGGTCGGCGCGCAGCACCCAGTCGTAGCCGATGTCCCACAGGAGCGGCCCCAGAACCGAACCCTGTGGAACACCGCACGACATCTCTCGCCGGTTCCATTCTCCCCGGTGACCGGGGTAGATGACGGCCCTGTCCGTCAGATAAGCCTCGACCACGCGACGGAGGTAGGTTGGCATCCGGTGATACCGGAGTGCCTCCCTGATGCAACTCCAGGGCAGGGAGTTGAAGGCATTGGCGATGTCAAGAGACACCGCCAAGACGACCCTGCCCCGGGACACCGCATCCCCCGTCGTGAGGGCTCTCACGCGCATGATGGCGTCCACCGTTGAGCGCCCCGTGCGGAAACCGAACTGGTTCTCCGCCAGATTCGGCCCCACCCTCACCAGGTGCCCGACGAGGCGGTTTGCAATTACTCTTTCAAAGAGCTTGCCCACCTCGTCCAGCAAATACCACCAATGATTATATTTAAAGGGAAACGATGGGATGACAGATTGAAAAGTTCTGATTTCCCTTGTCTTATTAAACTGAGTGATAAGGGCTGGATTAACAATGACTTGTTATTGGAATTTTTTCAACATTTTATAGGTAGTATTCCCTTGGCTAGACCAGTTGTGCTTTTCATGGATTCTCACAAATCTCATTTGACTCCAGAAGTGTTGGATCTTGCAAGTAAGGAGCAAATATATATTGTTACATATCCTCCACATATCACTCATCTGTTGCAGCCTCCAATGAAAGCCAAATGGAGAAATCATTTAGATAAGTTTCAGCTGGAAAAACCTGGAGAAAAACCGACTCGATATGATTTTTTGAAAATGTTTTCTGCAGCATATCAAGAAACCATTGATAAAAGGTCATTAATAGCCAAAGCTTTTTCAAAAGCAGGTTACCCTGTTAATTACAATGCCATTCCTGACCATGCAGTGGCACCATCTTTGGTTACATGTGATGCAGAGAAGGAAAACCAACCGGAAACTCTAGAAAATCAACAGCCAGGGTGTTCAAAAGACCAAGAGATATTGAAGATTCCTCAATCCCAAAAGAAAAAAACAGCCAAGAAATCTCAGCCTAAAAAAAGTGAGGATAAAGGGAAAGTATATGAACCCCTGCCCTCTTCTTCCAAGAGAGTATCTGAGCAAAATCTAGACCTATGTGGCACTTGCAGAGGAAATTTTGCAGATGATGTGAAGTTAAAAAACGGTGCAGAGTGGATAGAATGTCAATTCTGCCGCACATGGTACCATGTGCTATGCCAAAATGTAATAAATCCTACATTTTTCCTTTGTTCTAACTGTGAATTATCTGATTAGGTCCTATTTTATTTTTGCTTAAACTGATCTCAGAAATTACTTCATAAAAAGATAACCAAAGTATACATGCCAATTATATGCATAAAATTTTTTCATGATTAAGAATTATTAAAGTATGATTAAGATTATTAGTATTATATATATTATCTGTATATTCTTTCCGAATTGTTAAAATTCAATTTTGAATCTTATTTTTATTTATTGTACACCTACTACAGTATAGTCTTTATAACCCAAAGGTTGACTGGTAGAGAATGCCTTGATGCATTAAGTCCGCCCATGTACCACTTTTGTACATAAAGTTTAAATAAATAAATAAATAAATATACTTGTTTTATTTACTAATTCTATTACTATCACATATTAACCCAACTGATATCACAACTTAACCAAGTCTATACCACACAATAACTTCAGTATCACGAAATTAACTGATATGAGGAACTGACTTGATAAATGTGTATTTTTCAATCATTTATAGTATTTGCCACATTTTTAGATATGAGTTACCAAAGTTTCTTATGTCTACTCTAGCATAGTAAACTTAAAAAATAATCTGATCATTGAAAAGAATTTTACAAGTGAAAAACAAAACTATCACCAATTACCCAAGTTTTGCCCTACTTGGTACCTTCTGTGTACCTTTACATACCTCTCTTGAAAATCTGTGTACCTACACTCGTATAATGATATTTTAAAAATTAGCTACACCCGCCATCCTGATGTCAGAACCGCGGGTGTACTGCTAACCAATATATGTAGCTAAGTACACTATAAGTAGATTTGGTGCCTCTTGTGTACCTGCAGAAACAAGTATTAAATAAACAAAATACTCTCAGGTTGCTGCGAAAAGTAAAAAAAAAAACAATCTTCTTTCTTTGACGTTCTTACTATTTTATAAAATAGTAACGACGTCAAAGAATAAATAACAATCTTCGGTAATCGAACTCTGAACCTCCACGTTAAGCATGTGTAGCTGCAAATGCTGCAATATATCAAAACATCCGTTCGCCGCTACGCTCGGAATACTAGGGCTCCCGCGCCGGCTCGCAATATTTGTTTGCGTTGCAAATTCGCCGCGCTCGCCCGTCGCGCCGCCCGCGCAGCCGTCGATGCGGGCTGCACGATCGTCCAATAAGATGACGGCGACCTGCGCGCCACACACGATTTCTTTAGGAACTTATTTATATTGTAAAGAGACTCCCCTAAGTTAAATAGAGCACTCCTTGTACTCTGGAGGTCAGTCATAGCGTACGTGTTTTGTAGGAACATTCAATTTTGCATATTCCTCGTTGACGGTTAAATATACCTTTGTCGTTACATCTGAAGTATTATTTCTGCCCACAACCACCTCAGCGCTACAGTGGTGACCCCGACGTGATATTAAGAACAGACCTTCAGATCCACAATTCAAGCTTTCATCATGGCCAACAACGGTGAACAAGAACTCTCTGGTGTGTCGACATCGCTGCGAATTCCACCCATTTGGCGCGACAGGATTCGTTTGTGGTTCGCGCAATTTGAAGCCATCATGTCCGTACAGAAGAAAGGCGATCAAGTTATGTTCAAGCTCGTCATCGGACAACTTGAGCGGCAAGATCTCAACGAAATCTCCGATATTATTCTACATCCACCTGAAAACAACCGTTATGAAGCATTGAAGAGTCGATTGTTTCAAGTCTACGAGGAATCCGAGCAAAGGCAAGTGCAAAGATTGCTATCTGAAATAGAACTCGGCGACATGAAGCCTTCACAGCTACTACGTCGCATGAAAAACCTCGCCGTCGATAATATCTCCGACTAAGCGCTACGGATTATGTGGACAAACCACCTTCCACAATCTGTTCGAGCAGTCCTCACCGTCAGTGATGACATCGCGAAACACTCCGATATCCACGAACTGGCAATGATGGCAGACAAGATCCTCGAGCAGACGCAACCACTCGGCGCAATCGCTGCAGTTACCTCCGTTCCTGCCACCTCACATGCATCTACGTCAATTGAGGAGAAGATCGACGCGCTCACGAGAGAAATCGCTAAACTCAAGGTACACCAATCACATCATCATCGTCGACGCAGATTATTCGACAGACGAACATCCAGGTCGCGGTCATCAAGCAGGACCAATAAAAGACGCACGCGAAACGACCAATCAGCGATCTGTTTTTATCATCGCAAGTTCGGCAAAGAGGCGCGAAAATGTACGCGTCCGTGTAGTTTCGATGACAGCAGTGCCCCCTCGGGAAACTAACGCCTGCGTTGGCTGAGGCGGGAACCGGCGCAAGCAACACTTCTTACCGCCTATTTATAACAGACAAAAACTCACGTCTGTCATTTCTGATTGATACTGACGCAAACGTCTCCGTGATACCTAAGAGAAAAGGCGGAGAGTTACACCAACAGATTTTTGCTTGTATGCAGCCGTAATAGTAACGAAAAAAGTAATGATTAATATGAATAACGCATTAATTCCATGTGCATTTAACTCGGCCAAATAATTTGTTACAAGACTTTTATATCGATGGCCCAACAGAATAAACGTGCAAGAGCTCTTACACAAATATTTTTTATTGCATTTTTCGTTTCTTTGATCTATGTAGCACCTTCTCAATTTTTTGTATTAATTTTTGACTCAAAATACGAGAATTATATCATTTGATTCCTTTATTCTAGGGAAAAATCATGCAATTATATCACAAGTATAAAAGTATATGCTATTGTTAAACGCTTTTTAGGTCCCTGAGTTCCAACGAATATACGTGTTAAAACAAGCAAACGTTTGAGAGGACTTGTGCACTTCTTCGAGTTTGTATAATAGCAGCTTACACGTTTATTCGTGTAATGACGCACTCAATTTTTATTCCTAATGTGTCATTTTGTGGAATGAAAGTTTTAAAATATTTTTTTATTTAAAATTAAAGTATTGCATTGCCTCCTACGGTATTTAAATTTAAATGCAATTGTACGTAACATTGGAAAGGGGCGCGGGGGGTGCAATGCGAGTGGCATTAGACAACTAGTCTGGAGGCGAAGGTCAGTCTTGTTGTGATTCTACGCGCATAATTACGTAATTTGATTATTACGCAGGCATTCTACATTATCGAGAAATTGTTGATGTGTGATTTAGTGCAACGATGAATAGACAGAATAGAAATACAAAAACTTCTAGTCGCTGCAGAAGGCTACTATGAGTACTATTGATGGTATAACAGAGCTCTGTGGAGTAAATGTTCAAGATGACGGTTTTATTTCTAACACCTCATTAATAACTAGTGATATGTGGAGGGTGAAGTGAGGAATATTTCACTACAAACGTAAATATCCCGTATATAACTTTACAGTTTATAATATTCTAGATAAAAAAGGATACTGTTACCTTTGGCATTCCCAGATTGCGAAAAGGGGAGCCATAGAAATAGCAAGTTGCCTGTGGTCATTTATTCAACTTCACGTTGAGTTAGGGATAAAAAATATATCTTTTTATTCCGATTCGTGTGCTGGGCAAAATCGCAATCGATTTGTGTTTGCCATGTTTGCTTTTGCGTCGCAAAAATTTAAGATAAAAATAACTCATCGATTTTTTGAAAAAGGTCATAGCCAATCGGAAGGCGACTCTATGCATGCTACAATCGAGCGTTCCAAGAAAAGGCATACTATATATACGCCCGATCAAATGTATAGCTTGATAGAGAATGCCAAAGTTACTGAGCCTAAATACCAAGTAAAACAAATGACACAGAATAATTTTATAGATTTCAAAGAGCTGATAAAAGGGAAGAATTGGTTAAAAGACATAAACGGCGATAAAATTTACTGGAGTAAAATAAAAGAAGTAAACTTCTCTCACGAGCATCCTCATTCAATTTACTTCAGTAAGAACTAATTCAAGAAGGCGGCGAGGAGAACCTACTGAAGATCCTGAAAACTTAAGACTTGCATACGCTGAACTGCTGCCTATACCTCTCCCTTTACATAAGGATTTGATAAGTTTGTGTGATTCAGGAGCCATACCAGACCATTACCAAACTTTTTACAGAAACTTAGTTCCTTTGGACAATTCGATCTCTGTCACCAATGATAGTGACGGGGAAGATTAAGTATTTCAGATTACGATATGATTCGGTTTTTTTTGTTATCAGTTCAAGCTAATAGGTAGCTATTTCCTAATCATGAAATAGATTTAAGTTGTTTACTTTTTGATTATTATTTAGTTTTTATGCAAGTAGATAGTTACTTTATTATATTGTTATTTTTATTAAACCTTTTTCTTTTATTTCAACCTTTCACATAATTGATTAAGCTTACACTATTACACCATGCAATAAGAAAGAAAGAAAGAAAGAAAGAAATCATTTATTTGCCAATAATGTAGGTAACAAATATGGTGTTCATTTATGGAGAGTCCCGATACATTTTGCCTTACGGCATGCAAAATTATTAAATTAATTTAAACAGAGCTTAATTGCTACGTTAACATTTAAATATCATTTCTATACTATTGAGACAACATAATGACTTAGAATTACTTAACACAAAATAATCATCATATATTGCAAATAATAGTAATATTTAAAAAAAAAGAAAGAAAATTACGCTATTATTGATAAAACTAATAATAAATATTACCACACATATAATTTGGAATTAGGCACTTATCTACTATAGAAATGTCATAAAAATAATTATAATTTTACATCTAGAATCCGATTAGCAGAAACTTTTATCATCAAAAAAATCTTTAAGTGTGTAGTAACATTTGTCTAACAACAATTTTGTTAACTGTTTTTTAAATTCGGTGATGGGTAAGTCTTTTATAGGTATTGGTAATCTATTATATGAGAGGACCCATAGAAAAAATATTTTTTTTAAGTAAGGACGTTTTGTAGCCACCTGTATAAAGTTGGCTCTTATATTGAGACCTCATTGGTCCTTTGCGTATTCTTATATCCACCATTGATATAAACAATTGACTGTTCATCTTAACGAATAGAGCTACTTCAAGTATGTACAAGGAAGGAAATGTTAAGATCTTTAGTGATTTAAAACTAGGTTTACAGCTTTCTATAGGTTTAAGACCTGTCATTGCTCGAATACAACGTTTTTGGGCCCTAAATATTCTTTCTCTCTCACTACAGTTTCCCCAAAATATGACACCGAACCTCAGTAATGAAGCAACTAAACCGTGATAAGCTGTCACTAACGTATTCATATTTAACTTCTTTGAGAGATTGTGAAGAACATATGCGTTTTTACTTAATTTTTGGCACACGATTTCAGCATGGTTTTTCCATGTCAGTTTATCATCAATATGTACTCCTAAAAATTTTGTAACTGTAGTGGTATCTACTATTTCATCTTTATATTTAGTTATTATATTATTTGGCATTAGCCGTTGGAAGAAATGCATTACTTTAGTTTTTTGTAGATTTACAACAAGATTATTTTTATTAAGCCAATCTATTATTTCTTCAAGTGTATTATTTATTTCTCTTTCGTATTGCGCTTTATTTTCACATTCAATCATGGCTGTGCTGTCGTCAGCAAATAAAGTCATTGGATGACGTATTTGACGAGGTAGGTCGTTAATATATAGTAAAAATAACAAAGGCCCAAGCACACTGCCTTGTGGAACTCCAAATTTAGTTACTCTGCCCTCGGAGAGATATTTTAATTCGCGTTTAGTTTTATGGCATATTCTCGATATTTCGGTGAACTGTTTACGATCCGTGAGGTAAGACTTAATTAAATTTAAGACATTGCCCCTTATACCATAGTGACTAAGTTTATTTAAGAGGATGTCATGTCTTACATAATCGAATGCCTTCGTCATGTCTGTGAATATTGCACATACGGGATTTTTTTTATCCACATTATTCATTATCACTTTTAGAAGATCAAATATCGCCATGTTAATATTTTTATTTTTTCGAAAGCCCTTTTGCTCTTCGCATAAAATATTATGTTTAGTTACAAATGTGTAAATAGATTCATAGATAACTTTCTCGAATATCTTAGAAAACACTGGAATTAAAGCCACTGGTCAATAATTTGACATGTCTTCCTTATTGTTTTTTTTATGTAATGGTTTTATTATGACTGTTTTCAAATTATCAGGGAATTTACCCGAGCTTATACATGCATTTATTATATGAGTTAATGGTTTAGCTATGACATCCGATACAAATTTTACTGCCGAGGTGGAAACTTCATCGTATCCAAAACTATTTTTATTTTTCAAGTGTTTTATTATACGTAAAATATCTTGAGGTATTACTGGAGGCATGAATAAAGAATTGCTGACATGAGGATTACCACTTGTATATACAGGATATTTACTATTTACATTTTGCACCTGATCGACGAAAAAATCATTAAATGAATCAGCAATTTGGTTAGGATCTGTTATTAATTTATCATCCTTTTTAATTTGTAGTATTGGTTCTTTCAACCGACTGTTATTATTAATTATTTGCCATGACGTCTTAGCTTTATTTTGAGAACAATTAATGAGGTAGTTATTTTGAGCTTTTTGCGTGAGACTGATAATTTTTACTAACATTTTTAATAACAAAAGTATATTACATAAATGAGAATCAATCTTATGAACATTGATGCAAATGCATTTATCTTTACAATAATCAAACAATACAGTAAGTTACTGTAAACAATCGTGCTCACGTTTGTAACTAGGTATTAAAGAAACTTAATTAATGTCGAATAATAGTGTAATATAATATTATTAGTTTTGTTTAATGACACTTTACACGAATAACCGTGTAATGAAAGTTTACTGTTATCTAGTCATAGAAATTAACAAGAATAAAAAAATAAACGGGTTTTTCATAAATTGTCGGAAAACCGTTTAAATAAAAAATAAATAAAAAGTCTAATGTAATAATATATTTTTTTATCTTTAATTTGATATAATTTGTTGAAACCTATATACTACCAAACAACTGTTATTCAAGTTTAATCGTTTTTATTTTTTCCTGAAAAGTTGTGGTTTTTGACTTACACGTTTATTGTGTGGGGCCATCGATATGTAAATTAATCTTCGGTCCTGTATTATCTAAGTACACAGTATTTTAACGTAAATAAATGTATTAATGAAAGATCTAAATGTTTATTACAGACATGATTTTAATCCATACATGACACCTTCTGCAATCATACATTTAGAGCTTTTTCTTACATGATTACGAAGATCGTCATAGCACTCCCATCGCTTGCCTCTGAAACAATCTGATCTGAGAAAATCTGAGAAAATTCTCGATTGTTAGTTACCAATTAAGAACTTGTTAAATGAGGCTTATAAAATCAAAGGCAGCTAAGCGCCATACATTCGTAAAATGAGTTAGCTATGGCGCCATCTGCTTCAGTTAGTTAGGCACGCTTTGATGTCTTCATTTTAATAACAAATGCAGCTAAACTCCCTATAAATTCAATTCGAAAACTGATGTTGGCATCAAAACAGCTACGTTTCAACCAATAAGGATCAAATACAGCTAGGAGTCACGCCGGCCAATGAGAGAATAGGATTTATAAGACTGATCATGGCCGCCGCCATACATTTTGTATGCACATTAAGTCCCGTTTTTGGCTAATATATTGTGGTTCTAGTGAAATAACGTGATTAATTTTGTATTAAAACACGAGTTTGGATACCCATGGAGGTCCCAGTAACACCAGCAAGTGTGGGCAAGGCTCGTAAACAAAAAACCCCGAGAAATGGAAGGCTAACATAGCTAAGAAAATGAGGTTAGTGATGTGTCTGATTCGATACTATTCCGATATTATAATATTAAATTTACTAAACGATGCAAAGACAAAGTATTTTCTTGGATTCTTACAACGTAAAATAGTGTTTATGTTGTGTAATACAACATAAACACTATTTTATTGAACCAGATAAAGTCGTGTATGTATAGGTAGGTGTACTTTTCCGCGCTTTTAAAATAGTGCATGATGCTCAAGCTCTCTAATACCAAGAAGGTAAAAAGAAGGCGTCATACCAAAAATTGAAGATGAGGTAGAGACTTTATCAAGTATCATATTATAAGAGAACGCCATGAGTTTGTTAATGTTTGCCAGAAAGCATTTTTAAAAAAACTTGGCATTACAAAATATCGTGTAGAGTATGTTTTCAAACATTTTTATACAGGAGAGATTGCCAAGGAATGACGGGGGGGGGGATAACCGCAAGATAAAAAAATAATATAATGATCAGAAGAAATCCATTCGTCCATATATTATGAAACTAAAATGTATAGAGTCGCATTATTGTCGCTCGGCTACTCAAGAACACAAATATTTATGTAGTGACTTGAATATTAACAAGCTGTACAACACGTTTAAAGATAAAAATCCTCAGTCTCCTGTAAAACAATCATACTTTCGCCATATTTTGAATAGAGGGTTTAATTTGGGTTTCGGTAACCCTAAGACTGACGTCTGCTCAACTTGTATAGAATTAAACGAGAAAATCGAAGCAGAAAACGATCCAGCCAAGAAAAATGAACTCATGACGTCACTGAGAGTGCATAAACTACGAGCAAAGGCGTTCTTCAAAATGATGCAGGCAAAAAAGACGACATGGTTACATTTTCCTTTGACTGTCAGAAAAACAGTACACTACCTCGAATTCCTGACCAGAGCTCTTATTATAGTCAATAATTTTACCTATATAATTTTACCATTGTACAAGGAACCTCTAAAGACAAACTTAACAAGGATACAACCTTCACCTACACCTAGACTAAAAACGAATTTGGTAAAACGCTAATCGGATATCATCAGCCGTTTATGATCGATTAAACAAAACTAATTTAGCAGGTATCACCGTCATACGCTTATTTGCCGACGGATGTGGTGGCCAAAACAAAATAGCACAATGCTAGGTATGCTATCTAAATGGCTATTGGACCACACGACCGTCAAAAGTATTGAAATAATATTTCCCGTAACCGGACATAGTTTTATGTCTCCGGACAGAGTCGTCGGTAACATAGAAAAGGTCATAAAGAAACGAGAAGTAATCATACAACCTGAAGAATATTCCAACGTTATTTCCAGTAATGCGACGGTCACGAATCTAAGGGATATTGAAATATTCGACTTCAAAAGCGCCACTGAAAAGGTTTTTAAACCGACAGCAAAATGGCCATTCAAAATAACGCAATGCAAGAGATTTGTTATAAAAAGATCAAAGACGGCCGGGAAACACACTTAGCCGCGGCGAGCTGTTTTATTTAAGTAAATCTTCAAATGTTTGTAAAACCGGTCAAAAATCAAGCATGCTTGGACCTACCACCATTTCATTGAAGCGCCTGTGATGCGTGCGAAAAAAACCGACGTTGACAATTGTTACAAAAGCATTTTGGATTGGACTGGAAAGAAAGAGACGATTTAAAATTTTATTTAGGTATTTTCGGGCCAACTTCGGAAGAAAGTCAAGATTTAGAGGAAAGTTTGTGCGAAGGAATAGCAGAAGAGTCACCAGATTTAAGAGTATAGTAGTAACTTATTAGTAATCTGTGGTATAATGAAAATAATAGTACCTAGGTATGTAGGTAGTTATGCTGATTATTTTAAGAATTTGTTAAAATGTGTCAAAATATTGTTGTGTTTACTTTATCGAATTGAAATGAACATCACTAATCGAAGCAAACCAAAATGGCGGCTGTCATTATCAAACTCAGCTATATTCAGTTACTCCAAATCAAATACAGCTAAGTCCAATAGTGAGGATCAAATACAGCTAAGTGCGATTTTATTTTGACATGTAATGTCTTCAAACCGCGAACGTAAGGTGCCTGCGTGCAAACCTGGTCTTGTCTTGACTTACCGTAGTTTCTGTACTCAAACTTCAGTTTTTTTTATCACAGTAGGAAATAGGATCATTTGGCAACAAACATTTTTTTTTCCTTACAAAATGTATGAGAAAAGTTTTTGGCGATTTCTGCCATTCCTAGTACGAGGTGGCAATAAGAAGCAATAGAAGATTACAACTATCCGGTACAATACATGACGACCACGACCGCTCTGACAAGAGCGTATCGACTTATAAGAAAATCGTGATTACAGCCGGGACCAACGGATTAACGTGCTTTCCGACGCACGGAGAAGTCTCGGTATGTTAAGATCCACAAACCGACTTCAGTAAGCGTTACTTACTATTAAAGATCGATGCGGCTTTTATTATTGAGCTACGAGCTCCTTGCATGTGTAACTGCAAACATGCTTGTGGAGGTGCAGGCCACACACAATTTTAGCACAACACAAAATTTAAAAAAAATTGGTAAGAAACTTGCAGATGCTTTCATAACAATAATGAAATGAGAAGAAACTTTATGATATCAGCAGTTTACAGAATCGACCGGATGGTCTTGAAAAGGATGTCAGAGATCAGACAAGTATCTATTTGAAGATATTTTCAAAATAATTAAGATCTATGTAGAGATCACTTCGAAATAATCAAGATGGCAAAATCTGTGGGCAAAATCCATCGAGAGATACGGCTACAATCTAAACCTTAAAAAAATTAAAAAAATGTTCTATTACTCGAAAATAAAAACCAATTGGGCCCCCAAAGAGTCGGGATTAAAATCTTTGCAAATAAATAGTAGAACATCCTATTTGAAGAAGCGCACTCAATTACTAGCCACTTTGTACATAGGTATATTTAAGTAAAACTCACAGTATTCATGTTCTCAATCCAAACTGCGTCCACGGGGCCATCGAAAACATACCAGCGCTTGTCCATGTCTTCCACCGCAATACCAGCGCGGACCAAGCTCGACAGAATACCGTCAGTCCTAAAATTTAATGAACAAAAAACGAATGCAACACAGATATTGCTTTTCACGAACGCCCATGACTCATTTCAATTAACATCTTATTACAATTACATAACGCGCGTTAGTGAGCAGCAATATACAACGTGAAACATACTACAGTATAGTCTTTATAACCCAAAGGTTGACTGGTAGAGAATGCCTTGATGCATTAAGTCCGCCCATGTACCACTATTGTACATAAAGTTTAAATAAATAAATAAATAAATAAATAAATAAACAACTTTTTGTATGGAACCAACCACAAAAACGCGAAAATTGAATCAATCGGAGTTATGTTCCATCAACCAAACGCATTGGGTGCATCCTGATGCGTTTGGTAAATTCTATGCAAGCTAGTTTTTAGTCTCAATAAGCATATTTAAAATATATACAGCACAATGTGTAATAGTACTGCTGATTATCTTCAAAATGACTGAACTGTTTTTTTCATTTAACAGAAATCGAACCAATCATTTTTGATCTACGATGCCAAAGACTAAAAAAGAACGACAGTGGCTTCAAACTTGAAACACAAAGCACTCTTTTTCATGATGAGGGGAAAATGTCAGCAGAACATTACCATTCATGTGTGAGCATGTCAAACTCTCCATACAACTGCCCCATGGTAATAGACTTAGGGTTCACTACGAAGGTGTGAACGGGAGTGAACGGGAACCCGTCGGGGGCTAGCTTCCCTTTGATTGCCGTCAATGCGTCTCGGAGAGTTTCGTAACACTAGAAAGAGAAAAGTAATAAGGACTCTTACAAAAAATAAAATGGCTTAAAAAAAAGTATTGCGGCCTACTCTATCGGTGACTTTTCAGTTAGTTTACAGAAAATACTCACAATTTAACCCTTAATTACTCGCGTGGGGTATATCTAACCCCACGGCATATTTGAAGCGAATCAGTCGCGAGGGCCGCTCCGTGTCATGTGGTTGTGTCAGGAGATCGCGTCTGGGGTATATATTGCCCCACGCGAGTATTCGTGCAACATTTTTTGGACGAGTGAGTATTTGTATTTTTATTTTTTAATGTGCAGTACATATACTAAATGGTTCGTTTTTTTACTTATCTTTGTTTTCTGTTTTTTTTGTTTTAGTTTAGAACGCCTAAAATGGCAAGTAGGCGTCTTTCTGACTACCAGATTATTGAGCGTATATTGGAAGACGACGAAGAAAGCATTATAGATAGTCCCGATGAAGATGAGGTAGACGAGGACGTGATCCAGAGTGACCACAACTCAGAATCTCAAGAAAGTGCCAATGAAACCGAGTTAGAATGGAGTGATGACGATAATGAACCGCTGAGCAGACACGTAAGTGAAGATTCTGATAGCTTTTATTTATCAAAAAATAAATGCACAAAGTGGGTAAAAGAGCCGCCGCGAACTAGCGTTCGAGTTCGTAGACACAATATTATGAGGGAAACACCAGGACCTAAAGGATCAGCCAAGGAGATACATACAATATCAGAAGCATTCTTTTGTATGTTTTCAATGGATACTGTCAATTTAGTACTACAACAGACCAACGATTACATAAAATCGATACAAGGAAAATTTCAATGAGAACGTGATTGCAAATTTCTAGAATACGAAGAACTTTTGGCTTACCTTGGTCTACTTTACATGTCTGGTGTGCTGCGTTCATCTCACTTGAACTCCAAAGATCTGTGGGCTACCGATGGAACAGGCATCGAGTTTTTCAAAACACAATGTCATTCAACAGATTTCTTTTTATATCAAGATGTGTTCGTTTTGATGACAAAAATACCAGATCTGAACGACTAAAGACAGACAAACTAGCAGCAGTCAGAGAGTTCACTGATTTGATGAATAATAATTTCATCAATAATTACTCTGCATCTGAAAATGTCACCCTAGATGAACAATTACCTGCCTTTCGAGGCAGATTTTCTAGTGTTGTTTATATGCCCAACAAACCCACGAAGTACGGCATAAAGCATTATGCACTCGTAGACTCGGCAACATTTTATTTACTGAAATTTGAGATTTATGCTGGAGTACAACCTGAGGGTCCACATCGAATGCCTAATGATACAGTAAGTTTGGTAAAGCGCATGACAGAACCCATCTGGGGTACTGGTCAAAACATTACGATGGACAACCGGTTCACTAGCGTCCCTCTTACAAATACGCTTCTAAAAGATCACCAGCTTACTATGGTTGGAACTATTCGCAAGAATAAGCCGGAAATTCCAACTTGCTTCCAGCCCAAACGAACACGAGCTGAGCATTCCAGTCTGTTTGGTTTCCAAGAAGACGTAACACTTTGCTCTTACGTTCCAAAGAATCTAAAGCTGTACTGCTGATTTCGTCAATGCATCATGACAATAAAATAGTCGAAAGTGAAAAGAAGAAACCGGAAATTATTTTACACTACAATAGCACGAAAGGTGGCGTAGATGCCAACGACCAAATGTGTGCTAACTATAACGTCGGCAGACAAGGGCGTCGCCAAGGGGGGGCAGGGAGGGGCAGCTGTCCCCCCCTAGAGATTCTAAAAAAGTTGCCAAATATAATACAACCAAAGTCCTAAGTCTTTGAGTTGATTTGCTTGAAGTTCAAGCCTTGAACAATCATTCCCGTACGTCGAAACTCGAATGAATTCACCAATTCCACTCCTAATATTCCGTACGCTCAACTACGCTCCGCCTGGTCTACTCTATCGTTGAAGCGGGAGAGGGGGAGGGGGGAAGCAACATGTAACCGCGCGGCGCCCGCGCCCCCCGCACAGCCGCCTTTGTTTTAGCGTCTGTCTGTCTGTCATTCATTCGTGCGTTAGCGTTGCCACTGCCCGCTTTTACGTTTGTTTTGTGCGCTATTATCACATCTAAATAGTTGCTGTGACCACATAATCAATATGGACATCAGAAAGTTTTTTGGTGAGTATCACTTGCGTTTAGCTTTCGTATTTTTCGTCCGTAAAATAACGTCAATTGATTTGATTATAAATGCTGATTTTGCACCGATTTTTAAAATCGCAAAAAATCCGTTTCTAGTCACGATATCCGATTCTTAAGGGTCGTCAGTTTAAACCAAAAGGAAAATTGATCAATTTAATGGCTCAATCGAAAATAGGACCGTATTACCATAGCTTAAAGTAGAAAATTGTATGAATGAATATCGGCAGTGCCGATTCGGCACAGTCGGCTCGCGTATGCTTGAGACTCCGGCGCGTGCATGTCCTCGCGCCCGCTCTAGAGTGCTCGAGCGAGGATGCCCGAGCGCGCCCGTGTCACCGGCGCTGGCCGCCGGTGAAACTCTGAAACCAGCCTAAACCGCCCGAAGTAGCTAGGGCTGTTGATATATAAAATATCGTTGACGCTCGTCCTTGCGCGGGCTCGAGCCTGCCGCCGTCTTGAAGCGCATTTATGCTTTCAATGTGAATTGCGGACCAGAAGAAGTTGTAGCTATTTCAAATATTTTGTTTTGCAGTTTTAAAAAGAAAGAAACCTGAAGGAGCAAGCAGTGACAGCGATGATTCCGTGGGTGACCTGACGAGACCTAGCACATCCCAAGAACCGGACTTAGTTCCCGACTCTTCGATAAATAACTGCAACGAAAATGACATCGGTAAATTTATTGGACAAGCATCAATGTTATCGACTGAAATGAAGAAAGAATTGCTTGAAAATACTTGGTATCCGTCTGCGACGTATGACTTTGCGGAAGACGCTAAACATTTAAAGAGGAAATTCAATTATTCATGGTTGGAAACGTACTCTCCATGGTTGGCCTATTCCAGGCACCAAAAAGGAGCCTTTTGTAAATATTGTACGTTGTTCCCACCAAATCCAAATTCTTTTAGAGGCGTATTAGGGTCATTTATCATAAGGCCGTTTTGTAAGTTTAAAGATATTCACGAGCATTGCAAAAGCACATGGAAACCCACTTCCATAAGATGGCACTGGAAGCCGCTAAATCATTTCTTGGAAGTGTGCCTGTAGATTTACAACTCAACAAATACTTCCAGGGCATTATTGAAGAAAACCGAAAAATTATAACATCTATTATTTCCTGCATTACGTTTTGCGGGTCGCACGACTTAGCTCTGAGAGGAAAACATTATGGCGAAGGTATTCTCGAGGACTTATACAAGCTACGAATTGACGCGGGAGATTTAGTTTTGAGGAGATTATATGATAGATTTAAAATGAGGTCCAAGAAATGTTCGTCGGATTTGTTGAGCTGAAAGGTCTGGATGCGAAATCTATTGCATATTGCATCGATGAGTTTCTGACAAAAGAAGACCTTAATCCTGCTGAAAAATGCGTTGGTTTTGGATTTGACGGTTGTTCGACGATGTCCGGAAAAGACGGTGGAGTACAAGCGATCCTGCGCCTAAAATATACCAAAGCATTGTTCTTTCATTGTTCGTCCCATAAACTGAATCTGGTAATAAATGATCTCAATATTCTTCCTGAAATTCGAAACACCATGGGAACCACTAAAGATATTATTAATTTTTTTCGGGAATCTGTTTTGAGAAGAAAATTGGTACCTAATATTGCCAGGCTCTGCGAAACAAGATGGAGTGAGAAACATAAAACTATCAGAGTATTTAAGGAGAATTTTCCTGTTATATTGGAAGCCTTAGAAAACTTATCGCGTGAAGGAAACAGTGCGACTCGAAAAAACGCCTTTCAATTCCATGCGGCTGCTTTCAAAATTTCGTTTATACTTTGAATTACTTTGATAGCTAAATACTCTGCTTTGTTGGAACCTGTTGTCAACGCACTCCAATCCATAGCTTTGGATGTGGTTAAGGCCTCGCAACACGTCAAACGCATTTTGCAATTGCTTAAGAGCTACCGTGATAATCCCGAAAGAGTCACAGATGAAATTATAAAGGATGCTACTGTTGTTGCGGAGAAAGTCGGCCTGGAGGAGGATATCACTTCAATGGGAAATGTTGGGAAACAACGTCATCGAAGCAATCACCCAGCAGAAAGCCCTTCAGAATTCTGGAAAAGATCATTAATAATACCATACTTGGACTCCGTTATTACATCGCTTGAAACACGCTTTGCTGAAGAAAATACTCCATCATTTGCTTTATCTAAATTACACCCCGCACAAATGCAAACGATGTCAGTAGAAAATCTCACAGGAACTTGTGAAACTTTCGCTCAGTTTTATAATTTACCAAACATAAAAATTGAAGTCGAGCTTTGGCAGCAATTCTGGCATAATAAACCAAACTCAACAGATCAAACCATTGTTGACATCCTAAAAGAAGCAAAAACTTTCTTTCCCGACACGGAAAAAGCGTTGAAAATTTTGATCGCTCTTCCATGGACGACGTGTACGGTAGATTGATCGTTTAGCAGCCTCAGGAAACTAAAAAACTGGCTAAGAAGCACTATGAGTGAAAATCGCCTCAATGGTTTGGCCATGATGAGTGTGCACCGAAAACTTATACATGGAAACTTACAAGATTTTAATAATAAGTTTACAATGAATCCCCGAAAATTATGTTTTAATTAACCTAATATAAACAAACAACGACCACTATAATATTAAAATCGAGTAATTTAAAAAAAATACGCTGTACACTTATTCAAATTCAAACTCCTTTTTTATTTTTCTAATAAATGTTATTATAACTCATTCACAAGTTTTTTATTGCATAGTCAAGAGCTCGTGCTCGTGTAGCTTTACACATTGGACTCTTTACTGTCACAGAATTTATATGTATATAGTACTAAGATACTGTTGTTATTACAATCGCTGTAGATGTAAGGCTCGTAGTAAAAGTGAAAAGTTTCATGTGCTGTCGACTTTACCTACAATTCATACCTACTTTTCTCATTCATAGAGAATGAGAAAAGTATGAATTGTAGTAGGTAAAGTCAAGTTGCCCCCCCCTGCGCCATCGGCTGGCGACGCCCTTCTCGGCAGACGTACAAAGAGATGGCCTATGGTTATATTTTATCACCTTCTCAACGTTGCTGGTATCAATGCATATGTCATTTATAAAAATAAAATTGACCACGCAATATCAAGAAGGGAGTTTTTGAAGCATCTTGCAGTTGATTTGGTAAAGGCTCGCCAACAAACTCGAGCAACTATACCACAACTGCCTAGGGCCATACAAAACGGCTAAAAAGAAATGCTGAAGTTCAGGATCCTAGCCCTACTTCCAGAGGTGGTCCATCGTCAACTTATAAAAGGTGCCAATTATCTGTCCAAGGTCGAAGGATAAAAAAATAAGATTTATGTGTGCCAAATGCCACCAGCAAGTTTGTCACGACCATTCCACTATGATATGTGATAAATGTATTGATTAAAAAGTTCCTAAATTTAGAGTCACATTTTTAAAAGTTTATTACATTTATGTTGATTAATGATAGTATTATAATTTAAAAAAATGTTGTATTTTTCTAAAAATAAAAGTATGTCATTAAAAATATGTTTTATTGTATCTTTATAATTGGGGTTAAATATTCCCCACGCGAGCGTAAGTGTACTATATGGACGCGAGTAATTAAGGGTTAAAAAAAAACACAAGCGCAAGCAATTGCGAATTTTTAATTATTTTTTGTTCAGAAAAGGCTTTGGACTGCGGCAGAAAGTAGACAACAAGATGAGATATTTTCATCAAAGATTTGAGTTATAATAAAGTTTAACAATTGACGGCCCTAGCGACAAGCGATCTTTTAAGACAACCTTCCGATGGACTTGATAGAGAAGTAAGAAAGACACGAAATATAGTATACCTTTGTTTTTCCCGCTCCAGCTGGCCCAACCAACATCAGTCCGTGTCTCACGACTGTTGTCTCATACAGCTGTATCACTTTGAAAATAAATGCTGCGAACAATGCCACCAAAATGTAAGGCCGAGGTAGTTAAATTTTTGTGAGAGAGATCGTTTACAGCAGTACCTTTTATCAGCATATCTAATAATCTATTTCTACCAAACATTGCTTAATTTAGATCTAAAAGGTGCCAGAGTAGGTAACAAGTTCATTTCGCTAAGGCAACTCTTTGATGGTTCGGTGGATTCATCACAGTGATGGCAACAAATTTTCGCGTCTCTAGTATTGCATAAATGTTTATCGGCGGCAGTAATCACCCCTGTTGACTCTGACTATCAGGAGTTCAAGGAGTGGGCTTTTATCAATAAAAAATATTATTTATGTAGAAGAAATTAACGTAACTCACAATATAGATCGTCGTATCCTTTCTTGATGAGCATGTTCCTTATGGATGTCTCCATGATTCCGTAGTCCACTACAGGCACCTCCACGCGTGGGAATAGATCCGATATTATTCCTGCATACCGAAGCAGCAGTGGGTTTTATTATACTAGACTATGACCGTTCAATTGCAGGGTAAAGGCTTCTTCTCATTCAGAAGGAACCCTAAGAATATAGTACTATATATGTGGAAATTATATGTTTGGATGCTTGTTATTTGTTCTCGTGGGATAATTGTCGACTTTCACATGAGCAAAGACGCTAGCAAAAGCTAGTCCTATAATATTGCTCGGAGATTAAAGTAAGCCCCGTAATACCTCGCTAACTGCCAAGTTTTACTACAACGTGACCATGTTTATACAATAAGACAAAAAAATACTCAAAACTCGAAAATAAAACTCTACATTATTTGTGCTCACATAAATCGACGTTCTGTTTGGTGTCGGACGCAAAAGAATAGCAGCATCCCATCACTTCCCGTGGGTGTCGTAAGAGGCGACTAAGGGACTCACCACAGAATGGGCAGCAACATTCTCTGTGCATTGCAACAGCTACACTGCGATCGCTGCTAACCCGCCTGCCAAGAGTGGCGATTATGGCAAACCCCCCCCCCCCACCATTTGGGGGAGCCTTGTGCCCAGCAGTGGACGTCTTTCGGCTGATATGATGATGATGAAATCGACAAAATGTAGAGAACAGCAGATTTTATATTCTCGTTTCACAGTTGGTCTTATAATAAAACAATGGTTTTGATTTATTTTATGTACACCTCGGATGGAATGATGACGTTTTCATCATCCTCCACCGATTTCGCACATAGCAGGGTATAGGCCTCTTATCTTGTGACGATCCCCAGCCATTTCCCTGATCCTGTGACGATGTCATGTTTTACCTGTGGAGGCAACGATATCATCTCTCACTCAACGATTTACTTACCATTAAACAGTAGCAAGTCATTCGCAAGGAACTTGGGCACATTAACGTCTCTTAGGGCTCGCAGTACGATCTGTCGCTCGTCTCCATCCGGCATTTGTCGGATAAGGTTGCCAGCGACCGTGATCACCGTCTTCACGGCACGCATGCCGAAGTCATAATGGTCCTTGGGAAATAATAATAGCTTAAAAAAACAATTGATTCAATTCATTTCCGTTAAAAAAAACAACTGACCTGAGCAGACAGCTGTTCTGAGCTCAGCCTGAAAGTGGTTGTAATTTTGCCAGCCAAGATCTTGGCCTCAGAGAAGCCGAAGGAGAACAAGGAGATTTCAGCGATGAGGGCGTAGTCGGGCACCATCATAGCGATAGGGCGGAACAATGCTTTGAGGTTGTCCGGCAGCTCCGTACGACCTGGAGGACAAAGTCACAAGGCGTTACGATTAACCGACAACAGTCCCGATTTAGAAACAGTACCATCATCTTCCTGCCCAAATGCCATGTCATCGGCGTCATTTCTTCCAATTCTCCGCTTTCAACCTTCTCGCTATTATTCACTCCCGTTTCTTACAATCCATCCAAGGCTGCACAGCTGTCATCTGTTGTGGTCTCTATTCACCGTAATGCATGTTTTGAAATGCGTGACTGGAACTACTTTTGCCAAGAAAATGGTTTACAATGGTCAATGGGGAATGGTCGATTTTCATCTATCTTCATACTTACTCAAATAACTTTAAACCTTATTATTTTAAGCGTAGTGTCAATACCAAAAAGAGTGAGCTCACATATTCCGTAGTCAAGTCATTTTGTAATGACTGATTGTATTAGGTGTTGAAACGGAACAATAGCACTATATACACACCCGCGTATCCTGGGTTCATTGTGATGAAGACTGAGCAGGATGCCTTGAGCGGCAGGTCCACACCCTCAAACATGAACCTGTCTTGCTTTGCGATCTGTGCTTTCTGGATCGTCACCACCTTTAGCAGAAATACTTTTTAATACAACAAGCCTAACTTTTTGCTGATCTTAGAGAGTGCCATAACACTCACCGAAAAGTAAATTTGCACAAATATTCGCTTTACTTCTTTGTTAAAAAATGAACTTTATTTCAATCACTTTTGGGTATATTTTCTATTGTCCAAGTAACGCAAATATTTGGGCAAATACGCCAAGTGAAGCTATAGGTAGCAAGATGCTAGTTTAGTTCGCGCGCCTGATATACAATCGCGGTAGTTACCGTCTTTTGATGTCGCCATTTCTGAGTTTGTAAAGCGTCTATAGTTTACATATCTTTACAAGTAATAATGATTCCCGGAACAATTACATTTTTTATTGTACAGATTTGTGGGGGATGTTGTGTTTAGAATTTATAAATTGGACTTGGGCAATGGTACCTGCTGTGCAACCACAGAGAGCACTTCAATGTCGATACGGTTGAACTCGTCGAAGCACGCCCATGCACCAGACCTTGATAGAAATATTTATTTTCACATCATGTCTTATAATAATAGCATAAATATTTAAACTTACACTGTACTATTCTCAAGACTTTCAGACCAACTCAGAAATGTTAAAGAAAATAGTAATAGCACTTAACCTTTTTTTTTTTGCTTTTTACACATAAAACAAGGCACCTGCCATGTTATCTCTTAACCATTCTTAGTTGGCTGGTATAGAATACCTGAGGCATTAAGTTATATATACCATTACATTTAAGTAAACAATTTTAAGCTATTTCATACAAATTGCATTTTGTTCTCAAGAGTCAGTAAATTTTGAACAGGTTTTTTTTTCAATGTTTTTACTGCTGAATTCGCTAAGTACTTACGCAGCCAGCCCCTTGAAGAACTTTCCCATGGCCATGTAGTCGAGTTGATCAGAACAGTTGAACACGACGCACTGCACCGCCACAGCCTTTGCTAGATCCTGTAGGTGGTTCAAAAGATCGTCACTCTCCTGCCCGTTTCAAATTGTTTAATGTTTCTTTGATCTCCCCAGTTATATATCCATCCTCATTCATTTTTAAAACTATCCTCATGACATTTAAAGAATTGTATAATTTAAATTAACCGTAATATTTCCTCCGTGACTGCATGTGTACATGCATACCACATACACGTACCGTAGTGGGTTTGTGTAGAGGTATCACACAAGCCTCACACCTACACTCACACGTCACATTATTCAGTACACACGCAAAATACACACCTATAAAGACTACATTATGCAGTCATTGTTAATGTTTTCAATTATTATTATTTTAATATATATAAAAATGAATCCCTATTTCCCTTGGTCACGGATCCCGCGTGAACGGCTGGACCAATTGCGCTAATTCTTTTTTTGTTGTGTTTATTATTGTCAGGAGAAGGTACCTACTTATGCAAAAATAAAAAATATATAGGGTAAACCGTACTATTGTTGGCACCCCCCCAGTGATTGGCACTCTGATATAAAAATCCAGATAATAAGAGACAATTTCTGTTTATATACGGTTGCAATACCTTATTGGGTAGAATATCTAATCTTCTATAGTGGCAACACTGTTGTCAGCCATTTTTATTTCACAGCTGTTTGTGAGTTTTAACGGAAATCAAGAGGTCGTGATCGTGTTGATTTTATAGCAAAAACTGTAGTACTGGAGGATAGAAGTGCACGTGAAAAAGTGATTTTTGTGTAAGTTTCTACGCCAATTTATATTTGATATTGTTAAATTAGGGTATATCTTGCTATTTTTATTGTTTTCAGTGTTGAAAAATAAGCGTATCGGTCATTTCATTGGTGCCAATCACTGTATTTTTTTTTGTATAGTGGTACAGTGATTGG
This sequence comes from Mamestra brassicae, assembly GCA_905163435.1. Classification (NCBI taxonomy): domain Eukaryota; kingdom Metazoa; phylum Arthropoda; class Insecta; order Lepidoptera; family Noctuidae; genus Mamestra; species Mamestra brassicae. The sequence goes on along the minus strand of LR990989.1, from coordinate 2,485,160 downwards.
CATGGATGCCAATGATTGGAATTTTTTTTTTTTTGGTGGCATGTGTTATATTTCTTGGTTAAATTACATTTTCATCAAAATAGACCATATTGGGTTGCTAAATAAGTTTGATTTCGCTTCTATTCGAATTCTTGGCACTGCCAATCATTATATGTTTTTTTTTGTGCCAATGACTATATCCACCTAAGGTTTCCTCTTCTTTTCATCACTTTTAGGTACTTAGATGGCTTTAAGATGCCGAAGGTTACGGTTGGAAAAAAATATTCAAAAGCATATACAGAAGAAGATGTAGAAAAAGCCTTGCAAGCCATAAAAAATGGAATGGGTTAGAAAACTGCTGCAAATAAATTTAATATCCCACGGGCAACTTTGCAGTTTCGCCTATCCAACTTATTTGTTAAAAGTCGACCTGGGCCAGATACAGTTCTGACTGATGCAGAAGAAAAAGAGATAGTTAAATGGATAATTTCAGCTTGTAGAAAAGGATTTCCACGGCGTAAAGAGGACGTCATAAAGAGTGTCAAACTGTATTTGGACGAAAATCCCAGACCAAACAGTTTTATAGATAATACACCAGGCGATGGATGGTATAAATTATTTTTGAAGAGGCATCCTGAGCTTTCTATACGAACATCAGAGGCTGTAACTTCAGCAAGCTCAAAGTTGTCAGAGAAGCAAATTAGAAATTGGTTTAAACAAATAGAAGAATATCTGAAAGAAAATGATCTTTTTAATATTTTGAGTGATCCATCTAGAGTTTACAATGGGGATGAAACTAATTTTATTTTATGCCCAAAGAATACTAAAGTTATCGCTTTAAGGGGAACCAAAAATGTGTATGAGGTAGATCACGCTCAGTCTAAATCATGTGTTACCGTAATGTTTACATTTTCGGCGGATGGTGTAACAACACCTCCTATGATTATTTACCCCTTAAAGAGAATGTGACCTGAGATTCAAAAGTCTGTGCCTAGCGAGTGGGGCATTGGTTTGTCAGATCTTTTTTTTTTTTTTTTCTTTGGTCTTTTTATGTTAACATAACTTTTACACACGATGTCTACATATCTTTTATTCGACTCTCCTTTCGCAGGTATGCTGGAAGAGATTTCTTTAGAAATAAGCATCACCTTTGTACCTATTTTTCTGTTCCTTTCTTCTTATTTAGTTGTTAAATGTGTGTACATAAACTGTTAAATAAATAAATAAATAAATAATGGATGGATGAAGGCCGAGCTTTTCATTCAGTACATACAGAATGTTCTGCATCCAGCGCTAATGAAGAGGAATATCACTTTTCCAGTAATTCTTTTTTTGGATGGGCATAAAAGCCACACAACACTTCAGCTTACTCAACTTTGTCAAAATCTTGGTATAATACTTATAGCTCTACCAGCAGACGTAGCGGCGATTTCGCCCAATAAAAGTAATGTGGCGTAAAGCAGTCCTAGAATGGCGTACAGATAAAATTTAACGAAATCCTTACTAAAAACAGACGTTGCTCTTATATTGGAGAAGCTTTTACCTAAATTAAACAAGACGACGTTAAAGAACGGTTTTGAAGCTTGTGGTTTATGCCCATTTAATCCAGATCAAGTGGACTATACAAAATGTTTAATGCCCTCTAAACCAGTACAAGAAATTTTGGATGACAACTGTTCTACAAGTCTTAACTATCGGACATTTGAAGAAATTGTTGGACCACAGCTAGTCCGAAAGATGAAGAATCAGATGGTAGGTAAATCAATAGAAGCTAAAAAGCTTTATGACTTGTATAAATATCTCGTACCAAAAATTTCAACACAAGAGCCACAACAAGAGACAACTTCTATGGAACTAATACAACACAAGGACAGGAGCAATTTAAATGAACAAAACAACGATGGTTCAGAAGATTTGAACACAATGGCAGCCTTTAATGAATTAACGACAATGCCAACAGAAGTAGAACTTTTGCTAAATGAACCAGAACTGTCCCATGAACCTCAATCCGAAGACACTGGCATATCTAAAGCAAACACGATGGTTGTCGATTATTCAGAAACCTCAGGACACGAAATAGGTGGAGAGCATGTTGAACTTCAGAATCAGGTGGTTGAAGAATTACCTTTAAAATCCTGTATAATCTATTCATCAATAAACGATTCAATACCAGAAGCTGCACAAACAGTTGACGTTATTTCCGAGTTTCAAAGAGAAAACCAGTCAATAACGCCAATAAATTTAATACCTATTCCATCCACCAGTCGTCAAAGTGTAGAGCTGATTGGTGGAAAATGGGTACTGGTGGATGATATGCCAATCGAAGTCCCTACAAAGGCACAAAATATAAACGATTTTTTAAAGTTACCGAAGACTCCAATTAAAACACAGAAAGCTGGTACAGAACATCGCACTTTTGTTTTGACTAGTAAAGATTAGGAAGCTGTAGAACTACAAAAACAACAAAAAAAGATGAAAGAGATACAAGAAAAGGAGAACAAACGAATAGAAAGACTAGAGAAAGCCAAAGAGAAACAATTACTCAAGGAAAAAAAACAAGCTGAAACTATACAGAAAAAGAACAAAGCCAGAGATTTAAAGTTAATTAAGAAAAGTAAACCAAACTCTGATAGTATCAAACCAAAAATTGTAATCCAATCAAACGTCTTGATTTAACCTGCAAATAGAATCTCAAGTGATATTGAAGAAGAAATAGGATATACAAGGGAATTAAAAATAGAACCTATGAGCGAAATTAAACCTGCGAATATTACTACCCTAAAGGAAATAAAAAACAGACCAATTTTAGATGCAGCTGAAGCTGAAAATGAAAGAAGCTTTAAAGAATCGGAACATGTAATGGTCAAAAAAGAATTAAAGAAAGGACCTATTTTAGATGAACCTGCAAATTTCTGCAAATTTTTCTTTTCGCGGGTAGGTGTAAAAAAACGAAAACATAGCTCTGATATTCATTTTATATTTTAATTAGAAAAACATGATAAATTTTCATAATTTCAACTGGTTATCAGTGTATAACATCCACAAAAGTAGTACTCACGTTTGCAGCACATTTATGTGACTTCTGCAAAATTTTGCATCACCTGCCAGCTCATCTGCACTGACACTATTAGCACATCACTTGGCACTAGTAAATTACTATGTCACAACTGGAAGAAATTATGTCAGCACAGAAAAGCCTTGAGGACAGCTTCATCAAGAAGATGGGAGAACTGGAAGCTCAAATCCAGAGTGCAGGACCAGCCAAGGACACTGTGGCAAGAGTTGCTGATGAGTTCCGCACCTTCAGGGAGCTAATCTTCAGCATGCTTAGCTTGCTCCGGAGACAGATTGGTGAATGTGCTCAACAGATTGACGGGTTAGAGACCAGACATCGGCGGAAGGCACTAATTTTCCATGGCGTCGCAGAAGTCGAGGGTGAGGTCAGCAGTGCAGTCATCCTGGATATCTTCAACAAGAAACTGGCAGCCCAACGTTTGACTGCATCCTCCATAAAGGTCTGTCACAGACTGGGTGTAGCCAATAAAGATCACCATAGGCCAATCTTGGTGAGATTTTCCTCGTATGACGACAAATCTGCAGTCTGGAGAGCTAAAGCAGGCTTCAAAGGGTCCTCCATTTCAGTCAAGGAGTTTTTGACAAGGACCCGGCAGTCCATCTTTGGGAAAGCACGGCTCCACTTCGGAATGCGGTCTTGTTGGACTCAGGATGGTGTTATTGTGGTCAAGGCACCCGACGGGACTAAGCAGAAGATAACATCATTCGACGAACTCAGTCTACTGCTGGCGAAGTATCCGAAGGTCCAGGGAGGCCTGCAAAACAAGTCACGTTAACCTAGGGTAATCTCTTTTATACATTCATTTAATTTTGGATATTATTATTAACAATAGACAGTCTGGTTTCACTCACCGTTGCATTATTCTGTAATATTATCGCTTTTTATGGACTTTCACATAGTTTTTGTTTTGTTGTAGAATATAATATGTACTACGTAGTTTCCTCTTAGTAATTTTGAGATTACATCACCAGTGTATTCTGTTTACCCTCAACCAGTTTCTGTTTAGTTTCCTCAAGTTTAAATGTCAATTCTTAGTTTTATATTTTGAATGTCAATATCATAAACAGAGGTTATGTTTATTATTTCATCTGACGTTTAGTAGTTTGGTCTACGTTCGGATATTATACGTTAGTTGCAAGGTGCGTTCCGAATACTGAAATCGTTTTCGATATTATGTAAGTCTGAACACACTGCTTTTTATTTATCTTGTTGTATTATTGTTTTTTTTTTTTTTAACATATGCCTTGCGATGGTTATTGATTTCTCACTGTGTAACGATTTTTTCACGTTACCGTTGATCTTTTCGTGTTTTTATGAGTGTCAATGGTTTTAAAATGATGATGTTAGCTGGCGGGTGGTGCAGAGATGCAAACGCCGTACCACCCTTCGTGTAATATTAATAATTCTTATTTTTATCTTATTTTATGTATATTTATTAGTATGTCATCTGATAACGAAGCCTTTTTTTCTGCCAACGATTCAACTGCCTCTTCTTGTGATAATAGTTTCAGCTCTTTAACGGACACCCTTGGCGATTTGTTGCGTCAAAAGTTCGACCCAAATGCTGACCGCCTGTTTAACGTTTGCCACATTAACGCTCAAAGCATTCCCAGCCACCATAGCGAACTTTACGACACGTTTCACAACAGCAACGTTCATGCCGTCCTGATTTCCGAGACCTGGCTCAAACCTGAACTTTTGTCCACCACTTACTCTCTCCCTGGTTTCGTTCTTCTTCGTAACGATCGGACCGGTAAGAGAGGGGGTGGTGTAGCTATATACCTTCGCGGTGATTTCTCTTTTAAAATTCTTGCTACTTCTTCTTCTAATGATTCTGCTGAGTTTCTTTTTCTAGAGGTTTGTGTAAAAGGAGGTAAAACTGTTCTAGGTGTAGCCTATTGCCCTCCCGCCCTGGATTATTTCACTGAATTCGAATCGGTACTTGAATCTTTGGGTTCGGAGTATGCACATCATATCATCATGGGGGATTTTAACACTAACCTCCTTGCCCACAACTCCCCTCGATCCCATACACTCCTGCATCTTGTCGAGTCAGCCAGTTTGCACGTACTGCCTCTCCAACCCACGCATCATAATAAAGTAGGTGATGATACTTGGCTTGACCTGATCCTCACTTCTAATCCTTCCCTAGTTTCCTCACATGGTCAAATTGATGCTCCTGGCTTTTCCCATCATGACCTTATTTACCTGTCCTATGTCCTCAAACCTCCTAAACCCAAACCTTTATACCGTACAGGCGTGCCTTTGCGCGGATGAATAGTGAGCAGCTCCAAAAAGATGCATCTAACGTCGATTGGACACCCTTGCAGGAAGCTGACACAGTTGATGACAAACTTTGCGTCTTTAACAAAATTGTCTCCAGTCTGTACGACACACATGCTCCTGTAAGGAAAGTTAAGTTGAAGCGTCCACCCGCACCCTGGATGAATGAGGGAATACGTATGGCAATGCGACGAAGGGACCGTGCGTTTCGGAAATTTAGAAGGGATCGCTCTGAAAACAATTGGGCCTACTTCAAGACTGCCAGGAATCGGTGTAACCAGATGATACGTAACGCTAAACGCCGCCACATTCTTAGTAACATCACTTCGTCTTCTTCTGCTGATATCTGGAAATTCCTTGGAACTCTAGGTATCGGCAAATCGCGGCATTCAGACCTTCCTAGTACAATTGGCTTGGACGATCTAAACCGCTATTTCTCCACTGTCCCTATGTTAGATAGTCTAACCAAATTTAAAACTATTGACTACCTTGCTGGTCTGACGCGTCCCAATATTTCCCCCTTTATTTTCACCCCCGTCGATCCGGGAGAGATCAAAAAGATCATCCTATCCATTAAATCCAAAGCCGTGGGCTGCGACAACATCAGTCGTCATATGATCGTTTCGGCTTTGGATCAACTTCTTCCTGCTATATCCCACATCGTTAACTTCTCCCTTTACTCTAGTACTTTTCCTTCCCTGTGGCGTAAAGCTCATGTCCGGCCCCTGCCCAAGATTCCCAATCCCACTCTTTCCAATCACTTTCGTCCAATTTCCATCCTTCCGTTTCTGTCCAAAGTGCTCGAGGCCTGTGTTCATAAACTGTTTTCCAGTTACATTTACCACAACTCCCTCATCAGCCCGTTTCAATCCGGTTTCAGGCCCGGGCATAGTACAGTGACAGCTCTCCTTAAAGTGACTGACGATATAAGGCGGGGAATGGAAGACACTAAAGTTACTACTTTAGTGTTGATCGACTTCTCCAACGCGTTTAATACCGTCAGTCACGACGTCCTTTTGTCTATCCTGTCATATCTTATGGTCTCTCCCGAAGTGCTTGAATGGTTTTCCTCTTATCTTCGGGGACGTCAGCAGTCAGTTCGTGCTGGAGACTCTTCGTCCGGGTGGTGTGAACTTGCAGCTGGCGTCCCTCAAGGCGGTATTTTATCTCCTCTTTTGTTTTCCATCTTTATTGATCTAATAACCACTGAGCTTCGGTGTGCGTATCATCTCTACGCTGACGATCTACAGCTCTATTGTCAGACAGGTGTTGACAAATTATCGGATGCGATCGAGGAGCTCAACCGGGAGTTGAGGTTAGTTAAAAGCTGGTCAGACCGATTCGGGGTGGCAGTTAACCCTTCAAAATGTCAGGCTATCATAGTTGGCAGTTCCCATAGCTTGAGAAAGCTGAATGGCTTACCTGTACCACCCTTAATCTTTGACAACACAGTCATTCCGTTTGGTGGTCACGAGTGTCAGTCGGAAAGTTACCGGAACGTTGCGGTCTCTGTATCGGCTGAAAAATCTTCTCCCAGCTCACATAAAGGCAATGCTAGTACAGTCCCTAATTTTCCCCATGATTGACTATGGTGACGTGTGCTACTACGACCTGAATGCAGATCTCCTCAATAAACTTGACCGCCTTCTAAATAACTGCATTCGATTTGTCTTCAATCTCCGTAAGTATGATCATGTATCCGCGCATCGCTCACTATTGAAATGGTTACCCATTCGTCAGCGGAGAGCGCTGAGGGCCTTAACTAGTCTGTTTTCTTTTCTTAATAATCCTTCGTCTCCCTCTTATGTAACTTCACAAATTCAATTCATTTGTTCTGCCCACAGTAAAAATCTTCGCTCTACCAATAATCGCCTTCTACGATGTCCCTCTCACCGCTCTGGGTTTATCCGCTCCTCTTTCATTGTTCAAGCAATTTTCCTTTGGAATGCGCTCCCTCTGAACATCAGGACGGCAACAAGTCGGTTGTCCTTTAAGGTGAAGGCACGTGAGCACATTCGCAAGAAGTTGGTAGAATCATCACAGCGCTAATTCGTTGGATTCGTTTTTTCTTAATAACTTTGTTTAAGTGTATGTATGTATCTATGTATTTATAATTTTATTTTATTTTACTTCTCTCTATTTTTAGTTATTTTTTTTTTAATTGCACCTGCCATGTTGTCTCTGCACCACCCTAAGGTCGACTGGTAGAAAATGCCTAAGGCATTATGTCCGCCTTTGTACAGTGATTTTACTTGTGCATAAAGTTTTAATAAATAAATAAATAAATAAATTTCAGAATTTCAAGGGAAACCAGAAAAGATAAGATAAAAGTTAAAGAAAATAGATTGAGACCAATGACAAATGAAGAACTATTAAAAGTATTAGAAGATGATTAGGTAGGCGAGTTTATTAATGGACTATGGATGGGATAAATTATTTATGTACGTACCTAGGTTCGCCTTTTTTCGCGACAGCAAGGTGTGCCTACATTAGTAAATATGTAGTGCCAATCGTTATACCAAATTCGCTGTGCCAATAATTATACTTCAGTGCCAATGATTGTGCAATAACATAGAATTAAGTTTAATGTTACTTTTTAAGCAATAAAGCTATTTTTTTTTAATACCAATGTGTTTCACTATAATTTACGTTTATGTACCTTATATCTGGTAAACATTAGATATATAAAAATATTATTATAACATAGAAGTCACTACATTTATGTTGAAGATCATCTTAGAATGCCTATCATTGTACTGTTTACCTACATCGGGCGAAGCCAGGGCGGGCCACTAGTTTTAATATATATTTTGAATACTTGAAATTGTTTTCATTCCACAGTTACGAACGCTGTCGTAGAAGTGGGTGTTCATAGCTGTGAGTTTTTAACAGCTATTTTCGTACGCAATGTTGTTTTTCTGGTTATAAAGATTATTATTATTTCCTTTATTTACCTTGGTGGTCTCAGTCTTGCCGGTACCAGCGGGCCCAGCGGGGGCTCCACCGAATTTCAAATGCATCGCACACATTAGCGTCAAGTAACAGCGATCCGTTAGAGGTGTGATCACCAGACGACCGCTGAAATTATTTATTGTCATAACTCACATAATTATTATGATGCTTTCAAGTGGGAATCAAATGTAAATAAGTTCAATCAATCACCTCACCAACAAAATTTGAACGTTGTCATAATTCCTTCTCATTGTAAGGACAGGATTATAAGAATTTCCTAGTCGATAAACTAAGTTTTATTGTACCCAAAGCTGGGATCAAATTCGGAAGCTTCCGACTACTAGACCATGAACAAAATATCGAAACAGAAAGTTGCCTGTGAAGAGCACTAGAAAAAGTCTTCAGCTAACCTGTTACCGAGATATTCGTTCTGGTACGTGAAGACGGAGTTAAGGGCCTTAACATCGCAGGTGTTCAGACTGAACTGGCGGTAGAACCTGCTTGTATCCAGATGGGTCTCGTCTTGGTAGATCTCCGGAGCTTCATCGGGTTCCAGTGGCCACATCGGCTTTACGTTTTGGTAGTAACTGTAAGTTAACGTTTGATTTTAGTTCAAACACTATCACCCTCAGACTAAAGAGAAATATATATTTTTTAATCAATTTATATAGCAATGAACAATTTTTTTCACTATATATTTTTTTGGATTTTGAGCTAAAAGGTTTGAATTTTATGTTTTTCCATCTTTTCTTATTCTTTCTCACCGCAGTTGACAGATCCACTGGAAGTCGGAGAGGTTGCGGACGCTCTCATCGACGAGCGAGCGTGTGACGTCACGAGCGTGCACCTCCACCACAATAAGCGCGCACAGTACTTCGCGCTGGAAGTACGTCAAGTCGCCCTTCACCAGCGCGCGCAGGCTGTCCAGCTGATCACGAAACAAAACTCACTTACGGTGACGAATAACTAATTGAATACTATAGAAACCAAATACTGAGCTGTTAATTGCAAAGTAACGTATACAACATTGATTGCCGCAGGCCACACTAATGCCTGATGTCTTTTCGGTATGTAGACACACAATCAGTAGTTGGGTTAAATAACTATAGGTAAAATTTTATATTCCAAGATCCCAGAGCCGCCAGCATTGTATAGCCATGATTATATTTTTTACGGCAACCCTATTGGTATATGTTCATAAACATATTTCATTTGATAAAATATAATTTTCATCCGGTTAGCAAGTGAGTGAAGGCCGATCTTACTTGGGAATCTTGGGATCCTCTACTATAAATTACAAGTAAAGATTTGTAAACATAAGAATAAATACATTGTTAAATTGAGTATATATAATATTTGAAGTAGGCAATTAAATTAAAACGCTTAAAAGGGTCTCTGACAGTGTTCGTGAGTGAAATTGATCAATCATAAGCAATACTGGTGGATTGTCACGTAACAAAATATCAAGCAATTTACGGCAACGACAACAAGCGTAAACTCGGAGAAACGTTTTGCAATGTCAATATTGCAAAACATTCAACATACAATATAAAGGCGAAGTAATATCTTAAAAAATATTTTTACAACAAATCCTCAAGGCAAATCTTTGGTTAAACCACAAGACAAATAAATAATTTAAATGTATCTGGTATACAGAGTTACTCTTCAAATGGCTTAAAAATATCCCAAGGTCCAGTACTAAAATTACTGCAGTCCTTCGGGATACATCCGAAATGTATCACGAAGAACTGCAATAATTTTAATACTGGCTTCAGGTCGAAGAATACATGACCTTACACTTTTAAAGTTATCTAGCTAGAGACAACCTTCAAACAGGACAACCTTAAATAGATCATGATATAGAACATGGCAGACATTTACTTATTTAAAATTACGTAAAATACACCTTAACAGCTATAACGCCAATGCAATGTTACTACCACGACGATACACATATATCAAACTTACATGGCGAGGTAAAATTATAGCTTTGGTTCCAAAACAGTAGGTAATCTAGATAGTTATTGGAACAACATCCTGAAGAGAATCTATGCCCAATAAGACATATGATAAAGTTTGTTGAGGCCGTAAAAATAAAACTATCTGAAAACAGTAGCTTGACTAACCTATTTTTATCACAGGTCAAATTAAACCAGCCACTCGTACACTTATCACTGGTCGGGTAAAGACTGCCTTCAAACATGCAGGAATAGATGCATAACCAGGGAGCGTGAGAACAGCGGTAGAAGTTTTATGAAAATCAAGCCAGTAGACGAGATTTATAAGAGGGCTAATTCGGAAAGTGACCCAACATATTCATAAAGTTCTGCTGTCGTTCTGTAAAGAGTAGTGACTGCCTCTCAAAAAATTGTATAGTTTCTTACACGGTCGTGCACGGTCCTTAATAGAGATATGATCCTCTTACTATTACAAATGCGCCTTCTATTTTCATTCTTAGGCGGTTTATGTACTGTTAAATATTTATCCACAAAACGGCATGCACATGGTGTTACTATATTAGACTTAGTCGTTTTTTCTTACTTCAGATTTGAAGATTCAGGGAGCATGTAGTTTGAATTGGCTCACAAATTACAAAGTACAAAATTTCTGGTTCGTTCAGAAAATTTCGTAAGTTTTTCCTCCGAATTAATAACGTAAAAAGTAATTCAAAAATCATTCCATCACGATAAAGAACTGCAAATTATACCAGAATCGAGGTCAAACAAACCCCAAAATAACGCGTTGCATGGCGCTTTCGTTCGTTTCGGAACGGACGAAAGAAAGAAAGACAAATCTTTTCCCTTATTTCAAATTATTGGTCACCTGCATCAAGTTTTCCTCAAAAAAGGTCTCCAAGCGGTACTCATCGATAGCGTTCTCGACACCCGCGGTCCAGGCGGTCTGCGATCCTGCGATGACTACCTGGCCCGGCCAGCGGAGAACCCACTCCGCGCGAGGAATTTGGAACAACTCGATAAGGCCGTCAACCAGGGTCAGCCGAACTGTGGTAAAAGAGTAACACTTGTGATGAGAATCCCAGCTGAAGGCTAGGTAGGGAAGCTGATTGATCTTTGACAGTCGTGACGGCTAGCTAGGTATTAGGGGTATAGTGTGACCTAGTAACGAGGGCTATTGCATTTGAATTTGCCGCTTGAGGCTCTAGTGTAGCGTGAGGTCTTCTAAATCGCACATTTACGGCATTATATATTATACCTTCCTTCCTTCTAACTTTGTTCACGTGCGCGTAGTAACAATATTAATGTTATTCACCGGTGGCGCCAACTGGTGAGCACGACAAAGGCAGCCCCCATTGTGACCCAGAGGTTACGTCGGTAATTATTCCACTACTAGAGAGGCATCCTTTGTACTAGACGTAACCCCAATATAATTGGAAGAAGGATAGTCAGACAATGGGTCTTTTTCTTAAGCTCTATATGAAATAATTTTCGCCTGGGGCTACTCACTAGAATGTCTCATGGTGTCTTCTAGCAAAAGCAGCCACTGTTCCACATTAGAGGAGGGGTAGAACTTGTACCTGAGCGCAACGACCTCGCCCTCGCTTGAGTGCATGTGAGTGATTTGCAGATCCGGCTGAAAAGTTACCTGAAACCACAAAATTATATCATCATCAATTACTTCAATTTATAACTTACTAGCTTTTGCCAGCGGCTTCAACCGCGTTAATGTCGAAAATTATCCCAAGAGAACATACTCATGAGATAAAGAAAGAATAATATTTATTTAGTGCTTACATGATACACGCACGGTACATAGAAATAAAAAAAGAAATGTAGGTATGCCAAGAACCAAGTGTGTGTCTCACGGCTGCACCAAAAAGGTCCATTTCAGCGATATGTCAGACAGACTATGCTGTCTGACGCTGGTTTTCTAATGAACCTTTCAATGGACGAGTGGCGATAAAAAGTCCCTATGTGGTATTCCAGACTATTATCTATGTCTGTACCAAATTTCATCCAGATACGTTCAGCCGCTCTGGCGTGACTGAGTAACAAATATCCATCCAAACTTTCGCATTAATAATTGTATTAGTATAGATAAGTAAGCCATAAAGATAATAACATACATATGACACATGAGACATAAGCGACACATGTCCCGCGCTCGTAAACAGCAGGTTTTCTTGAAAAGTACTCCCTTGCATAAGTACACCGTAATAAGGATTTTACACGTTATGATTTTCTCAACTGTTTTATGTACAAAGCGAAAATTGAACGATTATTCGTTTGGCAGTGAAAATAATGCAAACTACTATAAGTCAGAAGAGATGCTTAGACACACCTTGGCTATATTCTCGAAGCATTTCCTCAAATGAGGCTGCACGGCTCTAGGATTGCGGGACTGCGACAAGATCTCCAACAGTTCATCATCACTGAGGAAGAAGAACCTCGGGAACCGCAGTCGCTTCAGTTCCATGTATTCGTTGAGGCCGCGGGAAACCACCGCCAGAAGGTGAAGGGCTTCCTGAATACTGTCCAGCAAACGACTATCTGGACATATTACCATTATCTGGAAATTAAAATAAGCTGTTTCACACACTCGAAACCTACCACTGCTTTAAGGTTCACTATGCAGTTCATTTCACACGCGTCTGTTTTACTTTTCTTATTTACATTCGTGCATTGTCAACAACACTACTTATAACTTTTGTTCTTTGCGGTTCGAATCAAATCAGTACGTGTGTTTTTTTATTATCCCGGCAAAGGTTATCTGGTATATTCTAAGTAATAGACCATGCAAAATTAGACCTTAGGACAGGCGAAAGCAGATGACATAATGCGTCTCCAGATCCTCTCCATAGTGCCATACTTCTTCGTTTCCATGGGCAGCTGACGCGATATGTCTTCAGAAGTGAAGATCGGCTCCAGGTACATCCATTCTCTGTTTAATGGGAAATGGATTGTTTTTTTGCGAAATTAAATAGAGCTAGCTTAGCTAACTGCTCCATAGGACCCAAAAAACTTGTTCAAGAGCGAAATCCTTTCACAAAAATAATACGATACAAAAGCACTAGGTCCTAGTGTTTTAGAGGTAGTCCCTAAAATACCAACTTTCACCACTTCGCTCTCTATACACTTATTCCACTTAATGATATTTGAAAAAAAATTCTATTGCGATTATTGAGTCTCAGTGGAATGAAACCCACTGTTTTTAGAACAAATATTTCCGTGATTCCTACTCACTTCTGGCACTCGATCCATTCATCTACCACCTTCTGCGTAAGGCGAAGCTTATCGTCCCACTCCTGGATTCGAAGCTCGAACGCCGCCTTGAAGGGGCTGAAACCTAGTTGCTGAGTCCCTAGTAGATGTTCGTCAAGTAGCTGCAAGGTTTCGTCTGCAATCTTCATGATATAAGTACCTGGGAAAACACATACGTTTCGGCATCTCGTTTGTTCCTTTAAGGGCCAAAGCAATGAGGAATAACACACTGTAATACAGTATCAACTAGAATATTATTATTGAACATAAAGGGTCAATACATGTTATTGTTGTGTTTTAGTACTTTTTAAATATTTTTTTGTGTCGGTTGTATCATGCCTTATAGATGAATTACAAGTCACCTTGTATGTTGGCCTATTGTGCCTGACTTACCAGTGTTCTTGTAGGGGTTCATCTCCAGGACCTTGTTTGCCCATTCTCCCTGCATCTTGTCCAGTGACTGCTCAATGACGTACTCCTTGCTGGCAAGCTCGCCGATCTCAGAAATCAGCTCCCCGTGCTTAGCCAGCCCTTGCTTTATGCACATTTGGAAGGTCTGCTTTTCATTCATTGTTACGGTAATTCCTAAGGGCAACAAGGAGTGCTTCGTAAATAAAATTTCATTATTATTCGGCTACTCTTTTCCTCACCTTGTTGTGGTCGGCTTCCAGTCTATCTCAATAACCTTTTCCTCCAAAGTAATTAAATGTTTGTAAATTTTTCTCATTTTTGTGGGCAACTTGTACTTACACAAAAATAATCATGATATAATAATTTACATTAAAAACAGCGAATGGTTACTAAAACAGTTGCCACTCTTTTGATTTTGGTTTTCCCATACTAGCTTAGTTATCAAATAACTAGTGACCGATGGGTATGTAACTGGTGAAAAGTGGATGTATCTGGGCCACCGCCCATGAGTGCCTTCAGGGCCTGTATGAGACGGCCCTGTCTCTGGCAGACTCGAGAGCGCGTCACAAGTACAACCTTGAGAAGGAGCGCTCTCGACACGCACAAGATCTTGTGCGGGTCGAGAGAGCTCACACTCGAGAGCTTATGACGCTGAAGGTCGAGCTCTCTCTCATGCGGACGGACCGCTCCCACAACAGCTGGGCCCCAAAACCTTTGCCCAGGTCGCCAGTACCCCCAAGCCCCCACAACCAAACCACACTCTGATCGTCTCGTCGACGAACCCCAAGCACACTGGGGACAACGTGATCGAGCGGATCAGGTCTGCCCTGGACCTCAAAACGAGCGGAGCTCGAGTCGACACAGTCCGGAAAGCGCGGAACCAAAAAGTGGTTCTAAGGTGCGCCACGCCAGCAAGTCGGACTTAAATTTGATCAGGGATCAATTCAAGTCGAACGCAGGGCTCAAGGTCCAGGAGCCGAAACCTCAAAACCCTCTCGTCTGCATCAGGGGGGTTCTGTCCAGCTACAGCGACGGGGAGATTGTTGATCTCCTGCAGGCGCAAAATAAGCACCTTTTACATCACGTCGTTGTGGATGGTCAGACCTTAAGGGTGCGCTATAGGAAGCGCGCGAGGAATCCCCACGAGTGCCACCCTGTATTGGAGCTCTCCCCGGAGCTCTGGAAGTGCTACACGCAAGCACAAAAAGTTCACGTGGGCATCAAGCGATGCTCGATTGAGGACCAGTCCCCCCTCGTACAGTGCACAAAATGCCTCGGTTATGGACATAACAGGTCCATATGCAAAGCCGAAAAGGAAGCCTGCAGCTACTGCACGGGAGCACACAGCGGAAGGGACTGCCCCATTCGTGCTGCAGGCAAAGAGCCCACTTGTATAAATTGCAGGGTGGCACACAGGACTGGCAGCAACCTGGCACACACAGCGTTCAGCGAAGACTGCCAGGAACGCCAAAAATGGGATGGAATAGCGAGATCGCGCGTTTCTTATTGCTAAGGGCGACCATGAGAACACACCAGCAAGTCATCCAGTCACCGTCCAAATCAATCTTCAGCGCTCCAAGCTAGCCACAGAAGAGTTCCACATGGCGGCTCAGACAAAGGGAGTTTCAGTAGCACTTGTTCAAGAGCCCTATGTAGAAAGAACAGGTGTGATGAAACAATGCCCCAGCACGCAAGTCATCCAGTGTAGCCTGAACCCCAAAAACCAGTCAAAGCGGCTATCGTTGTTTACGGGAACAACCTGGAGGTCATCCACGACCCCCAGATTGTTAACATCGCCGCCGTCCAACTAAAGGTGGGCCAGCTCAGCTTCGGGGTGCTATCGGTCTATTTTGAGGGTGACCAGGACATCGAACCGTATCTTTCTGTAACACACAACACAATTCACAAACTACACACAAACAACATTCTGGTGGGAGGAGACATAAACGCATGGAACCAGTGGTGGGGAAGTGTTTCCGAAAACCATTGCGGGGCAGCGTACAACGCATTCCTCAATGAACGCGATCTCCAGATCCTTAACACGGGACAAACGCCGACGTTCGAGACCTATAGAGGAGACAGGTGGTGCACAAGCATTGTCGACGTGACGGCATGCAGTCGGTCGTTGCTAGGTAAGGTTGAGGAGTGGCGAGTGGAAAGAAAAGTAACAACTTCAGACCACAACGCAATAACCTTCTCGATGCGTCTAGAAAAGGCCTTGGAACCTTTAATGCCAGTTTCGACGCGCATCTACAACACTAAGAAGGCAAAGTGGTCCGACTTCATCACGCACTTCAAAACTAGTCTGGCGGAAAACGACATCACGCCAGTCAGAGTCTCGGAAGTCTCAAGTCCAGAGGACCTGGAGTCTCTTATCAACATGTACACACAAAACATACACGAGTCATGCGAAAAAGCGATCCCAAAACTGGGATCCCCTAAACACAACGCCAAGCCCCCGTGGTGGAACCCTTCTCTAGACCGTCTTCAAAAAGACGTAACGAGGAAGAAGAGAAGGATCCAAAATGCAGCCGAAAGCCGGAGACACTTCACCATCCAGGAATACGTGCTGGCAAAACACACCTACACTACAGCAGCGACGGAAGCAGCCACAGCCAACTGGAAGGAGTTCTGCTCGAAGCAGAACCGAGAGAGCATATAGGATGGCATCTACAGGGTATTAAGGAAGACAACCAGAAGACAGGATGATGCGCTCCTGAGAAATACCGCAGGCGAGACGCTCAGTCCAGAGCAGTCCGCGGATCTTTTGGCAAAAACCTTCTACCCCGACGACTCAACGGATGCCGAACAGCCATACCACACCATACTGAGGAGGCTAGCGGAGGAGAAAACCCCTCGAGGATTGACTGCCGATGATCCACCGTTCACGACAGTGGAGCTGGAAATGGTCCTCCAAAACCAAAATCCGAAAAAAGCTCCCGGTCCCGATGGATTAACGGCAGACATCTGCACTGCGGCAATAAACTGTGATAGGGAGGTGTTCTTAGCGATGGCCAACCGGTGTTTATCGCTGTCACACTTCCCGAAGCAGTGGAAAGTCGCTAACGTGTGAATACTCCGCCAGCCCGATAAGGACGACTACACCAGCCCAAAGTCGTACAGACCGATAGGTCTGCTCTCGGTTCTAGGAACAATCGTCGAGAAGCTCCTTGTAGGCAGGCTCCAGTGGCATTTCCTCCCAACACTCAACACAAAACAATACGGTTTCATGCCACAACGCGGAACCGAAGACCGAAATCAAAGCCAAAAAAATCGTGCTTTTGATTTCATTGGACATAGAGGGGGCCTTCGACAACGCGTGGTGGCCGGCACTCAAAAGACAGATGGTAGTCAAGAACTGCCCCAAGTATATTTACGCTCTCGTCACCTCATAGTGGAAGACCGGAATATCAGGGTCAACTACGCCAGAGCGACTAGTGAAAAGGGTACCACGAAAGGATGCGTCCAGGGCTCAATTGCCGGACCGACGTTTTGGAACCTAATCCTAGATTCGCTCCTACACAGAATGGCTAGAATGGGGGTATACTGCCAAGCGTTTGCAGACGATGTTGTCCTTGTATTCTCGGACCATACGACCGGTCCTCTGCAGAAGTCAGCCAACGACACGCTAGTAGTTGGAATATAGGGTATTCAGATCACAAATCGTGATCTGAATAACCCTATATTCCACAGTTAAACCATTCGAGTATCAGATTATTCCTCTGTAACCCCATAATATACTTAATTATTCAAAATTTTCGTTCAGTTTATACCTCTGTTTTTCAATCCAAGCCACTTGTAACCATTCTTTCTTCGTCAAGTCATAAAATGGTCTACTAATAACATTTATAGTTTTCTATTCAAACATATTTTTTTTTTTTTTTAATTAAAGTCCTGTATAGTAGTCGCATACTCATCAGTAGCATCTGTTCGAGTGTGTAAATAAACAGAGCAGTTCAATATGAACTGCTGATTATAAGAAGCGGTTCAGTATGATCAGCTCATTATAACAAGCTGTTCAGTATGAACTGCTCATTACCTTTAACAAGCTGTTCAGTATGAACTGCTCATTACCTTTAACAAGCTGTTCAGTATGAACTGCTCATTATAACAAGCTGTTTTTGCTTTCGATGTCGAACTATAATATGTGGTTGGCAGGTGGTTAACTATATTAATATTTTTAGTGTTAAAGAAATAAAACTCGCAAGTAGGTCAAGTTTAAATATTTATTTCTATATTATTCAAATATTGTTTTATAAGCAATGATACATTTCTTACATTACTATTACTTACATTTTCACTAACCTAAATAATAGAATATGTGTAAGTAAGTTTGTAGGTTTAACATTCTATAATCATTTATTCGTAAAACTAAGATCGTTCTTATTTTATCTTACTGACAAAACACTTGATTTTCTTTACACCATTTATTTAAGCAAAACACATTTTTTAAGGCACATATATTGGTATGATACATACAACTTATAATGTCAGATGAATCTGAATAATTGTTATATAATGTCAACAAACTCGGGCAGTTCTTACTTTCTAAATTGTATACATTATTAATTCGGAATATATCTTTTATCCATAACACTTTTTCGTTTCCTTTCGTAAATATAGATTTATTTTTTAAAAAATCCCCAAAGATTGCTTGATAATTAAAATATGGTACAAAGCCTTCGTTCCAGTTTATTCCTCTGTTTTTTTCAATCCAAGCCACTTGTAACCGTTCTTTCCTCGTCAAGTCATAAAATGGTCGTGGTGGTTTTATCAACAGTACTTGTACGTGTCCTTTGTACATTATTGCTATTTCTTTTGGAATAAACTCATTTTCTTCACTCTTAAACCCTTGAACATCTACGATGACATTCATGATAGTTTTCTCACAATATTACTCAACGGCTTGTATTCGAACAGTCGATCGTTTATTATTAAACAATAGGCAGATGTATTATTTTGAATATCTTCAGAGCATTCAATTTCTAATCGCACGTCAACTGGTCCAGTTTTAAGTGAATCGTTTTGTCTTGAACAGTCAATCACAAAAAGTGGAGCAATTTCTTTAAATTGGTCTAAGCTAAGCAATGGATCAATGCCTAAGTTGTAATACGACTGACGAAAATTAGCATACATTTCATATAATATACTGTATTTACCTTCATCAAATTTCAGATTAAGTGAGTCATACGGATAGTATTGAGAATTCAAATATAATTTAATATTGCTTACATTGCAGTGATCAAATATAGAAGAACTTCTAGTTTTATTATTTTTTCGAGCTGTTTGCAAACCAAATATTACAAACCTCGGTTTTTCTAGCTGGGAAGTTGTCTTTACTGACCAGGAATGTTTTGTTGTTCTTGGAAGTAATGGATATTCATACAAATCCCAATTTCTAAATGCTATCTGTATAGAACGATCTCTCTCCAAGCTTTTGAGCAATAACAATTTATTACGATCAGAAACTTTAATATGCGGCACACGCCATTGTATTTTTTGTATATCTATTTCTACGTTATCATTTTTGTCTATAAGCACACAGTTCAATGCTGAGCTGCTTCGTTGTAAAATAAGTTCATGTTTACAATTGATTATTATTTTGTTGTAATCTTCTGCAAATCCCAGTATTCTGTTCAATGGCACGATAACACTAAAATATTCGTTTCTTAATTTCGTACCACCTAAGTTCCATCCCCAGACTGCTGCAGCTTTACTTTCACCTTCATTCATTGAGATATACGATTTTAAGGTGGTTGTAATACCAACATTTTTAATCCGATCGATTTCAACACCATTTATTTCGTATCTAATATCTTGAAACAAATATGAAATGGGATTATTTATAAAATCAACATCTTTTTTTACTAATTTTCCCGCTGCATCTTTAGTTGACACATTTACATATCCTTCTATGTAAATGGAACTACCTGACGGCAATACATATAAATCTTGCTGTTGTATGGGTATTCTAATTTCATCATTTTCTTTAAAGCTATTATTGTATGGATTGTAACTGTGGATCTCATAACCCTCAATAGAGGTATCATATTGTGGTAAATCTGTAATTTGAAGCATATTATATTTTAAAACCGATATCTTGAAGAAATCTTTTGTTTTCCTTTGAAACTTTATTAATTCTCACTGCACTGACACGTCTCACTTCTTTGGATATTGGCAGTCTTATGTTATATTTCCCTCTCTCATTAGGAGTTTTATTAAGAACAAGCATGATGTTGGTATGAATAAAACGAAGGAGGTTACTTTAAATAGGTAATAAAAAATCCTTTTTCAACACTAGTGACTTTTATCACCAACAACGAAAGAATGTATGCGTATGAACTAGCAATGTCATTTATATTTTTATAGTTTAACGAAATTTGGAGACGTAAGAAATAAAAATCACTCACTTAATTAATAAATTCCTTTATTACTTTTCCAAAATAATATAAGAAATTTTAAACATAAGTGTCCACAATTATACAAGTGATCATGTTGTACATTTTCATAATTGTACTGAATATTTTTTCCTAAATATTTTATTAATTCTTTAGGTGGTTTTAAGTTACCATAACTGTCAAAGTATTCAATGTGATCGTATATTTTGGTATAGGCTACCCAATGAGTGCCAGAGTTTTGAGAAATATCAAGATTAATCACTCCACATTCTAATGGTAATGGGTTACCTGGTAATTCATCTCTCATAAATACACCTCGAAAGAATGGGATACTATTTGAATGCTTCAATATATCAATATTAGTTAAAGCTCTATTGGGTAGCCGACCATTTAGTTTTTTTTCTTTGTAACAAAAATTCCTAAACCTTCTTTGTAAGGCTTAAGATGTAATCCTTTTCCAATAATTAAAGCTTCTATTTGCTTGTTGTGACGTTCCGATTCAAGCAACTGTTTCTTAGCTGTTTTATATGAATTAATAGCTTTCGCAATCCCAGCAGCACCCCCAGCCAAACTTCCAGCGGCAGATAAACCAGCAAATATTGGTACTAAAGGAAGAAATCCTCCAGTTTTAGGTACTGGTATGATTCTGGGTAATTTTATGGGTAAATCAGATGCAAATTCATGAGCTGCAGCGCAGGCTACTTCCATTAACGCTTTCTTACAGGTGGGTTTTAGTTTCTTGATGTGTTTTTTGGTATGTGATACAATATTTTTAAGGGTTTTTCTAAACCCCGCTCCAGATCTTACTTTATCCATTTTGAAAGATGATAAACCAGCCATTTCTTTATTGCTTGTACATAGTCCTCGTGCTTTTTTCATTGTTATTATATTTTTTAATTATTTTACATAAACCTGAATTATAAAGTATGTCTTTATTGCATTAAGAATAAAGTGGAAGTGAATAGATAATTGTTTGTAAAATGCTTAAATATTGTTCAGGAGTTATAATACATTTGATTTATCAATCCAGCTATTTTCACTGGTCGGCAGCCCCAACCATTTAACATATACTCGCTTTCCTTCTCGTTTCAAAACTTTTTCAACGAGGTATATGTCGGGATGATTGGTTTTCTGAAGTTCTTGTGCATAAAATGCGCCTAGTATTGGTCGACATCTACCATCTTCTATTAAATAAGTTGTTGGATTTGTTCCTTGAATTTTTGTTATTTTAAATATTTCAGTGGACCAGTTGGGATAATAACCTTTATCAAAACATCCTTTATATTTACTTACTCTCACAAAATCTCCTACACTAAATTTCTTACATTTCACTTTTTTTCGAGACTGAGCTGCGTCTAAGTATCTTTGAAGTATATTTGTTTTATTCCTTTGATTTATTGAAGCAGGTGACTGACCGACAGTTCTATGAACATCATTGTTGTACTCATGTAACTTTTTTTCTAACATACCGTTAAACCATTTATAATTTCCATTCAAACTAAATTCCTTGTATAGTTTATTCTTTAACGTTCTTATTAATCTTTCAACAATTGAGGCCTTTTTAGTAGAATAAGTAGAATAATGATTAATTTTATACTTATTAACAACACTTTTAAATTGATCATTGTAAAACTCTTTCCCAAGATCGGTTTGCAAATTTTTTGGAACTCGTCCTGTTTCTATTACCGTTTTAAACGCCTCTGATACCTGTTGCTTATTTTTTTGTTTAAGTGGAATCGCCCAAACATATTTTGAAAAAGTGTCTATAATCACCAGTATGTATTTATAACCTGCATTCACTTTTGATATTGCTTGCATATCCATCAAATCTGCTTGCCAAAGGTCATCTATATCTTTAAGTATTACACTTCTTCTTGGGAAATTAACTCTAGCGTTTTTATGGATTTCATTTATGACGTCTATTTTGCTCATAATGCTTGCTTAACTTCCCTGCTATTTCTTTTAAATCAATGGTCTTTTCAATGTTATTTAATCTGCTATTTAAACCACTAATTAATTTGTTCAATTGTTCTATTTTAATTAATATTTCAACTTTGTATTTATTAATATCTTTGCAGCATTCAGTTTCGGTTGATTTGTCTAAGATCTCAATATGCTCAGAGCTTATTTCATTAAAAGACAGCGACGTTTGTTTTGTATGAACCTTCATGGTTCAGACTCTCTAAATAACTAAATATAAAATTAGATACAATGCTTTTTATTATTTTATTATACCGGCTTCTTTTAACTCTTCAACAATTGATATAATTTCATTGTCATGATTAGTATTACCAGCGTTTTTTGAAGCCATTAATAGTCTTAATCTATCGATTAATTCATTAGGGTCATCCCAATAAACATAATCTGTATTACTCTTATACTTTTTTTTCAATTTAGGTAAGTAGCCACCACTTTTTGACTTAATGACTTGTTCTGCATGTTGAATGTAATTTTGTTCAGAAAACAAAGGTTTTATGATTTGACGGTATTTCAAACCTTTATCACCTTTTAATTGGCCGTTTGGATTAAAGTCACGTTTGTGAGCATTTGTATTATGGAGCATATCTTTGTAAACAATTTTATCAGTTTCAGTTACCAGACTGAGGTCAGGTCTATTACGTAGTAAAAGTTCTTTAAGTCCAGGAGTTATTTCATAATGTTTGTCATTAACTGTGGCTATAATTGATTTTAGGGAATTGTTAACGTTGTTTGTAAAAGAAAATGATACTTTAGAGTTACCCATCATCAAATTTTTGTTTTCACTTCGAATCCCGAAAGGTACATTCATGTTATTATCATAGATTTCAATCATATCTTCTTTATTAAGTGACATAAATGTATCGTTCTCGCTATCATCACCTGTGCAGCTAAAGGATGCAGAACCATCATTTGAATGTTTCTCTATAAATCCTTTGAAATTTTCAAAATCTACGGGTGAGCTACATCTTCTCATTATATTATTATCACCTTCACTCGTATCCAATATAGTTCTATTCTTATCATTAACTTTAATTAAAGTCTCTAGAGGATCTGTTATTGGCTTAAAAAGCTTCTTAAATTTCAAATTATCGACATCTTCTGCATTTTGTATTGATTTAATTTTATTTTTTATACTATCTACGGATTTTATCAATTGTTCTTTTATATTGACCTCCATAATGATTCCCGACAATATCCAACCGTTATTTACAGATTGTAGACTACGATTGATATTTTTTTTACAGTATTATGGTTTTTATTATGTTTGCTCAAAAGTTACGAATATGTCAAACCCCTGTCTATATCTACCTTCATTTAGAGAACAATCTTTATTTATCAATACAAAGTCAAACCGATCTTGCCATATAGTAGAGCAAAGTTTTTTAAATTGAAGCCACTCCATATCCGTATTTACATGTTCATTATAAATATGTTTTAAGTTTATGTCGTCTTGTTTAAAGATTAACAAAAGATTAACATTATCTCGTATTAGTTGTTTAGGTATTTTGGAATAGGTTTGTGATAAGTAAAAACAATCTATCTGTTTGTGTCTCCCCATTGCGAAGTAGTTACGAATATTTATTTGATTTTCACATGCGACATCGTCGAAAATCATTATTGAATTGGTTAAGGCGTCATTAGGATGTATAACTTCTTTATTATCATGGAAGATAAATAACTTTGCATTGGGTATGCACCGGATGACCTGTTTTAAAAAACAATATTTTGGCTGGAAAGCTGTCTTCGAGTATAAATAAATATGCTTGAATTTTACTCCATTTTCATGTAATAGTAAATTAAGCATTATATTAGTTTTTCCACAGTTAGATGGACCGCATATAATACATCTTATAGTGTTAGGTAAGAGTGTGCTATGTCTCACTTTTTGTGAATGATTTTCTAATTTTATATTATTTATTTTAAAAGTATGTGATTGCTTAACGAAATTCATTGTGAAATGTGAGGTAATAAGACATGCCCCGAGTATATATACTTCTTATTTTACTAAAAGGTGCTATGTTTTATTTTTAACTAATTCTTAACTTGTAAGTAAAGTATGAAGAATATTGTACTAAATCTTTAATTAGACAGTAGTGTCCGATAGAATTTTTTTCGATATAAAGTAAATTAAAATGATTTTTTCTTCTATTTTGCGTTGCATAAAGAGGTCCGGTCACAGTATTATTTTGTAGGCCATATATATTTAAACTGATGTTGGGATTATTTTTTTCTAACGTTTTAATATCATTAATCGTAGGAGGAAATGACATTCCCTCAATATTTAAAACAGAGGTATAATGGGGGTATGAACTTGTTCTGCATACATTAATTTTAGCTGGGTATAATCCAGCAACTATACTCCATAATAAACAACAATTATCTTTATTTTTAATATTTATACAACTTTTAGACTGCTTAATAGCTGACGGCAGTTGTATATAAGACCCACCTCTCATAGGGGAATACTTGTTTACATTAATTTCGAGATGACTCATAGAAACAAATGTCCAACCAGATTGACAGTGCTGGAACTCGGTTAATTTATTATTTAGTTTATTTATTACTTTGATTAATAATTCATTCAAATCAGTGTTCTTATAAATAATTTCATATTTGGTATTAAACGACTTTAATTGTTGTTCGTCTGATTTTGATAACATAAAATAGGCAAACAATTCGAAATTCAATTTTATGCAATTGTGTTCATTAAGTGACATTTTTATCAATTCTGTTATATTTATTAGATGATCACCCAGGAACGCCTCTAAACCGAGGTACTCGTCTTCCTGAGTGACATTCAATCTGTATGTCATTAATCTGTTTTTGAATGCTGTTGCAATAATATGAATATCTGTGAACTTGGTATTCAATAAACAGTTTGCTTTGTGTATATTCGTTCTCATATGATAGGAATACTGATTTTCTGGTATTTCAATTTTACATTTATGACAGGTTATTGACTTTCTAGGGCTCGGAGCGTTGATTCCTTGCAGACAGGTTTCGTTCCAGAGAGGAATTGTGCCGGAGACTAATTTGCGAAGCGTTTTTATAGGCCTAAAATCACGTCATTCAGTCCAAATTTGTAAAACTGCATACTTGCAAAAATTGTCAATTGCGTACACGAGCGTATTTATCGTAGCGGTTAAGGTTTTAAGTTTACAGCGTTTTATATAAGACAAATAAAAAAGCGATTTTGAATCTTGTGTAGGTACTCACTTAAATCAACAATAGGGGAAGCTCATACCTACTTACAATTATAAAAAATGTTTGTAGGTTGTTGTTTTTTTGCTGAATGTTTTCGACGTCGATGACGGCGACGGTACAAACGCTGCGGTTTGCACGCTCGCATGCAACTCCTAGACATGTGGAGAAGTGGAGATATGACGAGTCAGAATCTCATATTTCGGTATACAAGAATAATCTTGTTTTTATCTTATAATTTTGAACCTTATTACAAAAATCAAATAAATCTGAACAAGTATAAAATCAGTACAATCTCGAAAAAAATAATCACATCATCGCTAGCGTTTCTTCACCAATAATGTCGGTAAGTAAATTAGCGACACTTTTATTAAATTAATTATTTTTTCGCAATTTCTATGATAACTTACATAGAAATATAATTTTAGTTTTTATGAATAATGAAGTTGGGCTGCCGATATTAATAAGTAATCATAATTGTATATTAACTTATCTTATTCATTCTTATGTTTCAGGAATCCGAGCAACTTTTTATTTCAACCCCGTCATACTCACCGAATCCAGCACCACAACAATTACGTCAAAATGTGATGAACTATTTGGAAAGAGAGAGACCGTTTATATCGTACTCTCCAATTTCCCCACCATTGAATCAAAATCGGGAGAGAGAAACATCACCCCAGTTAGAAGAAAGGTTGAACAGCGCCAATACCACCAGGAAAACCGTCAATGATAAAAGACGAGGGAGCAAAATGATGTATTCGTATGTTAGAAAGTATGTAAAGGGCCCACACCGTAAAATAATACGTATTCAAATCTTTGAGGGTGAAGAACTCAATGGTTCTAAATTATGCACTTGTAAAGCTAAAATATGTGCTCAACATATTGTTGATAATATATTTACTGATGATATATACGACTGTGCTAAAGATATGATAAATAAAATTCAAAAGAAAATGTAGTTGCGTATGTACAATTTACATTAGACATAATGGTTGTAATGTATAAACTATGTATCATTCTAAATCAAATGTAATTAATTAGGTATTAATATAAACCTAGATAATAAACAGTTATAACGAATTTATGTATTTTAATTGACATTATAATACTACTTAGATATAAAATAGTAAGTAAAACCGAGCGTAGCAATAGTATGATAATTAGACACAGAACGCCAGCTTCCTAAAACGAGCGATACCTCACCTCACGCACACATAGATGTGGGACGCATGCACTTGCGCGAGTGGAGATTGTTCGTTGCGGCTGGCATGCATTGCTGAGATCCCTTTATGTACACATCAATGTGTGCGTGCGCCCGTTTGCGCACGCTGTAGGAGTTGTAACGTCCTGTACCTATTTACTTTGCGTCTATGTTGCTATTTTGTTTTGATCGGTCTCCTTATAAAGAATTACTTACATTGCAAAACTCATGATTAATGGTAAACTACTAACATACGATGACTTTGCCTGCCATATCTTCTCAATAAAATTTGTGGGACAAGGACAGTGAATAAACTTCAATGACAATTTACAATGGATGCGTTTACATATGGGATGAGCATTAAAGCCCGAGTTACTTATAAATAGCTTACAATCAGTTAAGACGACATTGCATTCTTACAATTCGTAGTGTGAAGGTTCTCGCGAAAAAATATTAACATTACAATGTTTAATCCATTAAAATCTGATTTAGAAGGCATTCGTAAAATTATTTGCAAGAATGCTAACGGTGAAATTATATTTACTCAAGATATGCAGACTGACCTGAAAATACCGAATGTAAGCTCATCTAATCACAAGGATAGTGATACAAGCCAGACAAAAGAGTTATTTGACCTAGAGATGATTCAGTATCTTATAGTCAAGACTGAGGGCCATCATGAAGATGTTCGTACATTTGTTCGAGTTAGCGACATACAGACTGATCGTGGAAAATGTAATGCAAGCTCACCAAAACCTAGTGAAAGTAGTAAAACAGAAACAGCAGACACAGCTCTACCTGATTTAGAAGATGTTTTATGCTACCAGATTCAACCAGGAAATGAACTTTTTTTCTTTTAAACCGTTTTATCTTCACTGTAACAGTGTAACAGAAAGACAAAAAACCTGATGCCAGCTGTCAAAGATAGGCTAAATGTTGTGTAGTGCGTTCTGCAAATTGACCAAAACAATGTAAATATCCTCTAATAAATTATGTTCTACGATATTTATTGTTTCATTTACACAAAATACCTACCTCGATTTGGTCTGCATGATCTTAATATACTTCTTATACCAAAACTAGGACGCAATCTAGTATGTTATATAAACAAATAAGATTTGAGAACAAGAGCCATTTCACAACGAAGTGTGTGTTAATTCGAACACAATATAATTTTATCTACACAATAACTATACATGAAGCCTGCATTTTACACAGGTAACTAGATGCTACCCTATATAAGGTGTCGGAGGAACACATCTGTGCACATTCCACTCCAAACTCGTTGATGTCTGAATAGACTATTCCTACTGAATGATCCATTGATAGGTATGAAGTGACTGCTCTTTTCATTCTGAATAGACCATTATTACTGAATGATCCATTGATTGATATGAAGTGACTGCTCTTTTCATTCACATGAAACTACTTTCAATGTATTTAGTCAAAGTCTCATTTCGAATAGTGAAATATAGGAATACTCGAATGGTTAAACTGTGGAATATAGGGTTTTTCAGATCACGATTTGTGATCTGAATACCCTATATTCCAACTACTCACGCTAGAGATAGTATCGGAATGGGGCGTCAAAAATAAGCTACGTTTTGCCGCGCACAAGACCAATGCGATGGTGTTAACGAAAAATCTTAAATACGACCTTCCGGTGCTCCACATGTCGGGCACGCGGCTGAACCTAGTCCAAGAGGTCAAGCTGCTAGGGCTCACAATAGACTCCAAACTGACCTTTAACGCACACGTGGCTGCGACCTGTAAAAAGGCCGCAGATATCTATAAGCAGCTGGCATGCGCGGCAAAGGTGACATGGGGTCTTAACAGAGAGATTATAAGGACGATATATGTGTCGGTGATAGAGCCCATCGTGATGTATGCAGCGAGTGCGTGGGCCCCGGCAGCTGAGAAACTGATGACAAGGAATCAGTTTGACTCACTGCAGAGAGGGTTCGCGCAGAAGATCTGCAAAGCATATCGCACGGTGTCTCTGTCATCGGCTCTTATTCTGTCAGGCCAACTCCCCCTAGACCTTCGGGTAATCGAGGCCGCAACCCTTTTCAAAATCAAAAAGGGTCATTCCCAAGAGTTCATACCACCGGGCCGCGAGCTGGAGTGCAACGTGCCCCACTCCAAAAATCCCCACCCAGCGTTACTCACAACAACAGAGTATGCACGCCTACAGGACTTGACTCCCGAAACTCTGCAAACCCATCAAGTAACCGGCCCTCAAATATATACCGAGCGACGGCAGCAAGACAGAGGGGAAAGTCGGCGCTGCCCTAACTTGGTGGGAAAACGGAAAGGAGTTAAAGTTCAGCATTTTTGGCCTGGAACCTCACAACACAGTCTTCCAATCGGAAATGTACGCTCTCTTCAGAGCTGTCAGAATGGTGAGAGAATCCCGGGCGGCCTCCGCAGGCATTTTGAGTGACTCAAGATCGTCACTTGACTTGCTGAGGAGTCCGTCTGTCACTCACCATCTGGTACTACAAATAAAGAGATTCGTCTCCGATATAAGAGAGGAGGGCAGAGAAGTGAAGAGATTCGTCTCCGATATAAGAGAGGAGGGCAGAGAAGTGAGGTTCTTTTGGCTCAAAGCCCACGTGGGAACTGCCGGGAATGAGAGAACGGACGAGCTAGCCAAAGAGGCAGCTGTTACAAAAGAAATGGCAGACTATAACAAGGTCCCCGTAACGTTCGCGAGGAAGAAGATACGCGAGAGAACTATAAAGAAGTGGCAAGCGCGATACGAGTCCTCGAGCACAGGAGCGGTTACAAAAGTGTTCTTCCCAGACGTCTTTGAGGCAAAGAGGACACTCAGAGACACTGTTCTCAAGCCGGTCCATGTACAAGTTCTAACAGGACACGGAGGATTCTCAGCGTATCTCCACCGCTTCCATCTAAAAGATAGTCCCTCGTGCGTCTGTGATCCCAGTTGCGACGAGACAGTCTGGCACCTACTCTTCGAATGCCCAAGGTTCAGTCATGATAGAATGGAGCTGGAAATCAAGATCGAAACCCAGCTAAGCCAGTCCACACTCCACACCATCATGGGGAAACCGGCTACCCGGAAACCATTCTTGGCATTCGCGAGCAAAGTCGCCCTAATCGCAGCTGCGGCTAAAAAAACAGACGCAACCTCACAGACGCGGAACCGACTACAATCCACACAACCAGTCACGACCACACCAACAACCTCAGTAACCACAGCACTGTCAACAGCAGCACATAATACAACACGCACACAACCAACCATTACACAAGTTACACAAGTCATGCCAGCAGCGGCACCAGCAGAAGCCAGCCTGCAACCAGCCCGTAGTACCATGCCCATCACACAATTCCTGGCATGCGGAGGAGACGGAGTCCCAGGCGTCAGACTGCGAGGTGTCGCTCTGTTCATGAACAGAGAAAGGGAAAAGTTGGGCATAAGCTTCTGCATAGGCTCAAGCCGAGCTCAGGCCCGAATACATATATCACCTGGCCTTGCCGCCCTGATCAACGGAAGTAGCAGTAAAACGAGCATGAAAGGCAGCAAATATGCTGCACTGCCCCAAATGGTAGTTGCCACTCACCGATGCCGTCTAATGCGAACCAAAGGCAAGACGATCGCACTTTTCGAGTGGAGAGAGGAGACTCCATTTGCCCAGGCAAGCTCACTGCTTCAAAAGATCAGGGAGGTAGGAGAACACACGCCAGTCACAGCCCGTGCCATAAGTGTTGACGCGCTGATGGTCGGAGGGGAAAGAGGAGACGTCGCAGACCGCTTTGGCTGTTTAAAAGCCTCAGAACAGCATGAGGTAATCGTCTATGAGGACAGAGGGGAAGTGAGACCCAACAGTCAGCGAGACGATCCCGACAACAAGCCCGACCACTCAAAGCGGATCTGAGAGGGCCCAGCAGAAGGCAGCCGCCGAAAAAGCTGCAAAGGAGCAGAGCAAAACAACCAGCCCGGAGGACCAGTCTCGGACGAGTAGTCGCCTGAAAGCATTCGGCACTTTCCTCAGCTCTCTGCTCCCTAGCACCAGCCGTTCATCACCAGTGGAGAAGCAGGGTGCAGCGGTGGAAAGGTTCTTCAGAAAATCACCGAAAGAACCGCAGAAGCCCACGCCAACAAGAGCCGACAAAGGGCAAGTCAGCCCGCCGACCCTCGCAGTCAAGTCAGGCACTACGGACCACGTGAAGAGCGCTTTTCTCGAGTACGTAGCAATCGTGAGAGCGACCAGAGAGGTCAATCTCATGACATGCAGAAAGATCCTGCAGACCTTCCACAGAAAAACTGAAGGACTGCTAGGGGTACTGCTCAAAGAGGCCGGGGCGACCGTGTACGACAACGTCAAATATCAGGTCATTATAGGAGAAATGACGGGGTCGTACATGGCAGCGTTCAGCTCGGAGAGTGACTTCGTGTCCCTGGACGAGGAGGAAACGGAGCGCTCAGGCAAAATCAAGTTCAGAGCACCGAACACCGACCCAGTACTGGTTACCGCCAAATGTACCAAAATCATGCTGGATGATAAGATCCTTGAAATGGCTCAGTCCATCCTGGAGACCTCAGACATCCACGAACATTGGGCGGTACCCAGGATCAGGTGGGTGAACGGAGTTCCGGGTTGCGACAACCTGGGTGGCGAAACACTTCGATGAGGAGAAGGACGTCGTAGCCACCACAACTGAAGCTGCCAAAGATCTCAGAGAGAAGGTTGCGCACCGCTTAGGAGACCGAGTAAAGACAAAGGTGCGCACTATGTCCTCAATCTTAGTCAACGGGTTCAAGAAGCAAGAGAAGTGCTACCGCCTCACGGTAGAGGAAGCTCTTATGAACCATTTTGGGGCCATAGTTATGGCAGTTAAGTTGTCAGGAGCAAGCGAGATTGTCCTTATCGGAGACATAAACCAGCTACCATTCTTGGACAGAGAGAACCTATTCGAGTTAAGGTATACCCGTCCAAATATGTCGGCTGGCATCACCCAGGAGCTCCTTTGCACTCATCGCAATCCGATGGATGTGGCATTTGCTCTGAGCGAGATATACTCCGGTATATACTCCTCCAAGTCGTCGCTGTCGCGGGTTCACTCCCTGAGGGTAGAAGGTTACACTGGTGCGCAAATACCAGGAAACGCCCAAAATACCCTATTCCTGGTTCACACACAGGAGGAGAAAGCTTCTCTTGTGAGCCAAGGATACGGGTCGGGCGAGGGGTCCCGCACATTAACCATTCACGAGGCTCAGGGCTTGACCTACGACAGCGTTATTATCATTAACACCAAGTCCAGGAGGCTCCAAATTCATGACAGCATCTCCCACGCGGTAGTGGCGGTGTCGAGACATACAGTCAGTTGCGTCTATTATTCCGACGACACCGATGACGCCACGGGCCGTTTTGCGAAGAGAGCGATGGATGCGCCGACTAAAACGGTCGTCAAAGTCAAAGTCAAAGCATTTATTTCAAATAAACCATTATCAGGTACTTTTGAATTGTCAAAGTCAGTCCGTCAAAAACATGAAGCTATTTGCACGTTCGCAAGCGTAGATCTCTATGGAGAAGAACGTGCAAGAAACTCCACGGACACTCTTTTAAATAATTTTATGTTTACAAAAATCCTGGTTACATAAACTTTGTTGCTTCTATATATGAGAACAATGTAAAGAAAGAAAAAAAAACAATTTATAGTATGAAATATTAAAATGAGGCAGTGGCAACCAAGGGATGACCAGTCTCCACTGACGGCGCCCGTTCACGAACATGACGCGTGCATCAGCACCATTCAGCTCAACCATTTTGAAGGGAACTGAATGATCCGATACACGCGCCACCATCAGCGAGACATTGGAGTGAGCATGACACACCCTCAACTGCCCCTGCTATTTCATGTCAAACAAGGAAACTATCTATTAACATAATGGTCCAGGGTTCTCACATTTACAGAACTTGAAATAAAAATTGCTTCTAAATTATATAAAACTATGAATCAATCTGAAAATACAGAAAAAGAAAAGTTTATTCCAAACATAATATAAGATTATGCGGAATAGTATTATTATTAGACATAAAAGAGGGTGATCGTCGATTACAACTTAAAAACGGCCATGCAGGATCGAGACGCAGCTGTTATGGAAGCTTTGCTCAGGCTGGCGAAGTCCCTGGTCATCAGACCTCATCTAAATAACATCTGAAAAGTCCCACAGAAAAACTCCCTCCCTTAAATTCCACCCTGTTTAAAATAATAAAATATAATGTGTGAAGCTGCATGGCAGAATGAGTCTGTCATACTCACGTAAATATCCTGTCGATGGTGACGGGCGCATTTGGCCGTTAAGTTCCCTAAGATATGGTTGAATTAAGCGGCGCAGATGTGCGCGTCATGTCCGTGAACGGATGCCGTCAGTCGGGGCTGGTCGGCTCGCACTGCCATGCAGCTCTCCGTGTATACCTAGTGTCTAGTGTGTGTAAAACTGTAGTTGTAATATTAAGATACCTTAAAATTCATAGAATATATACAATATAGAATCTTTAACAAAAAAAAAAATGCCTGCAATAAAAAAAAAAAAAATAAGTAATCCACAAAAAAAAAAAATTTTGATGGACTCACGTAGATCGTACGCTACGAAGTAGTTTTAAGCGTAGATTAAGAGAATAAAATTGTGTCCAATGTAGGAGCACATACTGTAACAAATGAAAACTCGTAAGGCGAGTAAAAAGCTCGGTAAAAAGGCGCAGACGACTATGTCCGCGATAAAAAGAACTAATAAAAAAAAAACCCTCCAGGGAAAACATACGTCATGTCATTTTTTTATATATATTTTTTTTTAATTGTTCAGGAAACGGAGATCGATATATTTATTTATAAATGTGTATTTTTTTTGTTATAAGTAAATGTTTATACGATGAATTCTATGTTGTTGACTTGCTGTACGCTTCGGTGCAAACTGTAAACATATTAAGCAATTGTTACGCAATATAAAAAGTAAATTACCGGCTTTTCCCATGAACTCGTTCCAATGCCTCTCTTTCATGCCAGGGTTCCTCACCGCTTGTATTATAGGTATCATTGGTCTGAACTCATCGATAGAATCCTGTAAATAAAAATAACAGTGTTCATCATAATCAATTTTTTTTTGAGTTTTAGTCAAGTTTGATTGAAACAGTCTGATTATTTCCAGCGATTTGCTTGGCAGCAAATCCAGCAGCGGTATTTGCAAATTGCATTTGCAAAGTTTGTGCGTCGGAAACACCTTCAGGTAATATAGTTATGATGTTGTTCTCATACGTTACCTTTATAATATTAGCAACGCGCTGCACTTTAGGCATATCCGCAAAGGTGCGCACGCACTTTATGATCGTCTTGTAGTACTCGTTGACAAGCGGTTCAATAGTGTCCGCATCAACATACATAAGCGGATTGTCAAGCCAGATCTCACGAGCCTTGAGGAAATCTGCACCACAACAATTTTTTAAGAAGATAAGAATACTATAAATACCTTTTAATAACACTCGAAAACTGGCTCTATTGTTGCTGTAATTTTCCATGGTTATAAATATTACATTCTGTCCACCAGGTTATTAAATTTTTGACAGCCGCCTTAGAACTTTTTGTACTTTTAATAGGCACGCGTTTGACCACTAGCTCATCTGATGTTAAGCGATTATGTGGTCGAAGATGAACTCTTGATTTAAAGACTGAACCATAAACGTAGAAATTCTTTCAAAATGATTTAACAAAGACGTATCGGAAACGCATGTTTTATACTCAGTAATATGGTTATAGGCAGCATTGACCAGTTAACATCAAGCAGTCAGCCAGCTAGTTAGCAATCTAAAGAAAATGCCAATAAAGTAACCTGACGCGGTGACCCATAGGTTCCTATAGGGCTCGAACTCCTTGACAAGCTTGTTGAGGTCCGTGAATGGGACAACGTGCTGTCCAAACAGTTTTTGACGTTGGTTGAGAATCCGGCCCCAGTCTTGTGCGTCCCTCATCGCTTTCCATGCCTTTTTTATGTCATTAGCTATTTCGTGCACCTTAGGAAAAAAACGGAAGTCGATGGATAAGATCTGAATGAATACGACGGAAGGAGCATATCAGGAAGATTACTGCTGACTCTTGCGTTGAGATATAACATGATTTAGCGATCTAATGTATACCTTACCTTCAATTACGACCGTTTCACTGTGTTAGTGCTCGCAAATGACAGCGTTGAACAAGGGGTCTTGAATATTTCAATTAAGAATTTGGATTTATAATGGCAACAGACTTGCAATCTATTTACCATGAAATCGTGGCAAACCTCTGACTTAACTTTGTGGGAATACAGATTTTAACAATGATTACAACGGTTAGAACCTTTTACCTTATAGAAGTCGTTTTGTAGCGTAAGAGTCATGCATTGTGCGGTAAACATATCAATCTTATCGTATAATGTCTGTTCGTCCTGTTGGTGCAGCTTCCAGAATTTCTCCTGTTCTTCTTCTAAGAAGAGGATGGTTTCATCCACCTATGATAGAAAACAGCTGCCAATCAAAGCCATAATACAGCATCTTTAGAGTATCAATACTAAACGACAGGCTATACTCTATCTTAACCTTTTCAGACCTGGCGTCCACAATTGAGGACATAAAATATAATCTAAAATAAAAATATTACTTCCGTTCATTCGTACAAAAACAGTTGTATCTTTTGTTCACATAATAATTCAACAAAAACAATACAATTAGCGTCCTCTAGTATCTAGTTTTAACATTTATTCGTCAAGTTTCATCCAGTGATCGTACGTGGTTCGAACCGCTCAGGTAAGCTGCTATTTTTATTCCTAAATACTAAGATTTTGCGAACAAATTGCATGTACATAAATATATATCAATAAGTTATATTACTAAGAATGATACTGTATGATATATTTAATGGGTCATTTATTGTTTTTTTATACCAAAATAAACGATTATTCAATTTGTCCTCATGTCCCCATCAGGTGTCAATTGTCTTTTTTGCGTAATATTCAAATAGTGTAATAATCTTTGAAAAGATTTTAGAAATGTAATTTCACGTTGTTTTTGCTACATATTTTTATCAGGAAAACATTATCTAACATTTCTTATACATATAAATAATTTTTTCACGAAATGCCTTGGATCTTCTACGTGACGGAAATCTCTCGGACTTGGAGCTTTCATCAGATTACGACGATGGGAATGGAGAGGTAGTTTTGCTCGAGAATCCCGATCTGTTCGATTCGGTGCAGATGCAGTTAACCAAAATCAAAGAGAGGTCTTCCCCCCAGACTCTGATGAAGATGAAACGGATGATATTTCTCTCGACAACATGTCCGTCCCACCTGATCCTATGCATGAAACTCCTGACGATTCGGATGGAGTAATTGAAAGTCAACCAGGAGCTGCTTCATCAAATGAAGATATTTTTAGGAATCTGACACCAAAGTCGAGGATTAGGTGAAGGCACAGAGAGCTGGAAAATACTATCCCATCAGACTGGTGTCCACCAATAGCTATGGGTCAATAGCCAAAGTCGAAGCTCAAGTCGATTATTATCATAGGTATGTTCCGCAACAGTTTCAAAACCAAAATTCTTACCTGTGTATAAAACACAGCAACATGGACTTATTATTTGTAACTGCTATGCTTAAAAAACTATCTTGCAATATAAATTCTTTTGATTGTATGTATGGACATTGTGCGTCTTGCAACAGCTGGCATTAACTTTTGAGCTAGAGGGTGAAGTTCTAAATAAAATAGTGCAGTGGGAACAATGGGAAAGCGTTAGCTATACATATGATAAAATGGAAGAAGAAGAAATAAAACAGAAGACAACAAAGAAAACTATGAAACGGCAAAAACAAGGTCCCATTAAAGATTTAATTCAGAATTTTCAACATCAAATAGACAATTTTAAAAAACACATTTTTAATTGGAAACATCAGCAACTCAAATACCGAAAAAACCTACTGAGGTACTAATTTTATGTGATTTCAGTGAGAACTGAATGTAAATCACATGAACAGGGTCCATTCACCTAGTACATTCTTATTTTGTATGGACAAAAAGCTCGGCATTTGGTTCGATCGTTGCTCATCCCGTAAACTTCTCATCTATGTTTAAATTTTAATATATTTTCTGAATATGTATATATTTTTAACTATATTAACTTGTCATAAACTAAATTAATAATGAATACAAACTATATACATTTTTTTTTATAGCAACCCTATCGAACACCATATAAAACATCCGTTTCATTTCACGCATTTTAAAAAAGCCGTAGAAAAGTGACATTGCTTAGTGATATTTTTTTTGTTTCTACGCCATGGAAAGAAAAGAATTAGCTGTTATTTAAATAATTTTAATAACGGCTCAATTTTTTTTTAGTAAAGATTTATTATTTATTAGTTTGCAAATTAAAATTCAAGTGAAATATTGGCACCCTAAAAACTGTTCTGGTAACGGAATGTCATCGTCGGCCATCCATTCTCTTTCTCTACATTTTTGTTTATAATGTCATTCTTGGTGTTTTTTCGAACCCATAGGATGCGTTTCGGAATATTGGATAAACTTTCCATTATGGACCGTCGATTTGGAAGTTCATTTTTTTTTGTAGATAGTACTCATAAATATATAGCTTTTTACAAATTTTGAAGTTACGGAAATTCACAGTTTAAGAGATATAATAGTTTTGTCATATTTTTACTTATATATCATTTTATTTTCACATATTCACGCATTAAATTTGGTGTGTAATTAATGTGCACAATAACCGTGCTGTTTTATGCATTTACATTGAATATTTTACAAAAAAAAAATAACGATTTTTGTTTACACTATGGAACGGAACGTGAAGCGACGCCATTTTGTTTTATCTGTTAGCCGTCAGTGTCAGTCATCGTTCGTTGCCCTTGCAGGTGAGATATTTGACGTTTTGACAACCATGGCGTCTCCGAAGCCCTATGCTTCTGTGTATGAAGAGTCGAGTGATGTGCAAGTGTTGGACTCAGATGAGCCGCTTGTCACGGCCTCCTCTTCTCTGCCTTTGTCAAGTAGTGCGCGAGTGTTGGACTCAATAGAGCCGCTTGTGCCTACTGCGCGAGTGCAAGTGTTGGACTCAAATGAGCCACTTGCGCTCCCGTGTGTGTCCTCGGTCCTCGACGAACCGGTTGCTGGTCCTAGTGGGATGGCTGATCCCAGTGGAGTAGCAGCTGGCTCTAGTGGTAGCTTACCAGCTATCGCTAGTTCTTCTTCGGAGGGGGAGGATGAGGACATTGCGTCTGCGATGCCCAGGCTTACTGGGTCTATGGCAGAAGAATTCATCCTTACTCGGATGAGTTAAGGTTAGTTTTGATTTATTGTATATATTTATAAACATGTTTTTTATTAAAGGTTGAAAATAGTTAGGTTGAAAATGGTTAGGTTGTAAAACGTTAGATTGAAAATGGTTAAGTTAAATTTAATTAGTATTAGTAAGGTTAAAAAAATGTTATTTTGTGCAGCTATCACTAATTTTAATCACTTTTTTATTTATTTCAGATCTATGTGGAACTGGAGAAAGATCTACAGCAAACTGGGAACACATGAGCAATGTATTCAGTTTGCAGAGGAGAGAGGACTCATCCCGAGACACAAAATGTGTTCATACCACCATTCGCAAATGACTTTGACGAAAGAATCTGGGCAAGTTGGCAAATTTAGATGCCGAAAAAGTAATTGCCGGACGAAACCAGTCTCCCGTGCTATTGGGACATGGTTCGAAAACTCACGGTTGTCCCTCACGTTGATATTTCAAATGATGTATGCATTTAGTGAGGGACTGACTTATCATCAGACGAGGTAAGAGTTGACACATGAAGAAGGTCCTGTAGTTTCTACCAGAACTGTAGCCGATTGGTTTGTTATTGCCGGGAGACAATTGCCATTCATGATTTGGAAGAACAAAGGGCCCAAGGGAAGATAGGGGGCCCTAATAAAGTAGTACAAATGGATGAATCAAAGTTAGGAAAACGAAAATATAATCGTGGAAGACATATCGAGGGACATTGGGTCATTGGAATGATTGAAGACGGCAGCGACGATCTGCGGCTGGAGGTCTGTCTCGATAATGAAAGGTCTGCAGACATATTGGTGCCGTTAATTAAAAAACATGTTGAGGAAGGCTCCATCATTCACACTGATTATTGGAGCCTTTCTCAGCATGGATATACCCATAGAAGGGTCAATCATAGTGACCCAACAAATAAATTTGTGGCACCAGACGGGACACACACCCAGCGCATAGAGAGCCAGTGGAGAGGATTAAAAAAGCAATTTAGACTCCAACAAAATAAACACAATTTCACTGATTGGTTGTGCGAGTACTCGTGGAGGCATAGAATAATGGTGAACCACTTGGATGCCTATGAAGAATTGATAAACGCTATAAATTATGTTAATAAATTAGAATAAATATAAAAGTAATAAAATTCCTCGTGTTTTATTCTCACTATATGAATATCCAAAAATTACAACTTATTTTATCAAATAGCGTATTCATTAATGCATCTTTAAAAGATTCTAAAACTTTAATATCCGTACCCCCCACTTAAGATATTAGATTGCAATTATTACGTTAAAAAAAAAACATATTTTCCAACAAGACCATTTTTGAGAAAATGACCCCGCTATCGGTTTGTTTGATGGATGGAACATTTTGTCTAGCACCGATCGCTTGACCACGTGACTTTTCGTTAGCTAAATGTCATTTCGATACATTAATTGATATTTTGACTGGCGTTTTCGACGGCAGGCTGTTGCTTTGGCTACGCCTGGCGCTATCGTTTCGCTAAGCGAATTGTGATTAACGACACGTTATCTAGCCACTTGCGATCGACCACGTGACTTTTCAATCTTTATTGTCATTCCCATACATTTTGAACTTTTCAATAGGCGTTAGCGTCTGTCGATTGTCACCTTGTCTAGGGCCTAACGTCAGTCCTTAAATGAAAAAATTGGTTGCGATGGATAATAATAATAAATAATAAAATTCATTTATTTTCTCACCACAATATTAAAGACTACAAGCGATATATTGATAAGAAATTAAATTAAAATTTTACTACAATATTGTGGGAGACTGGTGCCTGAGCTAGGCTAATAACCTGTGTTATAGGACACCAGGTCCCCACCCCGATTAACAATATCAGGACGTACTAAATCAATACACCATTTGTTGAGGCAAGTACAGTGTGGTGGGAAGTAAGTAAAATGAGGGTGTGTTTTAGTGTGTGTATTTGCATACTTACAAATAACCGAATACCGCTCTCAAGGTCGGCCTATTGTCTATACCTACTGACGAAAGGTATGTATTGACAACACAGGTTCGAAATAATACCTGGGTCCAAAAAGACAAACAATCTCCATTTAAAAAAAAGCTCAGTAAGGCTCGTTTTATTTAAGTAGACGCTGGAACCGATGCCGGATTTATTGAGAACGCTTGCTTAATCTACAAAGCTAATTTTACAGTTGGGGATTACCATTCCAGCATGAGTTTTGAAAATTACGTAAAATGAAATGAATGAAAAGTTGCTGCCAAAGCGTATCGTTCCGTAATAGTACTATAGTAGGCGCCAGATAAATGTGGAATAAAGTACATTGACCTTTCCCTAATAACTGTTCATAGGTACCTGAACAATTAAATATGAATCGTTTTTCATTAAGTATTAGACAATGTTAAGGATCACGAGAGATGATGATTCGGGACAGCTTTGTGTCATTAATTCCGTTTTTCAAATTAAAAATGTCTATAATTGTAGGTGGGTCAATGACCGTTATTCCACGATTATCTGGCGCCTACTATAGATAACGCATCGTATCACAACACACGTACTGAGAAATTACCGACGATAGCCACAAAAAATCTGAGATGCAAGAATGGCTTACTTTTAAGGGTTTCGACTCAAATTTGCGCAAAGTTGAGTAATATGATATTATAAAAAACCATTAAGTGATTTTATCACCTACAATCGATGACTTCAAAAAAATTAAGGATTTCAAGTATTACGCCTGCCTCCTTTACCACCTTGAGCTTAATACCATTGAGAACATCTGGGGGGTCCTTAAAAACTAAATTGATCTAATAAGTTTAAAAAACTACATTAAAAAAACTTGAGAGGTGTCAAGGGACACCCGGATGGAACGAAGTTCCAAATAAATATCATTTCTCATTTAATATCTAAACTACTCATCGGATTACCAACTCTACTGCAGATTGAAAGCTTCAGTATTGCTGTGTCATAACTCATAGCACTCATTCTCGTAGCCTAGGTACTTGTTATCCTTGAAAAAAAACACCATCATCCCTGTTCTGTTTCTTGATAGAGAAGTCAAACCGCATGAAATAGCTAGTATTTAATCAAAAAAAAAAAGTATTTCACAACTAAAAAAATATAAATGTTTTAAAATATTTGTATTGTTTTCAGCTTCAATTTGTTGCGTTCGAACGATCGCCAATTAAGTCTATTACGCTAAATGACTGATACGTTTCATAGTTTTAAAACTGTTTGTTCATAAAATAGAGCATGCAAATTTTTTTTTAGTTTCGAATGTTTCGTTTGTAGTATTTGAAATTAATACCAACTTTCTATTCTGGATTGTGTGTACCTGAGAAGTTTTTGGGTACCTACTTACAATGACATATAAGTTATGACTCCTTTTTTCAAAATAGTCAATACTTACTAATAATTATTATAAACGGTAAAATTCTTTGTTCCGTTCTACTGTAGATACAGATCCGATTAAGAAAACTCATTCATGAAGAGGCTGTTTTTTGTCTTCGAAAAATCATCATATTCCAATAAAATCTTCTAGGATAGAATAAAAGGAGCTGAGCCGCGGGAAAAAATAGTGTCTAATCAATAACTTTTATCAAAATATTTGTATCTTATATTTTGGCGCATTATTTCGAAATTAAAACCAATTCTTCTTCGAAATTCAAACATAAAAGAAACAAAAGACATTTAAAAAAGTGTCGTTACAACTTTTCGTATGAATTTTTTCCGTCTAGCCTCCTTTCACAACGCGCGATAAGGAACTTCGTTCCAAAACTACGTTGAGCAAAATATGACCAACACAGAAAAACTTATCCAAGAGAGTATCACAAAAATAATGAGTCAGACATGGCGTAAAACTTGCAATAGTGTCATTAAGAAAGAAACTGAATATATGAAATATTTCGACACTGATTTTTAATCCTACTACTATTATAAAGGCGAAAGTTTGTAAGTATGGATGTATGTATGGATGTTTGTTACTCTTTCACGTAAAAACTACTGAATGGATTTTGATGAAATTTGGCACAGAGGTAGATTATAGTCTGGAATAACACATAGGATACTTTTTATCCCGGGAATATGTTCCCTTAGGATAGTTTTCGACAATCACGCGGGCGGAGCCGCGGGCGGCAACTAGTTAATAATAAATTTACAAGATGACAGTGACGACGAAACTGACTCTGAAGAAGAGTCTAGTTACGATTCTTCTTGAAATACTAACTAAAATATAAATTTAATTCAAAATCAGTGTCAATATATGTATTGTTTAAAATAAACGTTTAAGGACTCTATTTTTCAACAGATCACAGTGCTTTTTAGGTACCATTTTAACCAGGGGTTGAAAGCGGTAAAGGTATAAGGGTATGGTACCGGTATAGAATTACGATACAGCTTCGATTTAAAGGTACAACCAAAACGGTTGAGAATTACGGTTGTGGTACCATTAAAAAAAGAATTATACATATATTTTTTTTCGGTATTGTTATACCTATATATTAATAATACC
The DNA here is from genome assembly GCA_905163435.1 of Mamestra brassicae. Taxonomy (NCBI): domain Eukaryota; kingdom Metazoa; phylum Arthropoda; class Insecta; order Lepidoptera; family Noctuidae; genus Mamestra; species Mamestra brassicae. The sequence continues at coordinate 2,442,630 of LR990989.1, read as the reverse complement.
TTTACCGAAATAATTTCGGTACCGAAAAAAATGATGCGACGAAAAGCGATCGCGACGCGGCGGCGGCGGCGCGGGGTGCGGGGGAGCGGTGTGCGTGCGGTGCGGCGACATTGCTTGCCATTTGCCAGCCAGTTGTCAACACGATCGAACGATGGGAAGAAAACGGAGGAACGCGGTTTACTCTTACTTTTCTTACGATAAAACCTCAAAAAGTTCGAAATGTTTAGTCCCCGGTTGTGAAACAATCGTCAAGGTTAGTATGAACTTTTGAATAAGTATTGAATTTTGATAGTTAGGTTATTGAAGTTTATATTAAAATCAAAAGTATCACGTGCGTATCGTATATTTTTTAATACTAGGTTACTAGGTATTCAACGTGTTTCAGCTAGGGCATAGGATCCCCACGGGTAAACAGCCCAGTTCCGTACGGCCGATTGCGGCGTACTTATTGAGAAATTTAGTATTATAAAATAGGTACTTTGAAAATATACTCTTTGCTTTACGCCTTCGCGGGTGATAACCTGAACCAGTCTCGTAGGATGTATGCAGAGGTCAGTTTCTCGAGTGCCTACGAAATGTGTGTGTGACCTTGTGTGGCCGTAAATGGTGCCCATTTTGAACCGTAATTGTTGAGATAGGTATTCAATCAGTGTAAATTTAACCGGTGACTTAACTGTACATAAAACTGTGATGAACTTCTTAAATACGCCAAAAATACCTACACATTGGTTTGAATTATTTTTTTTATTTTCTTTGTTTTCAAATCAAATTTATATTTAGACCCATCACACAACACCTGAGGTAGGTATTTTTGCCTGTCCTAAGCCAGAAACAGTTCCATCATAGGTTTTGTTACGAGTAATGTGTAGGTAGATAGAACGGACGGCGATTACGTCACTCGAGCGCATTGCATTGCATATGAATTCGCGGACAATGTCGGATTATATTTTTTTTAATTTATGTCAACTACCCATGGTTTGAGTGACAGCGGTGTTTACCGTAGACCCTGTTTATGCATTATAAAAAATAATTTTATTGATTTGATTTCGTTCGACAACTCTACGTAAGGAAAGAGGTAATTTTTGATAGAAATTCGACAGACTTATCTATTGATATAATTAACTATTACGTAAAGGGGACATTAGATTTGTTTTTTCTTGTAAAGGAGACGGTAGTCTATAACAGGTTGAGAAGCTATGAGCTAGGGTAATGTAATCCTAAGGGAAGTTGTTCCACACGTGGAGGTCTTGGTGAACAATTTTTGTTCTACAACTTTACCAGCTGAACCACGTTGTAAATATTTCCATAGATTTTAAATTCAATATACCTAATGTACATATATTATTCGTCTTTCAGGGCGAGCACGGAACAAATTTACTGTATCATTTGTCGACCAAACATCCTTCTGAGTATAACATAGTCAACGACCGAAACAAGTTGAACGCTAGCGAAGAACTTTCACAGACAAATGATGAAAATGATCTGAATGTTTCAAATAATAGTGACCGCCCAGACAAAAAAACACAAATATCTGGTTCTTCAAAATTTACCTATCTACAAACGCAGTGTGTTAACTTAGTAACAGTACATGGGAGGCCATTTTTATTGATGGATGATCAGGCATTTAAGAATATTATAGCAATGACATCCATTAGCCCGAGAGAAGCTCCATGTCTAAATTCACACTCAATAAAAAGATTAATTGCAGAGAAAGCTGAAATTGTGCGAGAAAATGTAACTAAAGATATTAAGGGCAGGCTGATTTCATTAAAAATTGATAGTGCCACTCGACTAGATCGAACATTTTTTGCCGTCAATGTCCAGTACATTGAAAATGCCTCGGTGGTGATTAAAACCTTAGGTATAGCAGAGATGTGGGACAGAAGTACATCAGATTACCTACGAGAAAAGTTATTATATATCATAAGGAAGTACAAAATAAATTTGGATCAAATTTATACGATAACATCAGATAATGGTGCCAATATGTTAAAATTGACTCGCTCGATGAACGACATTTTGAGAGAAGAAGATATAAGTGATGATGAGTCGGATTCGGATCTAGAATACAGTGATCAATTATTAGAGGTAAATTTTCAATCCAATGACGATGTCCCATATGAAATTATATCAGTTCGGTGCGCTGCACACTCACTGCAGCTAGCAATTCAAGATGCGCTAAGAGAAGATGATTCACTCCCTACTATCGAACAAGCGCGCTCGATTGTTAGGAAACTGCGAACACCTACAATGAAAAATATTATAAAAGCTTCCAAAAAAAATAAAGCTATTTTAGATAATAATACACGATGGCATTCAACTTTTGACATGTTGGAGCGTTTGAAAACTTTAAAGGATTTTTGCTCTGAAGTCCCTGGGGAAGAGTTGTATTGTTCTCTCACCTTTTGGAATGCTATTGATGATTTACTAAGTTCTCTGAGGCCCGCTAAAATATGCACTAAGAAGTTACAAGCGGAACAGCTTACTCTGAGTGATTTTTTTTACTTTTGGACAAAATGTTATTTAGACACATCACACGTGCAAACCCCTCTTGCGCAACAGATATGTTTATTTATGAAAAATAGACAAAACATTTTGATGACCAATGCCACATTCCTTAGTGCATTGTATTTAGATCCTCGATTTCAGGTAGTATTATCAAGAGAAGAGGAAGCTCTTTCTTTACAACATTTAAATGTTACTTGGCTCCGAATTTTGAAAATTCAAGCCAAAGATATCAATACTAATCAAGGAGATGAAAATTTCTCTCATCCAAGTACATCTTTGGCAGCAGATGAACAAGATGAGATAGAATTTATGTTGGCACAAACCGAACGAGAAAAAAAATGTGAACAACGCGCTCGTTATATTCACACTCGGGCCGATATTACAAATATATTACAAAATTTTTCGAACCATACGCGTCTACCACCAAAAGAGAATATATTATCATTTTGGCAAAAAAAGGCTTTGATAGAGCCTCAATTATATTTATTAGCTAAGGTGGTGTTCGCGGTGCCAGCCACGCAAGTAAGTGTGGAGCGCCTTTTTTCGTCATTAAAATTTGTACTCAATAACCTACGTTACAATTTAAATGAAAATATCGTTGATGATATTTTAGTAATAAGAAATAATCAATAAATACTGTGTGAATTATTCCTCAGCCCAGGATCCTGACTTATGAAAAATATTAGAATATAAATTAAAATTATACTTTCACTAATAGTCACCAAGTGAGGGCTTTTTGTTTAAGTTAGATCATTTTCATTTCTCACTTCACTTAATTTTTCACAATTCTTACCTTTTTTGATTGTTTGGTTGGTATTAAATACATAGTTCTCAAAATCAGATGACAACCACTTGGGATTTACCTAGTATATTTTGTATAATTATGTATTTTTGTATGTGTTTTTATACTTAGGGTTGTATTTTGTTTTGTTTGCTAAGTACCTAATTATGTTAAATCACATAATAAATATAAGGTGTATCTATTCATACACGAAATCTCTTAAGGGGTCATTGTACTCATCATTATGAACAACTTTTACTATGGGACAAAACCCTGAATCGCGAAAAAAAATCAGCTGTTCCTCACAATTATGTTCGCATAACTCATCAAAATGTATGAAACAGCTGATTTTTTTTTCGCGATTCAGGGTTTTGTCCAATAGTAAAAGTTATTCATAGTGATGAGTACAATGACGCCTTATGAGATTGCGTGTATGAATAGATACACCTTATACCTACACGTGTTTACGGACGATATCGATAAACTTCGACCGGTTCGGCCATTGTAGGTTAATTAATTTCGACCGGTCATTGTACTCACCATTATGAACAACTTTTACTACGGGACCAAAACCATGAATCGCGAAAAAAAATCAGCTGTTCCCTAAACTATGTTCCCATAACTCGTCAAAATGTATTGAATAGCTGATTTTTTTTTCATAATCAGCTGTACCATACATGTTTGTTTGAAACAGCTAACAGCATAACAGGGTTTGGCCCCATAGTAAAAGTTGTTCATAATGATGAGTACAATGACCGGTCGAAATTTATAGATATCATCCGGAAACACAGTGTAAACTCGTATTACAGTCATTTTTTCATTTGGAACAGTAGTAGTTTCCCGGTACATTCTAAGTTTTCGGATTTCCCCCTACTATCCTGAATAAAAAAATGACTCTGTGACTCTTTTTTGAAAAGCTAATGGAAGAATCCTCGCCAAACCTTATTGCATTACTTTTTTACATTAATGACTATTATTTTCTGAATGTTGTTTCGATATCTTCAAAATATATTTTCGTGAAGGTGTAAAACTGAGGATTTTAGGCTAATTTATGTGTATTGTGTCTAGGACTAGGACCTTGCCAAAACGTTATGTGTATTGTGTTTAGGACCTTGCTAAACGTTGAGACTTTCATGCGATTTGGACTTACTATGTTACAATATTTCATGTTCGGAGTAAATAAAACATCTTTATTATATTTGTATTGTTGTTTATTATCAGTCAACCATTATTTTAATTAAAAACGTAAGATTATGTTTAACATGTGGGTACCTATTCTTAACCTAGCTCTTCAGAATCAGTTACAGGAACATCTTTAGAGTGCTTCCCTTCCAAGGAATGTAGGAATACTAATATTCTTGAGTACACACGGGCTCTTATACAAGGTTTTATATTTTTCATCTCTTCTTTTATAAGTAAGCTAAAAATGTCATTTCTTTGATCCTTTTCTTCACGTTGTATAGCCATGCAGTGGAAACATTCAGGTCGATGTTTTTCTTTCTCCAAGTGCTTTTCTAGTTTAGGGTGGAGAACAGACGGAGATTGTGGTCGTTCCGAATCCACAAAAATATCTGGCGAATGATGGCGCTTATTCTGATCTATGATGACTGCTTCTGAAATAAATCATAAAAGCAAAAAATGTTAGTAGGTACTTTTTCATGTCGTGACCCACCAGGGGGTCGCGACTCGCGTCCCATCATTTGAAAAACACTGATCTACCTAATGGTGGTTTTTCCACTTGCCGGCACGGCGCTGGCACCGGCGCAAAGCAAAAATGTATGAATATACATATATTATGGCATGTCTTTCCACTTGCCAGCACGGCGCCGGCACCGGCCCAAAGCAAAAATGTATGAATATACAGGTTGTAAACCACCTCATCACGAAGCCGTCAACCAAGCATTCAGTACATCAAACTAAGTAACTTTACGCAAAAAATATTGCTGGGAAACGACTTTCTTTTTTGGGGTGAAAAATCATGTTAAGTGGTATAACTCACTGTAACGCACTCAAAACATTGTGCTGATGGATGGATTGGATAGTACGGGGGTCGTGGAGGTCTTTAAAGTAAAAATTTTACATCAAAAACTTGTATTAAAAAAAAAACGTGTCAAAAAGTTGAAACTTTGACCCCCAATATCTCCTTAACTAGAAGGTTACCAGGTATGGTGTAGAACAAAAAAAATATCGCAATGATGAGGAGAACAAGTGCCTTTCAGCTTCGTTAAGAGGTTTTTTACACCCTTTATATTATGGCATGTCTTTCCACTTAACCTTGGCACCGGCGACAGCACGACGTTCATACATTTATGTTTCCCCGCACCTGACCCGGTGCCGTGCCGGTAAGTGGAAAAACGGCCATTAGAACAAATATCTAGGTAAGTTTAAATTATCTAATAGTTGAATGAAATACAACGGCAAGATACCTAGCAATAATTACGCCGTGTTTCCGGACGATATCGATTAACTTCGACCGTTCATTGTAATGTACTCATCATTATGAACAATTTTTACTACAGGACCAAAACCTGTGAAAAAAAAATCAGCTGTTCCCTACTATTATGTTCGCATTACTCGTCAAAATGTATGGAACAGCTGATTTTTTTTCGCGATTCAGGGTTTGGTCCCATAGTAAAAGTTGTTCATACTTAATGATGAGTACAATGACCGGTCGAAGTTTATCGATAGGTATCGTCCGGAAACACGTCGTAGATAAAAATACGTAATTATAATATACCTGACGATCATTTCTCCCATGATATCTACCTACACCCATATAGGTAACCCCGTTCTTTAAACAGGGATGGTGTTTATTTGTCTAGGTAGGCATATCGTGTTTAGGACGAAGCCAAACAGACGAAATATTTTGAGTTGACTGCTGACTAGGATTTCTGTATGAAACCGAATGCAGCGACTTTACGAAGTCACAACTCGAATACCTAATTACGTTCGTTCGACCTCACTCTAAAAAGTATAAAGTAAGTAATACAAAGTTCATTGATATATTTTTAAAAGGAGGAAGATCACGTCACGCGCTTATATCGCAATTCTCAATCAGAAAACCTGGACTCGGTGCACGATGCACGACTAAAAGCACCAAAACTCACACATCTATGATCACTGATCAGTGTTGATCAGGGTTGTCATGTCACAGTCGCAAACCTACAGTCACTGATAGACAAAGGACAGATAAGAGCCGGAGCTGTCGTGCGAGCGAAATCGCGTTGGCCGCCGAATTAACGCAACCTCGGTCTAGTAGGTACTTGTTACCTTTTCGCAGTCTCGCGCATTATGTGCGTATCGTGTCTCTCACACATGTTTGTAATATCTATCTCGCTCTCACAAAAATGGCGAAGCAAACATTATATTATTACTTATTGTAATTTTCAACAAATTAACATTTTTGGATGTACAAGCTTACGAGTGGAAAGTAATCCCGTGTGTCTTATTTTTCTTCCTTGCATTATTAAAACACTGTTTAGCTGCACAAGAAGTCATTTTGATGCGTAGGTATTTATTACAAAAAAACTGAAACGTTTGAGGTGTGTGATCAACGATGTTCCGTGCGCAACTGAGGAGTGCCAAGGCCAACTACGGACAATCACTGTGTTGAGGAGGACCAGGCGCTGTGACAAGTCCCGTATCTACCGTCTTTTAATACCTACCTACATCAATGACAAAGTTATATAATATCTGAGTTTGTACTTACTTTTATCCATCTTGGCGATAATATAATTGTAGATAATGTTTCAACAACAGTCACAAGTTTGTGATTTAGGTTGACAAACAAAGTAGACGCGGAAACATAAATGGCGGTCAAATGGCAAAACAACCTGCTTTGTCTGGCTGCCGGGGCACGAATATCAGTCAATTTTCGATCGAGTACCTACTTTCTTACAATTGCGGCCGGCACGACAGAGAGACGCATCGGCGCGGGCGGCAGGGTACAAAGAAAACCTTTATTTTATAATTTAGATACTTGAAAAACTAATCATACCGCAATATTACAATATCGAAATTATACAGGTACAGTTACTTTAAGGTATAGTAATTTAAATGTACCTTTATTTTAAGGTAAATTTAAAGGTATGACGTCATACCGCTTACCGTTTTAACCATAATTTTTTCGGTTATTCAATCCCTGATTTTAACTATGAATAATCACAAAATGTGAAGATGTCATAGTTTTATTTCAAAGGTAGGCATAAAAAAATTGTATGTCATTTTACAAAAATTTCGCAAAAATACGATTTTTTCGCAAGAATCGCAGATTATTCAAAAAACATGCGTCCAAAGTCCAAACAGGTACCAATTTAGGTAAATTTACAGCATATTTTATCATCAAAATTATACTAAATTGTAGTATATATAGTCCTTTATACATAGGTTCAGATAATTATTTTGTAGAAAACACAATATATTTTTCAATTATTAGCTACAATAAAAACACTTGCCGAACTCTTCATACATTTTGCACTCACGGCTCGTCATTCTGCGCTCAGAAGCGCTCGCGGAAGCACCGGTGTATCGCTCTCTCGCAAAATATAAATACGAAAAAGGAATAGAAATGATTGTAGTGTGTATGCGTGTAAGTACCGCCGCGCGTTGTCGTCGCCGTTGTGTATCGTGATCGAAAGGGGTTGATACTTTTTCGGACCAAAGGAAAAGTAAATACAATTTTAATACTATTGTTATTAGAATGCGATTGATGGCGGGTAAGATCAAGATTTGGATAGGTGGGGTTAAGCAGTTGATGAAAAGGTTGAGAAATGGATGGATGGGTTAAGTTGCTCTTAGTAAGGTTAGGATTTGGCTGAGTAAAGTTAAGTCGTCGGCGGTGAGGTTTGGAAGTGGATAGGTGGGAGGAGGATTAATAATTTTAACCGAAGGGCCTGCATTAAAAACTTGGGTAGCCATTATGAATTACTTGCTTATTTTTATATTTGCATTTAATTGTTATGAAAAATGTTCTGTTAACATGTTTTATTATTTTTTTAGATGCCTCGTATTCGGAAATTCGGATATAGACCAAAAAAATCCACGAACCTAGCAGTAAATAAAAGTAATGAGACTATGTAAGTATTATATGTCTTTATAGTTTATTAGTTAACTCAAGTAATAGTTTAGAATATCTTCGTTTTTGTTGGTGAACGTCAATCTTATTACGTCTGCAGAGTTTCGCTAGGTAACTTTATTTTACCCTGTATTATGTCTTCTGTTAACAGGGAGAGCAGCTTAGATGTCTCGTTAGACCATGATGAGCGGTATGAAATTTCATTTGTAAGTTCCATCAAAGTTTATGAATTATTTTTTATATAACTATTTTTTTAGTTTTCTCTTTGAAAGTGAAGTGAAGTTAAAGTGAAGTTTTTTAACCCTACCGTGTGACATGTTAAATCACAGGGCTCATTGTAAGGATTTCAAACATATTTAAATGGTTTTATTTAGTTTGACCTGTTTATTTGGGTCAAATCTAGTCATTGAAATTTGACCCCCTTTCTGTTGACAGATTGGTCTGAAATTTGGTACGCACCTTTAGTTTTGATGACCATAAAATAAAATACATTCAGTATCATTGTAAATTCAAGATGGCCGCTGCTACAAAATGGCGGACTACATATTTTATCACTACTTCCTCAATATGGGTATCAAATGAAAGGTTTTGACTAGTAGAACAGATTGCACTTTGTAAATCCAATATGGCCGCCGCTACAAAATGGCGGATTACATATTTTATAATTTATTCATCAATATGGGTATCAAATGAAAGGTCTTTACTAGTACAACAGATTGCACTTTGTTAATCCAAGATGGCCGCTGCTACAAAGTTGCGGACTACTAATTTTATCACTACTTCCTCAATATGGGTGCCAAATTAAAGGTCTTGACTAGTAGAATAATTATGTAGGTCCTAAGCCCTAAGTACCTGAAAAAAATAAAATTGTTTGGCATGTGTAGTTTCTTTCAGTCAATCGCTATATCACACGTTCAACGATTTAGCACGCGAGTTCGACTCGCACTTGGCCACTTTCGATATCGTAAGTACCCACTAATAGTTTTGTTGTATTCTCAGGAACAGGAACGTGCAGTACAATTTAAACCAAAAGGCAAGAGAATAGTTGAATTTGATTACTTATTTGAGCAGATAATCCATATAGGAAGCCACGCTTCTCTTTTCGATTGCGGTGTGAAGCATCTAACGATAGATAAAGAAAAAAGACATGGCTTGCATTCTAAATTTGAACTTGTATGCAAAATGTGTGGTGAAAAGTTTGAACTTCAAACAGTGCGGAAAGACGATCTTAATAAAATGGACATTAATCAGGATGTTGTATCCGGAATTATGTCTACTGGTGCCGGATATACCCAACTTAATACAGTCTGCCCATGCCGATATCCCATTGATGTCTCTGCGGCTTTACCAGGTAACGCATGGTCAGATAATCCAATGGTGGGAACAAGCGGCGGATCATTGCATGTCTGAGGCAGGAAAAGAAGAGATCGAAAACGCGAAACTTATCGGTAATGTGTCACCTCAGGGGACACCAATGATAGCTGTGATTGCGGATGCATGTTGGAGCAAGCGCTCATACGGTACAAATTACGATGCTTCGTCAGGCGCCGCAGCAATTGTTGGCCAGCACAGCAAAAAAGTACTTTACTGTGGGGTGAAAAATAAATACTGTGTGATATGTTCTCGGTCAATGAACAAAGGAATTGAGGCACCTACACATTCATGTTTTAAAAAATTCAGTGGCCCTTCAACTGCAATAGAAGCTGCCATTATCACTGAAGGGTTTAAAAGTTCTGTATCTGACCATGGGCTTATTTATTCTCACCTAATTGCTGATGGCGATGCTAGTACATATGCATGCATCAGAAATTCCCGCCCCTATGATAATTTAACGGTTGGCAAAATAGAGTGCAAGAACCACCTTTTGCGAAATTACTGTAAATCATTGCTAGCAGTGTCAACCAACTCATCATACCACATTAAAGTCAGGAAACTTGTCAAAGAAAAGTATTTGAGGTTGCGTTGGGGAGTGGACTCTTCCATAAAATACTGGTCTAGGCAAAACATCCCCTTCGCAGAAAAGGCCGATAATATAAAAAAAGATATCCAAAATGGGCCCTACCACATATCCGTGGCTGGCGTGAACACATTGACATGTCGACTTCTATGACTTTTTTTTTATTGGCTTATTACATCCTACGCATTAGGAATTTATATGAAAAAAATTGACAGTTATAGATATACATAATTTTTGGAGCAATCGACTTTGGTAATATGTTGACATCTCGCATTTTGACATGTCTAACTTAACAAAACCTCATGTCAAATTAACGATTCACATGTTTTTGTGATCGAACATTGATATTTTGTTATATCAACCTATACTCAGCACCCAAAATAATATTCGTTATTTGATATCTCAATTAATACACTTAAAAGTTTTGTTTAAGTACTTATTTTAAATTGACAAATTGAAGTGTCAAGCTATTGCCAGCTGAGGTCTTTTTGATTAAATCGTGACAAATTGAGATATCAAGTTATGGCCCACCGAAGAATTTCTGTTGAAATTGCGATATATTGAGATGTCCAGTTACGGCCAACGAAGTTCTGAGCACTAAAAGTAATAAGTATAGGTATCACTACATGTCCGTTATAAAAAACTTGTAACGTTAAATTAATATGTTTAGTTGACAACTTATGTACCCAAGTTGTATTAAAAAATAATCGAGTTATCAAAAAACTTTCGTAAGAAGTAATAATTTTTCAAATATCGCGGCAAATCCCTCGCTCGTGTGTTGGTAAACAAACGTCAGTTTAGAGTTCAGAAGCCACGCGCGCGCGAACCGCGAACGAGTGTGAGTGCTTCAAATTTATTTCGTTTGTTTTTGAGTGTATCTATTGATTGATTTATTACTACAGTGTTTCAATTCATAAGTTGGGTGTATAGTTTGTGATTTGCAATGGAGGAAAAAGTGAGTACCTACCGACCAAACCTTACGGTCTACCTTAGTGTATTATCGTAACAGAGGGAATACCTACCTGATTATGTGACGTGATATCTAGGTATTTCAATATTTGGTTTTTGCAGAATCCGACGATTGCCGAATTAATGGCTAGGAAACGCAAGTTAACAAAACTTCGTGACATTAAGTTAAATTCATCTCGTCAGCGAATGAATGAAGTGGACGAAAACGGTAAGATACAGATCTTATACTCACAAATATTTTTTTGCCACTTTTTAGGTAGATATTGATGAAGGTTGGGAGTTAGTTATCTAGGTAAGTAACATATTGTAAGCCGACGTTCGGAATGGACGTAAAAATATCGCGGCGATTTTTGTCGCGCACTGGATTTTCAACGCTCTGCTTAGCGCCGAGAGTTGAAAATCCAACCAGTGTGTTTGTTCAACGCGTTGGAATGCACTCTGTTGGATTCTCAATGCTCGGCTCAACACCGAGAGTTGAAAATCCAGTGCGCGATAAAATCCCGCTGCGATATGTTTACGTCCGTGCGAACGTCGCGGTCAGCTGATTGTTTACTTGAAACTGTGAACTTAGATGTATGTAGACGATGGGAATCTAGCTGTAGTAGGTAGATATACACCGTCGTGGGTAAGGCCTCCCCCACATTAGGATCGCGCGTTCTTCGGGCGTATGAGCGACGCGTCCGCCGCGTGCGCGACGCGAGCGCGCTGCGTAAGCGTCACGTGTTGCCACCGTGTAACGTGTGTGCAGCGACCGCGCGGCGCGCACACGGCGCTCGCGTTGGCGTTTAAACCCTTCAGTCAAGTCGAAAGTCGAAGGGGTATGAACGCGACTCGAGCGCCGCGCGCGCGTGTGAGTAGCGCGGGCGCCGCGCGCGCTACTCACACGTGCTCGCGGCGCTCATCCTCGCTTCATCCTCGGGCGTTCACACGCCCGAGGATCGCGCACGCCTAGTGTGGGGTCAGCCTAATTGTTCTATGGGTAACTTGCTCCTCTAATGTTGAAATCAAAACAAAAATAACTATTTAAAAGAAATGAAGGGTGTGTAGTATAACGGTTTAACTTTGGCTACTATCGTAATAATGATTATTTTCTTTCTTTACCTGAACTATTTTAGATCTGAAAGTTTATGTGTGGGTGTGTGTGTGTGTGTGTTTGAAACGATTTGCATCTGTTACTGCTGGGCAGATTTGGATGAACCTTGGTGTGTAGATAATCTAGACCCTGTAATAGGAATAGGACTCAGCAGTTAGACACCGCTAGTTATTCACCCAAACTAATATTATAAATACGAGAGTAACTGTGTTTATCTGTCTGATTATTATTTTTTATTGCTTCAGGTTACCCTAATCTTGCCACTCCACTGTCAAACTCTTCGTTATTGAGGAACATAAGTAACGATGATCCATTATCTCCTTTTCCGGTAATGTCCCCAGCAACCCAAGAAATTTATAATGTATTAATTACTGACCCAAGCCTACAATTAGATAATACGTCAGACATTGTCGAAAACAGTGAAGCGTCTGAAGAAAATGAATCGTTTAATGGCGACAGTGACGACAGTGTTCGTGATCCTGATTTTAACATAAAAAAAGTCACAGTAGATGATTCAGAAACTGACTGCGAATCATGTGATGATGCCAAAATTGAAAGCAAAGAATTGATACCAATCTCCGGAAAAATATCGAAAGCAACAAGAAATCCGGAAAAATATATCGAAGTCAACTACGAATGCGAAAATATAGCACCTACCTTAAATACGAAAGAAACACCACAAAATTCATCTATGGATAATACACAGAACAAGGAAACGGGGAGCTCAACGTGTGTGACAGACGAAAAAACGGCCAACCGAAGTGTTTCACCTGAAATGAATGAATATGAGAATGCAGCTCCTACTATATATGAGATAGAAACACCAACAGTGATCCTAGAAAAGACGAGTGAAAGAAATGAGATTTTAACTTTAACTATGGAAACCGAAAGTACTAGTGAAGAAAGGACTAATAATAATACAAAAAAAGGAAGATCAAGAGTGGAGAGAAATGCAAGCAAAACACGTCGGAATACAGGAAAGAGTTATATAACGGAAAAAGGTAAAGTAGTTCCTGACAGAAAACCGAAAGAGTTGAGTTCATGTAGACTAAAATGTGCTGAAAGAATTACAACGGCTGAACAGACGCATTGTTTTGAAAATTATTGGCAACTAGGAGATAGAGATAGACGGGCAGCATTTGTGTCTAAGTCAGTAATGATTTTCCCGAAAAAATCACAAAAAACGGGCAGCAGGACATTAAATAGAGAGTGCTACTGTAAATACATGCTAGAGATTTCTAATGAGATGAAACCGGTTTGTAAAGAGTGTTTTTGTAAAATTGTAGGAGAGACCAAGGGATTTGTTAATGTTATAATAGAAAAAAAAAAAATGTCTCCCAACGGAATCATTGATGAGGATCAGAGAGGTCGTCAACCTCCCAAAAATAAGAAGACTATCGAAGACATTTCGCTTGTCAATCACCACATTTTGAGTTTTCCAAGTTATGAGAGTCACTACTGTAGAAATTCGACTGGGAAGAAATATTTAGCTGCTGACCTGTCAATCGCCAAAATGTACAGAGAGTATAAAAACACTTCTTCAAATCCTGTCTCGTTAAAATTATATGCCAAATGCTTTCACGACCTCAATCTGTCGTTTAAGCAACCATCAAAAGACACATGCAACACGTGCGATGTGCTGAACGCTAAAATTAAAGTTGCAGATGAAGATCGCAAAATTAATTTAACTGCTGAATTAGCTGAACACCAACATCAAGCTGATAAAGCTTATGCTGAAAAACGTGTGGATAAAGAGAATGTCAAAGCAGATTCGTCTGTTAGGGCATTTGCATTCGACCTCCAGCAGTGCTTGCCGACTCCATATTTAAAAACATCTGTCTCGTTTTACAAACGACAGCTTTGGTCTTTTAATTTAACAGTGCATGATTTAGCAACTAATGAGGCTACCTGCTACATGTGGGACGAGACAATAGGAGCTCGAGGTGCAAACCAAATTGCCTCATGTTTGTGGCACTTCTGCAACAATTTGTCCTCCGAAGTAAAAGAACTGATTTTTTATTCGGATACTTGTGGTGGTCAAAACAAAAACAATGTCGTGACAATGATGTTTATGTTTTTGCTACATAATCATCCGACGCTGCAAAAGATAAATCACAAATTTCTCCTCAGTGGGCACACACATATGGAGTGTGACTCTGACCACGCTATTATTGAGAAAACAAAAAAGAGAACACAAATGAGAATAAATCATTTGTATGATTGGGTGCAGCTGGTGAGGACTTGCAAAGTTCAGAAACCATTTAAGGTCGTGGTGATGACGGTAAATGATTTCTTGGATTTTGCTGAACTAAAAGCCAAGAAAGGACCCTTTACTATCAAAAAACTGGACGATTCTGGGGACAAATTTCTATGGCAACCTATTAAATGGCTGCAATATAATAAAACAGCGTAGGAAAAATAAATTTCAAGAAAAGCCTGGATCGCGAACCCACTTTCGAGTCAGTGAACTTTCGGAAAAGAGGAAAAACCACCATAGATGTCTTTAGGTTGAGCCAAATCTCCAAGGAAGCTTTGCCAATCAGTGCAGAGAAAAAAAAGGATTTGATGGACATGATTGACCTGATTGACGATTCGTTCAAAGAGTTTTATATTAATATAAAAACTGTAGGTGATGTCTCTGCATCTACTGATCCAGATTTGGACGAAGACAACCCAGATGAAGAGGATTCTGAGGTCTAATAAAATACGAATGGTCTGCGACGAGGTTGAGGAGTCAACGTAGTTATTTGTGTTAGTAACATACTTGTATCTGTTTGATGACGTTGTTTGTGGTCCAATAAAGCAATTTTCTATTTTTTTATAATTTTTTTTATTACGAAAATACTAAACTGGTAGTTTCGTGGTGTTTGAATTAAATATTTCTTCAGTTAAAACAACATTACTTGATTTGAGTGAGTAGCAGCAAATTAAATATTTTTTTATGTTTGTCATCTGTTTGCTATCCAATTAAAATAATGTGGTTGTCATTAAATTACATTGTTTACTTACTATAACTTCCCACTCAGAAGGTGAATAAGTTGATAACTGTTGGTGAACAAGTTGACAACTCGGTGCATAAGTTGATAACTCGTTGGTGAACGACTTGACAAGTCTATTATTTTGCAATCTATGGAAAATTTCGTTTATTTATTGTCATCATTGAAAAGATGGCACAAAATAACCTTTAAAACAACTTAAACACATATGTAAAATTAATTAACCGATTTACCAGAAGACGCCAAAACTTTAAAATGGCCGTCCTGACAAATTGCAGTTTTAGACATGTCAACATATTCACGCCAGCCACGGATATTTGGTGATCACAGCCACTGTGCACCTTACTTTTGTGATAAACCAAACTCGGAAAACTTTGTCCCAGAATTGGTAGCTTTTGGGGTGTTCCAAAAACTAACCGATTTGGCGTATAGGCTTTCCCAGCACGCGTACAGATTCGCGTATAACGAGACTAACAACTTAGTTGAAAGTTTTAATGCCCGAGTTGCCAAATACGTAGGAGGGAAAAGAGTAAATTACTCGTTAAAAGGGTCATATAGTGGAAGATGCGCCGCTGCAGTCATATCATTCAATACCGGCGGCACATTACAAAGTTATGCTCCAAGAATTAAAAAGCTCATTAAATGTAAACTGAAGAATGTGGATTATTCATTGATGATGAATATTCATTTCTGGGTGCTACTCCAGACGGCAAATGCGAACGTGGTATTGTGGAGGTAAAGTGTCCATCATCTGCATATAACTTAGATCCTGAAGAAGCTATAAAACAGAAAAAAAAATGACTTTTGGGTGTACAGATCGGACACATTTATCATCAATAAAAAAAGTAAATGGTACTACCAAGTACAAGGCCAGCTACGAGTAACTGGCCAAGAAATATGTGTATTCGCAGTGTGGACAGGCGCCGGAAAACTCAAATACGAATTTGTTAAAAGGGACGACCAGTTTTGGAAGGAAAATATGGAAGGAAATTTAGTAAAATTTTACAATAACTGTTTACTTCCAGAACTTGTTGACTTGTTGCTTACTTACGAAATTCTCTTAGTCGGTAAAACAGTACAGTCGTAAAAATTCTCGGCTAAAAACACAGATGTCGCTTTTGCAAGTAAGTATGGCCGAAAAACGCCATTAAAAAATGACAGATGTGAAACAAATATTTCAAAGTCACCGGTGTATAGGATTTTTTAAATTTTTGGTGAAAACAGTGCTTAAATCTAAGTGTTCTCAACGTAAGTAGTATCTTATGAATATTGACTTTTAAGTAATTATATCAATTTAACGTAAACCAAACGATATTCTAAATTATGTTGTGAAACAAAACCATAACCTAGAAATTGCGAGCTGGGGAAAGACTATCAGTTTGTCAGGGGCAAGACAAACGTATGTTAGTCTTTCATCAAGTCAGAAGTAATGAACATTTTTTGGTGGATAATTTTTCTTCAGACTAAAGTTCGTTTTTTGAGAACATAGCAAGATTTTGAATTTTATTGTATATTTTACGTTACAGAGTCACGCAATATGGTCCGAAATTATGTTAGAAAGACAGACAGGGGAAAGGCATATACTAAAGACAAATTATTAGAAGCCGTAGAAAAGGTAAAGAACGGAGAATTGACTGCTTATAGAGCCTCCATTAATTACCGGATTCCTCGACCGACAATAGTGGCGCGAGTGTATGGCAGATACGGACTGAAATCAGATTCTTTAGGAAGAAGTACAACTATTCGTAAAGAGGTAGAACAAAAATTGGCTCAAAACTTGCACCAGATGGAGAGATATGGATTTGGACTGTCAAGAAAAGAAATTATAGAACTTGTCGGACACTACGTAACCAAAAACCAAATAAAAAATCCGTTTAAAAATGGCGTTCCGGGCGAAGACTGGGTTTTTATCATTTAAAAAACGTCACAATTTATCCGTTAAAAAACCACAGGCAGTGGAAAACTCCCGAAAAAAAGCTTGCAATCCATGGGTGATTTACTCATATTTTGATTTATTAAAAACTACTATGGATGAGTTGGGATTGCATGATAAACCATCACAAATATGGATTGATGAGACTAGTTTTAGTAAAGATCCCAGTAAAACCAAAGTGGTGGGTTTGAGAGGATATGCCTCAACAAGAACTATTGCATCTCCCGGGAAAGACAACACCACAGTTTTGTTGGGGTGCAGTGCAGCTGGTGACAAAACCCCACCATTAATTATATTTAAAGGAAAGAATATCTGGGATGAGTGGACCACTAATGAGGGCTATCCAGGTACAGTTTATGCAGCCACTAAAAATGGATGGATGGAAACAGACATATTCCAAAAAATTTTTGAAAGAGTTTTTTTACCAATTGTAGGACAAAAACGGCCAATATTACTGATATATGATGGCCATTCCACACATGTTGGTGTAAATATAATCGAAAAAGCTCGTGAGGCAGATATCACAATCTTGAAAATCCCACCGCATACGAGTGACAATTTGCAGCCCTTAGATCTTGCTGTCAACAAATCTTTTAAGGACAAGTGGGATCTAAATTTAGTAAAATGGCAAAGGTTGAATGTGGGTCAAGCTTTACCTAAAAAAGATTTCTCAAAGTTAATTGGCAAAGTATGGGCCGAAGTGGACCCCAAAGTGTGTGCAGCTGGTTTCAGAAAAGCTGGTATTTTTCCTTTCAACGCCAATGCTGTGGCTGAAGAAAAGTTTCACCCAGATCAACTTCTGGAATGGAAAAAACAACAGCATACTGAATTGAGCGAGACTGTATGCGCTTCCCCTGACTATTTGAAAAATTCCAACCCTCAAGTTCAAACCACAGTTATTCAAGCAGTTCCTAGTACTTCGTACTCCGAAGACTTGTTTATTTTTCCACATGAAACTGAAATACAGTCTGACAATAACATGGCATTTGACACCAACATGCAATCAAATATTCTTAGGCCATTACCATCATTACTATCTATTTGTTTAAATAATTGGAATGGACATGTCGAAAAACTTACTACACCTGAATATGAAGATACAGAAATTAAGGTAACCAGCTATAACCAGTGCCTTGCCACGACGTTTAATAAAAACTTGTTTGAACATCCGTCACCTTCGCAAAACGTTAATGAGACATCACAACCTGTTAATTACGATGCGAAATATCTTAAATGTGTATCTCTTAATTATGATATACATAACAAAATTGAATCTAATGCTAATAAGTTATCACCAGTAAAAATTATAATTGAAGATGATCGTATCGTAAAATATAATATCACTTTTGAGGAACTATTACTCCAGAAAATAAAAGCTGGGACGCACCACAAAAAAAAACGTACTAAGGTCGCTGGCGGTGCCGAAGTCATAACATGTGAAGAGGTTTATAATAAACAAAAGAATATTGAGCAAGAAAAGTTAAAAAAGTTTAAACAAAAGGAAAATAGACAAGAAAAGAAACTACAGAAAGAGAAAATAAAGAATAAAAAGATGAGAACCTCCAAAAGACAGTCAAAAGTATTATTAACAGATGATTCTACAGGTGGAAGTGACTATGCAGAAGTAGAAGATCAGAAAGGGTGAGAAAATCGCAGAATTATAAAAAAAGTCAGCGAAAGACAAAAGGTGATATGAAAAAGAAAACTTCGCAAAAAAATAAAAAAACAATACTGGATGACTCGACAAGTGAAAGTGATATTGACATAGAGTATGAAGATGAAACTGACGTTGAAGGTATAGAACACTACTCAGAAAAAGAAGACGACATGGAAACTAATAATTGTATGATCGTAGAAAATAAAGAGAACATCTGCAATGATTTTGATGAACCGTCAAAAAGTACCGTGGTCAAAGGACAATGGGTCTTGGTAAAATTTGAAACAAAAACAAGTGTCAAGCACTATATTGGTGTGGTTATAGATTTGAATCCAGATGGACTACCAACTGTGAAGTATGTCAGAAAAAGTTTATTTAAAGGCGGCGGAGATAAAACTACATTTGTGTTCCCAAATGTACCTGACATATGTGAGATTACACATTTAGAAGACATCGTTGCCAAGCTACCGGATCCTATGACAGGTCGGAGGGGACAGATATTTTTTAAAATGTCTTTTTTAGGGTATAACGTCCAGTAAAAAAATATTCAACTAAGCCTGATAAAAGTTTCTATTGTATGTTACCAGAAAAATGTATTGTACCTTAACGCCAAACTACATTGTTCCTTTTAAATGATACTAAAGATTATTTTGTTGTTTTAAGTACAAATTTTAATACTATTAAGTAATAAAAAGTTTCCTATAACTTACTTTATTCTACCAGCTTTTATTTTTTAAGGTGGCATTAAAGTTTAAGTGACCAGAGTTTGGTACCCCTGATTTTGATTGTATGTTAGTCTTGCCCCTTATTGATATTCATACGAATTACTTAAAAAGGAACCCTATCACGTTACAAATAAGATTAAAAATAAAAGTTACTGCTGTTAACACTACGATTTTTCTTTAGAAACTGCAGTTTAGCACACGTTTTAAACTTAAAAACATTACTGTTAGTCTTACCCCGGGTGGCGGGGAAAGACTAACAGTTTTTCCAGTTTTACATTTGCTTCATTATTCCCGTTTTGAAAATACTTATGCAAAAATCTTTATAATTGTATAAAAGTTTATTTTATCATATATCAGTATAACTTTTACCTCAAAGGTAGGGTAAACAACTTCTTCATAAACCTCGGTTTTTTCTGTCGGGTAGGAAACTATGTTAGACTTACCCCACTTCAAAAAAATAAAAAAATTACATAAAAATTTTATTGTACTATGTTTTATCTACACATAACAAAAAAAATCTTATAGCTTTATTATTTTGTACATTAGCGATGAGCTTGCTAACGCTACCCGTAATTACGCACACACGTGCGCGTATCGATGCGCATTACAACTACAAGTATGGCTCACCCGCTTTGTTGAGATAAAGTGGTACAAAGAGAACATCTGTACTCGTGGAGTGACACTTGAAACATCCTGGCCAGTCGTGTTTATTTTTTTAAATATTGACAATAAAGACAAGAAAAAGAATAGGTTATTCTACTGGGTAACAAAAATATAATTCTATTTAGTCCATCTTTTTGATTTCAAAAAATATTGGCCAGGTATTTTTTTGCCATTTCAAATAGCAAAAAATTGAAAAAGATAAAGCGCATCAAAGTTCAAGAGGGGACTGGTGACGTCACGTCGCCAGTAAAAATTGTACTATCGTAGTGACGTCATGCGAGTTTTCAATGCACTGTATCTTTGTCATTTAATACGTTTTTAATATCTTTTGGAAATCTATCCGACGGACTAATTAGATTTTTTCAGTAGTCAATACCCTATTAGTCTAGTTACCATTTTTTTTTGGACTAAATTGAGTAAGTATCTATGTAAACTGTGTACAATTCATACCTGTTTCGCTATTTGCTGAGGCCAACCAATAGCCTCCCACAGGGCTCTGAAGTCATCGGTTTCTAGTGGCATGAAAAACGCGTCTAGTACTTCGTAGTCCTGTGAATTTATTTCAGTTAAATACTCTTATTTTTATTGTACATCTCATTAACCTAGGCGCACTACACACGTTATACTTGTTTTGGTTCTAGACAATGAAAAATATGTTGGGCCAATTGGTTCATCTGAAAAAACTTTAAACATTTGAGGGTATCATTTCAACACATGCATTTAAAAAAAAAGAATCAGAAGGATTCAATAAATCGGCGCTAAAAAATTTTTCGTTGAGCTTAGAAAAAATTGATTCTGTGACACGTATTATCTTCACCTCGTCACATAAACATTGCCAGTAGTCATTTAGTTTTGCTATTAAGACAATTAAAATTGATTAGATTCTATAATAACTGTCACCCTTTCAGTATGGACACGCTCAGCGCAATTTTACTGTATCATAGTGTTATATTATTCTTTTAATTTTTTACTGTGTTGATACTGTGTATTGTCTGTGCCGAATGTTTTCTATTCTATTCTTATAAATTCTAAAACCATAATTTTTCCAGCCGTACCGAGTGGACTTTCTTCATGATATCATCCTGCGTCTTCAGCGCAAAAGGTATCGACTCCATCCACTCTCTGATTTCGAACACATGTTCTATTGTATTAGGCTTCTCCCCTAACTTCCGCATGATGCTCTTGTAGGCAGTAATGACGTCATCCACCATGATACGCACTTCTTCTGCCCACATTAGCAGCAACGCTTTGATTATATCCGATCGCTTGTTGACAAGCAGTTGCTGAAATAGGATAACATTTGTATGATAACTGTGACTCCCACCTCTTAGGTCGGGTATGTCTATCTGTTAGGAATACATAGACTCGGAACCTTTACTTAAGTAAAAAGCCATTAGAACGATTGACCCAACCGTTTTTAAAGCCAAACAGACCCAGTACGGTAGGGCTGTGAAGCAAAATACATAAAATAATTAATGATTTATATTCGTGACAATCTAAGACGTATTTGACAACAGGATACAACATAGCTTTACTAGTAAGTATGAAAGAGACATGAAATAAATATCTGTCGCACTTAGTGGTAAAGTAATCTTCGATCCCCTCTCTACGCAGCTGTCAAATCCCCCTAGATTGTCACGAATATAGAGACAAGTACAAGACAAATACACACAAGTGACAAGTATGGTTTGGTTGTAAAAATAGAAAAGAAAGAAAAAGAGTTTATTTGCAACAAGCATGACGCATACCAAAAAATTAAAATAAACTAAATTACAAAAGTTATGCAAGTTGGGAAGATATGAGTCGCGCAAAACGGCCATCGCTCAGCATAATGCTGGGACTCGTGTGCGAGACAGAGCCACAGCGCTGGTTTTAAGCGAAAAGCCTTTTAAGGAGCTTGGTTCTATGGTAGGCGCCAGATAAACTTGCAATAAAATACACTGACCTTTCTCTAATATCCCTCCGTAAATACCCGAACAATAAATGATGAACCATTTTCCATTACTGAAGTATCACGATAGAAGTCGATACAGGACAGCTTTATGTCTTTATTTCTGTTTTTGATATCAAGAAAGTCAATGAATTTATGTGCGTCAATGACCGTTCCTGCACATTTATCTGACGTCTATCATATTCGAAAATTTATCCGGTTTTTCAAAGAATGAAGCACAGCTTTAGCAGCTTTTTACTCGCATGAAAAAAATGTTAACATCTAAATGTGAGTATTCGAAGCAGACGAAGTTAATATATAATTCCCAGACTACAGAATGTCTGCTTTCTAAACTCTTTTAAAGTTATTATTAAGTACGGATTTTCTATGTCGAAACTAGCCGAATAAACCCAAAATAAATATAAGTTTATGAAAACAACACAAATCATGACAAACCTTCAAGGAATCAACGTTGACAGAAAAAGGACCTATGTTGATGTATTGAGGTAGCCTCCATATGAGGTCCTGCTTCTCATCATAGTGTATTTGTACCTCATCCTTAGTCTCTGTAGCGGAATGCTTCTCGGAACGGTAGTTCCTACAACAGTTGAAAAAATTTATAACGACAGCGCATAGGGACGGGCGCGCGAACTCTAAAATTCTGCCCAACACTTTTATTCAAGGATGAACTGGCAGCACCGACTTCAATCAAGACTACTTCATAAGTGACCTTTTAACTGCCTCATCAAAGAACATTACTGAAGTTAAGTATTAGCTTTAAAAAAATTGCTTGAATTATTTTAGTTCTTGTAAAGCAAGGTGGAAGAGGACACGAAAAATGGAGCAAAAGGGTGACATGGTGATACCCAAGGGAAGGCAAAAGGAAAAGAGGCCGACCACAGAAAAGGTGGGACGATGACGTTAGACAAGTGGCAGGAGTCACATGGAACAGAGTGGCTCATGAAAGAAAGGAATGGAAAAGGTTGGAGGAGGCCTTTGCCGACTGGCAAACAGATCTAGGAAAGATAACCAAACAACAAATATTAGTTTAAATTTATTCATATCTATTAAGTTTAAGATTTTAATGCTAGTCCTTTACATAAGCTTAAAAATTCATTGTACTAAGAGATCTGAATAAAAGGCTATATTATTATTATTATTATTTATTAAAGCAAGGTGACTGAATGATTGTAACAGATTGGTGTGGTTATTTTTACTTACTCGACATACTGTTCTATGTCCAGCACGTATATTTCCTTGTAACATTCATATTGCCTCATATAAGCAAGCAAAGGTATGATAGATTTCCTGTACGCCTTCAGCAGCCGTTCCCGGTAATCCACCACATTTGGCTCCATCAGGCCTAAAGATAAGGGTGCAAAAATATTTGAAAAAATAATTTGATACCAAAAAAAGGACATCGATAAAATGTGATGCCGATGATGACGACTTATTGTTTTGTCCAAATATTTTTGTATGGGATGCGGCTGCTACGGTTGCGAAATTGTTCGAAAGAGTTACCACGGCCCTGGCAGGCTACTCTCTAGGCCCGAAGTCCGTAGTTTCGGGCTTAGTTGCGGGCGTATTCTAGTCTGTATCACCAAACCAGTTACTGTCAAATTGTGTCGTCATTCATCCTCAGTTCAAGTTCAGAAATACGCCCGCAACTAAGTCCGAAACTACGTACTTCGGGTTTAGAGAGTAGCCCAGCGGGCCAATCGTTCCAGGGGGAACGCAAAGGTCATTTGGAGGAACACGGGTGGGTTTTAGTCAGTAAGAGTCTCACACTGCCTTCCGCTCCGCCGAAAGCGGGAGGAGTCATTTGATATAATCTTCCATCCGAAAAAAAAATGGGAAAGGGGAATCATTTATGGCATATGGCTGAATCTAATGTAACATTTATGGATTTAGAATATGCTTATTATAGCTTATTTATATTCTAGCAATTGTGAATACTCTCTGGTATGAATATGACTAACCAATGGATGTGAGGAACAGCTCCTTATCGAAGACCAGGCCGGTCATGATCATGGGATGTACTTGAGCAATGAAGTGGCAGCGGTACAACATATCGCGGAACAGACGCTGAATCACTACCTGAAATCCATTAACCGGGATTTAAATAAAGTTGGACACTTGCTATATAAAAGGTACATAATCCCACCTAACTATTTTTCAATGTTGTTCATACAAAACCACGAATGTACAGGGACCCAAAAAAACTTTGATTATACCCTAACATAGGGTAAGCCAGGGAGAGAGATACGGTATAGATGCCTACTAAATTTAAAAAATAAAATAGTAATTTTGCGTGACCCGGAACACAACAGTTAGTGTCAGTGTGGAACGTTTTAATACGCAAATTTCGGACTATTAATTGAGATTTTGGTGTTTATTCGTAAAATAAGGTAAGTGTAGTTAATTAAAACGTTAGAATATACTTTTGAGGTAGTTGGCAGTGTTTTTTTTTTCTTAAATTCTTTACTTAAATAGTATAAAAATGTTTCATAACCTAATATTGTGATCTTGTTTTGTTGATAATCCACCATTTTGGATTGTAAATGCTTTAAGGTGCGTTCAGAGTCGATAGGCATCTCTCCCTAATGATCGGGACAGATGCCCAATGATATTTCAGTGTTAGATGCCCAGTAAATATTAATTATGTTTTATTTTTAAGGCCTACTGGCGCTAATAGAGCTACGTGGAGTGAAGAAGACTTAGAAAAAGCCATTACACTTGTAAAAAGCAATACGTTGATTTTTTTTCAATGAAGCAAAGAATACAATATTCCTTACAGAACTCTTCGCCGTCGTTTTTTCACAGGTATAATACTACAAAAGTCCAAGGCGTCCGGACCTAATTCTCTGTTTGGAGAAAAAGATAAAAAGCTTGTTAATCATATCAAGAAATTGAAAAGCTGTGGGGTTGCGTCTACTATTAATGATTTACGCCAGTTGGCTTTTAAATTTACTGAAAGCTGAAACCTTACCAAACCTAAACGGTGAAAACAGAATGTGATTGGGTTAAATCTTTTTTTACGCCGAAATCCGGAAGTTTCATTAAGGAAATCGGAAGGAGTGTCTATTCAAAGAGCTAAAGGAATGACAAGAGAGGAAGTTGATATTTTTTTTATTTATTGGAGTCACAATTTTGTTGGTCATCCAAATCCAAAAAGTTTTCAACATCGACGAAACAGATTTACAGTTAAATAAAAAACCGTCTCATGTTCTTGCAATTAAAGGATCTAAATCAGTTCCACAATTAACTTCTGCAGAAAAAGGAGAAAATATTTTTTTAATTTGTTGTCGCTCCGCTGAAGGTTATACCACCCATTGCAACTTTCAAAGGAAAAAACAAAGAAGACGAGTTCACTGATGGAATGCCTCCAGGAAGTGAAGTTTATATGAACGAGAAATCAAGTTATATCAACACTGATCTCTTTTTTGAATGGTTGAAAGAACATTTTTATCCTAGGAAGCCTCCTGGAAAAATGATCCTCTTATTGGATGGACACACTTCACATTGCAACTCAATAGAGATGCTGAAATTTAATGAGAGTAATGACATTAATTCTACTTTGCTTGCCGAGTCATACGACTTATTACTTACAACCTTTGGACAGAGCATTTTTTAAATCCCTGAAATCTAATTTTAAACAATGAAACCAATGCAAGGATTCATAACAACCACAGCAGAAAATTGAGACGCCTTCAATTTGGGGGTTTATTAGGCAAAATCAGCTAACCAGAATAATGGTGCGCGAGGATTTCGCGCTTGTGGATTACTTCTACCCGACAGAAATGCAATTCCTGAATATGCTTTTGAAGCTGATGATACAAATATGCTCTCAACTAATGGTGTTTCTGCAGAAAACCTTGCTCACTCAATCAACAGTGCCAATACTGAAACCCGTTTCTTCCACAAGTGGAGTCGACATAATGTCAAATCCAGTTCCTTCTTCTAGCGGAGTGAATTAAGATATAGAAAATCATTCTATACCTTTGAAATTAGAAACAAACTGGCGGCGATGACGTGGAAACTTCTTCTAAGATCTTAGATTACGTTTACCCAGTTCCTTCGTTTGGAATTATGGTTTCAAGTAAAGAAAACAACACGCTGAGGTGTTGACATCAAAAAATTTGAAATAAAACTAAAATTAAAGATTTAAAGAAAGAATCCGAAAAGAAAAAAATAAAGTGGAACGTACCAAGGAAAATACCAACATCGAATAGAAATTATGCAAAGAGTACTAAAAAAGGAAAAAATACCGAAACTCGTAAAGAAAACTCAGATGATTCGAGCATTGAAGACGATCATATTTCTCTCCATGATAGTTCACCAGAATGGGACATAAAATACGAGATTCTTGGAAATATTCGCGTAGTGTGTGAAGAGTCAAGTAACGCCATTAAGAAAAAATGTGACTGGTTACAGTGTGTTCTTGGCCAAATGTGGTTTCATGAAGACTGCAGTGAAGATCCAGCAGAATGCCTAACGTGTAACGTCTGATTATTCGCCAATGACTCGTCTATCCCTGATATCTATAGGCAACTCACCCACATGTCTGGTTGAGATGCTTTTTTTTAAACTAAAATATGCTGCACAATCGTTCGAAATTGAATATGTATGGCATAAATAAACAGTGATTCAAATAGACTACGCGTATTTCATTTAGTATCTTACATATTTAATTAAATATAGTTTTTTTTTAAACTGTAGGCAACTCTCCCTGACTTACCCTACAGGGTTAAATTAACTAGCTTCTTGTTGCTTTGCGCAAATGTGATGGGTAGCGATACCAACAGTGGCCCTGCAGTTAGCAGTACTTTTTACTATTTTGAGATTTCTTTATTTCTTATAATCATTTGATACGAATCAGATCTACAGACAACATCGACGTAAAAGCACCCCCGACATACAAGTGTGGTGACACCCAAAAATACAGAAAACGCTTCCTAATTAATCCACCTACAGCCAAAGTGACACTGGCAGAACAGTAGCATTAGGTTCAATTGCCATTAAAAAAATATTAATTTAGCAAAGCCTACCTCAAACTGCGCCGGATCCGTGGTATAGTAAGGCCCGTTTTCGGACATCATAAGGCTGAAGTAGAAGAGGGTGACAGTGGGGGAGCGGAAAGGGGAGTTGATCAGGTCTGAGGCATCCCACTCCCAGTCGTCGTCGCACCAGTACGTGCACAAACATGGCGTCTCGCACATGGACACGAACATAGCCATCGACTGTTCTATGCAGAAGCGGAGAGCGTACTGTCAAGGAAATTATAAACATTTTAAATACCATTTTCACAAAAAGGTCAACAAAGTTTTTAACTTGTAGGTAGGATTAGAACTGGTCACTAAAATCAGTCAAAGTCAGTTTTTTTTTGTGAACTGGTAGTAAAAATCAGTTTAGTGTAATTTCGAGGTGGGACCCATAGTTAAAATTGTTCATAACGATAAGCACCCCTTTTCAGGTTTCGCGTTCATTACGTTATATTTACAGAAGAGGTAGGTGCACTTACTACCTACATTTCAATCTATTTTTGGTGGAAATTTTTTTTTGTTGTTTTTTATCCTAAAAGGGAAGGATATTTTTTGCTGTGATTGACTTAAACATAGCGAGCAATTTAAAATATAGTTTAATGCTTTTTAATTGCATCTCGCAAGTGTTCAACCCAACGAAGAGAAACCTGGTTTACTTCAAGACCCATAGAACAGGGAAGTGTACAGATATACAGTTTCAATGATGAGGCTACACGAGCATGAGCTTTCGGGGACATGAAGACGGTAGCATCAATTTTTTCACAGCCGCAGTCTTATAAAATAAACACTCAAAATGTTAAGAACAATTCTCCTTCAAGACCATGCTAGTGTAAAAACTGTTCATAGTCAATTAAGTGCGAGAGGACGATCTAAGAGAAAGTCATATACACGCTCGCGATGTAAAATTAAGTCATACACAAAAGTAATAAAGGCATCAATCATATGAGTCATATAAAAGCAAAGGCAGCAACATCCCATTCTTTCATTTTGGCAACTTTTAATGCAGTATGGTAGTATTCCGTCAACTTTACTTGACCGAATATTAAAATCGTTTCAAAACCATCATCATCCTATACAAAATAGAGGTTCTAAATTGAGATTGGTAGCAAAACCAGCAACATACCCACGTAGTTGCGGCATAGACAGCAACATCCTTCTTTGACCAATCAGCTGTCACTATTCGAACCAAAGGTGCAACGGTGGTTCTGTGTATTTTGCTCTCGTAAATCAGTGAAATTAAAGCGTAAATAGTGTTATTATTGACAAAAAACGTTATAAAACTTGAAAATGGAATGTTTTCCTAGCCCCTGTGATAATAAAAACAGTCGAAAAAGAAAGGCAGAACCCGAAAAATGGAAGAGGTACCAGGCGAAGCTAAAGCGGTAAGTTGTAGTACAGTTAGATACTCTTGATCATTTCAATTTTTTTTCTAGATAAGTAATCTCGTTTAATTAATTTTATCTAAATAATACTGTTAATTTACTAAACTTATATAATTTTGGCCATGGTCGTGTTCACATCTTTTTTTTAAATTATTATTGATAGGTTCGCGTTTGACCACTATCTCACCTGATGATAAGTGATGATGTGGTCGACGATGAATTCTTACCTAGAAAATGTTTTCGTTGCCACCACACCACACCATAGACAAGTTTATAGGTATGTTTTTTTGTGATATTTAGGCAGTTAAGGTCAGTTGGGGTAAGTGCCTCTACGGGTCAAGTGCGACGAACATCAATATCTCTTAAACCAATACAGTATTTGAAAAACGCGCCATAACCTGTCTTTCTACAACAAACTGTAGTTCCGGAGTAAAATTTAAGATGTCGCCACTAGGCCTAATACGATGTCAGTCGCCATTTTGTTTTGACCATTTTTTTCTTGTGGAGTCCACGTTGACAAGTGCTGTGAATATCCGTACGAATCTGAAGAAAAAGCGACTACCGAGTGATTTGAACCAGGTAATTGCCGTCATTACACATTATTCTTCTTTTATCTGTATATATTTTGTTTCTAACTCACAAATTATTAATTTTAACGATGCTTACATTTTTATAACCAAAAATAAACGAAGTGAGGCAAGCGCGTCTACTAGCATTGGGGAAGTGCGCCACTGTAATGCACTTACCCCGAACCAGAAGTTGACAACATTTTAAGAAAATAATTTGTGTTTAGAATTATTTATAGTATTTATTTATTTATCTTCAGGCAATCTAAGTTATTACGAAGGCGGATGCCCTAGACATTTTTTACCAGAGATCCTAAACATCTAAATATATAAAAGCGAAATATCTATCACAGACTTATCAAGAAATCTCAGGAACTATAAATGCCACAAACATGAAATTTGGCATATAGGTATGTAGGCATCTGCTATGGATTTTTGAGAATTCTTTACATAAGGGTGTGAAACAGCAGTATGAAAGTTTGTATGAAAACTTGTTATTTATTAAGTTAAATCTATGTGGACTGGTTAGTTGTATCGATAGGTATATGTTTTTTTTAATTATCCCCGTTTTATTATCGCGGTGCAGCTAGTTTGTTCGATAAAATTGACTTCATATGAAAATTAATGTAATATTTAATTGTAGGTCACCAAAATGGTTCGGCAATATGTAAGAAAAAAAGATGGACCTAATTGGAGTAAACAAAAGCTAGAAGAGGCTGTTGAAGCAGTTAAAAGCAAAAGAATGTCGGGATATGAAGCAGCAAAACATTTCCAAATATCACGAACGACAATAATGGACCATGTCACTG
This sequence comes from Mamestra brassicae, assembly GCA_905163435.1. NCBI lineage: Eukaryota > Metazoa > Arthropoda > Insecta > Lepidoptera > Noctuidae > Mamestra > Mamestra brassicae. Next base: position 2,412,545 of record LR990989.1, on the reverse strand, counting down.
GTCGAAGAGGACAAAAATCTAATAGTCTTGGCAGACCAACCGCACTTCATACAGAAGTGGAAAAAAAATTAGCCAATTCTTTGCATGTTATGGAAAAGAATGGCTTCGGACTATCACGTAAGGAAGTGATGGAGCTTGTCTCAGATTATATAAAAGCGAACAAATTAAAAAACCCTTTTAAAGATGGAGTTCCAGGCCATGACTGGTTCAACAACTTTGCTACTAGGAATAATTTATCACTCAAGAAGCCGCAAGCTGTTGAATATTCTAGGAAAAAAGCGGCTGACCCATTCACTATAGACGAATATTTCAATATCCTTGAAAAAACGATCAAAGAATTGGGCCTGGAAACAAAACCAGACAGAATCTGGAATATTGATGAGACGAGTCTTTCAAATGACCCGAAAAAAACAAAGGTAGTTGGGATGCGTGGTTATGCTTCTACACGAACCACGGCCACATCCGGCAAAGAAAATACGACAGTTTTATTTGCTAGCAATGCAGCAGGTGGAAAGGGGCCTCCATTTATCATTTATAAAGCCAAAAATATTTGGAGCGAATGGACTTCCGAAAAAGCGTATCCAGGAACGTTGTACTATGCTACTAAAAATGGCTGGATTGAATCCGATGCTTTTGAACAATATATATCTAAAAGTTTTATACCCATTATTAAAAACAAGGAAGAACCAACGCTTCTTATTTATGATGGACACAGTACCCATGTACAATTAAGTGTTATAGAAATAGCCAAGAAAAATAACGTCACTATCATCAAATTACCAGCACACTCTAGCCACCTACTGCAACCGCTAGACTTGGCTGTTTTTAAAGCATATAAGGACAGATGGGACGAAGAAATGGTGAAGTGGCAAAGATGTCATTTTGGTGAAAAGTTACCAAAGAAAGAGTTTGCCGTTCTGATTGGCGAGGTTTGGGAAAAATTAGATCCTCAGATCATTCGAAATGGTTTTAAGAAAGGTGGCATAAGTCCTTTTAATAGAGATGTGATACCAGAGGGAAAGTTAGAGCCGAATGCTTTGAAGCGATGGCAAAGTCATAAGAAGAAATCTCTTATAATAAATCATTCTTACGACACAACAGATCTTCTTTCTTCTACAAAAAATCCACAAACATTGAGCGCAATCTGCCTAAAACAAATAAATTCTATTATCGATAACGTAACGAGCGCTGATGTGTTAACGCATTTACAGGTAGCTCTGAGTTCAAATCCACCTGATCTGCAGGTCAATAAATCGTTCGAATTTTCACAAAGTGCAGAAAATTGTTCGTTTGAAGATTTGCTTCTGGAAAAAATGAAAATTGGCGAAAGTAAAATTAAAAAGAAAAAAGTAAAAATCGGGAGTGCTGAATTGATAACGCATGATGATGTGATAAGAAAATTAGAAGAAAAAGAACGGGAGAAACATTTGAAAACAACGAAACAGAAGAGGATAAAAAACACCACAACATCTAATATAACAAAGAAAAAACCGCCGTCTGTCAAAACTGACAACAAATCTCCTTTGGCATCCCCAAAGGCCTCCACATCAAAATGCGTACCAACAATAACTATTGTAGCAGACAAGTACTTATCTGAAGAGGAGAAATTTGTTTTTGAAGAACTGATAACGAAGACAGATGAAATATGTTTAATAGAGAAAGATACATTGTTAAGCGTTAAGAAGAATGGAAATGAAAACGTAAAATTAGAGAGAACCAAATGTGAGAAAATTGAAAAACAGGGTGTGTTGTTTAAATCTAAAAATAAAAAATGTAAAACCAAAAAGAAGAAAACATATAGTTCAGATGAAGAGAGTGACTATAGTGTACATGATTCCTCTGATTTAGAATACTTGGGAGATTATTTAAATACGTATTTATCTGGTGATGCTGATGAAACATCAATCAATCAAGAAAATATTGACCCACAGTTGACATTTGGACTCAGCGATCTCGATTACATCGCTGACACTACTACTAAAGCTAAAAAAGGTGATTGGGTTTTGGTTAAATTTTGCTCTAAAAATAACATCAAACATTATGTTGGTGAAGTACTTAACTTGCAAAATAATCTCCCAACAATAAAATACGTGAGGAGAGTTCGAAACAGTAAGCATAATTCTGTTTTTACATATCCAAACATACAAGATGTTTGCGAACTGAAGCACATTGATGACATAATTACAATTTTACCCCATCCAACAATCTCTCGCCGGGGCCAAATTATTTTCAAAATTGAGTTCGGAAATTACAATATACAGTAAAAATAGTGTGATATTATGATCAATGGCATAGGTTTTACCCACCATAAGGTTACTGATAAGCCAAGTAGTGCCAGTATTTGAGATCATTTCAAATTAGACAAGTAAGAGAAAATGAGTGTTCCTAATTTTTTAATATATTCCAAAGGGAGAAAGATAATAATTAAAATAAGATAATAGGAGATTTAGGTTGATTAAGATTTTTTTTTGTTGATAAAAATTTCAATATCTAAAAGATAAATAAATGATTAACTTTTTGAGACTGATTTAATTTGCCTAATTTAAGACTGAGATTTTTAAACTTTTATTAAAACACTAGTAAAATGTTTTTTTTTTTATTATTTCCCACTCACTATGTCTTGTAAAAATCATAATATTGCAATGTAATTGAATACCATTTTCCGTTTAAAAAATGTTCAGTACCCCTGAAAAGAAACGTATGTTGCACTTACCCCAGTGTTTGTTTTTGAGCGACTATAGCCCTTATTTTACGAGTACTACATATCTGATTGCATAAACTATTTCTGCTCATAAGCTTTTGTTAAAAAAATAGACCCTATTCTAATAATAACGACATAAAAGTTATTTATTAAGCCTAGCCGCACTTACCCCTGTTCCAAGGGGAAGTGCGTCTAGGCGACCAGTTTTATTAAAACACGTAAAACCTTAACAAAACGTAGATGTTATTGCTCGACGGAATAATAATTTAAAACTAAAGAAACAAAGCTATCCAGTACTACCTACTAAACTTTTAAATGTTTCATAAAAATAAAAATAATCACAACCAAAAGTAATGTTTAAAAAACTATACCGCACTTGCCCCAACTGACCTTACTTACTTTTGTGTTTGTTTTAGGTATTCTGCGTTAACTCTCCCAAAGAGATTGCTGCATCATCACAAAAAGACTTTTGATTGCATGTCTATAGCAATGACCGACGTTAAGCAATTTTTTGACAATTTTTATGCAGAACCCAATTAATTGAAGCAGGATGCTTTTATATTAAAGCATTGCCAACCAAAAAAAGTAATGCGTCATCGCCGTTCTGCTAATTCAAAATATTCGATGCAAAAATTCCAAACCAAATATTACATTTACTGTAAATCTGCAAAGAAGAAAGTACAAGTATGCCAAAAAATCTTTTTGACAGTTTTACAAATCACAAAATATAGAGTGCAAAGTATTATGAAAACATACTTTCAGACCGGACAACTTTTAACAGAAAAAAGAGGAGGTGACCGTATTTCTAATAAATATCTGCACAAACGCGAAGCTATTTAAAGATTTATCAATAAAATTCCATGCCAAGAACCTCATTACTGTAGAGGGAATACCAAGAGGTATTATTTATCATCGGAATTGTCCATTAATAAATTATGGAAGCAATACAATATAGAAGCTAGTCATGACTTAAAAGTAAAAAAATCCTACTTTCGACACATATTCAATAGTAACTACAATCTCGGCTTCGGTACTCCAAGAACAGACGTTTGTGCCACTTGTTTGAGATTTTCATCAGAAATCGGTCACCAAAATGATTCTCAAGCACGAAACGATCTAATGATCTCTCAAAGATTACACAAATTGAGAGCTAAAGCATTTTATGAAAAAGTCAGAGAAGAAAACCCTAACCTAAAGACGTTTCCATTTGATTGTGAAAAAAAATTAAATTTGCTTAAACTTCCTGACCAAGTCGCATACTACCTGCGCAATATTTATTTGTTTAACTTCACAATAGTGGAGGGCTCTTCAAAAAGCAAGTTAACTCCTACAAATGTGTTTGCCTACTGCTGGACCGAAAATGTTTTTCCCAAAGCTGCCAACGAAATTGCGTCAGCCTTGTATCACCGACTGAAAAACACAGATTTCTCTTCTTGTCAAATAGTTCGACTTGTCGCTGATGGCTGTGCAGGCCAGAACAAAAACACTATTATGCTGGCTATGTTAGCTAAATGGATGACAGAAGCTCCTCAAATGGTAAACAAATTGAACTAGTGTTTCCAGTAGTTGGACATTCTTACATACCACCTGACAGGGTATTCGCTAAGATCGAAAAGGAAGTCCGGCTCCACGAAGAAATAAATAGCCCCCAAAAATACTTGGACATTATTTCAAACTTTAGTACTGTCACTACCTTGGGAGCTACTGATTGCGAAGTCCTTGACTGGAAAACAGCTTCATAGGAAGTTTTTAAACCTGTGAGCAACTGGCATTTCAAATTTAAACAGTGTAAACGTTTCATTTTAAAACGTTCGAAGAGACCCGGAAATATTTTGATTCAAGGGCATTTACATTATAAATCCGATGATGGAGTTAGCAAAAATGTTTGTAAACCAGGAAAAAAAAGCGCTATGATAAATCCAGAAAAAATACGTCCTTCGAACAAATTAACTGCCGCTAAAAAAAAAGATGCACTAACCTTGCTAAGAAGCCATTGGGGTAACGATTGGCACCCAAACGAAAAATTGCAATTTTTCAAAGAGTTACTACAAGAATATAATGATGACCAAACTGATAGGATAGTAACCAACAGGGTGAAGACGGTGACATGCATGTGTAAATAATAAGAAATAAGTAAACTTAAACTTATATAAGTAAGAATAATATTAATAATTATAATTGATGATTAGAACAATAAACAGTGTACGATAAAAAAAGTTTAAATTTATTTATTACCATAAAATTAAAAATTAAACCTAAGTACTAAAATTCATAATCATAGCGTTCCATCTTTCTATTTCTAATAAATTCGGTTAATAATATTTCCTAGTAAAAAGGAATTTCTGTAGTTTTTGAAAAAAAAAAGCAAGGATCAATATTATTACCGTAAAACATCAACAAAAACAGTCATTACAAATGCAGCAACATCCATGATTGACTGGTGCAAAACCAGCAACATCCAATTAAGAATGACGCAAAAGCAGCATTATATGACGGCGCGACACATGACATTTGACGTTTGCTGTCGACGACGTCGGAACAGAATGGCAGCATGACATATGTCAGCTGTCTGTCAGCTGCCATTCTTGCGGAACGTCACACCGGTGGGAGCGGGGCGGCCATCTTGTTCACTTCGGAATCGAGAACCGCCAACGCACCACGCGCTCGACGAATCGCTTACTTCCGACGCCATCTTTAACAGTTTCTAAGTTGATTTAATTTAGTATCGTTATCTATGCCTAATTAAAGAGTGTTATCGTTATATTTTGTTAATCTGTGAAGTTAAGGAGAAATAAATCATTGGAGAATCAATTTGTGACTTCGTTCGAGTTTCTGACCCACGTGAAACATGGAAGATTCTGATATAGGCCATCCTAAGTCTATATATACAAATACATATGTTATGATGCTATGTTCATTCAGTATTAAAACATGCGCTATCGTTTAAGGTTATATATCTAGAAACATCCAAGATTTCTCTACTCGATCACCGATTCCTCTTACCTGACTTGGTATTCAAAAGTTTATGAACATTCAAGAGGTCAGCCTATGTTGCTAGCTTACCTGCATTCGAAACCTGACGAGCTGCATGAATCGAGAAAGCTTACTGACTCCATAGAACTCCCAATTCTTCTCATATATATTGAACCATCTGCAAAATACACGTGCAGATATGATAGATGAACTCAAATACATCGTAACTACATTTCTGCAGTAATATTAGAATCAAAATACCCCTTTCCAACGTCTCTAAACGACATCCTTATAGCATGCGCGGTTTGATTTAGCCAAGAAATATTTAGATATTTCAACATCTGCAAAATACCATAAATATGTGTAAGTAAATCAACTTCGAGGATGTAATTGTCTTGTGTACAGAACTTTGTTTATCAGCTTTAGAAAATGAAAAATCAATGTGCACGAAATTTTTCATTTTAATGTTTTAAATATTCGGAAATTATAGAATCTCTCTACTACAAAGTCTGGTTAAAGAGTCTGAGAATCAATGATTACAAACTCATATCTCGTTACTTTGTTTGGTATTTCTTATATTTCAACCCACGAGTCAATTTAACATACCATTGACGTGCAATGTTGCTGTGCAGCGTCGAATTCTGCCAAACTTGCATTCCTGCCAAAGTTAGCCGTGAAGAACAGCATCGACTCGACCTGGAATTACAAGTACAACTTGTCAGATTTGTGTTTGAGTACCATAACTCCCTGTATTTCCCGAAGAAGCAAAAGTATCTAGCTCATATTTCGACATTTCGGCAATCGATAGCGATCGATAGGTATAGTATCCTCAAAATAACAAATAAGGTAAAACCCTCATTTTAAAGTGTAATTTATATAGTCTTCATTTTAAAATAGCTTCTTAAATTATATTGTAAATATATGAGTACCATGTCCCTTGCTAGCAAACTTAATTTTATCTCTGCTGGTATTGCTTTGGTGTACCTATTAGTATATAAGTGTGTGCTGTATTTTAGTGTTAATTTGGGTGCATTGTGCTCACATAATATAATCAATTGATCAATGTTTGTATACAAAATATTTTAAAACTTATATTTGAAAAGAGTATCTATGGAGTTTCTTGTCCGTTCTATTTTTGCGAATGGACAACTAGAGTCACTAATATTTAATTTCAAGCTGTAAATTTGACGTTCAAATGTGCCTATTAATGGTCTAGTTGAAATAAATGAATTGACTTTGACTTCAATCAGCCGTTACCCAAAGAAAATAAAATATCATTATAATATTTCATTATTTTGTTACTTATGTCTAAAATAGAATCTTGAAACAAAAAGAACAACGACTACCATTCCAAATGAATGTGTTACTGGACTACTGAGGTGTACGTACATTTAAAATTATTTTAGTATCACCTTAAGGCACTCATCGACGACGAGATGTATGCAGGAAACCGATTCTGTGAGCACGTATAGCGAGTACCACTGGTTGTACTCGAGGCGTCCACGGAAATCCTCCATCACGCATGGATGTCTACCTGTAATTATATCAATTGATATCGGACTTATTTATTTATTTATTTATTTATTTATTTATTAAAACTTTATGCACAAGTAAACTCACTGTACAAAGGCGGACTTAATGCCTTAGGCATTTTCTACCAGTCGACCTATTGCTGTTATCTTGGAGTTTTCCGAAAAAAGCTACATGCCTCAAAAAAACAACCAAATTTCGGACTGGTAACTTCACTAGTCAATATCTGCCTAGCCTTTTCCATACAACATGTATATACGTATATTAGTGTCGGCTTCCAGTTAAGCCGGATTGAGCTGAATACCAGCATTTTACGTGGATCGACAACCCATCTTACCTCCACAACCCAGACACTGGATAGCACGGTACTTCTTGGCAAGACTGGTGCCAGATTTTCTGACTTCAGAAAAATCGTAACGACTGCCTAAAATCTACAAATGACAACGGGGACCAACGGCTTAGCGGGCTTTCCGAGACGCGGAGGATTTCCGGTATGTTAAGATGGTTACCCATCTACAGGCCAACCTCGACAAGCGTTGCTTTACCTTGAAGATTGACCCGTATTTTTTAGCCCCAAGCTCCTTCACTAACTTCACTTGACCAGCCCTAATAGCCTTGTAAATATCCATACTACATGGGTATTTTACCAAATTTCGGCACCGGAGGTATGTAGTCTGGTGTAGGCACATCTACAAAATTGTACAAATCTTTGTTTTTTTGTATAGTGTAAATTATTTTCATTTTCCCTTCCATCTTGTTGTAGAGAAGTTCCACCTGAAATATGATTTAATTCCTTAGAAATATGATTAAAATGAAATATGATTTATTTTCAACCTCTAAACCAAATAAATAAGATGTGCGAACTTAGTCATATTCTAAGTAAGAGTATATGATCTGCGCATTTCAGTTTCTTCGTCTGGCACAAGAATAAATCTCAAAATGAGACTCGAACCTTGAAAGCCCCGATAAGAAAGTATGACAAATTCAAAAACCTGCCCCAGCCCTATTTGGAATCAGGTAGTTCCATAAAAGGAGAAAGGCATAAGTTATTTTTTTTTATTTACTTATTTGTAATGTACATAAATTCACCTCATATTTAAGCGCGTCCATGTGTTCCTCGTCATGTTCCTTCGCTTGTTGGTGAATGAGCACCATTTTGTCAATTAGAGGCATAACATGCAAGGGCATGTCCGGTAATCCTTCCAGTAATAAGCAGTCCAAGTACAAATAGAATCTAAGTCGGAAATTAACCGCCTTTAATTGGTTTCATTGCTTTTGATTACACTACACATACACTGTACGCTAAGGTTGCAAATTAGAAATTCGACGGCGCTTTAATGCGCAAAAAGGGAAAATAAACCAAAAGAGCTCCCAATAAGATTATATATGTACTAGCGATTGCCCGCCACTCCGTACACGCACAACCCGTTCAGGAAATCCCTTCTTAGTGCTCCCCTCCACTATTCAAGGAATCTACATGTCAAATTTCAGCTTTCTACGACCAGTAGTTTCGGCTGTGCGTTGTCTGTCAGTCGCTCACTGAGTAACGAAAGAATTTTATACATTAGGATATTAACGCGTCACCACTTACAGCAATTCGATTTACAAAATCTACACACACACAAGTTGTATTCAAAATATAATCTACAGTGGTGACCATAGATAATATTTTTAATAAAACTTCAAGACAAACCTAAGATTATTTTCTACTTCCTTTCGAAGATCAACTGCGAATTTGACACGTTGCGCAAATGTTTCCGGGTCATCCGCTTTAAACATCAGACGTATGCGAGGTACGCTACAAAAAAAATATTAAACTTATAAGAATACAGCTAAGGATTGATCTCGAATTTTTTTTTATAAGAACAGAAATATTCTGGTTTTTTGGCTCATGGACAAATCTAGATAAGTATTTTTATAAAAATCAGGTTTTTTGTTTTTTTTTTTTTCAAAAGTAAATGTACAAGCCAAAATCGTTTTCATTACTTAGATTTCTATTTGTTAACGGTGATAAAATGATAGCAGACAATTTAATCAAGGGAATACATGTAAAATACTTTATTTAGGTATGAGAAAATAGGTTTGCATTCAGTTGTGGATGAAAAACGCAAGCTTTTTTTTTTTAAGGTTGGGAAATCGTCAAATGACTTCTTCCGCTCTGGGTGGAGCGGAAGGGCGTGTCAGACTCTTACTGACTAAAACCCATCCGTGTTCCTTCTAAAGCCCTTTGCGTTCCAGGGCCGCGGTGACTCTTTCGAACAAATTCCGCAACCCTGGCAGGCTCTGGCCCTGGCGGGCCCCGTCTTCTATGCTGACATCTCTTTGAGGCGCGCGTGAAACACAACGCGCCATCGACCCGGGCCTGGTGGTGATCGGACAGCGAGCCACCCAACGCTCGCCGTCCGCAGGCCCGCACCTACGGTGGCCGGGGATCGCCCTTCTACTCCCGACGCATCTCCGTCTCAATGCGTGGCGTCACTATCTGTCTCGCTCACTCATGGCAAACATACCCACTATCCATCTCTCTCATCATTTTGCCTTAAAATTAAGAACCTACCTAGAGCGTGTGCGAATCAAAAACATTTTAACTAAGATAGCAAAAATCGGGTTACTTGTGGTTTTAATTTTTTTACTCTTTTTTATTGTATGGAACTAACAAGTATTGTACCATTTTAAAATTCTGATTAAATGCGCCAACTTTTAATGCCACTTGCCAAGGCACTCTAGTACATTTTTTTTAAAGGAGGGCCTGTCAAAGTCGAGGAATCTTGAAAATTTAAATTCGTAGTTTAACAAATAGTCTCAATTCTCGGAAACTTGAGGCAATTGTGTCATTATTTTTATTGGGATTCTAGAAATGTTATTTAGGATTACGTTTCCAAAGTTCAAATGAACAAAAATAAAAAAGAATAACCACAATAACCGAAAAATGGTACAGTTTGATCAAATTTCTAGGTTTTTCTTAAAATGCCCATAATTTTCAAACTGCATGGGATAGATTTTTTTTTTCAGATTTTTCTCGTGATGGTTATGATCAATCCTGTCACCCCGTTTCGGCTTGACGTTGAGTTCTGGGACACCCTGTATAAATCGTGTCTTTCATACCTAAAGCCTGAAAAAAAGTGGATATATAATCTTAAACTAAGTAGCTAAATGTACTTACGTGTATGGTCTCTTAGTACCATCGAGAGCCATAACTTCCCATTTATCAGTTTTTTTATCGTAATTGAAAGCTGCTACGTTTGTCCACTGCAAATACAACACTTCGGTCAGTAAATTACTGTGCTGTATGAATCTAAAGCGTTCACGAATAATTATGAAAACCAATTTTGATGCGACTGGTGTTTCCATAGAAAAAGGTTCTCTACACCTAAAATTCTCATGTAGGGTCTGTAAAATGCAGCAACTTTGTCAACTAAGTACGAGTTGGTCTCATTCGTTTCAATTTTAAGCTCATGCTGACCATTGTGACTTTAAAATCTATTCTAAATACATATCGATGGCTTAACCTGCAAACCGGCTACCCAAAATCATGTTTTGATATCATCGAATACGCGGAGTTGCCACTTACGGTATGCAAAATGAAACAACTCCCTAGCTTTCAAAATTACCGAAATAATCGCGTGCACATAAATTGGGCAACTCCCAACACTGACATAGCAACACGTCAAAGTGACTAACTCCAGTGCCAGCCGCCATTTTGTACTGGACGGCGTGCAAGAAAGAACAGGTTTTCGTGGCCTGAGTTTATATTTTTGTCGATGTGCGTAAATAACAGATAGTTTTACCTGAAAACAATGCATGGAATAGGTGGTAAGTGACTTCATTTAAATAATGTATAATTGTTGTGAATACTCAAAAAGAAAGCCATAAATAACCTACAAAAGTGTGATGATGGAGTTGGCCATTTTTTATTGTGACAATTTGTTCTTGATTTGGGAGTTACCAGTTTTGTGTTTTTAGGTAAATTAATGTTATAAATATTTAATGGGATTATTGTTACTTATATTGTAGACAAAGAAAATGTCGAGGGCGAAAAAAATGGTTGAAGCTGCTTGCAACCGAAGTCGTCAAAATGACATAATATTTTTCACAAAGGAATCGATTGAAAATATGCCTGTTATACTGGCTGCTGATTCGTCATTATCTGAAGCTGTTCCAAAAGTAATTATGCGAATTGACCCATTAGTTCATGATGCGGCAACATCTGAAGCTGTTACAGAAGTAGTCATGGAAATTCCTCCACTAGCTGATGGTGCGGCAATATCTGATGCTGTTACAGAAGTGATCATGGAAATTCAGCCACTAGCTGATGGGGCTTTAACATCTGATGCACTCACAGAGGGGATCACGGAAATGGAACCAATAGCCGAAGGTTCATCTCTGAATTCTGGCCTGTTAACATTGGTTACTGAAGCATCCATGGAATCATCCGGACCAGCTACAAATTCACAGGTTATACCACGTCATGATAACAATGCTGCCTTGATTGACAACTATATAAGCGATGATAGTGACTACAATAAGTAACAACTTGTACCCTATTCTGAGCACTCGGATTCTAATAGTGAAGAACAACCAATGGGAGTTAAGAGAAGAAAAAGGTGTCAGGTTAACAAAGCAACATGGAATTAATACAAAAACAAACTTAATCGGGAAAAGGGGAGGCAGTATATTGTACGAAAAAAAGTTGACGGGAAATGGGAAAAAACACTAAAGGATAAGCGAGTGCTTAAACCTCGATGCAAATGTAAGACAAATGACAAAAGTGCTTTAAAATGCTGTAAAATTACAGAAGATGATAGAAAAGTAATATATGAAAAGTTTTGGGGGATGACTTGGGGAGAAAAGAAGGTTTTCGTAAATAGTCTTGTACAAGAGATGCCTACAAAACGCCCAAGAGATAGAAAAGACCCATCTATTACAAAGAGAAAAAGCTCATTATTTATAACTTGCATTTGAATGACTGACGTCGTGTGAGGGTCTGCAAAACGATGTTTCAAAACACTTTGTGTATCACCAAAATGACCATCTGGAACTGGAAAAAAGGTAAAGAAAATACCTCTCACAATGAAAACCAAAATGTATCTGCTAGAAAAAATCCCCACGAAGCAGAGGTAGAATCACTTAAAGAGTTTTTGAACAATATACCAAAAATTGAATCCCACTATTGCCGCAAATCTACATCAAAGCTTTATTTGTTACCAGAATGGACATCAAAAAGGGCCCTATACGAATTCTACAAAAAAGACTGGTGTGCGTCGCGGAATAATAAACCTCTCTCTATAGCAAAATTCAGCAACACTTTAGAAATTGAAAACATATCACTGTTTAAGCCGAA